>JAXQQM020070571.1:0-602876 GCA_034641835.2 Pinus albicaulis | reverse complement strand
TATCTAGGAAAAGGGACTGCTATAGTTTTATTTTCCGTCTTCTTTTCAAACTCTCTAAACATGAAAAGATGTCGAGTTCTTTCTTTATCAGACTCATTAAAAAATGATGACATCGGACTCCATCATAATGACGTTACTCGAGTTCCTCCTTCCTAGGGCTCATAAAATGTACTAGGTTTGATTTTCTTGAAGGACAAACTTATATGAAAAGCATATGCTATCCTCTTCAAGATTGTGTAAAAATAAAGAGGTACTCGCTAGAAATGGTGGGGGGAAAAGGAAGTTATTCATTAGTTGTGTCAGCAGTATGTCACTCTTGAACATGACACTTGTATGTAGTTCATGTCGGATTGGGATATCTTCACAATGTCACTTTGCCTCCATGGGTTTGGGAAATCTATTTTCCTCTCATTCGATTACCAATTTTTTCAACATGACCTCTGATCCTATTTGAGTCAAATGCTACAAAATTCCAGAGTCATGTCACCGATATGTTCAAGATAAAATCCTTATGTAGTTTGTACATTCCCTGATTCTCTATTTCAGTCTTGATTCACACTCATATTACCTTCTCTGTTTCGCGTCGATGATGTGGGATTCATTATGACCCTCCTTCGACAGATTGCTTCCTGTCGACTTCAGTTTATTATCTAGGAAGTTGATCTGGAGACTCCTTTCTGGTACCTTAGAGCTTGCATGCCCTAATGGAAAGTTCTTCACATTCGACGATAGATTCACATCATTGGCCTTCGATCGGGTGATTTCATGGGTGTTCGACTTTAGCTCACTATTCACATTCCATGGATTGTACTATAGTACCTTTACATCCATTGACATTATGGGTGGTTTCTCTCGCACTTGTTAATGGTTCACATCATTGACCGATAATCAAGTGATTTTCTAGCATGTTTGACTTTAACACGTCTATTCACATGTTGGAATTTTTATTTTGATCAGGTGGTGTTAGAGCACAAAACCCTAGGCTTTGATCACAAAACTCTAGGTTGCGAGGAGTGATGAGTCATTCATGATTATATACATGATTATTTAGATGGATGGCTGTGCCCATACCATGGATATATTTCATATGATCCCTTCATTTGGATGGTTGCATCCATGCCAAGGATCCATGCACATGATCCTTTTCTTGATGGATAGTTGCAGCTATACCATGGATTCATGTATTTTCATCAGAAATTTCAGTTATGTATATGTAACTATGCTTGATTTGTAGGTCTCCCAACATCAGCATTTGGTTCCTTGCATGTACTTGTAAAGAATTTCACCCCTCACTCATGTTCAGACTTCATACTTTAGGGGGCATCTGTTACAAAATAATTTTTCACTATACCTGCAATCCCCATCTCGCCCATTTCAGGGTCATTTCTATGACCAGTAAGCAGTGTCATGCCTTTCAAATACCATCATTGCATCCCTTGCCATGAGTACAACATTCCCTCTGTTGACCATTTCCTGAGAAGAACACTAAAAACACCTGTTTTTGCCTTGGCGCTGGTAGCTCATTATGCCCTTGTGCCAATGAGGAAAATTAACACTGATCCCGCGCTAGTTGGCACTCTATCCCAGTTAAGCACCCGTGCCAATTTGTTTATGGAAATTGTTTTAAAAAAAGAGGCAAAGTTTCGATCACAACAAATTCGTGGATGAGTCATAGGGAGTGGTTCGGCTGAATAACCACAACTTTCCTCTTTTGGCCTCCTATTTCCACTTTATGGGGAAACCTCCCAAGGGATAAGGACTCCTTTCCACTATTGTAGGGATCCCAACCTCCTCCTCTCCTCTATAAATATAGCCATCTTCCATTGATGTGCTAGTTGAACATGTTCTAGTTGAACATGTTCTAGTTGAACAGATAGTTGAACGCTTGGAAGCTGAACATTGAGAAGGAAACTATAGCCAAGGAGAACCTCGTAAGGGAGAGAGCTTTGTCCAAATCCCCAAAAATATTTGTTGAGACGTGATCCGCTGAAATCCCCGCCGAAGGAAGATCATAGCGTCAGAGCACTTGGTTGTAATCTCCCTTTTGTCATCTATAATATAAGCGACTCTGATTTTGGTTCCATTCGTGTGTTTACTCTTTTATGTAATGCAATTAATTATATCCTCTCTAACTGATATATAGTTATATGCTTTGAATATTACGTCGTATGTTGTCATTTCTCTACGTGTGTATAGGTATCTGGATGTGTCAAATGGAAGGATTGTGATCTATCAAGCTAAGGACAAGGAGCACTGCTTCTTCCTCGACAACAACAGCGTGGGATTTAAGGTAGGCTACTTATTGCGATATTTTTCTTTCGTATAACTAGGAACCAACATCATTGTGTGATTCGATTGTTGCTAGACCCAATCTAGGGCTAGTGGGATCGCCTTTGTCCACAGAGGGGATTTACCTCCTCAACACTAACCATGACCAAACCATTAACCTTAACCTAACCTTGACCTTAACCTTCACTTTACCCTTAACCTTAACCTTAACATTAATCTTAAGTTTAACCTTAACCTTCCCCTAACATTAACCCTAACCTTAACCTTAAAATTAATCTTAAATATAACCTAACCTTAACCAAACCCTTAAACTTAACCTTAACCTGACTAAACTCGTAACCTTACCCTTAACCTTAACCTGACCTTAACCTTAGCCTTAAACTTAACCTTAACCTGACCCTTAACCTTCACCCTTAACCTTAACCTTAAGGCTAAAGTTAGGTTAAGGGTAAGGTTAATGTTAAGGTTAAGGTCAAGGTCAAGGTTAACCTTAACCTGACCTTAACCTTACTTTAACCTTTAATTAACCTTAACCTTAACCATAACCTTAACCTTAACCTAACCTTAACTTTGACCTTAACTATAACCTAACCCTCACCTTGACCAAACCCTTAACCTTAACCAAACTAAACTCGTAACCTTAACCTTAACCTTACCCTTAACCTTAACTTATCCTTTACCTTAACGGGCTTAGTCAGGTTAAGGTTAAGGTTAAGGTTACAGTTAGGTTAAGGGTAAGGTTAAGGTTAAGGTTAAGGTTAGGGTTAGGTTAAGGATAAATTTTAAGGTTAAGGTTAAGGGTTTGGTTATGGGAAGGTTAAGGTTAAGGTTAAGGTTAACTTTCACCTTAACCTTGACTTTAACCTTAACCTTCCCCTAACCTTAACATAACCTTAACCTTAACTTTCACTTTACCCTAACCTTAAGGGTTTAGTGAGGTTAAGCTTAAGCTTAAGCTTAAGGATTTGTTCAAACTTAGGGTTAGGTTATAGTTAAAGTTAAGGTTAAATTCAATGTTAAGGTTAACCTTCACCTTCACCTTAACCTTAAAATTAACCTTGCACTTACCTGACCTTAACTTTAACCTAACCTTGACCTTAAATTTACCCTTAACCTTAACTTTACCTTTAACAGTAACCTTGAACAAACCCTTAACCTTAACCCTAACCTGACTAAACCCTTAACCTTAAACTTAACCTGACCAAACCCTTAACCTTAACCTTAACCTGACTAAACATGTAACCTTAACCTTAACATTAACCTTAACCTTACCCCCTTAACCTTAACATTAACCTAACCTTAACCTTAACTAAAACCTAACCCTAACCTTAACCAAACCATTAACCTTAACCTTTACCCTAACCTTACCCTTAACCTTAACATTAACCTGAGGTTAAGTTTATGATTAATGTTAAGGTTAAGGATAATGTTAAGGGTAAGGTTGAGGTTAAGGTAACGGGTTTAGTCTGGTTAAGGTTAAGGTCAAGGTTAGGGTTAGGTGTTATGGGTTTAGTCAGGTTAAGGTTTTGGTCAAGGTTAGGTTTAGGCTATAACCTTACCCTTCACCTTAACCTTGACCTTAAATTATACTTAACCTTAACCATAACCTTGAGATTAACCTTCAACTTAACCTTAACTGTAAGCTAACCCTAACATTAACCTTACCCCTAAATTTACCTATAACCTAACCCTAACCTTGACCTTAACTATGACCTTAACCTTAACCTTACCCTAATCTTCACCTTAACATTAACCTTGATTTTACCCTTAACCTAACCTTAACCTTAACCTTAACCTAACCATAAACTTACCTTAGCCTAACTTAACCTTAAAATTGACCTTTTCCTTAACCTTAACTTTAACTTTACCCTTAACCTAACCTTAACCTTAACTATAACCTAACCCTAACCTTGACCTTAGCTTTACCCTTAACCTTGACCTTAACCTTAACCTTAACCTTGACTTTACCTTAACCTAACTTTAACCTTAGCCTGACAAAACCTGTAACCTTAACCTTACCCTTAACCTTAACCTAAACCTTTACACTTAAGGTTAGGTTAAGAGTAAATTCAAGGTTAAGGTTATGGTTATGGGAAGGTTAATGTTAAGGTTAAAGTTAAGGTTAAGCCTTAAACTTAAACTTAACCCAACTAAACCCAAACGTTAACCTTAACCTTAACTTTACCCTTAACCTAATCTTAACCTTAACCTTGAATTTACCCTTAACGTAACCTTAACCTTGAACTTAACTATAACTTAACCCTAACCTTGACCAAACCTTAACCTTAACCTTCAATTAACCTTAAACTTAACCTTAACCTACCCATAACCTTAAATTTAGCTTAACTATAACCTAACCTTAACATTGACCTTAACTATAAGCTAACCCTAACCTTAACCTTGACCAAACCCTTAACGTAACCTTAACCTTGAATTTACCTTTAACGTAACCTTAAGCTTGAACTTTACCTTACCGTTAACCTTAACATTAACCTGACTAAACCCATAACCTTAACCTTACCCTTAAAGTTAAACTTAACATTGTCCTTAACGATAACCTAACCCTAACCTTAACCAAACCTTAACCTTAACCTTACCCTTAGCGTAACCTTAACCTTGAAATTACCTTAAGGGTAAGGTTAAGGTTATGGTTAAGGTAAGGCTAAGGGTAAAGTTAAGGTTATGGTTAAGGTTATGGTTATGGGTTTAGTCAGGTTAAGGTTAAGGTTAAGGGGTTAGGGTTAACGTTAAGGTTAAGGGTAAGGTTAAGGTTAAGGTTAAGGATATGGTTATGGAAAAGTTAAGGTTAAGGTTATGGTTAAGGTTAAGGTTAAGGTTAAGGGTTTGGTTAAGGTTAGGGTTAGGTTATAGTTAAGGCCAAGGTTATGTTTAAGGTTAAGGTTAAGGTTATGGGAAGTTTAAGGTTAAGGTTAAGGGGTTAAGGTTAGGTTAAGGTAAAGTCAGGGTCAAGGTTAGGTTTAGGTTAAGGGTAAGGTTAAGGTTAAGGTTAGGGAAAAGTTAAATTTAAGGTTAATTAAGGGTTAGGTTAATGTTGAGGTTAAGGTTAAGGTCAAGGTTAGGGTCTGGTTAAGTTAAGGTTAAGGTGAAGGTTCAAGTTATGGGTAAGGTTATGGTTAGGTTAAGGTTAAGGTTAAGATTAGGTTAAGGTTAAGATAAGGTTAAGGTTAAGGTTAAGGGTAGGTTAAGGTCTAGGTTAAGGTTGGGGTTAGGTTAAGGTTAAGGTTAAGGGTTTTGTCAAGGTTAACCTAACCTCAAGGTTAGGGTTAGGTTTTGGGTAAGGTTAAGGTTAGGTTAGGGTAAATTCAAGGTTAAGGTTAAGGTTAGGTTAAGCTAAGGTTAAGGTTAATGTTAAGGTTATAGTTAAGGTTAAGGTTAAGGGTAAATTTAAGGTTAAGGTGAAGGTTAAGGCTAATTTCAAAGTTAAGGTTAAGGTTAGTGTTAGGTTATAGTTATGGTCAAGGTTAAGTTTACGGTTAAGGTTAGGGTTGAGGTTAACGGTAAAGTTAAGTTCAAGGTTAGGGTTAGGTGATATTTAAGGATAAGGTTAGGTTAAGAGTAAAGTCAAGGTTAAGGTTAAGGTTAAGGTTACAGGTTTAGTAAGGTTAAGGTTAAGGTTAGGTTAATGTTAAGGGTGAAGTTTAAGGACACGAGTCTTAACCTTAACCTTACCCTTACTCTTAACCTTAACCTTAACCTTCACCATAACCTAACCTTAACCTTGACCTTAACTTAACTTAACCTAACCTTAACCTTAACCTTAACCTTAACCTTAGTCTTAACCTTACCCTTAACCTTCACCTTAACCTTTACCTTGAATTTACCCTTAACCTAATATTAACCTTAACCTTGACTTTATCCTTAACATAACCTTAACCTTGACCTTATCCTTAACCTTAAATTTACCCTTAACATTACCCTTAGCCCTTAACCTAACCATAACCTTAACCTTAAACTAACCTTTACCTTACCCTTAACCTAATCTTAACCTTAACCTTGACCTTAACCTTAACCTTAACATTACATTTAGAGGTTATGGTTAAGGTTAGGTTAAGGGTAAATTTAAGGTTAAGGTTAAGGTTAAGGTTGTGGTTACAGGTTTAGTCAGGTTAAGGTTAAGGTTAAGGGGGTAGGGTTAAGGTTAAGGTTAAGGGTAAGGTCAAGGTTCAGGTTAAGGTTATGGTTATGGAAAGGTTAAGGTTAAGCTTATGGTTATGTTTAAGGTTAAAGTTAAGGGTTTGGTTAAGGTTAGGGTTAGGTTATAGTTAAGGAATAGGTTAACGTTAAGGTTAAGGTTAAGGTTATGGGAAGGTTAAGGTTAAGGTTAAGGGGTTAATGCTAGGTTAAGGTTAAGTCAGGGTCAAGGTTAGGGTTAGGTTAAGGTTAAGATAAGGTTAAGGTTCAAGTTAAGGGTAAGGTTAAGGTTAAGGTTAGGGAAAAGTTAAATTTAAGGTTAATTCAAGGTTAGGTTAAAGTTGAGGTTAAGGTTAACGTCAAGGTTAGGTTCGGGTTAAGTTAAGGTTAAGGGTAAGGTTAAGGTTAAGGTTTAGGTTATGGGTAAGGATATGGTTAGGTTAAGGTTAAGGTTAAGTTTAGGTTAAAGTTAAGATAAGGTTAAGGTTAAGGTTAAGGGTAGGTTAAGTTCTAGGTTAAGGTTAGGGTTATGTTAAGGTTATGTTAAGGTTAAGGTTAAGGATTTGGTCAAGGTTAACCAAACCTCAAGGTTAGGGTTAGGTTATGGGTAAGGTTAACGTTAGGATAGGGTAAAGTCAAGGTTAAGGTTAAGGTTAAGGTAAATGGGAAGGTTAAGGTTAAGGTTAGGTTAAGTTAAGGTTAATGTTAATTTTAAAGTTATAGTTAAGGTTAAGGTTAAGGGTAAAGTTAAGGTTAAGGTGAAGGTTAAGGGCAAAGATAAATTTAAAGTTAATGTTAGTGTTAGGTTATAGTTATGGTCAAGGTTAAGTTTAAGGTTAAGGTTAAGGTTAATGGTAAATTTAAGGTCAAGCTTAGTGTTAGGTTATAGTTGAGGCTAAGGTTAGGTTAAGGGTAAGGTTAAGGTTACATGTTTAGTATGGTTAAGGTTAAGGTTAGGTTAAGGTTAAGGGTGAAGGTTAAGGATATGGGTCTTAACCTTAACCTTACCCTTAACCTTCACCCTTAACCTTAACCTTAACCTTAACCTTAACCATAACCTAACATTAACCTTAACCTTAACTATGTTGAAAATGCAGCAAGATGATGGAGCTTAGTGAAATGAAGTCGCCTTCACCAAGTGGGCCCGCAGGAAAATTCTGGCGCAAAGTCTATTTTTAGACAAATGGAGCATGGTTCGGGGATTCCATTTTGAGATTCTTGGAGCATTGTTCATGTTGGTAAAAATATATGAGACTCTATTTTTTAGGTCGAAGAGGTCGAAGGCTATTTTTAGACTGCCTCTCCTAAAAATATGGAAGTCAAATATTATTTACCCTTAATAATATTTGGACTATAAACAGCAGTTTACTGTCTTGGAGCACTTCAGTTCAAGCTACAGAAGTGGCTCATGCATCTGATAGAGGAATCATGTGGTTCCCAAGGGTTTGATGGCATCATGCATGGTTGACTTCAGTTGGACTTCAGTGGCAGAAGTTTGGAGGAGTTAATGAGACAGATAGTGGAGTTGTGTTCTGTTTATTTTAGTTGAACTAGTTGAGATTAGTTTAATTAGCTAATCATTTAGTTATGAGTGGATTGAATTAAATATTATTTAATTCATTAATTAGTAACTCATTATTCAACTCAAGAACACATCAGTTCACTACAGTGCATGATCAGTTCAATGAAGACCAGTGAAAGAGATAGATGAAAGGGTGGAGTTAGCTATCAGTTGTGACTATACTGTTGCTATTTGCAACACACATATAGGTGGAGTAAGCCCATGAGGATTGATCAGTTCAGGTTGGTGGTTTATCTATATAAAGAGGCCATCCCATAGCATTGAAACACACAATAGAGGCTGGCTATCAAGTGGCAAAATATTTGAGCATGTGTTTTGCTAGATCTAGCTTGATAGTGTGTAGCAATTGAGGGTGTGCATGAGAGCTTGTGAGGAGCTTTTGTACTATGATTGTTACATGATCTCCATGAAATTATAATATACACAATAGCTGCGGGGTTTTCAGCTATAAGCTTTCCCCATACATACTGTGTTAATGTGTATGATGATTTGATGTGTTATCGCTTGATTTTATTTCCGCATGTGTGATGATCTGAGTTGAGTTGAGTGGAAGAGATTATGTGTTGTGTATGAAGTTCAAATAGTATGTGACCAGGATAGTCTCGGTGAATAATTAATCATTATTCAGCAAATTTCTACAAACTATAACCTAACCTTGACCTTAACCTTAACTTATCCTAACCTTAACTTTACCCTAACCTTAACCTTAACCTTAACGTTAAATTTAGGCTTAACCTTACCATTAACCTTCACCTTAACCTTAACCTTGACTTTACCCTTGTTGGTGTCCCGTGTTTTGATAGATTGGAAAATCAAAAGACAAGGCAACATCAGAACCAATATTTGGAGTTCCAGGATCTAGTCCTCCTGTTCTCAGAGAGGGATCTCTCAATTTTACTTGTTTGCAAAGTTTTATCTTGTTTTCTTTGAGTATTGGTTTTAGACTAGTTATTAAGTGCAAGTGTTTGTTTTTTTGGTTGGTTGAATGACATATCAGAACATGAAAGGTATAGGAAAGATAGGTAGAAAGGAGAAGTATCAGATTCATTGGGAAAATGGAGTCAATAAGAAGTCATGACAAACTTATCAATGGATATGGGATATCAAAGGGAAAATCTAACTTGGCCACATGATCCTTTGGTTTTGTGAATGAAATGGACATCAATGATTTGGAAGGAGAGTTTGAATTCTCAAAAAAGCGATTTTGAAAACATAACTTGAACAATAAAGAGGTATTTGATAGACAAGGCTAACCATGAATACTACAAACCACACTTTAAGCAAATAATGACTTCAAAACAAATTTTAAAATGAAATCAAAGATTCGGGAGCACATCCTATTTCCTCAAACATTTTATTTCAAATGACTTAGAAAACATAAAAGATTCACTAATAATTGTAGTCATAGAAGAGGGAACACCTAAAAACATCTATGATCAGAACCATAAATACCTCTAAAAAAAAATTTCAAGCAAGGACAAAGGGCATGATCAAAAAATACCTCCTTGGCTCACTATAAACAATATTACTTCAAAGGGAGACTTCAATAATAACTTTGAAGTGGCAGCAAACAAGTAGGGGGAACCATAAATCATGGTGAAACCAAATATTTGAACTATTAGAGAAATAAACAAGCATGAGGACTAAAGAGAGAGATTAAATAATCTAAAATACCTCAACAGAAAAAAACATAAAACAGTGAAGGATGAATAGGTCTAAGGTGCTTCTAGGAGTCATTTCTTAGCCTATAACTTTCATCCTACTGTAGTAAGAAATTATGGAGCAAAAATGAAAACAGGAGAAAACATTGAATTGTTTATAATACTTCACCAATAGCCAAGCTCTTGGATCCAATGATAGAGCCTTCTCAAGAACAAGCATGCAACAACATCATCAGGCTTCCAAGACTTCAATTTCTTCCTCAACTTCAGACAGACTACGTATTATTTCAAAGATTTTGAGTATTACAACTAGTGAACAATCAACAAACTTCTCATCTTCCTCAAAAGTATTTATAGAAGAAATGAGGAGGTGGAATAGTTTTAGGATTGAAGTGTAATAAATTCTACACTAAATGCAACTCCTAGCCTTTAAAACCATGCAAGGCCTAAGGCAGGAGAGCATCGAATTGCAGCTCTGTTTCATTTACTCTGTTTCTGATTTTTAAGGCTCAATAGGTAAAAAGATTGACTTCGAGGCATATTTATCCTTTACAATAACTTCACTGACAGTTTAAAATATCTTCTTTTGTTCAAAATATCTATTTAGCTCTCTTTAGACAAATATCTTATGTTTTGGCAATAACTAGACCTTCCTTTCGATTTATTGAGGCTGCAGGTGGCGTTTGGTGGCTGGAGAGGATTCAATTAGCCTCTTTGATGTGGCTCTAAGGTGTCCTTGGTCTGATATTTTCCTCCATTTTTCCTAAAACACCTTTAATCTGTCTTTGATCTGTGTTTTAGGCCTAATTAGGCTTAATTCTTGTCTTTCGATCTTCATCCTGTGCTGACTGTATGGAATAGGCCTTTGATTCTAGAATTGGCGCCTTAATCCATTTAAACTCTATTTTAAACCTTTAAAACCGGATACTCTTTGATCTTCTAACTTCAATGTTTACTTTCTTTAATAAATGGACTCTGACTGTGTTTTTTCTGTGTTGCAGGTGTGCAAAGGGTTTTTATAATATTACCAATGCTCATGATACATGGTTAAAATTGATGTTTGAACCCTGTATATTCATTTCCTTCATAGATAGTGGCTTGGGGGAACATCATCCCCGACCCTTGATTTTATTTTTTTTAAACTGTGGAAAAGCTTAAAAACCTGTAAAAAACGAACAAAATTAAGAAAACTTGGTGAAAAATAGGTCAGAGGTGGTTTTGAAGGTGAGGTTCGATCATGGCCATTGATGCAGATCAATTGATGATCGAGATTGCTCGATAGGTTAGACAAGGAGGCAGTTGGATGAAAAAGGAGGATTAGATTAAGTCCAGGTCGTTGACCTGTCTTGATCAATGACTGAGATCAATCATGATTTTATAATGTGGAGGGGGAGAAGTTATAACGAAATGGAATAAAATGTAATGAAAAGGGGAAAAAAACCTTTGGCGGAAGCAAAAAGGAGGAAAAAATGAATTGGTAGTGAAGATCAGATCAGAGCCGTTGATTTGGTTTGATGGACGGTTATGATCTGCCGATCAAATCACTTGGAGAATGATGCAGGGAAAAGACTGAGGTTGAGGTCTAATATGAGTCGTCGGATCAAAAAAATCAATAGCCAGCATTAAAAAACTGGAAAGAAAATGAAGTGGAGAAGGGTGGTAAAGCGGAAAACTACTGGTGCTATTCATGCAGCTCTGAGGTGGTTTTTAATTTGGCCCAAAAACATGAAATATGCTTCGTTGCATGACATGCGTCCCCTAGAAAACCATTTTTTTCGCGTAATTTTTCGGTTTTAAACTTCATGCGTAGAAAAAACGTGAAAAGAGATTCTTAACGTTGGATGAAGGGGTGCATATCCGACGGTGCGGATCATACACGATGGAGAACAAGATGCACGGGCGGAACAGATGAGTGGGGTTGATGGCGGTTTAGATCTTGGTCGTTGGATCTTCATGAATGGACGGTCAGGATCTAAAGTTGAGGAGGAAGTTTTACAAAGGGGAAAAAGTTATGTGGTGTGTGAAATAAATCCTGGCCATCAGATGTATGAAATGGATGGCAAGGATTTGATCTGGGGGCGGTGAAAGAAATGGAAGGCAGGGGATTGGGCAAATATTGGGTGCAATGAGGACTGTTGATCTCCAAATATCAACGGTGGATTTTCTCCAAGAAGTTAAACTGTCAAGTTTATGAAATAACAAATGGAAGTTGGGTTAAGATCCTGGTCGTTGGATCTTTCTAACGGGCGGCTAGATTTGAATCGGAGTGATCACAAATCGGAGGAGGAAAGGGGAAAGGCACTTTGAGAATTCGCGATGTGATTAAGTGCTAACTGTCGGATCTGGGAGTAAGATCGACGGTTGATATTCAATCAGAGGGGTAAAGGAGAAAATTTATGGGCAGAGTACGATGAAATCTTAGCCATCAGTTCTTGTGGTTTTCGACGACTAAGATTTAATCAGGGAGATCGACATCGGAAGAGGCAAAAGGGGCTTGTGATTTTGCACTGGGAAGAACTTGAGATTGTGATTAGTCGATGGAGAGAGAGACGTAAATCTAAAAACTAGATTGACGGTGGAGATTTAACCATAAAGGAAAAAGGCGGAAGGAGGGTTTGGAGAATGGAGCGATATGGATAGTTGGATCTGAGCACAACGGATCAGATCAACGGTGGAGAAACGATCACAGGATCACATCGGCGGGAGGCAATAAACCATTAAAAATGTGTAAAATGAATATTTGCGATGTGATAAGGTTTTGTGATATGATTTTAGTCGATGGCCATTGATCTGAAAAGATCGACGGGCCAGATTTAATTAAACCCTTTTCGTCGGGGAACAGAAGAAATCAAAGGAAAAAATAAGGAAATGAGGGTTTAAAATGGGGGTTTAGACCCTTTAAGTGCCTGGTTACGGGGCTTATGATCTTATGTAGTGGATAATCTATGAGAGTTAAGCCCTTGGGGGCTTAAGAAATTTATATGCAGAAAAGAGTGTTTTTGGCCTAAAAAAACAGAGTTTTTAAGGTAAATTGAGGGTTCTGGTAGAAGGAAAAGGAGTTTTTAAAACCAAATGGAAGGAGACCAAATGGTTTTAAATGGGTTTTGAAGTGAATTTGAAGGTTAAATGAGGCTTATGGAGGGACTCTATGAAGAAATAAGGGGATGAAAATGGGGTTATTTATGAGTGAAAGGAGAGATAAAATGAAGGGAAAATGGGATTTTCAATAGTCTTTTCTTCAAGAAAATAGAAAAAAATTTAGGTTTATGAGGGAAAAAAATAGTAAAATATTTAACTAAAAAGTTAGTTATATTCATAAAAACTTCAAAGTTTATAGGTCTTCAAAAGGAATGATCTCTTGAAGTTTTGAAGAACAAAATTAGCCACTTTTTGGTATAACAGAATTTATCAGTGGCTAACAGTGGCTCCACTTGGGGAAGACAGCTGGTTCTTTAGGTGTCTATAACCTCAGCTGCAAATCTTTGGCTTTCATTAAACCATTGCCTTAATCCATTTTGAAACAACCTTTCTTTTTGATGATCTCTCCAGCAATTTGAAACATTGGAATTCTATCAAAACAGCAGGTCTACCTACCCATTCCTAATGATCCTAACATTTTCCCTTCTTTTCAGAGTGCATTTAGACTAGAAAAATCTCTTCAACAACATTTTATTCTTCTGAAAAACAAAAAATAATCTATTTCTAATCTTATTTCTGCATGAACTCAGTTTAAATAGTTGAGTTCATAAGCTTCTCTACCTAACTATTGTCTGTCAGGATTATACTTTCTGACAAACTTTTATTCTCTAATTTATAAGACAAAAATTCAAAAACAGTCAAGCCAAGATTAAGCTATTAGACTTTCTGTTATCTATGGCATAAAAACAATTTTCACATAGATTATTATTTGCAGAGAAGTAAAGCAAAATGGTGAAGGCTTAAGATTTGAAAATTTAAAAACCTCCTTCATTGTTTCTTCAGCTTTGTTTTAAATTTTTTTGAGCTATCTTTCTTTCTTGCCTGGTTCAAGTTTTGGGCATATTAGAACTAATTTTTTTTCTATTTTTGGCTCAATATTTAATCTAATTAGAGCTATTCTTATTTTGATACTCATAGGTTCAAGTTTTGAGCATGTTTGAACCTTATTTCTTCTACCCTAATCTACCTTACTGATAAGCCAAGATTGAGCTGTTTGGAAAATCTAATTTACTAACCTATCAGCAGTAAATTGAAAAGCTAATTAGTCATGATTAGACTATATGACTAACTAGAAGTGTGTTTTTAGGAGTGGCATTTGAGCTTGCACACTTTCAAATTTTGTTTCTCTTTTTTTGGTATGGGGTTGTACCTTTGTTGTTTTACAATCTGCCATCTTTTCTCTTTTCTATTGTTTTTGAATTTTTATTTTTATAACTTTGAATGCAATGTTTAAACAATGATATTTGAAATGAAAAACAAAATGCTTTGAAAGTCATGATTCTTGGCAGAAGTAATGCTTGAGCATCCTTCCATTTACAGGACCTCCATACAGATCTTCTCCATTCAATTATTTTAATAAAAATGCATTGTGACCCCTCTCGGCATGAATAATATAGGGCCCTTTCCACAAGTTCTCAAACTTGCCATGTTTTCCCTTCTCTTCTCTTCTTGAATCCCATTTAAGAACAAAATTTCCAACTTGGAAATTGTTTGCCTTAGTCCTCTTTTCAAATAGCTGCTTGATATTTTCTTGGAATAACTGTGTTCTTTCATAGACTTCTTCTCTAGTCTGTTGTAAATGAATTGTTTAGTTGATTCTTATCTGCATATCACTCTCTTCAATTTGTACTTCTTGAAGGATTTTCATGACTGGAACTCTTAATGAGGTTGGGAAGACTACATCCATGCCATAGACCAGCTGATAGAGGGACATATTTATTGACTTTTTTGTAGTTAATCTATCAGCCCATAAGGCATGAACCAACTTACTGTGCCATGATTTCTGATTCTTATCCAACAAATTTTTTATTATTTTGATAAGGCTTTTGTTGGAGGATTCAGCCAATCCATTTACTTGGGGATAGTAGGCAGTAGAATGGCCCAAGGTAATGTGGTATTTGTAACAAAAATCAACCATTCTTTTGGACTTAAAGGCATCATCATTATTTGTTGTGATTTTTGTAGGACATCCAAATCTGGATAGGATATTTGTTTCAAGGAACTTGATAATGATAGAGTGAGTATCATTACTAGAGGGTATAACTTCTATCCACTTGGTAAAGTAGTCAGTGGCATTGAGGATCCATTTATGCTAGGATGATGAAGATGGGTGAATTTCCCCAATGAAGTCCAAGCCCCATTGTTGAAAAGGTGTCTCAACATTGATAGGATGTAAAGGTAATGGAAGGAGTTTTCTTTTTCCATAAAAAAATTGACACTTATGGAAAAACATGACTAACTTCTAAGTGTCTGGAAAAAGGGTGGGCCAATAGTGACTAGATCTGAGGATTTTGTTTGTTGTGGCCTTCCAGTAGAGGTGTCCTCCACATTCTCCTTCATGCAGCTCATGCATGATTTTTCCTACATCATCTTCAAGTAAACATTTAAGCAAAATTCCAACAGCATTCTTCCAATAAAATACCCCATCTAAGATGCAATAACTTAAAGCTTTCTGTTTTAAAAATATAGCTTTAGTTTTAGACAAAGAAGGAGGGACATTCAAATACAAAAGCACATAAATGATGTCAGCATACCAAGGAGAATTCAGAAATGTTTCTTCAATGAAAGGAGCAGTGGATTCTTCTATTTCTTCCAAAAAATCTACCATGTTCATATCTAGTGCTTGGAAGTTAGACTCAGCCATAAGTTTTGCTAATCCTTGCCCTTTAATTAGTTTGGTGGGCATGATTTCTAATTCATATTCAAGAATAGTTGCAATCCATTTTCCCATTTTACCATCAAGGTCTTGACTTAGAATATCCTTGACAATAGTATGTGGAACAAAAGCAATTATGTGAGAGTGTAAAATGTAGACTCTGAAGTCCTTTAATGCTTTCACTAATGCTAAGGCTTATTTCTCCATGATGTTATATTTGAGAGGAGAATCTCTTAAGGCCATACTAAAGAAGGATATTGGTTGTTCTTGCCCCAAGTCATTCTTTTGAAGTAATACTGCAGCTATTGTATGCTCAGATGCAAAAGAAAAGATATAAAATTCTTTGGTGAAATATGGACTAATCAAGATTGGTGTTTGAGTGAGAGCTTGTTTAACCAGTTCAAATGATTGTTTAGGTTGTAAAGTTCATTTTACACCTACCTCTTTCTTAAGCATGTTTGTAATGTTTTTCAATAGTTCAGCAAGGTTGGGGATAAACCTCCTCAAAAAATTAATCTTCCCAATGAAAGATTGCAATTCTTTGAGGCTTCTTGGATGGCTGATTTGCAGTATGCAATCTATCCTTTTAGGGTCTACTTTGATTCCCTCTTCTGAAATTATATGACCAAGAAGTTTACCTTCTTGGAGACCAAAGAGTGTCTTTTTGGGATTCAAAGATAAGCCAAATTTCCTACACTTCTCAAAAAAATTTCTCAAGTGAATCAAATGTTCTTTATCAGTTTTTGAGAAAACGGTTATGTCATCAAGGTAAATGATTATAAAATAGCCAATATCTTCAGAGAAGGCTATGTCCATGGCCCTTTGGAAGGTGGCCACTTCATTCATCAAACCGAATGGCATTTTGACATACATAAAGGTGCCCCAAGGTGTAGTAAAAGAAGTCTTATGTTGACCACTTGGGAGCACTAACACCTGATTGTAACTCGAGAACCCATCCAATAGTGATATTCTTTTTGGCCCAAATACCCTTTGAAGTATATGGTTCATCTTTGGCAAGGGGTAGTTGTCTTTTAGGGAGGCTCTATTCTGATTTCGGAAGTCAATACAGAGCCTGATTTCCCCTGTCTTTTTCCTAACAGAAACTAAGTTTGATACCCACTCTGAATATCTAATTGTTACTATAATCCTAGCATCATGCATATTTTCAATTTCTACCTTAACTGAAGGTAATAAAATAGGTTTTATCCTCCTTAATTTTTGTTTGAAAGGCTTTTGATTTTCCTTAAGAGGGATTTTGTGTTGAATGATGCTAGTATCATAAGATTTTAGATCTTTGTGTCCCCAAGAAAAAACATATTTAAACTCTTTGAACATCTCTATGTATTGCAATTTTATGTGAGCTGGGAGAGTGTTGGATAATTTAATAATCTTGGCTTCTTCTAGGCTGTCTATGTTATGTTCTTCTACATCTATTTCCATAGGCTCCATCCTTGGTTCTTTGGCCACATCATTTAAATCAAAGAGGTGTTCTAAAGGTGTGAGACCCCTTGGAATTGTATCATTCTTTCATTGTCAAAATTCCAAGTCTTTATGGTCTACGTTGTCAATTAATTATGCTTCAAAAGGATTTTCATATTGATTTATATCAGTAGAATATGTCATTTCTATCTCTGGGATTTGTTTATTGTCAAAACAATCTTCTTCATGGCTGGTTTCTGATGTTGGTATGTCAAAAAAATTTTCTGATTTTAGGAAATCATCTATGTGTTTGTCAGAGTCAAACACTTGCCAGTGATCCTCATTATCACAGGCCTATGTTTTACCTTTACACTAAGCTGTTCAGTTATCTGAGGTATTTGGCAGTTGCTGGCATTGAAGGCAAGTTCATTTTCTAGATGATTTTGTGCTCTTGGAATGAAAATGAGTTCATATTTTTCAAAGGTTTTTAATAAATCAAGGGCAACATTTCGATATTCTCTAAGTATTGGGTTTCTAACTGAATATTCTCCTTTGATTTGTCTTATGATAAGTTCAGAATCTCCTAAGATTGATATCTTTTGGGCTTCTAATTGTTTAAGCAATTGTAAGCCAAGGAGAAGTGATTCATATTCAGCAATATTGTTGGTGCATGGAAAATCCAGTTTATATGAAAAATTATGATTTGTATTTTGAATCCATAAACCTGCCCCTGCACTTTTTTTATTACACGACCCATCGAAGTTTATTGTCCAAAGTATATCTGCCTTATTTTCATTCTCTTGTTGTGGTTGATTTTCAATGTTTTGAATTTGATTTGAGGGAAGATTTGATTGCTCTGGTGAACTGATTTGCTCTTGGTTTTCCTTTTCTTGTTGAGTGATTTCATCTTCATTGTACAAGATAAAGGAATCTAAACTTGATTGAATGGAATATATTGGAGAGTTATTTGGTTTATCTATATTGCTCACCATGTACTTCATGTGGGATTCCCATTATAGTCTCCTGTTTTGGTTAAAAACAGGGATGGTGGCATAATACATGTCCATTTGAAGGCTCCCTTGAAGTTTGGCTCCCCATGATCTTGATAAAATCATGCCATACTTTGGGGGAATGTCAGCTACAACTATGTCCATTACTAGACTCTTAGCAGGGATTTGAGACAAGTTAACACATAAATATTTTATTACACCCAAGAATTTGACTCTGCTTGAGTCAAAGGAATACAAATCCTTATACGGTTTAGTAATTTCTAAGCCTAAACTTTCCATTACTACTTTGGGCATAAGATTATGTGAAGCTCCAGAGTCTAACATGGCATTGTGTAAGATTTTCTCATGTATATTCAAACTAACATAGAAGGGAGGGACAACGCCTTATTGGTATTTTCCTTCAACTTCTGGACCAAACAACAACTCAGGCTTGTCATCTGTCAAGTTTAAGGTATCAGCATCACTTCCTAAGTTTAAAGCTTTTAAAACTTGGTTTTTGTACACTTCTTGGGTTACTAGTTCAGCTAGGGGGGTGGTAATTTTTATCTTTGCAATCTCTCCCTCAAGGCTGAAAGGAACAATTGATTTGGTCATATTTACATCTATTTTCTCAATTGAATTCCTTTCAGAAATTTTGATTTGCTGAACTTTTTTTGGGCTACTAATTGGGAAAATTTTATTAGGTCCACTAGCTAAAGTGCTAGGGATTCTTTTCTCAACATTTCGCTGGTTGCTCTTCTCTTTGTTTAAATTTGGTTTCTTAGCCAAAATGTTGGGTTTCTCTGTTGTTTACTTAGGTTGTTTTTCTGCATTTTTCCTAATAGCAGTACTATTGTTTTTATCTTTTGAATCATATATTTTTCCTTTGCTCCTAAGATCATATTGTTTGTGCACCTCCATGGTTGCATTTTCAAACCCCGATCTATAATCATCAGAATCTTCATAGGTTTTTGTATTTTGATCAGAGAAGAAATGTTATTCTTCTTCAGTGAGGAAAACATCTCACCACTGTCTAATCCAATCAAGTTTACATGACCTTCTCCTAACCTTTCAATCTCCCTATCTTCCTCATATTGATCTACATAGTTTTGTTGGAAGGGAGGTCTAATCTTTTGGTCATTTTCTTTTGGCCTATCTTGATTGTTTTCTCTTCTATAATTCTGATTTATATTTCTATTTTGGTTGTTTTGAGGTTCTCTTGCTATCACTCTATCATTCAAGTTGATCTTTTCAAGCTTCCTCTCCATTATCTTCACTAGGTTGTAAATTTTAGTGTCAGAAGTTGAGGTTGAGGATATAATGTTATCTTTATAAGTTACCCTTTTCTCTGACCTCAACTTATTTCTTTTCTCAATTATGTTTGCTTCTACACTCACAACCCCCTTCTGCATGTCTTCTAGAGTTAATTAATCTCTCTCTCTTAATTGATAGGCCATTCCAACATCAAAACCTTCAGGGTATATTACTAAGGTGATGCCTTGGGGAGGTTTCATGTGTGGTGGAAGAGCATTGTAAACACTGTTAAACCTAGTGGAGTAGTCATGAACACTCTGGATTTATTTTGAGACTGCTATATTCTGCTAATATTTGGAGAGGGTTCTTTTTGGTTTCCCATTTGTTTATGAAGGTTTAATGCAAAGAAGGGAGATCATTGATGCTATTAGGAGGTAAGTTTTTAAACCACTTCTTTACATATCCTCCTAAAATTTGGGCAAATATTCTCATCTTAATGGTCTCTTCTTCTATCTCCATGTAATCAAAAGCATCTTCCATCCTATATACATGATTTTGAGCTGTTGTAGACTCTTTTGCAGTGAAATGGGGGATTTTGGATTGGTACTCATTTGGTAAGGGAAGCATAGGTTGTGGTAACACTGATGGGGCATACCATGTTGCCATGGCTGGAAGGAAAGGTGGATTTACAAGGGGTGGATTTACAAGAGGGAAAGTGGGATGAAATGGAGTGTTTTGAACAGTGGTAGTATGGATTGGAGTGGAAGAGAAACTTGGGCCAACAAACTGGTTTTAAGCAGATTTGTTATAAAAAGGGCTAAAGTGGTGAAGAAGTTGGGAATCAGGAGGAGTGGAAGGTGAGGCTTCTCTACTAAATCTCTGTTGCAAATCTGAAATTTTAAGATCAGTTTGGTTTAAATCACCTTGAGATCTAGTTCTAAATATTTTCTTTGTATGATGTAAATCAAAGTGTAAATCCTCTAAGACACCAAGGTTTTTAGGGACATATTTTGTTCTTAAGAGGCTCCTATCAGCAGTTGATTTTATAGATTTAGAATTCTACCACAAAATTCTCTCTGGATTGTCAACTATTGTAGGAGGATTAGGGTCTGGATGAGATCTAGTGTTGATCCTATGTGAAGCCAGACTGATTTTTCAAAAATTAGAGAGGCTGAAGTTTTTAGGGATTGTTTTGAATGTTTTACCTCTCACAATGTCTTATCTAGTAATGGGACTAGGATTCTAAAATTTCTTCAAGGCTGGTTAACATAGTCCTAAAGAGATCTGGAGGCCTAGAAGAGTAATAGGCCTACTGGGGCTAGTGGAGTCTCCAGGTGGAAACTTTTTAGCTTTTATGAAGCTAAAATGATTTATGGTTCCACCAGCATGCTTATTATGAAGCCAATCTGAAATGTTTTTGGGTTTTGTGAGTTTTTGAGGTAATTTAAGGACTTACTGAGTCTACAAGAGTTTTCTAGACTATTATGTACTCAATGGGTCCCACTGTGATCGCCATTATGTTGGTGTCTCGTGTTTTGATAGATTGGAAAATCAAAAGACAAGGCAACATCAGAACCAATATTTAGAGTTCCAGGATCTAGTCCTCTTGTTCTCAGAGATGGATCTCTCAATTTTACTTATTTGCAAAGGTTTATCTTTTTTGCTTTGAGTATTGGTTTTAGACTAGTTATTAAGTGCAAGTGTTTATTTGTTTGTTTGGTGAATGACATAGTAGAACATGAAAGGTCTAGGAAAGATAGGTAGAAAGGAGAAGTGTCAGATTCATTGGGAAAATGGAGTCAAGAAGAAGTCATGAAAAAATTATCAATGGATATGGGATATGAAAGGGAAAATCTAACTTGGCCACAGGATCCTTTGGTTTTGTGAATGAGATGGACATCAATGATTTGGAAGGAGAGTTTTAATTCTCAACAAAGGGAATTTGAAAACATATCTTGAACAATAAATAGGTATTTGATAGACAGGGCTAACCATGAATTCTAAAAACCACACTTTAAGCAAATAATGACTTCAAAAAAACTTTAAAATCAAATCTAATATTCGAGAGCACATCTTATTTCCTGAAATATTTTATTTCAAATGACTTAGAAAACATAAAAGATTAACTGATAATTGCAGTCATAGAAGAGGGACACCTTAAAACATCTATGATCACAACCATAAATACCTTTAAGAAAATTGTTCAAGCAAGGACAAAGGGCATGATTAAAACATACCTCCTTGGCTCACTATAAACAATATTACTTCAAAGGGAGACTTCAATAATAGCTTTCAAGTGGCAACAGACAAGAAGGGAGAACCATAAATCATGCTGAAACCAACTATTTGGACTATTAGAGAAATAAACGAGCATGAGGACTAAAGAGAGAGATTAAAGACTCTAAAATAGCTCAGCAGAAGAAAACATAAAACAGTGAAGGATGAACAGGTCTAAGGTGTTTCCAGGAGTCATTTCTTAGCCTAAAACTTTCATCCTACTATAGTAAGAAATTACAGAGCAAAAATGAAAACAGGAGAAAACATTAAGCAGTTCAGAATACTTCACCAACAGCCAAGCTCATGGATGCAATGATAGAGTCTTCTCAAGAACAAGCATGCAACAAAATCATTAGACTTTCAAGACTTCAATTTCTTCCTCAACTTCAGAAAGACTATGTATTATTTCAAAGAGTTTCAATATTACAACTAGTGAACAATCAACGAACTTCCCATCTTCTTCAGAAGTATTTATAGAAGAAATGAGGAGGTGGAATAGTTTTAGGATTTAAGTCTAATAAATTCTACACTAAATGCACCTCCTAGCCTTGAAAACCATGAAAGGCCTAATGCAGGAGAGCATCGAATTGCAACTCTATTTCATTTACTTTGTTTCTGCTTTTTAAGGCTCAATGGGTAAAAATATTGACTTTGAGGCCTATTTATCCTTTACAATAACTTCACTAACATTTTAAAATATCTTCTTTTGTTCGAAATAACTATTTAGTTGTCTTTAGACAAATATCTTCTGTTTTGGCAATCACTAGACCTTCCTTTCCATTTCTTGAGGTTGCAGGTGGCTTTTGGTAGCTGGAGAGGATTCAATTAACCTCTTTGATGTTGCTTTGAGGTGTCCTTGGACTGATATTTTCCTCTTTTTTTCCTAAAACACCTTTAATTTGTCTTTGATCTGTGTTTTAGGCCTAATTAGGTTAATTATTGTCTTCCAGTATTCATCCTATGCCGACTGTATGGTTTAGGCCTTTGTTTATGAAATTGGCGCCTTAATCCCTTTAAACTTTGTTTTAAACCTTTAAAACTAGATACTCTTTGATCCCCTGACTTCAATGCCGATTTTCATTAATAAATGGACTTTGACTATGTTTTTGTTGTGTTGCAGGTGAATGAAGGATTTTTATAATATTACGAATGCTCATGAGACATGGTTAAAATTGTTGTTCGAACCTTGTATATTCATTTCCTTCATAGATAGTGGCCTGGGGGAACGTCATCCCCAGCCATTGATTCTATTTTTTTTTTAAATTGGAAAAGCTTAAAAACCTGTAAAAAACGAACGAAACTAAGATAACATGGTGAAAAATAGGTCAGAGGTGGTTTTGGAGGCGAGGTTTGATCGTGGCCGTTGATGCATATCAATCGACAATCGAGATTTCTCGATAGGTTAGACGAGGAGGTGGTTGGATGAAAAAGGAGGATCAGATTAAGTTCGGGCTATTGATCTATGTTAATCAACGACTGAGATCAATCATGATTTTATAATGCGAATGGGGAGAAGTTATAATGAAATGGAAGAAAATGTAATGAAAAGGGGAAAAAACCTTTGGCAGAAGCGAAATGGAGGAAAAAATGAATTGGTAGTGAAGATCATATCAGAGCCGTTGATTTGGTTTGACAGACAGTTATGATCTACTGATAAAATCACTTGGAGAATGATGTAGGGCAAAGACTGAGGTTGAGGTCTAATATGAGTTGTCGGATCAAAACAATCAACGGCAAGGGTTAAAAAACTGGAAAGCAAATGAAGCGTAGAAGGGTGGTAAAGTGGAAAACTACTGGTGGTATTTGCGCAGCTCTAAAGTGGTTTAGAATTTGGCCCAAAAAAACGTGATATGCTTTGCTGCACGACGCGTGTCCCCTAGAAAACGACTTTTTTCACGTAATTTTTTGGTGTTAAACTTCATGCACAGAAAAAATGTGAAAATGGATTCTGGCCGTCGGATGAAGGGGTGCAGATCCGATGGTGCAGATCACAGGCGACGGAGGAAAAGATGCATAGGTAGAACAGATGAGTGGGGTTAATGGTGATTTAGATCCTGGTTGTTGGATCTTCATGAATGGATGGTCAGGATCTAAAGTTGAGGTGGAAGGTTTTACAAAGGGGAAAAAGTTATGTGCTGTGCGAAATAAATCATGGTTGTCAGATGTATGAAATGGATGGCGGGGATTTGATCTGGGGGTGGTGAAAGAAATGAAAGGCAGGGGATCGAGTGGATATTGGGTGCAATGAGGACCGTTGATCTACAAATATCAACAGTGTATTTTCATCGAGAAGTTAAAATTTCTGGTTTATGAAATAACAAAGGGAAGTCGGGTTAAGATCCTGGCCGTTGGATCTTTCTAACGGACGGCTAGATTTGAGAAAATCGGAAGAGGAAAGGGGAAAGGAACTTTGAGAATTCTCGATGCGATTAAGCGTCGGCCGTCAGATCTGGGAGTAAGATCGACGATTGAGATTCAATTGGAGGGGTAAAGGATAAAAGTTATGGGTGGAGTGCGATGAAATCTTAGCCGTCGGTTCTTGTGGTTTTCGACGGCTAAGATTCAATCGGGGAGATCAGCATCAGAAGAGGCAAAAGGGGCTTGCAATTTTGCATTGGGAAGAACTTGTGATTGCGATTAGCTGATGGAGCAAGAGTCGTCGATCTAAAAACTATATTGACGGTGGAGATTTAACCATAAAGGGAAAATGTGGAAGGTGGGTTTGGATAATGGAGCGATATGGACCGTTGGATCTGGGCATAATGGATCATATCAACGGTGGAGAAACGATTGTAGGATCGCATCGGCAGGAGGCAATAAACCATAAAAAAATGCATAAAATTAATATTTGCAATGCGATTTTATATTTACAATGCGATAAGGTTTTGCGATATGATTTTAGTCGATGGTTGTTGATCTACAAAGATCAATGGCCCATATTTAATTAAACCCTTTTTGTTGGGGAACAGAAGAAATCAAAGGAAAAAATAAGGAAATGAGGGTTTACAACGGGGTTTTAGACCCTTTAAACGCCCAGTTATAGGGCTTATGGTCTTATGCAATGGAGAATTTACCAGAGTTAAGCCCTCGGGGGCTTAAGAAATTTATATGCAGAAAAGAGTGTTTTTGGCCTTAAAAAATAGAGTTTTCAAGGCAAATTGAGGGTTTCGGTAGAAGGAAAAGGAGTTTTTTAAACCAAATGGAAGGAGACCAAATGGTTTTAAAAGGGTTTTGAAGTGAATTTTAAGGTTAAATGAGGCTTATGGAGGGATTTTATGAAGAAAGAAGGGGATGAAAATGGGGTTATTTATGAGTGAAAGGAGGGATAAAATGAAGGGAAAATGGGATTTTCAGCAGTCTTTTCTTCAGGAAAACAACAAATTTTTCAGGTTTATGAGGGAAAACAGCAGTAAAATATTTAACTAAAAAGGTTATTTATCTTCATAAAAACTTCAAAGATGATAGGTCTTCAAAGGGAATTATCTCTTGAAGTTTTGAAGAACAAAATTAGCCACTTTTTGGTATAACAGAATTTATCAGTGGCTAACAACCCTTAACCTAATCTTAACATTAACCTTGACTCTACCCTTAACCTAACCTTAACCTTGACCTTATCCTTAACCTTAACCTTAACTTTTACCTTAACATTAGCCTTAACCCTTAACCTAACCATAACCTTAACCTTACCCTTATCCTAATATTAACCTTAACCTTAACATTACCCTTAGGTTAACCTAACCTTAACCTAAGGGTAATGTCAAGGTTTAGTTTAAGGTGAAGGTTAAGGGTAGGTTAACCTAACCTAACCTTAACCTTAACCTAAACTTAACCTTAAACTAACCTAACCTAACCTTAACCTTAACTTTACCTTAACCTTGACTTTACCCTTAACCTAACCCTTAACCTTGACCAAACATTTAACCTTAGCCTTATCTTTACCCTTAACCTAATCTTAACTTTAACTGAACCTTAACCTTGAATTTACCCTTAATGTAACCTTAACCTTGACCTTAACCTGAGGTTAAGATTATGTTTAAGGTTAAGGTTAGGGTCAGGTTAAGGTTTAGGCTAGGTTAGGTTAAGGTTAAGGTTAAGGTTAAGGTAAGGTTAAGGTTATGGTTAAGGTTAAGGTTATGGTTAAGGTT
This sequence comes from Pinus albicaulis, assembly GCA_034641835.2. NCBI lineage: Eukaryota > Viridiplantae > Streptophyta > Pinopsida > Pinales > Pinaceae > Pinus > Pinus albicaulis. The sequence goes on along the minus strand of JAXQQM020070571.1, from coordinate 577,254 downwards.
AAGGTGAAGGTTAGGTTAAGCTGGAGATTAGGTTAAGGTTAAGGTTAAGGTTAAGGGTAAAGATAAGGTTATGGTTAAGGTTAAGCTTAGGGTTAGGTTATATTTAAGGTTAAGGTTAGGTTAAGGGTAAGATAAGGTTAAGGTTAAGGTTAGGTTAAGGTTAAGGTTAGGTTATAGTGAAGGTTAAGGTTAAGGTTATGGGTTTGGTCAAGGTTAGGGTTAGGTTATAGTTAAGGTCAAGGTTAAGGTTAGGTTATAGTGAAGGTTAAGGTTAAGATAAGGTTAAGGTTAGGGTTATGGTTAAGGTTAAGGTTAATGTTAAGGTTTTGGTTAAGGTTAGGGTTAGGTTATAGTTAAGGTTACGGTTTTAGTCAGGTTAAGTATAAGGTTAAGGGTAAAGTTAAGGTTAATGGTAAAGTCAAGGGTTTAGTTAGGTTAAGGTTAAGGTTAAGAGTTTGGTCAACGTTAGGTTTAAGTTAAGGTTAAGTGTAAAGTTAAGGTTAAGGTTAGATTAAGGTTAAGGTTAAGGTTAAGGTTAAGGTTAAGGGTTTGGGAAGGTTAAGGTTAAGGTTAAGGTTAAGTTAAGGTTAAGGTTAGGTTAAGGTTAACGTTAAGGTTAACGTTAAGGGTTTATTTAAGGTTAAGGTTAGGTTAAGGTTAAGGGTTTGGTCAAGGGTAGGGTTAAGGTTAAGGTTAAGGATAAGTTAAGATTAAGGTTAAGATAAGGTTAAGGTTAAGGTTAGGTTAATGGTAAAGTGAAGGATAAGGTTAGGCTAAGGTTCAACTTATGGATTTAATCGAGTTAAGTTTAGCTTAAAGTTAAGGTTAAGGTTAAGGTTAAGGTTAGGTAAATTTAAGGTTAAGGTTAAGGTTTGGTCAAGGTTAGGGTTAGGTTATAGTTAAATTTAAGGTTCGGGTCAAGGTTAAGGGTAAGGTTAAGGTTAGGTTAAGGTTAAGATTAGGTTAAGGGTAAAATTAAGGTTATGGTTAGGGTAAGGCTAGGGTTAAGGTTAGGGGAAGGTTAAGGTTAAGGTTAGATTAAGGGTAAAGTCAAGGTTAAGGTTAGGTTAAGGATAAGGGTTTGGTGAAGGTTAGGGTTAGGTTATGTTGGGCCTCTGTAATTTAGTAGAGTGGCAATACTAAATGCTACAGAGAATACATCAAAAACCACTTTGGGATTTAAGGATCTAGCCCTCTTGAATCCAGAGAGGGATCTCTCTATAAGTTTTAAAGATTGATTTATCTTTTAAGGCTTTTAATATGCTATTAGGCCATTTATTAAGAACAATGGTTTTTTCTTGTTTGGTTAGTCAGGTATGATCTTTAATTGGATGGAATATCAAAAAATCAAAGAGTTTCAAAGGGTGAAGATGCAAGTATATTGAGAAGTATTCAGTAGATGGGATTAGTGTGAAGCAACTTTAATCCATTAGGCAATGGAGTCACAAAGGGTTTAATTGTACAACAATTTCAAGAGTGGTCCAAGGGGCAAGTCATCTATATCAAAATATCCTTTAGATTAAATGATGGAGTGGAACATTAAAAGTGTTGAGAAAGTGGAAAAAGCCAATAATTTCAACAAGGATTTATCAACATTCCATACAATAAAAGACTTTTTAAGCAACAGTTCGAAACCAGCCAAAGGACAGGGCTAACCATAGAATTCTTTGGTCAAGCTTGTATTAAAGCTAACTTATCAGACAACAATCCAGTAATCTCACTAGAATACTTTCAGAAGGGATGAAGATAGATAAGAAAACAAAGTGCATCTTAAGATCAGGTTAGATGCATTAAAATCATGGCCTGCTTTTAGCATACTCTTAGGGAAACTTTCAAACAACCTTTAGAGAAATAACTAGGAGACAGGGCAAACCATAAACTTTCCTAGTTTAACTCTACTTAGCATGTAATGAAAATATCTTTCAAGAACTTCCTTTCAAGTTTTTCCCATCAAGACATGGACTAACCAACATTCCCTGATAATGTTTACACTTAATTTAAGTCATTCCCAAATATCACAATTAGCAGAAAACATATAGAAAAAGCTTATCAGTGAGAGTAGGGTACTTTTAACAGTAAATCCTAGCTCTATGCTTGTTGTTCTTTATCAAATAAAAGTGAATAAACTGGCATACATGAAAGGAAAACAATAACAGTAAGAGGTACTTCACCAATAATATAGACCAGGATCCCAAAAATCATCTTGTATATTGATTGTCAATCCAGTTATAAAATACATGTCCAATGCTTCATCACAGCTTGAAACATCTATTCTCAGCCTATCTTCTTCAATAACATAACAGAGCTTCAAAGCTTCAGAACTTATTTACATTCAACAATGATTCGATACATCAACTATTACCTCAAAGTCCAATAACCAACCCTTTACAATGTGCTCCTCAAGGAGATTTTTTAAGGAAATGAGGAGGTGGAAGAGTTTCTAGCATTGAGTATCATTAATTCTATACTAAATGCAATTCCTAGCCTTGAAAACCATGCAAGGCATAAGGCAAGAATGCATTAAATTACAACTCTATTTAATTTATTCCATTTATGATTTTTAGGCCTAGTGGAAAAAAAATTGACTTTAAGGCTTTCTTTATCTCTTAAAATAACTTTACTGACAGTTTAAAATATATTCTTTGGTTTAAAATAACTCTTCAACTGTCTTTAGGCAAATATCTTCTGACTGGGTAATAACTATGCCTTATTTTGATTTATTAAAGCTTGTAGGTGGCATTTTTAGTAGCTGAAAGGATATTTTAGCCTCTAATGTGACAGTGGAGGCCTCTTTTACTAATATAACTCTTTGTTTTTTTCTTAAAACACCCTTAATTTTCTTTTGGCTTATGTTTAGGCTAAATTGGCCTTAATCTTCATCTTCGAGACTTTGTTCTTTAACATTGTCTTTATCTCTTTATTTGGTGGATTAAACCCTGATCTTCGGGCTCTGGCATTAGTCCACTTGTCGTTAATTAATTCACTGGTGATACACTTTGTTTGTTTTATTTCACTAACACAAATGGTGAGACTGTGGAATTTTAGAACTCCTTAGATCCCTTCCTGTACTAAAGGTCTTGGAATCATCATTCCTGGCCTTCACGTTATCTTTATAATTGTGGGAAAACTCCATGGAACTTGCACAAAACAAACAAAAAATCATAGAAATCCTGCAAAAAATAGGTTTTAAACTACTTTGGAGGTTTGGGTGTGACGGCGAACAGGAGGCATTGGATTAGGATAATCAAAGGTCGATATTGCTTGATGAAATGTTTTGGGGGAAATTTAGGTGGGGTATGAAATGGGGGCAAGATTAAATCAAGACCGTCCGATCTCAGAGATCAATGGCTGAGATCTTTCGATGGAGCATTTGGGAGAATATATGAATGGAAAATGAATGGGGTTGTGATAAAACACAAGTCGTTTGATATCAGAGATTGATGGCTGAGATTAAAAGTGAAAATGAGGTTGAGGAGGGCAGTGGTATGGTAGAAAACCGGCAGCAGTTTTCGAAAAATATTTGGGGGGTAGATGGTATTGCCCAAAAAAACGCGATTCCACACGTTACTTGACATCTGTCCCTCCCAATACTGCCTTTTTCACAAAATATTTTTGTGTTAAAGCTCTGGCGCAAAGATTTTTTGAAATGCAATGTGAACCATTGGATTAGAGGTGCCAGATCTGACGGTGTGGAAAGTGCGCGACGGGAGGTAAGATGCATAAGCATGGGATGGTAGTGGGACCGATGGATGCGTCAACACTTTTGTCGCGTAGCGGGCGGGTGTTTGAGTTATCAGGTTAAGTCCCAACCGTTGGATCTTTTTGATGGACGGTTGGGATTAAAAGATGAAGTAGAAATGTTTTTTAAAAGGTTAAGGTTAGGTTAAGGGTAAAGTTAAGCTTACGGGTAAGGTTAAGGTTAAGGTTAGGGTTAATTTCAAAGTCAAGGTTAAGGATAAGTTAGGTTAAGGTAAGGTTAAGGTTATGATTATGGTTAGGGTTAGGTTATAGTTAAGGTTAAGGGTAAGGGTAAGGGTAAAGTTCGGGTCCAAGTTAGGGTTAGGTTATAGTAAAGGTTAAGGTTAGGTTAAGGGTAAAGTCAAGGTTAACCTAGCGTTGACCTTAACCTTAACCTTTCCTTTACCTTAACCTTAACCTAACCTTCCCATAACCTTTACCTTAACTTGACTTTAACCTTAACCTTCCCCTAACCTTAACCTAACCTTAACCTTAACCTTACCCTATCCTTAGCCTGACCTTAACGTTAACTTTACCCATAACCTTAACCTTACCTTTAACCTAACCTTAACCTTGACCTTGACCAAACCTTTAACCTAACCTTAACCTTATCATAACCTAACCTTAACCTTAACCTTATCTTAACCTTAACCTTCTCATAACCTTAACCATAACCTAAGCTTAACCTTGACTTTACCCTTAATGTAACCTTAACCTTAACCTTAACCTTAAGGTCAAGGTCAAGGTTAAGGGTAGGTTAAGGGTAAGGTTAAGGTTAGGGTTAGGTTATAGTTAAGGTTATGGATCAGGTAAGGTTAGGGTTAGATTATAGTTAAGGTTAAGGTTAGGTTAAGTTTAAGGTTAAGCTTAAGCTTAGGTTAAAGTTATGGTTATTGGAAGGTTAGGGTTAAGGTTAAGGTTAGGTTAAGGTTAAGGTTAAGGTTAAATTTGAGCTTAAGGTTAAGGTTTTGGTCAAGGTTAGGGTTAGGTTATAGTTAAGGTCAAGTTAAGTTATAGTTAAAGTTAACGTTAAGGTTAAGGTTAGGTTATGGTGATCATTAAGGTTAAGACCCATAACTTTAACTTTGACCTTACCCTTAACCCTAAGCAAACTTTAACCCTAACCCTGACTTTACCCTTAACCTGAAGCTTAACCTTAACCTTACTAAACCCATAACGTTAACCTTAACCTTAAACTTAAACTTAGCTATAACCTAACCCTAACCTTAACCAAACACTTAACCATAACCTTGACCAAACCCTTAACCTTAACATTAACCTTAACCTTAACCTTCCCCTATCCTTAACCCTAACCTTAACCTTAACCATTAACCTTAACTTACCCCCTTAACCTTAACCATAACCCTAACCTTGACCAAATTCTTAACCTTAACCTTAACCTTAAGCTTAACCTAAAACTTTACCCTAACCTTAACCTTAACTATAACCTAACCCTAACCTTGAGCAAACCCTTAACCTTAACTTTACCCTTAACCTAGCCTTAACCTTAACTATAACCTAACCCTAAACCGTACCAAACCCTTAACCATAACCTTAACCTGACTAAACCCATAACCTTAACCTTAACCTTACCTTAACCTAAACCTTTCCTTAACCTAACTTTAACCTTAACCCTTAACCCTAACCTTAACCGTAACCTTACGCTTAACCCTAACCTTACCCCTAACCCAACCCTTGACCAAACCCTTAACCTTAACCTTAACCTTAACCAAACCCTTAACCTTAACCTTAACATTACCCTTAACTGTCACCTTAACCTTAACCTTAAGCAAACCCTTAACCTTAACCTTAACGTTACCCTTAACCGTCACCTTAACTTTAACCTTAACCTTAGCCTGACTAAACCCATAACCCTTAACCTTCACCTTAACCTTAACTTTGAATTTACCGTTAACCTAAACTTAACCTTAAAGATAACCTAACCCTAACCTTGACCTTAAATTTACCCTTTGTTATCACTCAGATTTTCCTTGAAGTTGTTGGCAAGAGAAAAGAGGTCCGAGGTAACCACAAACCAACTTTTAGGTACAAAATATAGCCAATCTGTACCCAGAGAGGGCTCTCTCTTTAAGTTTTAGCTTTGTTTTTTAAAGATATTAGGCTAGTTATGAAAGTTTAGGGATTTTGATTTTGTTTGGGTGATGGAATTCAATAGCAGAGGGGTAGGACTGAGTAGTTTAAACCATTGGGATAATGGAGTCATAGAAGATAGCTTAACCGGATTTAGTTTCTTAACAAGGGATGGTTTCACAGGGCAAGGTAATCAAATAGGGAACAATTAAATATCTAAAATGGATGGAATGGGCTTCAAAATGGATGAAGGGAAATTAAGAATCCTTCAACATATTTGAAAGAGGGAACTTGAATGATTATTAATGAAGAGAAATTAAGAATTATTTACCAAATAATCAAAATGAATAAACTAGAAAACCTGAGAAATTAAGAATTCACTCTTCATACTAGTTCAGAAGAAAACATTAAAAATAACAATGATTGAAAACAGATTGCACTTAAGCACTTTCTGATTTCATTTATCATTCAGATATGAAACATAGATGGTATAATAAACAAATATAAAACTTTAGAACAAATGAGATAGAAGACTTATTGATCCTTTGTCTGACTCAAGAATCCTGTGAAAAGTCCTTTGTATCAATTCTTTATTCAACTAGCCATGAGAAATTTGTCCAACATCACTTTATTCCAAATTAATCAGTATTATAGCAATGTCTAAGAATCCACCCCTCAATACTCTAATTGAGGGAGTATTTATACAAAAAATTATCAAAAATATCTCCTAACAGAGAGATATATTTTAGGATGACTCATGAATACATTACAAGAAAAATAGAGACAGATGGTCTTGTAGATAAGAGAAAAGGTAACCGATGTTGTGCTTTTCCTATTTTTATGAATGTGTTGGAGGCAGGCCGTATGATTTGGCTTGCTGTTATCTTCTTTGGTAACTCTGTGCTGGCTGCTTAGTTTTTACTGATACTCTTTACCTGTACTGATACACTTTGACCTGTTTCATCTCTGTTTATCCTTTTTATTATTACTTACTGTAGTAAATAATCAAAATTTATTCAAGGACATTTTTACAAAATATCTAACATCTCTTCCCACCATTGTGCTTCTAGTATTTTAGTTCTTTGGAGCTTTCTCAGGGTCTCATCAATCTCTGTGTATCTGAAAAAAGTAGGCTGATTTGGAAATAAGTGCTTTACCTCATGTTCAAGATAAAACAAATTTTCCAGACTGTCATGAAGAATTTTGCCTATGGGCAATGCTTTTGCTGATGATGAACAGGTTGATGAACTAGCCTAGTTGTCTGCATACTTATTCAATTTTTCAACATATCTTTCATGGCTCATTAGTTTATCATGTGAAACTAAAGGACTTGGCAACCCTTTACTCTGCAAAATATCCAATATCTTTGTAAAAGCATTGAATTCTTCCTGCATATCATAGCATCTTCTTTCTAAGTTTTGCATCAGAGTTTTTTTAGTAAAAACCATTTTTATCTCCAAAATTGTTCCTGTTCTGTCTTGGATGCCCAGTTCTTCAAGCTGATATTTGTTCTTGGTATTTAAACATTGTATGAGATCGTTGGCTTCTTCAGGCATATTTCCTAATTCTTCATTTTCCTTTTGAACTTCATCTAGAGCTAGTTTAACTAAATCATTTTGCTCATACATTATTTGAATTGATGGCCAGACATCATTTATTGATTGAGTGATGTTGGCCCAAAGAATTTCTTTGATTTTTTTAAAAGGTTTTTCCAATGTGAGATCCCTTTCTAATTTTTTCACCAATTTTTCTAATTTGTTAATCTCTCTTGTCTTTTCTGCAACACTTATCTTTGAGAGATCATACTTTTGTTCCAAGGATGTAAATTGTACCTTTGTTTTCTGGAGTTCTGTCACTTGGAGTTTCAATTCCTCCATTGATTTTATTAATTCCTCAGTGCTTAAATTGGAAGTGTTTCCCTGTGCTAATCCTGCTGATTTACCTACTGTTGTTGTACCTATAATCATTTATGTTGTATATGCTGGGATGTTTGGTGCTACTGTTGTCACTTTGGGAGGCTGAGAGGTCGACTCTCCCTGCTTGTCCTTTAATGTTTTTTCAAGTTATTTTTTAGTTTCATTCAATTTCTCATTAATTTTTAACATAAAATCCATCAATTATTCTTCATAGTTTTGCTTTATTACCTCAGCAGTCTGTGGGTGCCTTGAAGGTGGAAACTTTAGTTGTTTCCTGAAGGCTACAATATCATCATCTTTATTTTTGATTAAGGCTTCTGTAGCCTTAACATCTTTAGGATTATGACCCAATCCAATAATTATTTCTTCCAAAGTTTTTATTCTGTTATTCTTAGCTTGGGAGGCAGCTTTTTCAAGATGTAGTTGAGCAGTTGTATTATCCAAGGAATTATGTAATCTTTGGGCCATCACTAACTTACCAGTCAAGGTTGAATAAATCATCTCTCCAGTTTTCTTATGTAGTTCAATCTGATCCGGAGGATGAATATCCTTTGCCATGATTTCAAAATTGGTTCTGACATAATCTGCTACTGTTTTTCGCTGTTGCACTTTAGGCTTGAAATGGCTCATCACCATTTTACCTTCCTGGATGTCATAAGCTGACATCAATATTTGTTTATTTTTGGGAGCCATCTTCAAATATTGATTATAAATTTGAAGTCTTAATGGATCATTTCTGGCTTTTATATTTATGAATGTCTTCTTAATATCCCATGCATCCTTCGCTGGTGGTCTAAAAGATGATACTTCTGCACTTTGTTGTCTTTGTGGCTTTTTTCTTTGTGAGTTAATGGATGTCCCACTGATTTTGAATGTTTGTTGGACATCTAACTCTTCTCTTCTCTGACTATTAGTGGTTTCTTGAAAAAATTCTTATTCTAATAGAGGATTTGATCTTTGTCTTTTGATACCAGGATGCTCTGAAGGTCCACTGATAGGGGTAGCTGTTTCTACATCTCTCTTTTTACTTTTTTCTTCATTGAGAGGAGTTTGAAATATTGAAATTTCTGCCACATTGATATGAGTGGGAGAAGTATGTATTTGGGCCTGTTCCTTGGAAGTTTCAGGCCGCTCTGACATTGTGAATTCCTCTGTGACCTGTGTATCAGTCTCCTTTTCCTTCCCTTTGGATGTTACTGTGGCTGGTGCACTGGTTTCTTGAAAATTTTACTGAGAGGGTCCAGCAGATGAAGGACCGATTCCTGGTCTTTGTACCTGACCAAAAGAATCCAGGTCAAGCATTTTCTCAAGATATTTCATAACATTCTAAACATTGACCTGTTCACTATCTTGTTCTACTAAGGTCCCTTCCATCCATTCATCCATATTTGCAAATTTTTCAATATATGGAATCCTATGGTGAAGGTATGGTGACAATATGTTTTTCATTCTCCTATCACAAATGAAGCTGTTAGGATCATAAGGTACCCAGCAGAATTTTTTTTGTAATTTGAGATAGTCTTCTAGAATTCTTTCTACTTCTTTCCCTGCATCCCTAGTATTACAGACAAAAGGGCCTAATTGGCTCTTGATTCTGAGTTGAGCTTTCTTCTTTGCATTAAAAAAATGGACTATGTATGAATTTATCATTTGTCTGAAATATTCTAAGGCAGAGAGCCTCACTGGAACATACTTTGGTAGCTTGAAAGGATAGAGATCACACCCATATATTCTAATTTTTGTATGATTCTTATATAGGTACCAATCACCTATCCTGTATTGCTTGGAAAGTTGGAGGATTTTCTTCATATCATTATTGACTCTAGGGGGGGGGAATCTTGTTAATAAGGTGGTTGTAGGGTGCACAAATAGGTCAATGAACTCGTTGTAAGAAAAAGGAGACTCAAAGGAATTATGGAAGATTGCAGACCAGAAGATTACAGACCTTGGATTTCCTTTGGTGTCAAGTTTCATGACATGGAAGGGGAAATTCTGTGATTGATAATAGAGCATGACATGGTATATAATAGTGGAGTATTTGAAAATTATTTCATCTTCCAATCTCATGAACTGGTCATGAATCTTATCAGCATTGTAGGAGGCAAAGTCATATTTGACAGTAGGGGGCTATCCAGGAGTAAAAATTGACAACAACACTAGGGTTAACTTATCAACATATTCATTAGTGTTGAAACCCATTACAGAAGATATCATATTTAATATGAGTCTGCCCATATCTGTGAAAAAGGTATATCCATAAGGAGGTGGGCCTTTGGGTTGATGTTCTGGTAGCATGAAATTCTGACAGAGGCGATTCAACTCTTCTTGGGATAAATTTGTGGATTTTTAAAGTAAATTTCCCATGGAAATGGGAGTTAGGGCTTGAATAGGATGAAACTGTAACATTTCATTGATGGATTGAGCAGTTATTGGGAAAAGAATGGTTTGACTTGGGGACATGACTGCTCATTGATTAGGATCGTAATTGGCATGGCAGTGATAAATTATTTCAGGAAAAATATGAACTGAGGGTAAAAAATACATAGGAAGATTAGATTCCCACAGTCCAAGAATATCAGAGCTGTTCAGGTAACTATTTTTGCATTGGCCAAAGATTCTGAGAGGATTTTCACTAAGGACGAGGTCTTTTATCTGGAAATCCATATCCGCTAGAGGCAGATAGTCTAAATCTTTATGAGGGGCATTCAGAGGTGCAACATTCAAAGCCACAGCAGTTTCCATTTCTGGTTCTTGTGGATTCAGAAAGGAATTTGGGTTTTTGATGGAAAAATGGGCACAATTACAGGTCCGGGAACTTATGGAGTAAAATAAAGACCGAATTGTATTGTTTTTTAGTCTTTTCTTGTGGAATTAAATCAAAAACCAAAACTTGCAGGTTTCGACAAGAATTGGATAAATACCTATTTCTGGGAAGTGAAAGTGATGAAAACAGGTGTAGGCAACTACTGACGGGTTCTGTACTATTCGGCTGCAAGTTTCTTAGCAAGGTGGTGGTTGAAAATATTCAACAGTTGGCTTTGAAGTTCTTTGCATGGGAACACTGGTCACAGCACAGGATAATGAAAATGACACATGTTTGTTTATTTTATTCACAAAGTCAAGGTTGGCGGGGTTTTTTATTTTTTGGGCGGATGACGTAAGCAGGAAAGGTTGTTTTATCATAGGAGGAGGGCGGTAAGCGATATCTATCACACCGCTTTTGGCGATAGGTTATTTTCAACCGAGAGCCAGTGCTTCCATACATATTGCGACACGTGGCGAGGCACTGTTTGGAAAACCCTTGTGTGATCGCGCATTAACGTTCAGTCGTGGAGGGGGATGCGATATGGACGACAACCATTGGATGTGAAGGGGTAGATCAGACGGTTGTTGGGGAGGTGAGATGACGGGGTGTTTAAAAGGGTGAGCCCAACATAATTAAATATTATTTAATCATATCGAGAGGAGTATGATTGGTGGGATAAGCTCTTAATTAACCGTGAGGGTTAATTAATCCTTTTTTAATGAGGCGGGGAGTCGGGGTTCTTAATTAGTTCAAGATTTAACTAATTAATCCAAATTAACATAGTATTATGGTTATATTTCAAACAAAGGGCGGGATATATAATATTTAGGAGTTTTATATAATTAAAATAATACGGGAACAGGTTGATTTACATAGGGAATTAAATAATAAAGTTAAGAGTTAATATGTGAAAGTGAATGAAAAGCACTAAGTATAAAACATTAAGATTATGTATTTAACTTATGCTTGAATGAAAAGGGTCTTTTATGAGATATCGTGCAATTTCCCTAAGTAAAATAGGATTTTACTTAGGAAACGATTTTTTGGAAGCGAATGAATGACTTGCGGATGGTTTTAAGTACTTAGGCTTTCTAAATTATTGGGCCGAGGGTCCGGTCCCTCCAAAAGTAAAGGAAATGCCTTGAGCTTCTCTAATTTTCAAATGCCTTAGTACTTAGGGGAAATTAGTGAAATTTTTATGGAAAACTGAGAAAGGAAGTAAATCATTTGACCTTGCTTTGCTTGAAATTATTCCAGTGTAATGTATGCCTTGCACTTGTGATGAAAGTAAATATTAACACATTCAGAGTCATTATCCATCACATGTAATTCTGCAACATCATCTACCTACCCTACCTACTTTAACCTACCATTTTTTCTTCTTTATTAGGGTGCACTTAGACTGGCAAACCCTTATCACACTTTCTTTTCTTTTACAAGTGGAAATCTATCTAAGTCTAATCTTATTACATCCAAGGGCTCAGATTAAACTGTTGATCTCCTTTTATTTACTCTACCTAACTACTTATCCGACAAGATTAAACAATTTGGTCAGATTTTATTCTCTATCTCTAAAACATAAAATTCAAATATGAACAAGCCAAGCTTAGACTGTTTGACTTTTCATCAATTGTGGCATAAAATACAAGTTGCACACAATTTTTTAATTTACTTAAGAGAAAAAAGTAGTGGCATTTAGACTTGCACACTTTCCTTGGCCTTTATTTTGGTGGAGTTCATTTTTTCACTTTTTTGGCCATTTTTATTCTTTTCACCCTTTGATTTTTCTTTTAGGGTATACCCTCTTTACATTTAAAAAAAAAAATTGACTTTTTTTGACAATATGGAAAACCTTTGCAACAAGAAAAAGGTATGAACATATTACATAGCCCATCAAGTCAATCATGATAAATGAAACCTATTGGTATAGGAGCATAACATTGGCTCCTCTTGGGGATGGATTTTCCTGGTGAAAAGTCAAGAATAATAGATCAGTTGGCCTTAGAATGATTTTGGCTGAACTATGGAATCTTCTTCTGCTTGTTGCTTTATTGTATATATGACAGTAATACTTCTGAAGCTTAAGGCCTTCTCTTCGAGCTTCAACTCCAGTAAGTTACTATCCAATCAAAAATTGTAACATTACAAAGGATATAGTATGTACATGTTACAAATCAGGAAACGTTAAAAAATAGGATCAAAGTAATGTTTCAACATTTTACCATTAACTGGCCCATATTTAGTTTCTGTACCATCCAATTTTTTCAAAAAATAAGTATTGTTTCCTTGTAAGGCATGGATAATATAAGGTCCTTTCCACAGGAAGTCAAACTTCCCATGTTTTCCCTTATCCTCTCTTCGGGAATCCAATCTTAACACTTTATTTCCAAGTTGGAAATATTTTGCCTTGGTTCTTTTATCAAATATCTTCTTTACATTCTCCTACAATACTTGGGATCTCTGATATACTTCCTCTCTGGTCTGCTGCAAATTGATGGTCTGATTTATCCTCCTTTGAATATCATTAGGTTCGACCTGAGCTTCTTGAAGTAATTTCATCACAGGAAATCCTAAAGATGAAGGAAATACATCCTCCATGCCATAGACTAACTCATAAGGACTGGTCCCAATAGATTTTTTGGTGGTGAGTCTGTCTGCCCATAGTGCATTTGTAAGTTTCTTGTGCCAATTTTCCTTGTTTTCCTCCAATAATTTCTTAATAATATTAATTAGACTCTTGTTGGAGGACTCAACTAGTCCATTACCTTGAGGGTAATAGGCTGTGGAATGACTTAAGGTGATATGATATTTGTTACAGAAACTTATCATTTTCTTGGATTTAAAGGAAGTAGCATTATCAGTTATGATTTTATTAGGACAACCAAATCTAGATAATATGTTGGTTTCTAAGAATCCTATGATAACGGTGTCATTGGCTTGTCTGGAAGGAATTGCCTCTATCCATTTAGTAAAATAGTCCGTGGCAGTGAGGATCCATTTGTGTTGGCTAGAAGACGGAGGATGAATTTTTCCAATAAAGTCCAAGCCCCATTGTTGGAAGGTTTTTTTTTGTGGAAATTGGTTTCAAGGGTGAAGGTAATAGTTTTCTCTTGCCTTCAAAAATTTGACATTTATGGCAAGCAGTGAAAAATTTCTTTACATCAGAGAAAAAGGTTGGCCAATAAAATCCAACACTTAGGATACTATCTTCAGTTGACTTCCAGTAAAGGTGTCCCCCATAGTCTCCTGCATGAAATTCATGGAGAGCCTTGTTAGCTTAATCTTTTAATAAAAAATTCAATAGAATACCTTCATGATTTTTCCAAAAAAGAACATTATCTAAAATACAAAACTTTGAAGATGTCATGTTTAAAAACCTTTTCTTTGTTCTGGATAACCCTGGAGGAGCTTGCAGGTTTAACAGTACATAAATGATATCATCATACCAAGGTGAGTTTAAGAAGGCCTGACTAATTTGTGGAGTTGCCATCTCCTGTTCGTTATCCAGTTCATTAATATCCAGGGCTTGACAATTTGTTTCTATCATGAGTTTGGCCAATCCCAGTCCTTTTATAAGCTTTGTAGGTTTTATTTCAATATCATACTCTAATATGGTAGCAATCCATTTACCTCTTTTGCCCTCAATTCCGTCCTGAGTTAGGATGTCTTTGATGACATCATTTGGTACATAGCCTATCACATGGGAATACAATATGTAGATTCTAAAGTCTTTAATGGCTTTTACAAGTGTAAAAGCTTGTTTTTCCATGATGTTGTATTTTAATGATGCATCTCTTAGTGATTTACTAAAAAAGGCTATAGGTTTCTCACATCCTTGATCATCCTTTTGTAATAAAACAACTGCTATAGTGTGTTCTGATGCAAATGAAAATATTATGAAGTCTCTATTAAATTGTGGATTGTTAAGGACCGGTGTTCTGGTCAAAGCCATTTTAATTTATTCAAATGCTTGTTTGGCTTCTACTGTCCATTTAACACTTGAATCCTTTCTTAGCATTTTATTAAGCAATCTAATTAGTTCAACTACGCTAGATATGAATATTCTCAAAAAAAAAAAAAATTCCTAGAAAAGCTTGAAGTTCTTTGACATTTCTAGGGTGAGGTATCTGCAGTATAGCTTCTATTCTAGCAGGATATATTCTTATATCATCTTTGGAGATGATATGGCCCAAGATTTTACCTTCTTCAAGACCAAACAAGGACTTCTTTGGATTCAAAGAGATACCATATTTTCTGCATTTTATGAATACTTGTCTGAGATGGTCTAAATGTTGCTGATCTGATTTTGAAAAAACAGTTAAATCATCCAAATATATAACAAGAAATTTCTTTTGCAAATGTGATGTCCATTTCTCTTTGGAAGGTTGCTCCTGCATTTTTAAGTCCAAATGGCATTTTAATGTATTTGAATGTGCCCCATGGTGTTGTAAAAGCTGTTTTTTCCTGGTCATCAGGATGAACCAGAATCTGGTTGTATCCTGAGAACCCATCTAGAAGAGAAATCCTAGAAGCACCTACTACCCTTTGTAAAATGTGATCCATTTTGGTCAAAGGGTAATTATCCTTCAAAGAAACCTTATTTACATTTCTCAAATAAACACATAATTTGATCTCTCCAGTTTTCTTCCTAGTAGGTACTAAATTAGACACCCACTGTGAAAACCTAATGGGAGCAATTATCCATGTTTCATACATTCGTTTGATTTCTTTTTCAATTAAGGGCAGCAGTACAAGGTTAATTCTTCTGAGTTTCTGTTTGAATGGTTTCTGATTTTCTTTCAGAGGTATTGTATGTTGAATTATAGAGGTGCCATATGATGTCAAGTCTTCATAACTCCAGGCAAAGACATCCTGGAATTCTCTCACTAGTTCAACATATTTTAGTTTTTGATTAGGAGGCAAAGATTTAGATAACTTTATCATTTTAGGATTTTCTTCAGTCCCCAAGTTATATTCCTCAATATTGGCTTTTAATGGTTCCATCTTGGGTTTCTTTGGAATATCATTAGAATAAAAAATATCTTCCAGAGGAGTTAATCCTTTAGGAAAATGATTGTATTTTAAATTAATGACCTTTGATTCTTCTTCAATAATCTCATCAACATCCATTTGTTTAATGTCCTACATTTCTTTTTTGGTGAACTTTGTTGGATGAAGCATTTGAATTGAATTTTCTTCTGAAATGTTTGTTTCTTTCTCATTTGTTTAATCAGATTCAATGACTGCATCTTCATCTATGTTACTATTAGAAAATTATTTCTCTAAAGTCAGGAAATTGTTAATCTGCTCATCACTTGCAAACACTTGCCAGTTCTTAACATTGATAGGTATTGCTGGTCTGTGTCTAATATTAGTTGTGAACTAATGATTAGTTTTGAATGGTAATTTATAGGTGCTGGCAAACATTGCTAGACTATGGGCGTGAAAATTTTGTTTTCCTGGGATTTCAGCAAGCGGAGCTTGTAGAAAAGTATTGAGTATCTCTACAATTGTTCCTCTGTATTCTCTCAGTCTAGGATCGTTTGTTAGAAAGTGTCCTTTGATTTGTTGAATGATTAAATCAGAATCTCCTATGATAGATAATCTAATTTCCCCTAATCTTTTGACAAGTTTAAGACCTAGCAAAAGAGCTTTGTATTCTGCCATATTATTGGTGCACTTAAAGTTTAATCTGTAGGCATGGCCTTCAGCATGATCAGTTTCAAGGTTATGCACCCAAAATCCAGCTCCCGCTCCTAATTTATTAACTGAACCATCAAATTCTAAATGCCAAAGAATTTCATGTTCATAATTGGTATCAGGGGTTTCAGGAACTTTTTTAACAATGAGATTTGGTTTTTTACTTTCGTCTAGTTTATCTTGGGTATCTGATGTTTCATTGTTTTCAGAGATTTCCTGGATTTGAACACTAGATTTTTCATTTGTAATTTCTTTTGGTTCTGCTGCTGGAACTTCTAACTCAGTGGGAGGATCAATTTCAACATTATAAAGAATAAATGAGTCCATATTAGAGTGTACTGAGTAGATGGGGAAATTTTCAGGTTTCTCATGACTACTGACTACATATTTCATTAAAGTTTCTCTGTATAGTTTCTTTGGCTGTCCGAACACTGAAATAATAGCATATGACATGTCCAATTGAAGGGATCCTTGAAGCTTTGCACCCCAAGATCTGGAAAATAGCATGCCATATTTTGGAGGAATATCTGGTACTACTATGTCCATCAAGATTTTTTTTGTAGGGTATTGAACCAGTGAAACACACAATTATTTGATTAATCCTAAAAATTTCACCTGATTTGAATCAAAATAAAAGAGATCTTTGTATGGCCTGATGATATCTAGGTTTAATTTCTCCATTACAGACTTGGGCATTAGATTGTGAGATTCCCCAGAATCAAGCATGGAATTATGAAGTATTTTATCATGTATGTTTAAACTCACATAGAATGGAGGAGTTCCTCCATTAACTAGTTTTCCATTTACTTCAGGGCCAAAGAGTAATTTAGGTTGGTCATCAAAAAGGTTTACTGAGTCTTCACTTCCAGTGATCTTGAGTGATCTATTGATTTGAATTCAGTAGACATCATGTTTAGCTAATTCAGACAATGGAACAACTATTTTTAATTTTCCTACTTCAGCCTCTAGATTAAAAGGTTTTTCAGTCTAAGTTCTTGTATTTTGTAAATCGGATTCTCTTTATCTTTTGTGTTCTCAGTATTTTTCTCTTTCTCAGGAATGGGGTTGTGGGCTGAAGTTGTTTCCAAATCAACTTCGGAGGTTCCTCTACATTTCCTTTGGGAGGAAGAGTATTGGAAATTTGTCTATTATTCAGTTGATTATCGGATACATCTTCAATAATTGGATTAGCAGGATTAGGATCTGATCTAGAAAGAATAGTACAGGGGTAGTATTGGTTTTACCTTTGAGGGGTTGTTTTGTAGCTTTCTGTTTATTTGTTTCAAGGACATCAATTCTTTTTCTCCTCATATTATATTGCTTGTGGATTTCATAAATGGCTATATCATATCCCTCCTTGAAGTTAAATGATTCTCCTGAATGAGTTTGGAATTGTTTGAGAATGTGAGCTTCTTGATCCTCTTGGGTAAAGAAAACTTTTTGTTCATTATTGCATCCAGATAAGTTGTTTATTTGAGTAGCTTCTGTCGGTTCATTAGAATTTGAGGCTTCAACATAATTTTCTTGGAATGAGGGCCTAATGTTTTGGTCAAGACCAGTCTTTCCAGTGTTTTGGTTTTGGTTCTTTCTAAAATTTGGATTTCTCCCAATATTGCTTGGTTGACCATCCCAAGGAGATTTCCTTTCAATTGTTTCTACTCTATCTCCTAGCCTTTCCATCCCTTTGATAATAGCATCCAGTTTCTGTTCAAAGGCTGAAGGTTTTTCTTTTAATGGTATTCTCCTTTCACTTCTAGCTTTAGCTCGTTTAGATATCAGGTTGGCTTCAACACTGATAGTTATACTTTGCATATCTTCTAAAGTCCGAGGAGATCTTTCCCTAAGATGCTATGCCATATCAGAATCAAATCCATCAGGGAATTTGATTAATGCTAAATCTGGAGGAGGTATAAGGCTTTGGGGAATAGCATTGTAAACATTATTGAACCTAGTGTAGTAATCTTGAACAGTTTCTTGTGTTCCTCTCTTCAGGTTTTCATATTATGATAAGATTTGGAGAGGATCTTTCTTCTTTTCCCATCTGTTTAAAAATGTTTGATAAAGAGCTTCTGGGTCAGCGATACTGTTTGCAGGAATGGCTCTAAACCAAGTTCTAACTGCTCCAGTGAGACTTTGAACAAATATTCTCATTCTTACATCATCAACATCTATTTTGTAAATTTAAAAATAATCGGTCATCTTTTTAGTATGTTGTTGTGCAGTGTAGGTACCAGAACCATCAAAAGGAGTGATTTTACTTTGGTAGTCTTGGGGCATAGCCCTTGGATTTCCTGGTAATACCAAAGGAGCATATATGTTTGCCATTGTAGGAGGTAGTGATGAAATAACATTTGGGGTTGGTCTGGGGGTGATGGATGGAGGAGTAGAAGGGGTGGTTTGAGGTTGAGATGTTTGAGGAAATGTTGATGAACTTGGAGAGGCTGAAGTGATCACAGAAAGATTTGGTGTTCCTTCAGAGGAAAGCTTAGATTGTACGGAGTTTCACAAATGTTTTTCAAGATGTGAAGTAACAAATTCAAGTTGTAAATCTTCAATAAATACTGGGTCTTCAACCAAGTGGGACAACTCATATTCAGAAAAGTTTACAAATAAAGAGGTTTCAGATTTCTCATCAAAAGGTTCATCCTCAAGGTAAATCCACTTCACAGGACAGGATATTGATCTATAGAGAGGCCGAGAACTACCAGAACTTTCTTGGCTCTCCTATATCCTAAGAATTTTGGGGATCAGATTAGGATTTTCAAACACAGGCAGTGGATTTGGATCAGGATTAGCCCTGGTGTAATGAGTCCTTTTTGAAGCCAGGTTTCTACGTGATTTTTTTTTTTGGTTTTTTGTCTAAATGGAATGAACAATACAACTTCAACAATTTCTTTAAGAGGTTTTAGATATTGGATTTAGATTTTCTTAAAGATTTATTTTAACTGATAAAGTGTTTGAAACCGAATGTTCAGTTCATAAACTAGACCAGAGATAGACTGAAGCAACATTTATTTACTTATGCAATTGCAGAGCGAGAGAATTTCAAATGCTACCTAGCTAACTTCAGGTCCGTCTGTAGTTTATAAAATAAAGAATAGTAATAAGAAAATTATTCAGGTCCCCAGTAGTGTCGCCACTATGTTATCACTCAGATTTTCCTTGAAATTGTTGGGAAGAGGAAAGAGGTCCGAGGTAACCACAAACCAACTTTTAGGTACAGAATCTAGCCAATCTATACCTAGAGAGGGCTTTGTCTTTAAGTTTTAGCTTTGTTTTTGAAAGACATTAGGCTAGTTATGAAATTTTAGGGATTTTGATTTTCTTTGGGTGATGGAATTAAATAACAGAGGGGTAGGACTGAGTAGTTTAAAACATTGGGCTAATGGAGTCAAATAAGATAGCTTAACTGGATTTAGTTTCTTAACAAGGGATGGTTTCACAAGGCAAGGTAATCAAATAGGGAACAGTTAAAGATCTAAAATGGATGGAATGGGCTTCAAAATGGATGAAGGGAAATTAAGAATCCTTCAACATATTCAAAAGAGGGAACTTGAATGATTATTAATAAAGAGAAAGTAAGAATTCACTGTTCATACTAGTTCAGAAGAAAACATTAAAAATAACAACGATTGAAAATAGATTGCACTTAAGCACTTTCTGAATTATTCTTTTTCGTTTATCATTCAGATATGAAACATAGATGGTATAATAAACAAGTATAAAGCTTTAGAACAAATGAGATAGAAGACTTATTGATCCTTTGTCTCACTCAAGAATCCTGTGAAAAGTCCTTTGTATTAATTCTTTATCCAACTAGCCATGAGAAATTTTTCCAACAACACTTTATTCCAAAATAATCAGTATTACAACAATGTCTAAGAATCCACCCTTCAATACTCTAATTGAGGAAGTATTTATACAAAAAATTATCAAAAATATCTCCTAACAGAGTGAGATATATTTTAGGATGACTCATGAATACGTTACAAGAAAAATAGAGACAGATGGTCTTGTAGATAAGAGAAAAGGTAACCGATGTTGTGCTATTCCTATTTTTATGAATGTGCTGGAGGTAGACCCTATGATTTGGCTTGCTGCTTTCTTCTTTGGTAACTCCGTGATAGCTGCTTAGTTTTTACTGATCCTCTTTACTTGTACTGATACACTTTGACCTGTTTGATCTCTGTTTATCCTTTTTATCATTACTTACTGTAGTAAATAATCAAAATTTATTAAAGGATATTTTTACAAAATATCTAACATCTCTTCCCACCATTGTGCTTCTGGTATTCTGGTTCTTTGAAGCTTTCTTAGGGTCTCATCACTCTCTGTGTATCTAAAAAAATTAGGCTAAATTGGAAATAAGTGCTTTACCTCATGTTCAAGATAAAACAAATTTTCCAGACTGTCATGAAGAATTTTTCCTGTGGGCAATGCTTTTTCTGATGATGAACTGGTTGATGAACTAGCCTGGTTGTCTGAATACCTATTCAATTTTTCAACATAGCTTTCATGGCTCATTAGTTTATCATGTGAAACTAAAGGACTTGGCAACCCTTTACTCTGCAAAATATCCAATCTCTTTGTAAAAGCATTGATTCCTTCCTACATATCATAACATCTTATTTCTAAGTTTTGCATCAGAGTTCTTTTAGTAAAAACACTTTTTATCTCCAAAATTGTTCCTGTTCTTTCTTGGATGCCCAGTTCTTCAAGCTGATATCTTTTCTTGGTATTTAAAAACTGTATGAGCTCGTTGGCTTCTTCAGGCATATTTCCTAATTCTTCCCTCGCCTTTTGAACTTCATCAAGAGCTACTTTAACTAAATCATTTTGCTCATACATTATTTGAATTGATGGCTAGACATCATTTATTGATTTAGTGATGTTGGAAAAAAGAATTTATTTGATTTCTTTCAAAGGTTTCTCCAATGTGAGATCCCTTTCTAATTTTTTCACCCATTTTTCTAATCTGTTAATCTCTCTTGTCTTTTCTGCAACACTTATCTTTGAGAGATCATACTTTTGTTCCAAGGAGGTAAATTGTACCTTTGTTTTTTGGTGTTCTGTCACTTGAAGTTTCAATTCCTCCATTGATTTTATTAATTCCTCAGTGCTAAAATTAGAAGTGTTGCCCTGTGGTAATCCTGCTGATTGACCTGTTGTTGTTGTACCTGTAATCATTTCCGTTGTAGATTTTGGGATGTTTGTTGCTACTATTTTCACGTTGGGAGGCTAAGAGGTCGACTCTCCCTACTTGTCCTTTAATGCTTTTTCAAGTTCTTTTTCAGTTTCATTCAGTTTCTCATTAAGTTTCAAGAGAAAATCCATGAATTCTTCTTCAGATTTTTTCTTTATTACCTCAGCAGTCTGTGGATGCCTTGAAGGTGGCAACTTTAGCTGTTTCCTTAAGGTTTCAATATCATCATCTTTCTTTTTGATTAAGGCTGTTGTAGCCTTAACATCTTTAGGATTATGACCCAATCCAATAATTATTTCTTTGAAAGTTTTTATTATGTTATCCTTAGCCTAGGAGGAAGCTTTTTCAAGATGCAGTTGAGCAGTTGTATTATCCAAGGAATTCTGTAATCTTTGGGCCATCATTGACTTTCCAGTCAAAGTTGAATAAATCATCTCTCCAGTTTTCTTATGTAGTTCAATCTGATCCAGAGGATGAATATCCTTTGCCATGATTTCAAAATTGGTTCTGACATAATCTGTTGCTGTTTGTGGCTGCTGCACTTTAGGCTTGAAATGGCTAATCACCATTTTACCTTCCTGGATGTCATAAGCTGACATCAATCTTTGTTGATTTTTGGGAGCCATCTTCAAATATTGATTATAAACTTGAAGTCTTAATGGATCATTTCCGGCTTTTATATTTATGAATGTCTTCTTAATGTCCCATGCATCCTTCGCTGGTGGTCTAAAAGATGATACTTTTGCACTTTTCTATCTTTGTGGCTTTTTTCTCTGTGAGTCAGTGGATGTCCCACTGATTGTGAATGTTTTTTGGCTATCTAACTCTTCTCTTCTCTGACTATCAGCGGTTTCTTGAAAAAATTCTTCTTCTAATAGAAGATTTAATCTTTATCTTTTGATACCAAGCTTCTCTGAAGGTCCACTGATAGGGGTAGCTATTTCTGCATCTCTCTTTTTAATTTTTCTTCATTGAGAGGAGTTTGCAAGACTGAAATTTCTGGCACATTGATGTGAGTGGGAGAAGTCTATATTTGTTCCTGTTCCTTGGAAGTTTCAGGCCGCTCTGACATTGTGAATTCCTCTGTGACCTGTGTATCAGTCTCCTTTTCCTTCCCTTTGGATGTTACTGTGGCTGGTGCAATGGTTTCTTGCAAATTTTACTGAGAGGTTCTAGCAGATGAAGGACTAATTCCTGGTCTTTGCACCTGCCCAAAAGAATCTAGGTCAATTATTTTCTCAAGATATTTCATAACATTCTCAACATTGACTTGTTCACTATCTTCTTCTATTAAGGTCCCTTCCATCCATTCATCCATATTTGAAAAATTTTCAATCTCTGGAATCCTATGGTGAAGGTATGGTGACAATCTGTTTTTCATTCTCCTATCACAAATAAATCTGTTAGGATCATAAGGTACCCAGCTAAAACTTTTTTGCAATTTGAGATAGTCTTCTAGAATTCTTTCTGCTTCTTTCCCTGCATCCCTAGTATTACAGACAAAAGGGCCTAATTGGCTCTTGATTCCTAGTTAAGCTTTCTTCTTGGCATTACAAAAATGGACTATGTCTGAATTTATCATTTGTCTGAAATATTCTAAGGCAAAGAGCCTCATTGGAACATACTTTGGTAGCTTGAAAGGACAGAGCTCACACCCATATATTCTAATTTCTGTATGATTCTTATATAGGTACCAATCACCTATCCTGTATTGCTTGGAAAGTTGGAGGATTTTCTTCATATCATTATTGACTCTAGGAGGGGAAACTCCTGTTAATAAGGTGGTTGCAGGGTGCACAAATAGGTCAATGAACTCATTGTAAGAAAAAGGAGACTCAAAGGAATTATGGAAGATTGCAGACCAAAAGATTATAGACCTTGGATTTCCTTTGGTGTCAAGTTTCATGACATGGAAGGGGAAATTCTGTGACTGATAATAGAGCATGAGATGGTATATAACAGTGGAGTATTTGAAAACTCTTTCATCTTCCAATCTCATGAACTGGTCATGAATATTATCAGAAATGTAGGAGGCAAAGTCATATTTGACAGCTGAGGGCTATCCAGGAGTAAAAATTGACAACAAAACTAGGGTTAACTTATCA
Organism: Pinus albicaulis; assembly: GCA_034641835.2. Classification (NCBI taxonomy): domain Eukaryota; kingdom Viridiplantae; phylum Streptophyta; class Pinopsida; order Pinales; family Pinaceae; genus Pinus; species Pinus albicaulis. Next base: position 553,695 of record JAXQQM020070571.1, on the reverse strand, counting down.
ACGTATTCACTAGTGTTGAAACCCATTACAGAAGATATCATATTTAATATGAGTCTGCCCATATCTAAAAAAAGGTATATCCATAAGGAGGTGGGCCTTTGGGTTGATGTTCTGGTAGCATGAAAGTCTGATAGAGGCGATTCAACTCTTCTTGGGATAAATTTGTGGATTTTTCAAGTAAATCTCCCATGGAAAGGGGAGTCAGGGCTTGACCAGGATGAAACTGTAACATTTCATTGATGGATTGAGAATTTATTGGGAAAAGAATGGTTTGACTTGGGGACATGACTGCTCGTTGATTAGGATCATAATTGGCATGGCAGTGATAAATTATTTCAGGAAAAATATGAACTGATGGTAAAAAATACATAGGAATATTAGATTCCCATAGTCTAAGAATATCGGAGCTGTTAATGTAACTATCTCTGCATTGGCAAAATATTATGAGAGGATTTTCACTAAGGACGGGTTCTGGACTATTCGACTGCAAGTTTCTTAGCAAGGTGGTGGTTGAAAATCTTCGACAGTTGGCTTTGACGTTCTTTGGATGGGAACACTGGTCGCAGCACGGGATAATGAAAATGACACATGTTTGTTTTTTTTATTCCCAAATTCAAGGTTGGCAGGGTTTTTTATTTTTTAGGCGGATGACGTAAGCAGGAAAGGTTGTTTTTTCATAGAAGGAGGGTAGTAAGCAGTATCTATTGCACCAATTTTGGGGATAGGTTGTTTTCAAACAAGAGACAACGATTCCATACAGCTTGCGATGTGTGGTGACGCACTGTTTGGAAAACTGTTGTGCGATCACGCATTAACGTTCAGTCATGGAGGGGGATGCGATATGGACGATGGCCATTGGATGTGAAGGGGTAGATCGGAAAATTGTCGGGGAGGTGAGATGAAGGGGTGTTTAAAAGGGTGGGCCCAACATAATTAAATATTATTTAATCATATCGGGAGAAGTATGATTGGTGGGATAAGTTCTTAATTAACCGTGAGGGTTAATTAATCCTTTTTTAATGCAGCGGGGAGTCAGGGTTCTTAATTAGTTTGAGATTTAACTAATTAATACCAATTAACACAATATTATGGTTATATTTCAACCAAATGGCGGGATATATAATATTTAGGAGTTTTATATAATTAAAATAATACGGGAACGAGTTGATTTACATAGAGAATTAAATAATAAAGTTAAGAGTTAATATGTGAAAGTGAATGAAAAGCACTAAGTATAAAACATTAAGATTATGTATTTAACTTATGCTTGAATGAAAAGGGTTTTTTATGAGATATTGTGCAATTTCCCTAAGTAAAATAGGATTTTACTCAGGAAAAGTTTTTTTGGAAGTGAATGAGTGACTTATGGATGGTTTTAAGTACTTAGGCTTTCTAAATTATTGGGCCGAGGGTCCGGTCCCTCCAAAAGTCAAGGAAATGCCTTGAGCCCCTCTAATTTTCAAATGCCTTAGTACTTAGGGGAAATTAGTGAAATTTTTAGGGAAAAATGAGAAGGGAAGTTAATCATTTGACCTTGTTTTGCTTGAAATTCTTCCAGTGTAATGTCTTCCTTGCACTTGTGATGAAAGTAAATATTAACACATTCAGAGTCATTATCCATCACATGTAATTCTGAAACATCATCTACCTACCCTACCTACTTTAACCTATCATTTTTTCTTCTTTATTAGGGTGTACTTAGACTGGCAAACCCTTATCACACTTTCTTTTCTTTTACATGTGGAAATCTATCTAAGTCTAACCTTATTACATCCAAGGGCTCAGATTAAACTGTTGAGCTCCTTTTATTTACTCTACCTATCTACTTATCTGCCAAGATTAAACAATTTGGTTAGATTTTATTCTCTATCTCTAAAACATAAAATTCAAATATGAACAAGCCAAGCTTAAACTGTTTGACTGTTCATCAATTGTGGCATAAAATACAAGTTGCACACAATTTGTTAATTTACATAAGAGAAAAAAGTATTGGCATTTAGACTTGCACACTTTCCTTGGCCTTTCTTTTGGTGGGGTTCATTTTTTCACTTTTTTGGCCATTTTTATTCTTTTCACCCTTTGATTTTTCTTTTAGGGTATACCCTCTTTACATTTAAAAAAAAAAATTTGAATTTTTTTGACAATATGGAAAACCTTTGCAACAAGAAAAAGGTATGAACATATTACATAGCCCATCAAGTCAATCATGATAAATGACACCTATTGGTATAGGAGCATAACACCCTTAACCTTGAAATTAACCTTGACCTTCACCTTCACCTTCACCTTCACCTTAACCTAACATTAACCTTAACCTTGACCTTATCTTACCCTTAACCTAACCTTAACCTTAACTATAACATAACCCTCACCTTAACCTAGCTTGAAACTTAACCTTAACTTTAACCTAACCTTAACCTTCCCCTAACCATAACCATAACCTAAACCCTAGCCTTAACCTTAAATTTACCCTTAAACTAACCTTAACCTTAACTTTAACTTTAACTTAACCTAATATTAACCTTAACCTTAATATTAACCTTAACCAAACTCTTAACCTTGACTTTAACCTTAACCATAACCTTAACCTGAACTGACTAAACGTGTAGCCTTAACCTTAATCTAACCTTAAACTTGACCTTATCCTAACCTAACCTTAACCTTAACCATAACCCTAACCTTGACCTTAACTTTACCCTTAACCTAATCTTAACCTTGACTTTACCCTTAACCTAACCTTAACCTTGAACAAACCTTAACCTTAACCTTGAACAAACCTTAACCTTAACCTTAACATAATATTAACCTTAACCTTAAATTTAGGCTAACCATAACCTTAACCTTAACCTTAACGTAACCCTAACCTTAACTTTACCCTTAACCTAACCTTAACCTTAACCTAACCCTAACCTTATCTTAACCTTAACCTTACCCTAACCTTAACCTTAACCTTAACCTGACTAAACCCGTAACCCTAACCTTACATTAACCTAACTTTAACGTTAACCATCTGCTAACCTTAACCTTAACCTTAACCTAACAAAACCTGTAACCTTAACCTTACATTAACCTAACTTTAGCCTTAACCTTCCCCTAACTTTAACCTTAACCTCAACCTCAACCTCAACCTTAACCTAACCTTAACCTTAAGCTTACGCTAACCTTATCCTAACCTGAACCTCAACTTTACCCATAACCTTACCCTTAACCTAACCTTAACCTTGACCTTCATGAAACCCTTATCCCAACCTTAACCTTAAACTTAACCTAACCATAACGAATGTTAAGGTTAAGGTTAAGGTTAGGTTAAGGGTAAAGTTAAGGTTAAGGTTAAGGTTTGGTCAAAGTTAGGGTTAGGTTATAGTTAAGGTTAAGATAAGGTTATGGTTAAGGGTATGGTTAGGTTAAGGATAAAGTTAAGGTTAAGGGTAAAGTTAAGTTTAAGGGTAAGGGTAAGGTTAAGGGTAAGGTTAAGGTCAAGGTCAAGGTCAAGGTTAGGTTAAGGGTAAAGTTGAGGTCATGATGAAGGTTAAGGGTAAGCTTAAGGTTAAGGTTACATGTTTAGTCAGGTTAAGGTTAAGTTTAAGGGTTTGGTAATTTTAGGGTTAGATTATAGTGAAGGTCAAGGTTAAGCTAAGGTTAAAGTCAAGGTTAAGGTCAGGGTAAGGTCAAGGTTAAGGGTAAATTCAAGGTTAAGTTTACGGTAAGGGTAAAGTCAAGGTTATTGTTAGGTTAAGGTTAAGGGTAAATTAAAAGTTAAGGTAAAATTAAGGTTAAGGTTAGATTAAGGTTACAGTTAGGTTAAGGTTAAGATTAGGTTAAGGTTAAGGTTAAGGTTAAGGTTAATGTTAAGCGTTTGGTCAAGGTTAGAGTTATTTTAAGGTTAATGTTAAGAGTTTGGTCAAGGTTAGGGTTAGGTTATAGTTAAGGTCAAGGTTAAGGTTAAGGGTAAGATTATAGTTAGGTTAAGGTTAAGGTTAAGGTTAGGTTAAGGTTAAGATAAGGTTAAGGTTAAGGATTTGGTCAAGGTTACGGTTATGATATAGTTAAGGTTAAGGTTAAGGTTAGGTTAAGTTAAGGTTAAGGGCAAGGTTAAGGGTAAGGTTAAGGTTAGGTTAAGGTTAGGATTAGTTTAAGGTTCCGTTAAGGGTAAAGTTAAGGTTAAGGTTAGGGTTAAGGTTAGCGTTAAGGTTAGGGGAAGGTTAAGGTTAAAGTTAACGTTAATTTTATGAGTTTGGTCAACGTTAGTGTTAGGTTATAGTTAAGGTTAATGTTAGGTCCCTATATCACTAGTATAGCCCCTTATTATTGTTAGTGTAAACCCCTTATTGTTATTATTGTACCCTTGTAACCCCCATTTTGTTATTATTGTGCCCTTAAATTATTATTGTTAGCTCGGCTAGGATTACATTGTGGCCCACTAGGATTACATTATGGCCCCATGGACTCCTATATATAGAAAGGAGGTTTTGTAAATTGTATCATCCAAGAATTGTTCATTTATGTAATGTATTGGAGGTTTCCCCCTCGAAGTGGCTTATTTCTAAAGCGTTGATATCTTTTTTCTTCTATTTTTGGAGCTGGTTACACAACATTTGGTATCAGAGGTTTGGATTCTAGGGTTTCGCTGCTCCAAACAGGTCATCGTGGAATTTTCGCTATAACTTTTTTTCTACGAAGTTTCAGAATCTGAAATTTTTAGGGTGCGAAGAAAACATCCTGAGGAAGCTTGTATAAAAATTGCAGAGTTTGGTTCGCAATAATTTCGGAGATATGATCTGTGGAAGTCAGGTATTTTTTCAGGCTCCTAAACAGGTCATCGTGGCATTTGCGCTATAAATTTGTTTCTACGAAGGTTCAGAATCTGAAATTCATATGGTGCGAAGCTGAAATCCTGAGGAAATTCATCAAAAAATTTCAGAGCTTGGTTCGCAATATTTTTTGAGATATGATCTGTGGAAGGTAGTGCTTTTTCAGGCTCCTGAATTTCATCTCAAAGAGGTGATCGTGGGAAACGTTCAATAACTCTCTCTCTGAAGATTGGATTGGAGTGCCGTCAAAATTGGTCACAAGTACATGGCCTGTAGTTTCTTCTCTATCAATTTCAGAGACAAAGGACAAAACAGTGACACGTGGCAAGTCGTACAAGTTCGCTCTACTGAACCAGTCCAGAATTAGGTCATTGTGGGAGATTGGACACAACTTTGTCTTGGAGAATCAAAATCAGGTCAGACCTGTGGCATTTGAAAGAAGCTTCAGAGGGCTACTACAGGGTTGAATTTCAGATATCGAAGATTTTCAATTACAGAGATAATTCAATTTCAATATCGATCTCCTAAAAGCTAGTAAAAGGTGTGTATTTTTTTTCCGAATTGCATAAGTCTTGTTTGAAGAATCAAGTTGAATTGATTCCAAGGGAATCTTGTAGAATAGATATCAATATTGGATTCTAAAATTGCCCCTAAAAAGAATTCAACACCCATTAAGCCTTCAGAAGGCTCTACTATGACTCATGAAGATGAAGAATTGCAACATGATCTATCAAAATTACAAGAGCAAATGCAACAGCTTTCACTCTCGCAAAGAGCAACAAAAAATGAAATGGAAGTTTTGAAGAAAGGCATGGAAGTGAAGATGGACGTGATGGTTAAGACAACATGGAAAACATGAAGAGTGATCTAAAAGAGCATGGAAGGCTTGATGACAAGCTTAAAACAAGAAATGATTCCTAATGGCAAAAATATAGTAGAGGAAACTCATGACGAGAACAAAATAAATGTTAATTGTGATTTCATAAACTCAAATGTTGGATGGAAGACCCACCATACTCCAAAGATAGATATGAGGAAGGTTGATGGCAAGGATCCCGTAACATGGATACTACAGATGGAGCAATATTTGGATCTCAATAATGTGCAAAACACACAAAAGGTACATATTGAAACTTTATATTTACAATAAAATACATTTGAATGGTATCGATGGCTTTGCTCTCGTAAAAAAATTGTCACTTGGTCAATTTTTACGGAGAAAATGATAGCACATTATGAGGATACAAAGAGCAACGCCTTATTTAGCCAATTGATAAATCTCAAACAAAAGGGTTTAGTGTCGAAGCACATTGAGGACTTCCAAAATTGAATATAAGGGTAACTGATATTCCAGAGGAACACAGGATCGATCTCTCCTAGGCACTTTAAAGGATAACATCCAACATGAAGTTCGCATTTTGGAACCTCGATTCACTGAGAAGGCATTCGAAAGTTCGGCAAGAAAAAAGTTGAATGTAAAATAATGGTGACAAAGAAGCCTACCACTCAATTCTATAAAGAAGGAAGTGTTGCTACGCCTAGATTTCCACAACCTGCAAGGTTGACACCACAACAATTGGAAGAAAAAAGAGCAAAAAGGCTTTTCTACAGTTGTGATATCAAATACACTAAAGGTCATAAGTGTGTTGAGAAGAAATTATTTTACATAGATTGTGAAGAGGAAGAAGAAAATGAACAAGAAGAGGATATACACCAGGAACCAGCCCTAGAAGAGGAAGAAATGAGTCTGACCATATCGTGTAATGCATTGGCAGGAATTACCACTCCTCAAACTCTCAAGATAGAAGGACATATCAAGAACAAAAAGGTAATAGTGTTGATTGATTCCAGTAGCACCCATAATTTTATTCATTGTAAGGTAGCCAAGGCATTGAATTGTTTCTTATACCCAGCACCAGAATGTCAAGTGATGGTTGCAAATGGAGGAACTATAAATTGCTCTGGAAAATTCCATAATATCAAGCTAACCATGGGGGAATATGTATTTACTAGTCCAATGCTTGCCATTCCTATGGGAGGTGCCGATGTTGTACTAGGAGTACAATGGTTACAATCTTTGGGGATGATAGCTTTTAATTTTCAAGAACTTTTCTTGAAATTTTTTTCAGAAGGAAAGGAATTCGAATTACGGGGTATTGCAGGGAAGTCGGAAAAGGTAATAAGATATAATGTCATGACAAAGCTTCTAAAGAAATAACAACGAGGCATAATTGCACAATTATTCTCACTAGAAGTTCCAACATCAAAATCATCTATTTCTGCAGATCTCCAAAAAGTCTTTGACAATCATTCCAAGGTTTTTGAAACTCCAAAAGGACTCCCACCTATTTGTGATCATGATCATGCTATTCATTTGATTCTAGGAAGTGTTCCTCCAAACATCGTGCCTTATAGATATCCTTACTTCCAAAAGACAAATTGAACGTATGATCGTTGCAAATGTTAGAGGCGGTATAATTCAACCTAGTCAAAGTTGTTTCTCTGCTCCTATAGTATCGGTACAAAAGAAGGATAGATCATGGCACATGTGTCCAGATTATAGGGAGCTCAATAAGATCACCATTAAAGATAAATTTCCCCTTCCTATGATTGATGACTCATTGGATGAATTACATGGAGCAATTTATTTTACCAGGTTGGATCTTCGTTCAAGATATCATCAAATTAGAATGATGACTGAAGATATTCCAAAAAAAACATTTCTAACTCATGAGGGTCATTATGAATTTTTGGTCATGCCTTTTGGCCTTACCAATGCACCTTCTACATTTCAAGGGTTGATGAATTCCATTTTTAAACCCTTCCTTAGAAAATTTGTGCTGGTATTTTTTGATGATATACTAATCTATAGCAAGTCTTGGAAGGATCATGTTGAACATGTCGACAAGGTGCTAAAACTATTGCAGAAGAAACAATTATATGCAAAAATATCCAAATGTTTCTTTGGAGTAAAAGAGGTGGAATATCTGGGTCATATTGTATCTCACGAGGGTGTTAAGGTAGACCCTAACAAAATTAAAGCCATTAAGGATTGGAAAGTCCCCACAACAATAAAGAAGTTGTGAGGATTTCTCGAGTTAACAGGGTATTATCGCAAGCTTGTTAATAATTATGGGAGAATAGCAGCACCTCTAACAACATTATTGAAGAAAGATGCATTTGCACAGACTCCTGAAGAAACTAAGGCCTTCGAACATCTTAAAGAGGCAATGTGTCGAGCACCAGTCTTAGCTACGCCAGACTTCAAAAAAACCTTTATTGTGGAATGTGATGCCTTAGGAAATGGAATTGGTGATTTTTTAATGCAGGAAGGAAGACCCATTGCTTTTGAAAGTCGTCCAATCAAAGGAAGGTATTTACAAAAACCTATTTATGAGAAGGAAATGTTAGCAATACTATATGCACTAAAGAAATGGTGAACTTACCTAATGGGAAGACACTTCAAGGTAAAAACGATCATGATAGTCTTAAACACTTTTTTGGAACAAAGACTATCGTCGAAAGATGTGCGAAAAATGGGTCACAAAGATGTCAAGTTATGACTTTGAAATAATCTTGCAAAAAAGCGAAAGTCGAATGTTGTCACAGTATGCACCTCAAGAAAGAATGAAGAGGTGGAAGCATTGCTTTCATGTCATTTCTATTATCCAACCAGAGCTGATAACTCAAGCAAGAGATGAATGGAAGAAGGACAAAGATGTATGGATACTCATTCAAAAGTTGCAGCAAGATCCTATACATCCGATACATTTAGTTGGAAAATTATTCCTTATGGTACAAAGATCGCTTATCTTTGTAAGAATTCCCAACTAAAACAAAATATTCTTCGGAATTGCACACTTCTCCTTTAGGAGGACACTTAGGATTTTTAAAACTTACCACAGGGTGACGAAAGAATTTTTTTGGGATGGCCTTAAATATGATATTCAAAATTTTGTGGCAGAATTTTTGGTTTTCCAGCATAATAAAGTGGAAACAATTAAGACCCGGGACTTCTACAACCTTTATCCATTCCTAGTCAACGTAGGGAGGAGATTTCAATGGATTTTATCACAGGTTTACCTAAGCTTGAAGGAAAGAGTGTCATCATGGTGGTAGTTGATAGAATTACCAAGTATGCACACTTTCGTGCATTATCTCATCCATTTAAAGCAAGTACATTTGCTACTACATTTATGGATAGAATTCAAAAGCTACATGGAAGCCCAAGGGTTGGTCAGAGCGACAGAGATCCCATTTTTACCGGAAATTTTTGACCCGAGTTATCTTCGTTTCGGGTACTCAATTAGCTCATAGCTCATCTTATCATCCTCAATCCGATGGTCAAACTGAGATAGTAAATAAATGTTTGGAAGGATATATTCGTTGTTTTGTATCTGATAAACAAACACAATGGGTCAAGTGGTTACCTCTCGCTGAATGGTGGTATAACACTTCCTTCCATACTGCAGCAAAAATGACCCAATTTATGGCACTTTATGGATATCATCCACTATCAATCACATCATATTTAATAGAAAATTCAAAGGTTCAAGCAGTGGAAGATCACATCGAGCATCAAGAAGAAGTTCTCCAACTCTTAAAGGATAATCTGAATTTGGCACAATATCGAATGAAACAACAGGCATATCAACATCGTAGCGAGAGAAGTTTTGATGTAGGAGACTGGGTATTTTTACAGCTACAACCATACAAACAAATTTCCCTCAAGCAAGCTAAGAAGGATAATAAATTATCGCCAAATTACTATGGTCCTTACAAGGTGTTGCAAAATATTGGTACTATGGCATACAAATTGGAGCTTCCTGCTTCTTCACAAGTGCACCCAAATTCCCATGTTTCATGCTTAAAAAAGGTTATAGGTGACAGAATTCCAGTTCAAAAAATATTGAAAGAACTTGATGAGGAAGGAAAAATAATATTGGAACCTGAAGCAGTCACGGAAACAAGAACTCGACAGATACGAAATCGATCAGTTTTAGAGTATCTCATCAAATGGAAGAACTTATCCACTGAATATTCTACATGGGAGGATGAGAATTTTATATAGAAGCATCCAAAGCTACTCAAGCATTGAGGACAACACTTTTTTGAAGGAGGGGGGCATGTTAGGTCCCTATATTACTAGTATAGTCCCTTATTGTTGTTAGTGTAAACCCCTTATTGTTATCATTCCAGAATCCCCATTTTGTTATTATTGTGCCCTTAAATTATTATTTAGGGCCTGGGCTTAGGATTATATCAGTGGCCCACTAGGATTACATTATGGCCCCATGGACTCCTATATATAGAAAGGAGGTTTTTATGGAATTGTATCATCCAAGAATTGTTCATTTATGTACGTACGGGAGGTTGCCCCCTCGAAGTGGCTTATTTCTAAAGCATTTATATCTCTTTTCTTCTATTTTTGAAGCTGGTTACACAACAGTTAAGGTGAAGGTGAAGGTGAAGGTGAAGGTTAAGGGTAAGGTTAAGGTTAAGGTTATGGGCTTAGTCATGTTAAGGTTAAGGTTAAGGGTTTGGTCAAGGTTAAGGGTAAAGTTAAGGTTAAGGTTATTTTAAGGGTAAATTTAAGGTTTAGGTTAGGTTAAGGTTAAGGTTAAGGTTATGGTAAGGTTTGGGTAAGGTTAAAGGTTAAGGTTAACTTAACCTTAACCTTAACCTTAACCTTAACCTGACTAAACCCGTAACCTTTACCTAACCTTAACCTTAACCTTAAACTTCCCATAACCATAACCTTAACCTTAACCTTGACCTTACCCTTAACCTTAACCTTAACCTTACCCCATTAACCTTACCCTTAACCTTAACCTTAACATTAACCTTAACCTTAACCTTCCCATAACATTAACCTTAACCTTAACCTTAACATTACCTTAACCTTAACCTTAACCTTGACCTTAAACTTAACCTTGACCCTTAAGCTTACCTTAACCTTAACTTAACCTTAACCTTAACCTTTACCTAACCTTTACCTTAACTATAACCTAACCCTAACCTTGGTGAGCTCAAGGTTAAGGTTAAGGTGATGGCTATGGGAAGGTTAAGGTTGATGTTATGGTTAAGGTTAAGGTTAAGGGTTTGGTTAAGGTTAGGTTTAGGTTATAGTTCAGGTCAAGGTTAGGGTTAGGTTATGGTTAAGGTTAAGTTTACGGGTTTTTTAGGTTAAGGTTAAGGTTAAGGGTAAAGTCAAGGTTAAGGTTAGGTTAAGGTTAAGGTTAGGGTTAAGGTTCAGGTTAATGTTAAGGTAAGGGTTAGGGGAAGGTTATGGTTAAGGTTAAGTTTAATGTTAAGGTTAGGTTAAGGGTAAGGGTGATGGTTAAGGTTAAGGGACTTAACCTTAACCTTAACCTTAACCTTCACCCTTATCCTTAACCCTAACCTTAACCTTAACCTTAACCTTCAGTATAACCTAACCTTAACCTTGACCTTAACTATAACCTAACCTTGACCTTAACCTTAACCTTACCCTTAACCTTAACCAAACGCTTAATCTTAACCTTAACCTTAACTATAATCTAACCCTAACCTTAACCAAACCCTTAACCTTAAACTTATCTTAACCTTAACCTAACCTTAACCTTAACCTTAACCTAGCTATAACCTTACCCTTAACCTTAACCTTGAACTTAACTATAACCTCACACTAACCTTGACCAAACCCTTAACATTAACCTCAACCTTGATAAAACCCTTAACATTATGCTTAACCTTAAGCTTAACCTAATCTTAACCTTGACCTAACTGTAACCTTAACCTTAACCTTAGCCTAACTGTTGGGCAATTTATTTGAACAAATTGCTGCATTAAATTATCGACCAGGGAAACTCGTGAGCTTGTGATGGTGCCAGCAATATATATGCAGGAGTAGGCAACTAACTCTATGTCTAACTAAATTATTTATGATTCAATATAATATGCAAGGGAAGAGGCTCCTAACTTAGGAGGTCCTGGTTGTCCTTCCCTACAGTATCATAGAGAAATCATTCATAAAACCGGAAACTTGAAATAAAGACAAGGCTATTCAAAAGCTGAAAGTAATATATTCTATAACTCTAACTCAATTAGTTTAAAAAGAGGAATAATATTGAAATGGTTCTTGACTCAAGAAATTCAATTTCACCTCAATTACCACTTAATGAATCAGAGATTAAAACCAAGAACTTAAGATGGATAAATTATGAATGAAAGAAGCTCTTAACTTAAGAGACATGTAAAGTGTTCCATTATAATCCATTCATCTTAATATCAAAAATCTCAACAAGAAACTGCTTGCACACAAACAAAAAAAACCAATTTTAATTCGACAAGAGAATGAACTTTAATTGTTGTTCAGATTCAAAGAGAGAGAAAGACTAACTTAGTCTTTTGATTGTCCTCTCATGTACTAATCCAAACTAAACTAAGATTCATTCATAAGCATAAGAAATGAAATGACTTGAAACATAAAAACAAAAGAATGAATTTCAATTATCATGCAAATCAAATAGAGAGAGAGCCTAACTTGACCCTTGGATATCCTCTCACATGTTGATAAGATTCTAATTTAAAACTCATTCATCAATCACAAACAAATCCTTAAACATCTAAGCAATGAAATGAAACAAAATCTAATATGAAATAAAATGTTTCTCTCATCCTTTTAGAGTGAGCTCAATTCTCTTAAGAACAAGACAAATTATTCCATATACTACATTAAGGAAACTTATATCTAAAACTACATAAATTCCATAAATTCATATTCTACATTAACACAATTTACATCTAAAACTACATAATGGAAATATATGAAAAATGAAGCTTTATTCTATTCCATCATTAATTGGATACAATGCTCTAAGAGTCCTCTCCTTGGAATGGAGGAGGTACTCCTATTTATACAATGAGAAGAGTAACAAACTCATAATGATCATCCACTAATATCTCTAACCATCTAGACACATAACCCTATCCTCCATGATTTCCTCCATGATCTTTTCCATGAGGTTTATCTTCTTAACTTCGAATTTGATCATCCAAGGCCACATGAAGGTGTCTTGGAAGCTTCCTTTGAGCCTACACATGTCAACAAACTCATGCTAATTGTTAGGCATAAGTATAAGCATATTATTTTCTAAGTTTTAGCCATACATTCACTTTAAAATGTTAAGAATTAATAAACTTTGGAAAAACATAGTTATGACCCAATAATGAGGTGAATGTAATGATATGGAGGTGGAATGGAGGTGACATGAAGGTAAAATGTGAAGATAGTGATGAATAATGGAGTGAAAATAGAGACTATTTTGAGGCCCAACATACCCCCAAACTGAAGGTATTGCATGTCCTCATGCAATCTATTACATTACTTTTTGGTACTTGAGCTTTGGCCTAAACTCTGCATGAGATCATTTACTTAACTTTTTCAAAGCGTTATTTTGATGAACTACAACTTGGTTGGTTCTTGTGTTTCAACCATATTTTGTTTGTTGCGTTCATTGTATGATCTTTGCATAATGATAATGTGCTTTTTATGGCAGAGTATTTTTGTTGGAATGCATCATGGTTGGTTCTTGTGCAACAACCATGATTCTATTGGCATCCAATTAACTTTTAAATACTTTAGACAAAGCCATTTGTATGCTCATGTAATAGTAAATATATTTTGAAGGTAAGTGGGTTTAGAATGTGATATATAACTGTGGATATGAATGTGACAAAGCATGTATGTAAATGTATCCTTCCCATTAAACGGATGGCTTTGGCAATGAAAGGAAAGGAAGTGAAGTTTTTTCCAAAAAATATTATTCTAACATTTCAAGGAATTTAATGGTTAAAAGTTAGAAAATAGCATACCTTAACTTACCCTTCCAAAAATAGGTGAGAGTCGTGCATGTGTGACTGCAAACTGTTGTGAAAATGGTGGATGAAAGATGGATCTGTATTGTCGTGTCAGCTGTTGGATATGCTGCTACTAGATGAAAAATTTGAGGAGTCTGTTGAACATGGCTGAAAGTTGTATCTGCTGTTGGATGATGAATCCGATGAGTTTGCTGACTATGGCTGAAAATCTATAAGGCTTGGAAGGTATACAAAATATAGAAGTTACATTTTCCTCCCAGCCTTATTTATTGACTTTTCCTCAAGTGAAATACAATGAATACCATGAATGGAAATACAATGAATGGAAATTGGCTTCATCTGCTGCAAAATATGGGTCTTCAAGTCTTCAACGCTTGATGGCACAAATCTTGCTATGTGATTAAATGTGTCGATGTCGAACATAGCAAGAAGTTGTTGACTTAGTGGCCGTTAATGAATGCCCCTAGCGAACACAAGAGCTCCCACAATTGATTCCAATGGGAGTCAGGATACCTAACACATCTTTGTAGGTACGAATAAATTTGTCGTGGTCGAGTCACCTACAAGATCCAACGAACAAGGGATATTAATGTACTCCCATTGTTCATTGGCAAGAGTACTTGCCATTAAGGCATGCAAGCCTCTAGGTGTTTTTCAATGATACTTAGACTCTAGAACTTTGACTCAAGCAGGGTTTTATTGGCGGAAATGAAAAAAAAATGGTATGAAAATGGAAATGGAAATGGAAAATGGCTTTTATTGATGAGTTAGGAATAGATGAAAGGAAATGCATGGTGAATGAAGAAGAACTCTTGCTGTGAAAAATGGACATGGAAATGGTATGCGTTATAGATGTACAATTGATGGGATTCAAAATCTTTTCAGAAAGGGAGGTGGAAGATAATGGTTGTGGAGATGGATTTGTCTTGAGAATTTTTCATGAATTTAGTCTTTGGAAGACTAATTGTCGTCACAATGTAGTCTCCGTAATGATCGCTTTGTCGTCCTGTAACCTGTAAAAAAAAAAAAAACTTGGCAGAAAGAAACATAAGTGTGTTCAAGAAGGAATGGCCAGTTCCTTCATGATTCTTACGCAAAAATTTTATACCAAATAAAACAAATTAAGGACAATCAAAGGTGTTGAAATTGACTTAATCATGACATTAAAATCAATCCATTCTTAAAAATAACCATGAAAAATAATACTCCCTTGTCAGATAACTCATGAAATGTGCTGCGCAATTCTGTTCTGTAAAGCATACAAGAACCATGTGATGAGTTTATACCATCTTGATGCTATCGAAATAGAATTGAATCCTCCAATTGATTTTTAAAATTTGTTTCCAAGTGTTCCATTATTTATTTTCAAATCTGCGTGAATTTTGTGAAAAGTGTGTTTATTTTTTATTTTTTTATTTTTTTTCCTTTGTACCAACTGTTGCGGTTTCATCCAATTCCATTATTCTCTCAATATGCATATCACCAAAGTTTTTTTTTTTTTTATGCCAATGTTCTTCGCTTTATAAAATGCCAATTTCGCCCCTCAAATCCTTCAAAACAACCACAAAACACATAACAAAATTTTTTATTATTTTTTATTATTTTTTTTTAATGATAACAAACATAATATCATATCTAGTATAAAACAACATAAGAAAAATACATAGCAATCATAACAATTATATACAACAAATAATATGAAATTATAACTATTAATTAATGGAATTATAATAACATATTAATATATTAATATAATTAATACAATTAATATATTAATATATTAATACAATTTTTATAACATTGAAACATTAATTAATAATTAAATAACATAACAAACAAACATATATAACAAATCATAATTACAATTATATACAACAAAACAAATAATAACAAACTAAATTAATACGATTATATCAACATATAATATATTAATATAATTAATATATTAATACATTAATATATTAATACAAATATAACAAATATTAAATAACAATTACATAACCTAACAAACATTAAATAACAAATATATACAACAACTTATAACAAATTACAATTAACAAACAACAAAATAACATATTAATATATTAATACAATTAATATATCAATATATTAATTATAACAACTAACAACAAACATTAATAAATTATAACTAAATATATAACAAAAACAAATCAAAATAATAAATACAAAACAAAATAAATCAAAACGCACAATAAAAACGGGATTTGTGCTTGGAAGGCGGCGAATAGGAACAACCGTGAAAGAACAAGGATATGAATCTGTATTTGGATCTCCAATGGCGGATGGAGGCAGGTCCCGGATGGATGCCTCTGCAGCACCAAGTGTTTTGAGTCTTGGCTTGTTCTTCGAGCCGGGGTAAATATGTGCTTTCTGAGGTCCTTGATCGTTGACCTTTTCCCAACTGTAAAAACTTTCTGCTTTCCAGGCAAACGATTCATCAATGTCCCCTCTGCAAGCCAGTTAAGAGCTATGACAGCGTATTTTTCAGATGGCAACTATGTGTTTGCACTGCCTATGATAATTAGGCTGCCCACCGATAGGTTCAAGCCCGCAAATCAGAGAGAGAACTAAACAGCGGAAAATTGAAGGTGCTGAAGGTGTGTAAGGATGCGGCATGAAGCCAGACCACAGCCAGGGTTTTTGACAGCGTTCTCAAGCTTAGATGCTTGTTCGTTAAACCCGGCACTGCGATGAAATAGCTCCCATCTCAACTCCGCTAAGATCCAGAACACCACCCTCACATTCTTCAGCGTCACAATCATCTCCGCCATGTCGTTATTCCTGCCACCAAGCTTTAAATAATTCTTATTGGCTCTCCATAGCGGAGAGAAATTCGGGCAATTGGGCGACAAATATATTGGTGCAGGCCTCCATCTGCAATAGAAATTTCTGAGCTTCTTCCAGGGATTGAAGATCGGCCTGCCTGAGAGGCCCCACAACCGGTGACAGACTGGTGTTTTAGCGCTCCTTTCCGGGCCTTTGCAAAGCAAGTTTGCCGAAAATGTGCACGCTCTTTTGATGAGAAATTCTTGCTGAAACCAGGCTTTTATCCAGAACGACTTCTTCGGTCTCACTCTATTCAGGAGTTGCAACTTCATTGGGCTCGCAAGAGCAGCCTTAATATGTTTCTCAATTGTTTTATTTTGTTTGTTTGTTTTTATTTTTTTATTTTTATTTATTTATTTTAATGATTGGTTTATTTAAATGAGTTTATTGTTGCATGTTTTATTATGTTGAGTTGTTTTTGTGTTTCATTTTTTTAATGTTTTGTTTATTGTGAAAAGAAAAATTATATTAAAAAAATGAAATGTAACCTATATAAAAAAATGCTATATATATATATATTTTTTTTTTTTTTTTTAAATTTAATAATAATAATTATATGATATATATTATTATTATGTGGAATTTTTTTATTTATTTTTTATTTTATTTTTTTAAATTTTTTTTTTTTTTTTTTATAATAATAATAAATATATGATATACATATTATTATTATTTTGTGGGAAATTTTTTAATTTTTATTTTTTAAACTAAAATTAAAAGAAAAACTAATTTTTTTATCACAAAATTCTTTATTGTCATTTTCTAGCAAGAGTATTTTTATTTGAACAAAATCAACAGATTTTCTGATCTTCCTGATCGCACGAAGCGCAGGAAGAGAGCATACTCATCGCTTGATTTGTTTTTATTTATGCAGGGGGGGTGTTTTTGAAATGACGAAATTTAAAACTAGCTAAACATTAAAACATCAGAAAATTCAAACTTAAACTCCTTTGTGAAGATCCTGCTCTCACCAGGGTTCACAAATTATTTTGTCTAAAGAAAAATGCTAGTACTAAATCAAATTTCTAATGCCTAATCCCTTAGCACCATCCCCGGCAACGACGCCAAAATGTTGGGCAATTTATTTGAACAAATTGCTGCATTAAATTATCGACCAGGGAAACTCGTGAGCTTGTGATGGTGCCAGCAATATATATGCAGGAGTAGGCAACTAACTCTATGTCTAACTAAATTATTTATGATTCAATATAATATGCAAGGGAAGAGGCTCCTAACTTAGGAGGTCCTGGTTGTCCTTCCCTACAGTATCATAGAGAAATCATTCATAAAACCAGAAACTTGAAATAAAGACAAGGCTATTCAAAAGCCGAAAGTAATATATTCTATAACTCTAACTCAATTAGTTTAAAAAGAGGAATAATATTGAAATGGTTCTTGACTCAAGAAATCCACTTTCACCTCAATTACCACTTAATGAATCAGAGATTAAAACCAAGAACTTAAGATGGATAAATTATTAATGAAAGAAGCTCTTAACTTAAGAGACATGTAAATTATTCCATTATAATTCATTCATCTTAATATCAAAAATCTCAACAAGAAACTACTTGCACACAAACAAAAGAAACCAATTTTAATTCGACAAGAGAATGAACTTTAATTGTTGTTCAGATTCAAAGAGAGAGAAAGACTAACTTAGTCTTTTGATTGTCCTCTCATGTACTAATCCAAACTAAGCTAAGATTCATTCATAAGCATAAGAAATGAAATGACTTGAAACATAAAAGCAAAAGAATGAATTTCAATTATCATAGAAATCAAATAGAGAGAGAGCCTAACTTAGACCCTTCGATGTCCTCTCACATGTTGATAAGATTCTAATTTAAAACTCATTCATCAATCACAAACAAATCCTTAAACATCTAAGCAATGAAATGAAACAAAATCTAATATGAAATAAAATGTTTCTCTCATCCTTTTAGAGTGAGCTCAATTCTCTTAAGAACAAGACAAATTATTCCATATACTACATTAAAAAAACTTATATCTAAAACTACATAAATTCCATAAATTCATATTCTACATTAACACAATTTACATCTAAAACTACATAATGGAAATATATGAAAAATGAAGCTTTATTCTATTCCATCATTAATTGGATACAATGCTCTAAGAGTCCTCTCCTTGGAATGGAGGAGGTACTCCTATTTATACAATGAGAAGAGTAACAAACTCATAATGATCATCCACTAATATCTCTAACCATCTAGACACATAACCCTATCCTCCATGATTTCCTCCATGATCTTTTCCATGAGGTTTATCTTCTTAACTTCGAATTTGATCATCCAAGGCCACAAAAAGGTGTCTTGGAAGCTTCCTTTGTGCCTACACATGTCAACAAACTCATGCTAATTGTTAGGTATAAGTATAAGCATATTATTTTCTAAGTTTTAGCCATAAATTCACTTTAAAATGTTAAGAATTAATAAACTTTGGAAAAACATAGTTATGACCCAATAATGAAGTGAATGTAATGATATGGAGGTGGAATGGAGGTGACATGAAGGTAAAATGTGAAGATATTGATGAATAATGGAGTGAAAATAGGGACTATTTTGAGGCCCAACACTAACCATAACCTTAACCTTAACCTTAACCTAACCTTAACCTTGACTTTACCCTTAACCTAACCTTAACCTTAACCTAATCTGAACCTTAACTTTACCCTTAAAATTAACCTTAACCTTAACCTTAACCTAATCTTAACCTTAACCTAACTGTAACCTTAACCTAACCTTAAAATTAACCTTAACCTTAGCATAACCATAACCATAACCTTAACCTAACCCTAACCCTAACCTTAAGTTTACCCTTAACCTAACCTTTACCTTAACCTTAACCTAACCCTAACCTTAATTCAACCCTTAACGTAACCGGAACCTTAACCTTAACCTTAACCTAACCTTAAACTAACCCTTAACCTTAACCTTAACCTAACCTTAACCTTAACCTTAACTTTAACATTAACATTAACCTTACCTTGAACTTACTCTTAACCTAATCTTAACCTTAACCTTGATGTTAATATTAACCTTAACCCTTAAGCTTAACGTTTACCTAACCTTAACCTTAACCTAACCTTGACATTAACTATAACCTAACCCTAGCCTTAACCTTGACCTTAATTATAACCTAACCTTAACCTTGAACAAACCCTTAACGTAACCTTAACCTTGAATTTACCCTTAACATAACCTTAACCTTGAGCTTAACCTTACCCTTAAAATTAACCTTAACGTTAACTTTACCCTTAACCTTAACCTTAAAGTTTACCTATCCTTAACCTTAACCTTGACCTTAACCTTAAACTTAACCTAACTTTAACCTTACCCTTAACCTTAACCTTAACTTTACCCTTAACCTAACCTTAAGGGTTTAGTGAGGTTAGGGTTAGGTTAAGGTTAAGGTTAATGTTAAGGTTTTGGTTAAGTTTAGGTTAAGCTTAAGGTTAAGCTTAAGGTTTTGGTCAAGGATAGGGTTAGGTTATAGTTAAGGTTATGGTCAAGGTCAAGGTTAACTTTAACCTAACCTTCCCCTAACCTTAACCCTAACCTTAGGTAAAGCTAATGTTAAGGTTAGTGTTGGAGAGGTAAATCCCCTCTGTGGACAGAGGTGAACCCTACTAGATCAGATCGGGTCTAGCAACAATCAGTCGTGTAGTGATGCAGGTCTCTAGTTATAAAAATGACAAAACATAAAAAATTGCCTACCTTAGATCCTACGCAATAGTCATTGGAGAAAGGATGACGCTTCTCGTCCTTCACTTTGGAAGGTCATGATCCTTCCTCTTAACACATTCAAACACCTACACACATGCGAAGAAACACAATGATACACATCATATAGTCTAAATCTTGTAACCATACATCAGTCAAAGAGGATGTAATTCATTGCATAAAAGGAAAAGACACATGAATGAAACCATAATAAAAGTTGCTTATCATTAAAATAACAAAGTAAAGATACAACCCAAAGCTCTAACGCTCAATCTTCCTTTGGCAGGGCTGACAGCAGAGCACGTCTTAACGAAGCTCATCGGAAATGGGACAAAGTTCTCTCTCTTCGGCTTGGCTCTCAAAGGCTGTCTGGCGATATTTTCCTTGCTATAAGTTCAACTCTTCTATTCTCTAGTGCTAGCTTGCTAAGGGAAAAAGGAAAGCTTATATATATGGTGGAATGGGAGTTGGGATCCCTACAATTGTGGGACTGGCCCTATCCTTAAGGAAGCTTCCATGATAGGTGGAAAACCACCTCCCATACATGGAGATCCGGAGCCAAACCCCCAAACTCATTTTAGAGACTCGTTGAGGAGTTTGTTGGAATCAAAATTCCACCATTTATTTTTAAAAAACAATCCTTATTAAGCTTGTCGCGAGTGAGACAGTAGGACAGAGCACCAGTTGGCACGTCCTCTATGGTGGATTTTCCCCATTGGCACGAGGGTTGAATTGGATGGCCAAGGCTAAAAGATCAGTTTTTAGGGTTTTTCAAGGGAAACTTTCTTTAGAGGAATGATTGTCCTTATCAAGGG
Source organism: Pinus albicaulis (assembly GCA_034641835.2). Classification (NCBI taxonomy): domain Eukaryota; kingdom Viridiplantae; phylum Streptophyta; class Pinopsida; order Pinales; family Pinaceae; genus Pinus; species Pinus albicaulis. The sequence continues at coordinate 532,617 of JAXQQM020070571.1, read as the reverse complement.
GGATGCCATGAAAGTGGTTTCAGGTTATGTCACTACTCAGAGGTCATGGGAAAGGCCCTCCAATGTGTGGGACAAGGGATTTTAGGGACGGTGACAAATTATTGTGTAACATATGCCCCCTAAAGCATGAGGCCCGAGAGAGATAGAGGGGTGAAATTATTTATGAGAACGTGCCCAACTGAAAACACTGCCGTTGGAAAACCTAGGTAGAGAAATACAAATGATATCTCAAATACATGATATGTGGTATGGGCACATCCATCCATAATACAGTATACAATAATCAGGATCCAAGGTATGGATGCAGCCATCCAGTAAATATCAACAAGAAGACTCAGGTATGGTCACAGCCATCCAATCAATGAGTCATATAACTAATCATGATAATCCACAAAAATCCACAGCCTAGATTCCATCAAACAAAATCCAGGGTCTTGCGCTCCATCTCGACCCGAACTGAGTACAAGTCCTAGCATGTGAATGAGTGAGCTGAAGTCGAACATGCAAGAACATCGTCTGATTACCAGCCAATAATGAAATTTGTTAACAGACGCGAGAGGAACCACCAATAATGACGATGGACCTCAAGGTACGAGAGGTACACTACATGGAATGTGAACAGTGAGCTGGCATTGAACACCCGAAGAGTCATTCGATCGAAGGCCAATGATGAAAATCTTGCGTCGAACGCGAAGAACCTACCATTGAGGCATGCAGGCTCCAAGGTACCAGAAGGAAGTCATTAGATCAACTTCCTGGATAATGAGATGAAGTCAACAGGAAGTGACCTTCATTGAAGGTGGGCCATAGTGTTTCCCACATCATCGACGCGAGACAGAGGAACATAATGCTTGTGAATCAGGATCAGTAGAGAATTAGAGGAGGGTTGAAAACTGCAGATGTCAACTTCTCTTAAACATATCGGCGGCACGACACTGGATTTTGCAGTATTTGACATCAACGGATCAAAGGTCATGATGATGAGGCAAAGAGTAGATGAGTGGAAAAAAAGGATTACCCAAACCCACAGAGGCAAGCAATAAACAAGATGAGATGTCCCCACCTCGACACGAATGCAGACAAGTGCCATGTTCAAGAGAGACATACTGCCGACACGACGATGATAATGGTTTCATTTTTCCACACCATTTCTAGTGAGTACTCCAATTATTTTTGAAAACAAGCTTGAAGGGGATAGCATATGCTTGCGATATAAGTTTTTCCTTCGGACAAATCCAACCTAGTACATTTAATGAGCCCTAGGAAGGAGTAACTCGAGTATCGTCATTACGACGGAATCTGATGTCATCAGGTTTTAACGAGTCTGAAAAAGGAAGAACTCGAATTCTTTTCATGTTTAGAGAGTTTGAAAAGACAGTGGAAAAGTAAACTCCAGCAGTCCCTTTTCATAGATAGTTCCTCAGATCCGAAAAGGTAGAAAATTGTGTCTGAGAAAACCTCCTAGTCGCAATAGGCTAGGGTATTCCTTTTTCGTAAATAATCTATCCCAGCCCAAAAAAGGGGTAAACGTATACTGGGTAGATGTCGTTTCACAGCCAATTTAATGAGACCAAAATGACAAGCGACTCGACAATATTTTCATGTTTAGAGAGTTAGAAAAGAGCTAAAAGATGACTCCAGTAGTGACTTTTTCGTGTTTTTACCGAGTCCAAAAAAGTATAAAATACAACTCGTATCGTCATCTTAGTCGCATGAAAACATGTTGCTACACAAGAAAGCAAGTGTAAAAGCCATCTTTCAAAAAAATATAATAAAATATTGGAAAAATAAGCTTCAAAACCTAAATTGATTTTGAAAAGTTATAAATATGACAAAAATAGTAAAAACATATTTACTTTTACTTTTTACCTCTTGTGGAGAGCACAGTGAGTTTTTCCCTTGTGAATTTGCGGCAACGATCGCGGATGATCCAGTGCATCATTTCGGATCTCGTTTTTTCCAGGTAAGAGGCACTTCCCTTAGCTATGTTTTAATCCATTTTTTATAGAATTCCACTGTGATTTAGGATCCCTGAGGGGATATTTGCAAATTTAGGGCTCGCCCAATTGGAGCAGGGATCGGGCACAAACCCACACCAATCAGGTTCTTTTTGCAAGGGGGTCGCACCAACTGGCATGACTGTCAGAAAAACAGTCGCGCCAACTGCGAAACCTAAATTTCCATTCAATTTTTACACAAATTGAGCCAATCAACTAGATTTTTGAATGTTCAAGGGATATAATGAAGTGTTTATGACCATTTTGGTGCAAATAAAAAACCACAATGGTGATCAAATGTAAATGAAGGGAGCATAGTGAAGAAGATGAAATGGAAATGGGGAACGAGCAATGCATGAACGCTCTTCGAGATTACGAATTAAAGAAGTTGTTCTTGACACCATGTATCAGGGCACAACCTGAATTGCTAGAATACTTAATCATTATATGGGATGAGAACGAAGAGAATTTTAGGCTTCGAGACCAAGTGTTAGAGCTCGAAGTATCTAATTTTTACGTCATAACTAGATTGTCTCACAGAGGCCCAGTCTCGATCTTGATAGGTACTATGCCATCTGGTGAAAATATGTCAATGGTAATGGAAAGAGTGTGCCCAAGGGCATAAACAGGATCAGGTAGCGGGAAGGTTGACATCCACACTGTTCTCGATCTAGCACTCAGAGTGGTGCTCCATACTATTACGCAGGCTGCAGGGTCGCAGGCACTGCATGAGGCTATTAAAACACAACTCCTCTTAGCATCAGAATGTATGAACCCGACACTATTTGATTGGGCTACTTTCGTAACCATGAATATCAAACGACAGTTGATGAAGTGTAAGAAGACCAAACTAAAGGAGTTTGGGTATGGATCTATCTTGGTGTCATTCATCCTTGAACAGCTACCAATCTTCCAGGGCTAGGGGGAAATAGTCGCAGATCCACCATTGAGAGAGCCACAGATGGCTCGATGGGCAGCACTGATGCCTAGAGTAGGAGGGGGCCAGCAAATGTCATGGAGGCCGAGTTCTTCATGTGGCTTCGACGACAGTTGATCATCATAGAGGACTAGCCCTATGCTCGTACTGAATTCACAGGAGACCCAGATCTTCCACTCCTGGAGGGAAAAGACTGGGATCAGGAGCTGGGTAGGACTTTTTTTTTATTTTGTGTATTTTATGATTTTTTTTTTGGCATACATACATGTTCTAACAAACAATCCTGTGTATGCAGATGTTGGCCCAAGAGGCCCGTCGGGATGTCACCGATCGCATGGAGGACCCCTCTTGCCTATGACCCTCAAGGCAAGGGTGGCGAGGGGAGTGAGCTAGTCCAGAACTCAGAGGGAATCACCCGTGGGATCCCAGATTATGCTCACCTAGCAGATGTCCCTTTGGCTTATCAGAGGCACACTATGGGGGTGCCTAGTCACCTTCATCGTTTATTGAGTTGATTGGTGCAGGTAGTGACATGCTACCATGAGCACCATGCTGATTAGTCATCTAGGCTTTTCATTTGCACATTTTTGAGAGACATGTTGTCTCCAGATATTATTAAAACAGACATGTATATTTTTTATTTTATGTGATGCACAGAAACTGCAAACATTTCGACATATATATATATATATATATATAGATATATATATATATATATATATATATATATATATATCTGGATGGATCTTTTACATATCATGATGTTTTTTACAAGTTGCGTAAATGTTTATCTAAAACCATGTTAGCTACTGCATCTGTTAATGCATTCATGTGTCTGGGTATATGTTGATATGTAATGTAATCAAAATTCCTTTCCAGTAAATGAATACGTAGATACAGTCGTAAAATGGATGGGATCCTAATTGAATAATGACCATTGAGTTGTAACACAACAAGTTGTGAGTCTAGATATAAAATTAATGAACGAACACCGAGGTTAACAGCCTCATTCAATACTTCCAAAACGGAACTATATTCTGCAACATTATTTGTAGTAGGCCCTAGAAAAACACCTTGTAAATTGACTAACTCACCAGCAGGATTGTAGATTACCTAGGATGCCAAGGACAGATTCCTAGTACTGCGGGAGGCACCATCCGCGAAACCGACAAAAGGAGTAATAGACATCTACACAATCAGGAAGACCCAATCAAAAGACACTTACAATGCACACCACACAAGAATGATTCAAGCGTAGTACTTCTTCAAGTAAAACCCATTTCTAGGTTGCTCCAAAGGAATACCTTCATAGTCGATTAGCTCATAGGCCCCATTTTTTAATACAAGTTTTACGATATAGGGCCCATGCCACATGGGCTAGAATTTTCCCACTCCAAGTTTATCATGCTCTTGATCATATAAGAGGACGAGGTCTCCTTCGATGAAAGAACATGGAGAAACCCTTTGATCGAAATGAGCTTTAACCTACTTTTTTTGTGCCTCGATAACCAAGGCAGCCAAGCGGTTGGTTTCATCCAGTCGTTCTAGATATAGGAGACGTTCTCATAGGGAAGTGTCGGGTAATAATTCCATAGCCAACTTCAGCAAAGGGATCTCACATTCAACCAGAAAAGTCGCTTCCAGAACTTATACCAACTGAAATGGTGTGAATCTGGTTGCGCTCTTTACTAACATTCGGTAGGCCCAGAGAGCTAAGAACAATTGGAGATGCCAGTTGGATTTTTGAATACCAATTGTTCGATGAAGCATCGTGACAAGTAATTTATTCACGGCCTCAACCTGGCCATTCACCTAAGGGTAGTATGGCGTTGAGCTGTCATTACGCACGCCCAACTTTGATGTCATCTCTGCCATCTTTTAGTCCTGAAAATGAGTGCCATGATCGGTGACAATGGCTTGAGGAACTCTGAAACGCATAATTACATGGTTGAAAATGAATTGAGCGGTTGTCTTACTGTCGACAGCTAATGTAGGCATTGCCTCAGCCCACTTGGTGAAGTAGTCCACAACAACGATTATATAAGCATGCCCCTCAACTGAGTGAGGGTTACATGTCATAAAATCTATGCCCCATTTGGAAAAATGGCCTACGGTAATGACAAGATGATAAGGTAGGGGTGGCGCACACATCTTGCGCTGAAAGACCTGGCACGCATGACATTTTTGAACTGCAACAATATAGTCTTTGAATATAGACGGCCATAAGTAACCCCCACGCAGAATCTTCTAGGCGGTAGCATAACTAGACATATGACCACCACATGCGCCACTGTGACAGTCATTCAAGACTTTCTCAGCCTCCTCCAAGGTCAAACATCAGTGGAGAACGGAATCAACTCCGACACAATATAAGGTATCTCTAACAATGCAATATGGTTAAGATTGATGCTGAATGCGACGTCGAGCATCCTTCGTCAACTCGAACTGGAAAGTGGATGTCTGAAGGTACATGATGATGTCACTGTACCATGGATCATGAGTGCTGATTAGAAAGAGTGTTTCATCGAGGATATGATCCTCAGATTGGGATGGGATAGAGTCTGTAGGGAGAGAGCATATAAGATAATAAAAAACCAGTGACTTTTTTGATTTAGCAATGGTGAACTCCAAATCGAACTCTTGAAGGATGACAATCCATTTGGAGTACTTGCCCCCGAGTAATTGTCGAGACAAGATGTATGTCATGGGGTTGCAGTTGGAAATCATGGTTATCGTATGCAACAGGATGTAATGGTGGAACCGCTGAACGGTCTGGACAGCAGCAAGTGCCAACTTCTCGACGTGGGCATAGCGCGTTTCAGAGTCGAGAAGATTCCGAGATAGATAGTAAACTAGATGTTCATTTTCGTCATTTTCATCCTGTAACATACCCATGGAAATCATGCTGAATGTAGCGGTGAAATAAAGGGTAAAATCGCGATGATAGTTAGCAGGACGTATTAATGGAGCATTGACGAGCAACGTTTTAAGTTTATCGAAGGATTGATGGGCAATCTCGTCCCAATGGAAGGGAACATCCTATTTCAAAAGTCGCGTAAACCGCTTGGCCACTTTTGCATAGTTTGGAATAAACCGATGTAAGAAATTCGCTTTCCCCTGAAGACTCTGAAGTTGATGTAATGAGGATGGGGATGGGAGATTAACAATGGCCTCAACCTTGAGGGGGTCTAGGTGAATTCCATCTTTGGAGACAATGAATCCCAAAAGATGACCAGAATCCACGCAGAAGACGCATTTGTGAGGGTTAAGCCTAATATTGTAACATCTGCAGTGGAGGAAAATCTAGCGAAGGTGTTCAGGATGGTATTCACGCCGAGTTGAGTGAGCCTGCGAATTTTCCAAATACGGTTGAACAATGTGACGTATGTCATGAAAAGCATAGGACATAGCACGCTGGAAGGTGGCTCCAGTGTTTTTCAAACCAAACGGGAGATTCTTGTAAGTGAAAGTGCCCCACAGATAGATATAAGCAGTATTATGTTGATCAGCGGGTAAAATATTAATTTTATTGTAACCCAAGAAGCTGTCCATAAGGGAATAGATCTCACTCCCCGCACATTCATCAATGATCTGATCTATAAAGGAAGTGGGATAGTTCTCCTTAGGACAAGCCCGATTGATGTTTTGGTAGTAAACACAGACCCATATAGTGCCCTGCTTCTTATCTACAAGGAAAATATTAGAAACCCATTCTGTGAGGGGAATTGGATATATGAAGCTCGCGTTAAGAATTTTCTCAACTTCTTCCTTTATAGCTACGACTTTTCGAGGATGCACTGGGTGTAGACGCTGATGCATGGGCTTCGGACCTGGATAGGTGGGAATTTCATGCATGACTATACTACGATCAATCCCAAGAATATCTTCATAGGACCATGCAAAAACATCTCAGAATTCGTAAAAAAGGCTCATATATACTTGAAGCTCTTCGGGAGAAAAACTCCCACGTGAATGTTCTCAATGACCCCCAGTTTAATGGAGATGTCGATAGGCATGGTTTGTTTGATGTTACTCATATTTCCTTCCAAAAGAACCTCGTGAGTCAATATTGGCGTTTGGAGAGGCGGAGATGGAACCTAAGATGCGAAGTGCTCTAGACAATTAGACATTGCCCCTAGGCCGGGCCTGAACGAGGAACGATGATGTCCATCGCTCCATGGTAGATCTTCAAGAGACATTGTTTTAAAGATAGCTTCATCAGAGGGGAAGAATTCTCTTAAAGGATCGGGAAAATCTGCATCGTTGAGCCAAGGGGATTGAAAATAGACATCTAGAGCCATGCTCAAAGGAGCATGTTCAGAAGAAGGAGGATCTAATGCAGTGACGATCTCACAATAATTGATTTCAACTGGAGTTAGAGGCATCAATTCTCCAAAAGAGGTCACTTGCTTAGGAGAAGGGATGGTCCATGGGTCATCTGACCTAGAGATCATGTTGACTTGAATGGTGTTCGGTGGTTGCACAGAAAAAATACCCATGAGAACAGGGTCCTTGAAAACACCGAGTCCTACACTGTCAGGGGGATTGGGAATTTGATCCATGTATGGCACGTTGTTCTTGGAGGACGAGGTGAAGAAAGAAAACTAATCGACAGTGATAATTTTTCCCTCATGAGGAAAATTTAGAAGCCAGAAGAGGGTGGATGGAACACATAGCATGGCATGGGTCCAACTGCGACCAAGAAGAAGATTTTAGTTGAGTTTAGCATCAACCACTTCTACTTCCACGTTGACTGTCTTGCCTTTTAATGTGATTGGTAAAATCATGAGAACACCCAAGGGTTTTTATTCCCTAACATCAAATGCCTCAAGGGCATTGGGAGATGAAGTAAGAGCTGGAGAGTCGATGGCCTTCCAGTAGGCAGATGACATAACACAGGTGGAAGCACCTTCGTCCACAATGGCTCTGTGAATGTTGATGCCGTTCATACCGACTTGTATAACAAGGGCGATTTGATGCGGAAGTCAAGGGAAAAAATTTTCTAGATCGAAGGTGAGAAGACTAGAATCGACAGGATCAATCCCACTGATTGTGGATAACAGAGCTTTCTGTTGTGATGGGCAACTTTGAAGTACTTCCAATGCATAAATTGCGAAAGGCGCCTGTGCCAAATCCTCAACAATGTTGTAATGCTGAGTAGCACGAGCGTTTGGATTCTAGGAATATTTTCGAATAACACCTTTCGAAGGTGGCCTTACAATGGGTTCAACACTGGGCTTCTCAATTTCTAGAGGACCAAAGACAGGTGGGGGAGGTGGGCCATCAACGACTTCCTTCCCAGCTGCCTGTCATGATCCAACATAATCCTTTGAACGAGTGGCAATCGAAACAGGTGCAACACCATTCATCATAAAAACTTGGGACCCAAATGGTGCAGATGGTGAAGGCTGCTCAACCATCTGGGTCTGCTGAGATGGAAATGGTTCTTTAATAACTGCTTTAATTCCCTTAGAGCCTTTCAGAAGTTGACTAACCTCAGATCGTCAGGGAAAATATTTGGTGTAGTGTTCTTCGTCACAGATCAGGTAGGGGTACTTCGGTTTCCTTTGGGAACCATCATCAGCAGAAGGTTTAGAGGATTTTGGTTTCGGGGCATCGGATTTGGATTTTCCTTTGCCCTTCTTCTTCCCTTTGGAGGCATTTTCCACAAGATTAGCCTGAACAACATTGATATCCGCAATCTTACCAGAATCTGGAGGGGCGGGAAGAGCAGAATTATTGGAAGAATTTGACTTATGCTTCCCATTTGAAGACTTATGAGAAGTATGAGAGAAAGAACCAATGACACCGTCCACCGATGGGGTAGCTGGTGCCTTAGAGGTCCCTGGCTGCAAGGCATCAGTCAAGATATCATATAACGTGCTAGACTAAGAGTACACTAGATCAAGGTACTGGGCACGAGTGATGGCTTTTTCCTTGGCTAAACATGCCCCCATAGCAATATCTTGAGCGATCTTGTTAACAAAGGAGGTAGTGAACCAGTGATCAGGAATATCAAACTTTATCAAACGACGAGGATGTCACCACTCATGAATATGATCTGAAATGTGAGTGGCTTTATCCTACTTCAGAGAAGTTAGGAGATGCGTCCCAGCTTTGTAATGAACCGGTAATTGGAAAATGTGTCAGAAAATCCATAGCTAGAATGTTAAAGTCTTGAAAAATACTGCAGGGTAGTTCTATATACCACTTAGCGGTAGCGCCGATAAGAGTGCGCTGGAAAAGATGTAGATGAATCAAATCATCCACCCAAGAGTTCGAGGAACACCATAGATGGTAGGTCATGAAATGTGCTTGGGGGTCTTCTCTATCTTTACACTCAAATCTAGGATAGTCACCAAGCACCTTGGTTGGAACCGAAGGCCAATATGGACTATGGAGAATCAGATAATTAGTCAATTTAGATACATCTGGAAATTCCAACGTGGGAATGAAAGGTAACTGAGGATTAAACGGCATGCCAAGTCCCCGATAAGGACCTGTACCTATACTCCAACCTGGTTGAGCATAAATTTCCCCCCATTGGTTCTGTCCTGGAGGATTCTGACCATAGGGAGGGTAATCCATATAGTTGGGTTGATACGGTTGCTGATAACCAGTGTATGGGGGTTGATAAACAGGGTACTGACCCTAATTATATGTAGGCCCTGTTTGAGCAGTATATGGATTTAATTGCTGAGTATAGGTATATCCTGGTTGTTGAAGGTAATATCCAAAAACCTTGGGGCAGGTTGTAAATCGGTCGAGACTAACCTTGCAGGTAATAACCGCCTTGGGGTCGAGTAGGCTGCTAGTAAGTGGGACCCTGCTGAGCCTGATAATTAGGGTGTATAGGCGGATTCATTTACGGCATAGAATAGATTTGCTGTTGAGCAGGGTTAACTGGATGTGTAGGCTGTCCTGGTTGAACAGGTTGACCTGGCTGGGCAGGGTGCCCTGGTTGAACAGGTTGACCTAGCTGGGCAGGCTGCCCTGGTTGAACAGGTTGGCCTGGCTGAATAGGTTTTCCTAGTTGAACAAGATGGCTTAGTTGAACAGGTTGTCCTGGTTGAACAGGTTGACCTGGCTGGTGAAGGACACCAGGTTGCCCCAGCTAAGCTGGTTGGCCTGATGGCAGAAGAGGGCCAGGTTGTGCCTAATAACCAGGTTGACTTGTGACAGGACCATAGGATGGCCCTGGATGTGCAACATTCGGACCGATGGGAAACTGAGGTTGCTGAGGTTGAACCATAGGTTGATAAGGGTGGATTTCCCCCCAGGACTGTACAACGGTCTAGGTTGATACCTCGGTTGGCCCGTGGGTCCTTGAGGTTGCCCTGGTTGGACCACAGAGTGCGGCTGAAGAGGTTCACCTTGAGGGTTGTAGGACTGCCCTTACGGACCATACAATAACCCCTGGTGGCCCGAAGGTTGTCCCTGTAAGGGTTGTCCTTGCAGGTCATACTGATAACCAAGTTGGCCTAAAGGTTGACCCTAGAAAGGTTGTCTTTGCGGGTTGGAAGGTTGCCCAACCTGGGAAGATAGAAAACCATGAACATATTGATAAGCCTCTGGAGTAGGGAAACGTAGAGGGTTACCCTGCTCATCATACTGATATGGAAAAACATATATGGGGGTACCATCCAGTCTATAATGGGAGAGGTAAGGATGATTGGGATCTTGGGAGGACTAACAAACCTTGGAGTTTTATGGCTGTAATGACAATCGATACTCCTCAGGAGAGATATTCTCCAGAATACCAGATGCTATGTAAATGTCTTCAGGAAGTGACGAGGTCTTGGTGGACTGAGTAGTGACATCGAGCGTAGATGTAGCTACGCAGAAAGTAGGCCTAACAGGTACTGATGTGACATGAGGAGATGACGTGAGAGGTGTCGATGGCGACATCCCTAATGAAGGAATAACCGGCTTCGTGGATGGATTCGATATTCCCATAGAGGCCACAACGGCCATGACCTGACTTAAGGACCTATATCCCGTTGGAAGCGAAGGACCAGGTGAAGACATAATAGAATACTCAGGGTTTTTTTCTAGAAAAAGATGGTAGTATTCACCATATGTAGCAATTTCCTCACTAGGAGAAGGACTGGGTGAGTCCATATCTGACCCTGCCACTATATCTTCTAAAAGACAGCAAGGACTAGGAGGTATAATGGCAGCCAAGAAAGGCGATCTGGATGTAAGAGGAGGGAAATATTCCCCTACTCCAAATCCAAACCAAGCATTGGATAAGGGCCAATTGAATTCAACTGGTCCACCAAAGGGAAGCTCAGATATAACTAGTCCCCTATCGGGAAACTCAGATACAATAGGCTGCTGAGGTTCAGGAGAGGACTGAGAGATCTCTGATGAATCGTCTATGTAAGGACTACCAGTAGACAAAACTGAGGGTTCCACCACTATGACAGTAATGAAAAGAGGAAGAGAACAAAACAAAGACACACGGGAAGAAACCAAGGCAAACAATCAAATGGCTGAAAAACAATCTCTAAAAGGGCGTGTGATTGTAGGTGATTGATTTTACCACATTGAAACTGGAAAATTTTACTGTTCATGTTTTAAGAGTTTAGAAACAAGTAAAATATGACTCTATCTCTTTCAATTTGGAAACAAGCGTGAAAGGACAAGCGCTTGATGATCTTATCAGATTTAATGAGTCAGAAAATATCGAAATGACTACTCTGGTAATATAGGCAGATGGGTGTACCAGATATCCGTGAACTACCATGTACACCTTGGTTAAAAAATGAAAGAGAAATCAACCAAGGACTTGACGTACGTGTAGGTAATCTCCCCGAATGCTGAGTCCGATGTATCACAGGTATAAGGCAGCACACTCGGCTTCCTATGGATAAAGGATAGCAACCTAGTGGGGTCTCCCTTTATATATGCGACGGTACGGGGAGCACAAGTATGTACTAGCGCTATCTAAAGCTAAGAGGCGAACGACAACTACTAGGTTTAACGACGCCAGAACACGTCACTAGCCTAGACCTATAGATATTTTGTTAATGTGTCAATGTTTCCTTAAGGTAAATTGAACAAATTTTAGATTTGATCTTCAATTATGTTTCAATTTCAGGCCCTACCGAATGTTATGTCTCAAAAATCCTCTAAATGCACACTACATTCCATAATATATTACTTTGTTCGATCAAGAGCTAACTACGGGAAGGTTGAGAGATTTTTCAAAGAATAACAAAATGATCAAAAAGCATCCACTACTGTCTCTAATGCACGCTAATGAAGCTAAAAAAATTTCCTTTAGAGTTATATAACACTAATAATGCATAAAAGATTTGAATTTTCACTAACTAATCAAAAGAAAAGAGATTTGTTTTTGTATTTTTCAATATTTTAGATCAAAATGCACCAAATGAAATGAAAAACTAATAAAGAGACCAATTTGAGAAATGATAGCGAAAGAGTAGAAAAAAGAAATTTCACTCAATGAAAAACACACAATCAGAACTCAAACTGATGGAGAAATCCCTCAAATCGAAGAAGGATCCCAAAATACTCATACAAACCGTGTAATCTAGGCTCGAAATGAGAGAAAGTGAAACTTGAATGAAAAAAAAAAATCACTCAAATGACACGATGATACAATGGAAACCAATGAAACGAATGCAAGGAAGTGAAAACGAAGTTGACTGGAAAAGCGAGAACCAAAAAATCCTATGGAGGGCTCAGCGCATTATAGCATCTAGAAGCCCTAGGGCTAGAATGAAAAACTAATGGTAGAGGGCAAACAACTAGAGGATAGAGGTCAAACACAGTCAACAAGGACTTCAAGGCACTGAATCAGTCGGAAAAATAACACCAAAAACAAAAATCAGACTCAGAGGGCTCAAAAACAAGTAAACCTTAACACCAAACAGGGTTGGCGTGACTGTTTGGTTGTATCTTGCGCCAAAACAGGGTTGGCACAGGGGCCTAACTAGCAACAAGCGCCAGTTGGCGCGACTGTCAGGCTATAAAGTGCGCTAATCGAGTTTACTAAGGACAGGAATGAAAAAGAGAAAACAGAGAGTAGATCGGGTATGGTGGGGGCTGAACAGGGGTTTTACACTAGAAGGAGACAAACCAAAAGAGAAAATCAAGCAGGCACAAGCAAAAAACCACTGAAAGAGACAAGAAAAACTCCAATTAATTCTCCAGTGGAGTCGCCATTTTGTTGGAGAGGTAAATCCCCTCTGCGGATAGAGGCGATCCCTACTAGCCCAGATCGGGTCTAGCAATAATCAGTCACGCAGTGACGTAGTTCTCTAGTTACAAAAACGACAAAACATAACAAATTTCCTACCTCAGGTCCTACGCAATAGTCGTTGGAGAAAGGATGATGCTTCCCGTCCTTCGCTTTGGTAGATCACGATCCTTTCGCTTAACATGTCCGAACACCTGCACACATGTGAAGAAACACAACGATACACAGCATAGAGTCTAACTATTGTAGCCATACATCAGTCAGAGAGGATGTGACGCAATGACACAACTGAAATTCACCTTGAGGAGGGATGGTCAATCGTCATCGTGGCTCTGTCTCGTTTTCCCCGACTATTTTATTTATCAAATTTGGAGAATTTGATAAATAAATATATTCAGCAGCTTTTGAGTGTTATATGTAATCCCCAGTTTATATCTTATTTCCAACTTAATAATCAAAGTTATAACTTCGAGCGTTCTATATATATAAATGTTGGTTTTAAGATAAACCTTTGTGATTTAAATAAATCTCCGTGCCTTATATGATATCTTGACACCTTATAACTAATAATTAAACCTTCGGTTTCATAATTATACTCCACGCTTTGTCTACAAACTTTATCATAGAGTTTTGAACCAGCCCCACTTATGCAGACGCATGCACCGTACCTCTTTTATTGTCTGTGCACCTTGGTTATCATCCAGACGTCTCCATCAGCCGAACACCGTCCGATCGCCTTTGCCCAGATCAATGACCCGTGTGCATTTTTCTCAGCATCCCACGTCATTTTGTAATGCGCGAAGGCATACTTTAAGCGGTGGTATTGGAACAGTAGGCTAGCCACGTGTCAATTGCCCTATGGAATCGCCTGCGTTCAGGGAAATACCACCTAACCACAAAAGCGGTGCGAAGGAATCCAAAAACCGCTCATGGTTTTTTTTACAGTGCTTTACCAAGGTTAATGTGTCGGGTTGCGCTATCCTTCATCCGCCTTAACTCAGGTCTTCAACCTGGGTTGAGAATTATGATTATCAACCAACGAATGTATTTCTTTTGAAACCAAAGTGAACTCCTGTTATAAGAAAAGGATTTAAATGACAACGACTTCACACAGAGACCTCGCCTATGGCGGGGTTGAATTCACAGAGTTTCCTCGAGTAAATAAGGGAATACCAAGCAGAGATATGTGGGATTCAATACAGGGTTTCGATCATATATGCATTGAATTCATCACTTCACAATTAAACAATCTCCCCACAATCAAGGATTTGAAACGAATCTATGGTAAATGCACACTGAATTTATTTAATTGGAAGCAACTGACCATGTACAGAGTGTATTGCAGAAATTTCTCTATTCTTCCTCCCTCTCCTCAATGCATCCGAGGATTCAATTTATATACATTATAGTGTGACTCTTCGGTTCCTCTATGAGGACCCTTTCATAAACCCAAAAGCCTAATTACAATTTATTCAATAACTGAACTGACAGTTGGGTCAAGCCTAACTGTTCGACTCCTACAAGTTCTAACTAATCTAAATAATATAGTCAGCTGAGGTATTGACACCTAGCTGTTACAATTCAAATGTTTTGAACCCTACTAGCCACAACATGTGGAAAAAACTTCCTACATTGCTGGCTAGTGTCTAATGCCCCTGCATCAGACTCCTTTCATGGGATCCTATCCATGAGCTCTTCCACTGATCTTCCTATCTTCTGCAACATTTCTTCAGTCATCCAAGTGGCATCTTCCTCTGGCTTATCCTTCCATTTGGTCAAGTACTGAAAGTACTCTCATTCTCTGGTCCTTCTGAACACCCTTTTATCCAATATCTTCTCTGGTTGCAATGGTTGTGCTGGAGGTAGCTATTCTTTCCACTCAATCTATTGCTTTTCCGTTGATCTTTCTTCTGCACCACCATCTTCATACTTGTACAAATATGTGACATTAAAAATGGGAGATATTCCAACATTAGGAGGTAATTCAACCTCATAAGCATTTGCAGAAAACTTTCTAAGTATCTTCCATGGCCCAATATTTTTGAACTTCAATTTATTATACTACTTATTTGGGAACCTCTCCTTTCTCAAGTGTGCCAAAACCTGATCTCCCACTTCAAAATGAACTTATTTTCTGCTCAAGTCTGTTCTTCGCTTATATTTGATGCTGCTGCCTTGTAATTGTTGTTTCACTTGTTCATGTATGGCCTGGATCTCTGAAGCAAATTCCTCACCATCTGCACTCCTTAGCTCTGATCTTCCCAGATTTCTTAACTCTGATATTCCTCTGGGGTGCATTCCATAAACAATATGAAATGGACTCTTCCCTGTGCTCCTGTTTGGTGACTCATTATATGCATATTCTGCCTGAGGCAAAATATGGTCCCACTGCTTGGGATGCTCTCCTGCAAGACTTCTCAACAAATTTCTCAGACTCCTATTCACTACCTCAGTCTTTCCATTAGTCTGGGGATGATAAGCTGAGCTGAAACTTAGTTTGGTGCCAAGTTTCTTCCACAGTGTCCTCCAAAATTTCCCCACAAATTTGGTGTCTCTGTCTGAAACAATGCTCCTGGGTAACCCATGCAATCTAACAACTTCTTTGAAAAACAAGTTAGCAACATTGGTGGCATCACTAGTTTATAACATGAAATAAAATGTGCCATCTTGGAGAATCTATCCACCACAACAAAGACTGCATCATTCCCTCTCTGAGTCTTGGGTAATCCTAGAAAAAAATCCATACTCACCATGTCCCAAGGCCTGTCTGGAATAGGAAAGGGAGTGTACAATCCGGCATTCTGACTCCTTCCTTTAGCATACTGACAGATTTTGCAGTTCTTCACAAACGTATCCACTTCTATTCTCATCTTGGGCCAGAAATAAAAGTGACTCAACTGCTCAAAAGTCTTATCAGTACCAAAGTGTCCAACAAGTCCCCCACTATGCTTCTCTTTGATCAAATTTTATCTCATGGAACATTTTGGTACAGATAGTTGGCTTCTTCTGAATAAAAAGTCCTCCTGCAGGAAATAGTCCAGCCACTGGCTTCTATATATTAAAACAGGGTTACTAAATGCCTCAAATTCTTCTTTAAAATCTAGATCTGTTTTATACAATTCTTTCAGAAAATCAAATCCTACAACTTCAAAATTAGTTTCTTGAACAAGCATGTGCCTCCTACTCAAAGCATCAGCTACTTTATAGGCTTGACCACTTATATGTTTCAAAACAAAATTAAAACCTTGGAGATACTCAACCCATTTAGCATGCTTATGTTTCAACTTGGGCTGATGTACAATATATTGCAAAGCATGATTGTTAGAATACAATACAAATTCCCTGGACATCAAATAATGTCTCCACTTCTTCAGTGCCTGAACAATTGCATAGAATTCCTTCGCATAAGAGGAATATTTTCTCCTGGTGTCATTCAGCTTCTCACTGAAATATGCCACAAGCCTATCATCCTGACTTAACACAGCTCCAATGGCCTCTCCACTGGCATCACATTTTACTTGAAATGGTTTAGTAAAATCAGGCAGAATCAAAACAGGATTCTCAGTTGTCTTCTGCTTCAAAACTTTAAAGTTTCTTTCTGCTTCAGCAATCCACTTAAATGGTTGTTTTCTCTTCTTTATTGTCTTAATTATGGGTGCATTGATCTTACTAAAGTTTCTTATAAACTTTTTGTAAAAACTAGCAAGTCCATGGAAACTTCTCACCTCAAAAACATTCCTGGGTGAAGGCCACTCCACAATTGCCTTAACCTTTTCTGGGTCCATCTTCAATCCTTCTGCAGAAACAAAAAACCCCAAATACACCAACTCTTCCTTCATGAATGAGCATTTCTTCAAATTTATCAGCAACTTCTCTTGGTGCAGCTTCTTCAAGACATGATTAAGATGCCTTAAATGTTCTTCTTTAGTTCTACTGAAAACTAATATATCATCTAAATATACTATCACAAATCTCCCAATAAATTATTTCAATACTTCATTCATAAGTCTCATAAAAGTGCTTGGTGCATTTGACAACCCAAAAGGCATTTCCATCCATTCACACAATCCTTCATTTGTTTTGAAGGCAGTTTTCCACTCATCACCCTCTCTTATTTTGATCTGATGGTATCCACTCTTTAAATCTATCTTCGAGAAATATTTAGCACCACTCAAACAATCCATTAAATCCTCAATTCTGGGCAAAGGGAATCTGTACCTAATTGTGATCTTATTGATTTCTCTAGAATCAGTACACATCCTCCAGCCTCCATCTTTCTTTGGGCTCAATACTGTTGGTACAGCACATAGACTCAAACTCTCTCTGATCAGTCCCTTGTCTACCAATTCCTGTACTTGTCTCTTGATTTCCTCATTTTCCTTGGGAGTCATTCTGTAGGCTGCCTTATTTGGCAGATTTGAACCAGGGATAAAATCTATCTCATGGCTGATCTTCCTCACAGGTGGCAACTCATTAGGTAAATCATTCACAATAATGTCACAATAGTCATCTAACATCTCTTGTATCTCTACTGGTAAATCAGAAATCTTCGTAGAAGTAAGAAATACTTTAGGTTTTCAAACTAAAGCAAAGCTTACCTCTTCTCCTTCTATCTGCTGTAGATATTCCTTCCCGCTCAGCAACAAGGTCTTTGGATCAGTCACTCTACTGGATGGCTCTCCTTCTTCCATGGGTATCAATGTATGGTGTACCCCATCCTTGAAGAACTTGTAAGTGTTCTTCTTGCCATCATGCACTGCTGCTCTGTCAAAATGCCAAGGTCTACCCAGCAGTATATGACACACATCCATGGGCATTACATCACACAAAAATTTGTCCTTGTACTTGCCCATTTGCAGTTCTATTTCACACTGTTCTTTCACAACTAGCTCGTGCCCCTTATGCAGCCAGGACACCCTGTAGGGAGTTGCATGCTCCCTAGGCTTCAGCTTCAACTTTTATATGACCTCAGTGGAAAAAACATTGTCTGTGCTGCCACTATCAATGACTAGCTAGCATTATTTCCCTTGGACCTTGCAGATGCTCCTAAACAAAGTCTTCCTTTGTGCAGGCTCAGTGGCCTCTTTAGCTTGCTTCAACAGGACCTTATTTACCACAAAGGATTCTCCCCTCTCTAGAAGAATTTCTTCTTCAATTTCTGCCTCTTCTCTAGCCTGGGCAACAACAACATTTCTTGGACCAGCACCCACATTCTCTGGACACTCATAGTGCTTATGTCCCACTCCTTGACATCTATAACACCTCAACTCTCTACCTCTGCCTCTGTCTCCTCTTCCTCTTCCTCGGTAAGAACCCCTTCTACCCTTTGCATCATCCTCTGTAGATGCATTCTGAGGTGAGATACTGTCAGCTCCATTCCTGGGTGCAGGCTTTCCTCTACCACCCTGACTTCCCTTCCCACGGAAAGTACCTTTCTTCTTGGAAGAATGTTTCCTCAGGCATTTCTCCTCTGCTTTCAAGGCCATCTGATAGGCCTCTTCCACTGTCCTAGGAGACAGAAGACCGATCTCATCTTGGATCTCCAGCTTGAGACCATTCACATATCTAGCAGTCTTCTCTGGTGTATCTTGGAATTGCCCAACTTTTATGCTTACTCTGTAGAATTCCTCTGTGTACTCCTTTACTGTCAGCAACCTTTGTCTCAGGTTCTGCATTTGTTTATACAATGTCATCTGGTAATCACTAGGTAAGAATTTACCTTTCAATTTGGCCATCATTTTGGTCCAGCTCTTGATAGGTTGCTTGCCAACTCTCCTCTTTTCTGTCTGCATTCCATCCCACCAAAGTGCAGCATGTCCCTTCAACTTTGTTACTAAAAACTTGACTTTTTTATCTTCACTTATTTCTTCACAATCGAAGCACTTGTTTAATTCATCTATCCACTCCACCAGCTCCTCTAGATTCAGTCCCCCTACATAGCTTGACACTTCAATTTTGGGCTTAACTGCAGACCCCAGAACAGTTCTAAGGAGCCTCATGTCAGGAGGATTTTCCACATTTTCTTCATCTTCTTCTGTCTCGGGTTTGCTAATGTCTTCAGGATCTCTGGGTTGTCTTCACTCCATGGCATCGATTCTGGCCTCAACCCTCTGCAACATCCCCAACACCTCAGCGTTGGCAACATGTCTTCTTTTTCCAGCACCTCTACCAACTCGGATTGCCATGTTAGCAAAACAACGTCAGAATGGCTTTGATACCACAAATGATGCAATGACACAATTGAAATTCACCCTGAGGAGGGATGGTCAACCATCATCATGGCTCCGTCTCATTTTCCCCGACTATTTTATTTATCAAATTTGGAGAATTTGATAAATAAATATATTCAGTAGCTTTTGAGTGTTATATGTAATACTCGGTTTATATCTTATTTCCAAATTAATAATCAAAGTTATAACTTCGAGCGTTCTATATATATAAATGTTGGTTTTAAGATAAACCTTTGTGATTTAAATAAATCTCCGCGCCTTATATGATATCTTGACACCTTATAACTAATAATTAAACCTTCGGTTTCATAATTATACTCCATGCTTTGTCTACAAACTTTATAATAGAGTTTTGAACTAGCGCCACTTATGCAGACGCATGCATCGTACCTCTTTTATCATCTGTGCACCTTGGTTATCATCAGGATGTCTCCGTCAGCCAAACACCGTCCGATTGCCTTTGCCCAGATCAATGGCCCGTGTGCATTTCGCTCAGCATCCCACGTCAGTTTTTAATGTGCGAAGGCGTACTTTAAGCTGTGGTATTGGAACAGTAGGCCAGCCACCTGTCAACCGCCCTATGGAATCGCCCGCATTCAGGGAAATACCGCCTAACCGCAAAAGTGGTGCGAAGGAATCCAGAAACCGCTCGTGGTTTTTTTTTCAGTGCTTTACCAAGGTTAATGTGTCGGGTTGCGCTATCCTTCGTCCGCCTTAACTCAGGTCTTCGACCCGGGTTGAGAATTCTGATTATCAACCAACGAATGTATTTCTTTTGAAACCAAAGCGAACTCCTGTTATAAGAAAAGGAGTTACATGACCACGACTTCACGCAAAGACCTCGCCTATGGCGGGGTTTAATTCACAGAGTTTACTCGAGTAAATAAGTGAATACCACGCAGAGATATGTGGGATTCAATACAGGGTTTCGATCATATATGCATTGAATTCATCACTTCACAATTAAACAATCTCCCCATAATCAAGGATTCGAAACGACTCTACGGTAAATGCACACTAAATTTATTTAATTGGAAGCAACTGGCCATGTACAGAGTGTATTGCAGAAATTTCTCTATTCTTCCTCCCTCTCCTCAATGCATCCGAGGATTCAATTTATATACATTATACTATGACTCTTCGGTTCCTCTATGAGGACTGTTTCAGAAACCCAAAAGCCTAATTACAATTTATTCAATAACTGAACTGACAGCTGGGTCGAGCCTAACTGTTCGACTCCTACAAGTTCTAAATAATCTAAATAATACAGTCAGCTGAGGTATTGACACCTAGCTGTTACAATTCAGATGTTTCGAACCCTACTAGCCACAACATGTGGACAAAACTTCCTACATTGCTGGCTAGTGTCTAATGCCCCTGCATCAGGATGTAATTCATTGCATAAAAGGAAAAGACACATGAATGAAACCATAATAAAAGTTGATTATCATTAAAATAACAAAGGAAAGATATAACCCAAAGCTTTGATGCTGGATCTTCCTTTGGCGGGGCTGACAGCGGAGCATGTCTCAACGAAGCTCATTGGAAATGGGACAAAGCTCTCTCTCTTCGGCTTGGCTCTTAAAGGCTATCTGGCGATAGTCTCCTTGCTATAAGTTCAACTCTTATGTTCTCTAGTGCTGGCTTGCTAAGGGAAAAAGGCAAGCTTATATAGATGGTGGAAGGGGAGTTGGGATCCCTACAATTGTGGGATTGGCCTGTTGGCCGAATAAATCGATCTTGCAGACAAGATCGATCTCCCTAGTACCAAAAGGTAATCTAGCAAAAAACAACCAAATAACCCTATCTTTCTCTAGACATATGTGATTTACAAAAGAATACTATAAAGGTGTTAAGGTCTTACCATATATCCAATGCTTGTTCAAAGTAGTTTTCCTTCGGTCACTTGAAGGAGTTATCTTTATAGACCTGCAGTCACAAACAAGAAAACATTAAATAGCACCTATACAATAAATATTATAAATCATGGCTATCATGGTGATCAAGGAATCCATAAAATAAACATTTAATTAACATCTTATTGAGAAAAATGAATTCATTTGTATTAACTTTGAATAAAAGAAAACCTTACAACCTTAGCCTTGATGTTGAACATGCCTTCCAAGGTCTGAAGCAGGAATCTCCTCTACTCTGAGAAGCCTTGCACTCTTCCAACCGAGATAGAGAGAGGTATGTGATCTTTCCTCAAAAAATCTCAGTTAAATGAGTCTAAATACCAATAGCACTTTACCTCAAACAATTATAAAGATTGAACTCCCTTTGAGGCTACCCAAGGCCTCTTTTTATAGTGCAGATAAGGAGGTTAGGGTTCCACCTATGAAGGGATAGTATCCTCCTTAAAATGGATAGGCTCCTCACATCAAGGGGTTAGCTCCTTAAGGTGTGGGATGCATGAACCTTACAAGAGCGTACTCACCCCCAAAAAATCTCATACAGAAGCTTCTAGAATTGACCAAAAATCATCTTTTTCACTTCACTTTCTCGCCCTTTTGACTTTGACAGGGGTACGCAGGCATTACACAGAGAAAATTCATTCTGGAATTTAGGTAAGTTTCACATTACCTACGTACCCTAGCCAGGAACGTAGGTAAGCTTCACATTACCTGCGTACCCACGGTTTTGGAGTTTTTTAGGGTTTTTCTCCTATTTTTAGGGCTTGACATGAGGATTAGAGGTTTTACGACTTGCAGAGGAGGTAAGTATGAGTGAAAATGAGCTCATACAGTCAGCAGAATGTCAAAGTGATAGTTTTTAGTGCAACATATTCCCCCCTAAAGTGCGAAGTCTGGAATAGATGAAGATGAAGTCTGTCATATATGAAGAGTGAAGTACTTTATCATTTTAAAGATCATCCTATGGACACCCTATTCGGAACCTGTAAAAGCATTCAATGCAAAACATATATATGTAAACATATCATCGCTGAGGTAGGCATTCCCATACTCAGATCAAAACTAACTAGAAAACTGATTTAAATTGTTTTGATACAGGAATGATTTTCAATACCTCAATAATATAGAATTTTGTAGACACAATATGGACGCAACCATCTGTATATGAATAGTCCACTATATAAATGAATAACAAAATTCCTCGTAGCCTGGATGGTAGAAACTAGATCTAGGGTCTTGATTTCCGCTTCTCGAACTAGTACGATCCTATCCATGTGAATGAATGTGTCGAAGTCGAACATGGTAGAAACCACTTGATTACCAGTCAATAATGTGAACTATTAAAAAGTGTGAGAGAAACCACCAGTAATGTCAATGGATCTCAAAGTACTCAGTACAATCCATGAAATGTGAATAAATGAGCTGAAGTCGAACATGTCACAGAATCATTCGATCGAAGGTCAATGACACAACCTAACGTTGAAGGCAAGAAACCTACCATTGAGGCATGAAAATTTCAAGGTACTGACGATTTCTAGATCAAAGTCCTAGATAATGAGCTGTCGTCGATAGACAGTGATCTGCCGTAGGTAAATCCATAACACGAAATCATAGATCAAGTCTTGAAGAAATATATTGGCAAGGACTGACTTAGGGATGGTAAAAAAAAAAGACAAATATTTCACAAATGAAGCAGTCGAGTTGTCCAAAACTCTCTTGGCTTCCTCCATATACGAACAAAGGTGAATGGCATGATGCCCTTCACACAACTTACATGGATTGATGAGATTACCCTGAATCTTAGGAGCTTTACTAGCACTAGCT
This sequence comes from Pinus albicaulis, assembly GCA_034641835.2. Lineage (NCBI taxonomy): Eukaryota > Viridiplantae > Streptophyta > Pinopsida > Pinales > Pinaceae > Pinus > Pinus albicaulis. Next base: position 509,488 of record JAXQQM020070571.1, on the reverse strand, counting down.
GAAGACGTGCCCCCAACCTGACTCTCGGAAGCCAAAGACAATGACAGACGACCATTGAACCATACTTCGAGCACCTTGGGAATTCCAAGAAAATCTCGAAGAAGATGGTTTCCCTGGCACAACATGCAAGGGAACTTAAATTTCCACGGAGGGTTGGAAGGTTCATTGAGAGCACATGTTTTAGAAGCAACAACTGCAAAATTAGCTTCTTTCTTATCGGAATTCTTCTTCTTCTTTTTAGCCACTTGGGTACTAGAATCCAAACTTTCACCAGGCAAAGTAGAAGATGAGGAAGAAGAAATAGGTGTAGAAGGGGAGAGTTCCACCTTTGAATCAGCATGGTGTTTCTCATGCGGAGGAGTGGATGGTATAGTAGCCGAAACACTTGAGACTACAGAGGTTGAAAACAACCAAATAGGCAACCCAACAATTAACCCAGGGAGGGATAACGTGGCCATATAAGGAGCACCAATATTTCCTAAAGCAGGAAAAGGACTAGGACTCCCTTCAGAGGGGACTCCTTGATTGGAAAACTCCAGAAAAGTTGCGATCGGAAAAAACCTTGAAATAAAACACTAAGGAAAAAAATTCTAACCAGGAATATTTCATGGGCGATTAATTTTTAAGACACTGAAACCAAACTCTATTGTTTCATATTTTGAGAGTTGAGAAACAGGGAAAAGGTGACTCTATCACTTTCAGGTTGGACACGGGCTTGAAAGGACAAGAGCTCGATGATCTTTTCAGTTAAAAGAGTCAGTAAAGATCAAAGTGTCTACTCTGGTAATATAGGTAAATGGGTGTACCAAATATCCATGAACTGCAGACTCAGCCAACCAAGGACTTAACGTATGTGGAGGTAATCTCCCTAAATGTTTTTTTCAGTGTATCATGGGTAATAGGCGGCAGACTCAGCTTCCTATGGATAACGGATTTGCAACTTAATAGGGTCTCCCTTTATATATGCAACGGTACGGGGAGCACAAGTCCGTACTAGCGTTGTCTATAGCCAGATGGAGAGCGATAGCTACTAGGCTTAAAGACATTGGAACACGTATCTACCTTAGACTACTAGATATTTCGTTAAGTTTCAATGTTGCCTTAGGTTAATTCAGTAAATTTTAAAGTTGATCTTCAATTTACATTTCGATTTCAAGGCCCTGTCGAATGTTGGATCTCATAAATACCTTTAGATGCAAACTACATGCCACAAAATATCATTTCGTTCAATGAAGAGCTATCTACGGGAGAGTTGAGAGCTTCAAATGATAGCAAAATGAACACACAGAAACATCCACTACCGATTTCAATGCAAGCTAATGAAACTAGAAAAAAGTTCTCTAGAATTATACAACACTAGTAATGCGAAAGAGTTTTCAATTTTCACTATGCCAATAAAAAATGCAAAAGATTTTTTTTGTATTTTTCAATATATTAGAGAAAATGCACTAAATAAATCAAAAACTAATGAAAACATCAATTTGAGAATGATAAAGAGAGAGATGAAACAAAACAAGTTCACTCAACTCAAACAAGCACAATCAAGACTCAAACCAATCACGAAATCCCTCAAAGCGAAGAATAATCTCGAAAGAGACTCAAATAAGCCGTGTGATCTAGGCTTGGAGCAACACAAAGAGAAACTGAACGAAAGAGAAGAAAATCACTCAATAAATGCAATGACTCAATTAGATTCAGCAAGATGAATGCAAAGAAGCAGAAAAAAATTTGACTGGGAAAGCAAAGACCCAAAACTGCCATGGGAGGCTCAGCACACCAAAGCACCTAGAAGCCCTAGGGCTAAACTGTAAAACTAACAGAAAAGGGAAAAAAACCGGAGGAAAAGGGATAAACATAGTCAAAAATGACTTCAAATCACTCAAACAATCAGAAAAAACAAACCAGGACCAAAACTCAAGCTCATAAAGTCTAAAAATAGGAAAACCCTAAAACTTACTAGGGTTAGCATGCCTGTTTGGCTGTAATCTGCGCCAAACAGGGGATGGCATGGGTGCTTAGCTATAAACTAGTGCCCTTCGAGGTGACTGTCAGAGGTATAACTGCACCAATCAGGCTTACCCTAGAAAATTTATGAAAATGGACAAACAGAAGCTAGATCTGGTCTTCTGGGGGTTGAACAGGGGTTTAACACCAAGGAAGGTGAACCAAAAAAGCAGACTAATCAAACGAAAAACCAAAAAACAAATCAATCGAGGAAGAAACAACTCCCACTGATCCCGAGTGGAGTCGCCAAGTTGTTGTGGAGGTAAATCCCCTCTACGGACAGAGGCGATCCCACTAGCCCTAGAGTGGGTCTAGCAACAATCGAAACACGCAAAGCTATTGATTCCTAGTTACAAAAGATAGAATGGTGATAGATCACTTACCGTGATTCCTTCACTTTTGCTGTCGAATAAGAAGTGGCGCTTCCGTTCCTAGCTGGATAGGTCATGATCCGTGAGCTTGCTGCATCCAGATACCTGTGCACATGCAGAGAAGAGAGACAACATGCAACGTAATATTTCACACTTTATAACTATCGATCAGTCAGAAAGGAATGAATGAAATTGCATTATATGGACAAACACAATCATGGAACCAATAGTAGAGTCATGTATATATAGATACGAGAGAACGATTACAACCAGTGCTCTGACGTCATGATCTTCCTTTGACAGGATTCCAGCAGGACGTGTCTCACAAAGCTCATCAGGGATTTGACAAAACTCTCTCTCTCAAAGGGTTCTCCTTAGCTCTACTCTTGATTGTCGCTCAGCTATAATTTCCTTCCCGAAATTTTAGCTAGCTAGCAAATGAAGAGGGCAGGCTTTTATAGAGGGAGAAGGAGAGGTTAGGCTCCCTATAATCATGGGGAATAGTCCTATCTCTTAGGAAGGTTCCACGAGAGGTGGAAAACCACTTCCTAAACAGGGAGATCTGAAGGCAGACAACCCAACTTATTTTTGATGATTCGTTTTGAAGTTGTTAGAATCAAACTTCCGCATTCTATTTTTAAAAAACATTCCTTAATAGGCTGGGCATGGGAAATACAGAGGGACAGAGCGCCAGCTGACGCACCCACTAGTGTATGTTTTCCCCATTGGCGCGAGGGATGAACTAGCTACTCGCGCCAATGCCAAAACATGGGTTTTTAGGGTTTTCAGAGGAAATTTTGTTGAGGAGAATTCTTGCCCTTATGTAGAAGGATACCATCAAGGTGTTTTCAGGATATTTTACAGTCCACAGGTCACGGGAATAGTCCTCCAATGTACGGGACAAGGGATTGCACGAACGGTGACAAAATGTTGTGTAACACTTACCCTTAACCTTAACTATAACCTTAACCTTAACCTTACCCTTAACCTTATCTTAACCTTAACCTAAGCCTAACCATGACCTTTGCCTTAATTATAACCTTAAGGTTAGGTTAATGTAAGGTTAAGGTTACTGTTAAGGTTATAGGTTACGTTAGGTGAAGGTTAAGGTTAAGGTTAGGGTTAAGGTTAGGCTAAGGTCAAGGTTAAGGTTAAGGTTAAGGGTAAAGTTAAGGTTAAGGTTAGGGTTAATGTTAAGGTAGGGTTAAGGTTAAAGTTAGGTTAAGTTTAAGGTCACAGGTTTAGTCAGGTTAAGGTTAAGGTTAAGGTTTGGTCAAGGTTAGGGTTAGGTGTTACGGGTTTAGTCAGGTTAAGGTTAACGTTAAGAGTTTGGTCAAGGTTAGGGTTAGGCTATAACCTTACCCTTAACCTTAACTATAACCTAACCCAAACCTTAACCAAAATCTTAATAATAACCTTAACCTTAACCTATACTTAACCTTATCCTTGACCTTAGCCTTAACCTTAACCTTCACCTTAACCTTAACTATAACCTAACCCTAACCTTAACCTTACCATTAACTTTACCTATAACCTAACTCTATCCTTGACCTTAACTATGACCTTAAACCTAACCTTAACCTTAACCTTACCCTAATATTAACCTTAACCTAACTTTAACCTTGACTTTACCCTTAACCTAACATTAACCTTAACTTTAACCTAACCTTAAACTTACCTTAACCAAACTTAACCTTGACCTTCACCTTGATCGTAACATTGACCTTAACCTTAAACTAACTTGACCTTGACCTTGACCTAACTTTACCCTTAACCTAACCTTAACCTTAACTATAACCTAACCCTAACCTTGACCTTAAGTTTACCCTTAACCTTGACCTTAACCTTAACTTTACCTTAACCTAACCTTAACATTAACCTGACTAAACCCGTAACCTTAACCTTACCCTTAACCTTAATATGAACCTTTACCCTTAAGGTTAGGTTAAGCATAAATTCAAGGTTAAGGTTATGGTTATTGGAAGGTTCAGGTTAAGGTTAAAGTTAAGGTTAAGCCTTAACCTTAACATTAACCTTAACCTTAACTTTACCCTTAACCCAATCTTAACCTTAATTTTGACCTTAACCCTTAAAATTAACCTTAACCTTGACCTTAACCTTAACCTTAACCTTAACCTTAAACTCAACCTTGACCTTAACTATAACCCAACGCTAACCTTAACCTTGACCAAACCCTTATCATAACCTTCACCTTGACTTTACCCTTAACATAAACTTAACTTTGACTATACCCTTAACGTAACCTTAACCTTGACTTTAACCTTAACTTGACTAAACCCGTAAAATTAACCTTAAACTTAACCTTGACCTTAACTATAACCTAACCCTAACCTTAACCAAACCCTAACTTTAACCTTACCCTTAACGTAACCTTAACCTTAACTTTACCCTTAACCTTTACCTTACCCTTACCCTAATCTTAAACTTACCCTAACCTTAACCTTACATTAGGTTATGGTAAGGTTAAGGTGAAGGTTAAGGTTTGGTCAAGGTTAGGGTTAGGTTATAGTAAAACTTAAGGTTATAGTGAAGGTTAAGGTTAAGACTCGTAACCTTAACCAGGGTTAAGGGGGTTAGGTTAAGCTTAGGTTAAGGTCAAGGTCAACGTTAAGGTTAAGTTCAAGGTTAAGGGTAAAGTTAAGGTCATGGCTAGGGTTAGGTTATAGTTTATATTAAGGTTAGGTTAAGGTTAAGGTTACGGGTTTAGTAAGATTAAGGTTACAGTTAAGTTTAAGGTTAGGGTTAACTGAACATTAAGTTGACTAAACCCATAAAATTAACCTTAACCTTGCCCTTAACCTTCACCTTAACCTTAAAATTAACTATAACCTAACCTAACCTTAAGGTTAAGGTTAAGGCTAAGGTTACAGGTTTATTAAAGTTAAAGTTAAGGTTTAGGTTAAGGTTAACACTAACCTTGAATTTACCCTTAACCTTGACTTTACCCTTAACTTTATCTTAACTTTAACCTAACCTTAACCTTAACTTAACCTTTACCTTGACCTTAACCTTAACCATAACCTTAACCTTAACCTTAACTGTAACCTTAACCTAAACCTTGACCTTAACATTGACCTTAACCCTAACCTTACCCTAACCATAACCTTAACCTTAACCTTAACTTAACCTTATCTTACCCTTGACCTTAACCTTAGCCTTAACGCTTAACTTAACTTAACCTTCCCATAACCATAACCTTAACCTTGACTTTACCCTTAACCTAACCTTAACTTGTAACCTTAACCAAATCCTTAACCTTAACTATAACTTAACCTTAACCGTAACCTTAACCTTAACCTTCACTATAACCTAACCTTTTAGTGAAGGTTAAGGTAAGGTTAAGGTTATGGTTAAGGTTAGGTAAAAGTTAATGTTAATGGTAGGTTATAGTGAAGGTTAAGGGTAAGGTTAAGGTTAAGACCCATAACCTTAAACTTCACCCTTAACCTTAACCTTAACCTTAATATTAACCTGACTAAACCCGTAACCTTAACCTTAGCCTTAACCTTGACCTTAACTATAACCTAACCTAACCTTAACCCAAACCTTGACCTTAACATTAACCTAACCCTAACTCTAACCTTAACCTTAAACTTGACCTTAACCTTAACATTAACTTTACCTTAACCTTGACTTTACCCCTAACCTAACCTTAACCTTAACCTGACTAAACCCTTTAGGTTAGGGTAAAGTTAAAGTTAAGGTTAAGGTTAGGTTAAGGGTAAGGTTAGCTTTAGGGTAAGGTTAGGTTAAGGGTAATATTAATCCTAACCTTAACCTTCCCATAACCATAACCTTAGCCTAACCTTAAACTTACCCTTAACCTTGACCTTAACCTTAAGTTTACCTTACCTTAACCTTAACCTTAACTATGACATAACCCTAACCTTAACCTTAACCTAAAATTAACCTTATCTTAACCTTAACTATAACCTAACCCTGGTTTTATGTGTTGTTGCAAGTGATTCCCCTAAACAGGATCCCCGTTGATAAGCTGGAACCGAGCTAGGGCTTCCACTATGGCTCTGCAACACGCTGTCGCCGTCACAGATGTTTCAACTCAGGCTCCTCACGCTTTCGCAGCTGAAGACCCTTCAACAGCACTCGCCATCCTCGAAGTAAAACCCAAATCGGCTCTAGTTGTCTCTGAAGCAAAGGGCGGTGGAACAAAATCCCCCGTCGACCGAAAGGCAGATACGGTGCTTCCCCTTGGCTTCGAGCACCGGCGTCCTGTTTCAATAGATGGCGAAGGCAATCTGCGAGTTGGGTTTTCAGAACAGGAACCCACAGACTTGGAGCTATCAGCCCACGGCAGGCCATGCAATCTGGATCAACCCGCCTTCAAAACAGAGGTCGCTGCCAAGAATCTCGCCGGCGGCCATTCTGCTATGAACTCGAAAACATACTGCCTACCGGAAAGGAAGGCAGCCGAACACTGCAAGGATGCCCAAGGGCATTTGGGCGTACACGCTGCTGGAGGCAGGAATGGATCTGATCTCAGATCCACGACTTTAGAACGATTTCTCATTGACCAAGGCAAGAAATCTGAGATCAGTCTCTCGATTTCTCCCCTGCCTCAGACAAGAACAGAGCTGCCAAAATCCGAACAGCAGAACCTCCTGCCAGCCCCAGAAATAGTGGCAGCAGAGTCCATGCAAGTTGGGGAACGGAAAGGCGCTCCTCAAGCTGGTTTATCAGGTAAATTTTCGATTTATCACCCTCAGCAAAGTCTACCCTCTTGCTTTCAAATCCAGCTCTTACTTCTCTCGGGAAAGACGCTACTGCTTTGGGTGTCTGCTTCAGATCTGGTGCTTAACCTCCTGCGAGAGCTGGAGCTTAGACTGGGCATCCCTTCATCCTTTCTGAGACTGACCTATGAAGGCAAACATCTCGATGAGCCTCTGCCCCTGTCTTTTTATAGCATTGAAAGAGATGCTGTAGTAATTCTCTCTTCACGCCTGCGAGGAGGAGCAGCTGGGCAGACCTCCTCAGCTCCTACCTTCTCTTATAAAGATGCAGTTCATGCTCAGAACCCCAAACCCTCGGCTGGCCCCAAACCCCAGCCTTTTCTGGTTGATAAGCTGGATGAAGCACCTTCTGTTGAGGTCTCTCTACCATCTGTCACAGAAGATCTTCAAAAATATGCAGAGCGAGCCCTCATCTGCAGATTCAATGGGCTTTGGCCGCGAACCAAGGAACTCTTTGATTAGATCTACGATAACTGGACCAGCAAGTGCCTCGTTAGCTGCTGCTCACGAGGGTTCTTCATAGTATTGTTCGATCATGCAAAGCATTATGAACAGGCCTTACAGAAAGGTCCCTGGTTTTTTGGAAATGTTGGGCTCTTCTTAACCCAATGGTTCCCAGATTTCGACCCTGCAACAGCTACCATCACCAAGACCCCTGTTTGGGTCAGACTGCCCAACCTTCCTGTCCATCTATGGCAGCTGGCAGTGTTCAGGCGCATGGGCGATACCCTGGGACGCTTTCTCGATGTTGATTATGAAAGGCCACTTCAGGGCCTCTACACATATGCCAGAATGTGCGTGGAGGTTGACATCAGCAAAGGCCTGCCCGAACAAATCATCCTCAAGGTTGGTGATCTTGTCTAGAATCAGTACTTAGACTATGAGAACACTGCTTTCCGTTGCCGCCACTGCAACCAAACAGGGCATCTACAGAACTCATGCCCCACTCTTGCAGAAACAAAGACTAAAGGACCTCATACAAAGTCCAAATCCAAAAAATGGACTCCCTGTACCCCGCCGCCTGCTGCAAATTATACTTCCTCAAGCTCTGATGAAGATGGGAGTGAAGCAGATTCAGACCTTGCTCCTCAGACTCAGAAACTGTCCACGGATGCTCCCAAGCATCCCCCTGATACAACAATCACTCAGAAGCGTAGTCATGAGTCTGCCTCCTCCGATTCAGATAAGGAGGCCCCTCTCTTGGAGAACTCCAGTCTTCAAATTGTCCCAGCACATCCTCACCAGGATGGCTGGGTTAAAGTCAACAAAAAGAAAGGGAAGAAATTTCGTGTAGAAAACTCTACCAATTCTGGGTAGAAGTCGGTTCCTTCCTGTTTTTAGTTGTTTATTGCTGCTCCTCGTTTGTCTCATCTCTCTTTCCGGGGACCGAAGTTGATTTTTTATCATTTCCGGTTGGCCGTGTTGTTGTCTCTCTTGAATGTACTTTCTCCTGTACCATATTTTCACTTAATAGAATTAGTCCAATTCAGATAAAAAAACTATAACCTAACCCTAACCTTGACCAAACCTTAACCTTAACCTTAACATTACTGTTAGCCTAACCTTAATCTTAACCTTAAACTTAACCTTACCATAGCCTTAACCTTAACCCTTAATCTTAAGTTTACCCTTAACTTTAACCTTAACGTTAACTTTACCCCAACCTTAAACCTAGCCTTAACCTTCCCCTTAAATTTAACCTTAACCCTTAACCTTAAGGTTAAGTTTTGGTCAAGGTTAGGGTCAGGTTATAGTTAAGGTTAAAGTTAGGGTTAAGGTCAGGGGAAGGTTAAGGTTAAGGTTAAGGTTAGGGTTAAGGTTATGGTTAGGCTAAGGTTAAGTCTCTGGTTAACCTAAGGTTAGGGTTAGGTTAAGGTTAAGGTTAAGGTTAGGGTTAAGTTATAGTTAAGGTCAAGGATAAGGATATGATTAAGGTAAGGTTAACATAAGGTTAAGGGTAAGGTTAATGTTAAGGTTATGGTTAAGGTAAGGTTAAGTGTAAAGTTAAAGTTAGGTTATAGTTAAGGTTAACGGTTTGGTCAAGGTTAGGGTTAGGTTATAGTTAAGGTTAAGGTTGAGGTTAAGGTTAAGAGTTTGGTCAAGGTTAGGGTTAGCTTATAGTTAAGGTTAGGTTAAGGGTAAAGTTAAGGTTAAGGTGAAGGTTAAGGGTAAGGTTAAGATTAAGGTCAATGTTAAGGGTAAGCTTAAGCTTAAGCTTAAGGTTAAGGTTAGGTTAAGGTTAAGGTTAAGTTAAGGTTAAGTTTAAGGTTTGGTCAAGGTTAGGGTTAGGCTATAATTAAGGTCAAGGTTATGTTAAGGTTAAGGTTAGGTAAAGGTTAAGGTTAAGGTTAATGTTAAGGGTTTGGTTAAGGTAAGGGTTAGGTTAAGGGTAATGTTAAGGTTAAGGTTAGTTTAAGGTTATGGTTATAGTTAAGGTTAGGTTAAGGTTAATGGATTGGTCATGGTTAGGGTTAGGTTAGGTTAAGGTGAAGGTTAGGTTAAGTTTAAGGTTAAGGTTAAGGTTAAGGGTAAATATAATGTTATGGTTAAGGTTAAGGTTAAGGTTAGGTTAAGGTTAAAGTTAAGGTTATGGTTAGGGTTAAGGTTAGGGTAAGGTTAGGGTTATGTTAAGGTTAGGTAAAGGTTAAGGTTAAGGTTAAGGTTAGGTAAGGGCAAGGTTAAAGTTAAGGTTTAGGTTAAGGTTATGGTTAAGGTTAGGTTAAGGGTAAAGTTAAGGTTAAGGTTAAGGTTACGGGTTTAGTAAGGTTAAGGTTAGGGTTATAGGTTTAGTCAGGTTAAGGTTAAGGTTAAGGTTAAGGGGGTAGGGTTAAGGTTAAGGGTAAGGTCAAGGTTAAGTTTATGGTTATGGGAAGGTTAATGTTAACGTTATGGTTAAGTTTAAGGTTTTGGTTAAGGTTAGGGTTAGGTTATAGTTAAGGTCAAGGTTAAGGCTAAGGTTATGGGAAGGTTAAGGTTAAGGGTTTAAGGTTAGGTTAAGGTCAAGTCAAGGTCAAGGATAGGGTTAGGTTAAGGTGAAGATAAGGTTAAGGTTAAGGTTAAGGGTAAGGTTAAGGTAGGGTAAAGTTAAAGTTAAGGTTAATTCAAGGTTAGGTTAAGGTTAAGGTTAAGGCTAAGGTCAAGGTTAGGGTTAGGTTAAGTTAAGGTTAAGGTTAAGGTTAAGGTTCATGTTAAGGGTAAGAATATGGTTATGTTAAGGTTAAGATGAGGTTAAGGTTAGGTTAAGGTCTAGCTTAGTTTAAGGTTAAGGTTTGGTTAAGGTATAGCTTAGGTTAAGGTTAAGGTTAAGGGTGTGGTCAAGGTTAACCTAACCTCATTATTAGGGTTAGGTTATGGGTAAGGTTAAAGTTAGGTTAGAGTAAATTCAAGGTTAAGGTTAAGGTTAAGGTCAAGGGGAAGGTTAAGGTTAGGTTATGGTTAAGGTTATAGTTAAGGTTAAGGTTAAGGTTAAGGTTATAGTTAAGGTCAAGTTTAAGGGTAAAGTTAAGGTTAAGGTAAAGGTTAAAGGTAAAGTTAAAGTTAAGTTTAAGGTTAAGGTTAGGTTGTAGTTAAGGTCAAGGTTAAGTTTAAGGTTAAGGTTAAGGGTAAAATTAAGGTCAAGGTCAAGTTTAAGGTTAAGGGTAAAATTAAGGTCAAGGTTAGGGTTATATTATAGTTAAGGTTAAGGTTAGGTTAAGGGTAAAGTCAAGGTTAGGGTTAAGGTTAAGGTTACGGGTTTAGTAAGGTTAAGGTTAAGATTAAGGTTAGGTTAAGGTTAAGGTTTGGTTATGGTTAAAGTCAAGGTTAAGGTTAAGGTTAAGGTTAGGGGAAGGTTAAGGTTAAGATTAAACTTAAGGTTAGGGTTAATGTTAGGGGAAGGTTAAGGTTAAAGTAAAGGTTAAGGGAAAAGTTAAGATTAAGGCTATGTTAAAGTTAAGGTTAAGGATTTGGTGAAGGTTAGGTTTAGGTTAAGATTAAGGTTAAAGTTAACTTTCCTCTAACCTTTAACCTTAACCTTCCCCTAACCTTAACCCTAACCTTAACTTTAACCTTAACCTTAACTTTAACCTTCCCATAACCATAACCTTAATCCTGACTTTACCCTTAACCTAACCTTAAGGGTTTGGTCATGGTTATGGTTAAGGTTAAGGTTATAGTTAAGGTCAAGGTTAAGGTTAAGGTTAGGTTAATTTTAACCTTACCCTTAACCTTTACCTTAACCTTACCCTTAACCTTATCTTAAACTTAACCTAACCTTCACCTTAACTTTATCCCTAACCTTACCTTAACCATAAACTTAACCTATACTTAACCTTAAACTTACCCTTAACCTTATCTTAACCATAACGTTAACCTTGACCTTAACTATAACCTAACCATAACCTTGACCAAACCCTTAACCTTAACCTTGACCCTTAACCTTAACCTTAACCTTAACCTTAACCTTAACATTAATTTTAACCTTAACCTTCCCCTAACCTTAACCCTAACTGGAACCTTAACCTTAACCTCAACCTCAACCTAACCTTAACAATAACCTTAACCTTAACTTTACCCTTAACCTAACCTTAGCCTTACCCAAACCATACTAAACCTGTAACCTTAACCTTAACCTTAACTTTAACCTTAACCTTAAATTTACCCTTAAGCTATCCTTAGCCTTAACCTCACTAAACCTATAACCTTAAATTTATCCTTAACCTTACCTTGACCTTAACTATAACCTAACCCTAACTTTGACCAAACCCTTACCCTTAACGTTAACCTTAACCTGACCTTAACCTAACTTTACCCTTAACCTTAACCTTAACCTTAGCCTAACCATAACCTTAACCTTAACCTTAACCTAACCTTAAGCTTAACTTTACCCTTAACCTAACCTTATCCTTAACCTTAACATAACCCTAACCTTAACTTTACCATTAACCTAACCCTAACCTTAACCTTAACCTTAACCTTATCTTAAACTTAACCTAACCTTAACCTTGAATTTACCCTTAACCTTACCTTAACCTAATTTTAACCTTAACTTTAACCTTAACCTTAACCTAATGTTATCTTGAACCTTAACGTGATCTTAAGCTTAACCTTGACTTTACCCTTAACCTTAACCTTAACCTTAACCTGAATAAACCTGTAACCTTAACCTTAAACTAACCATAACCTTAACCTTAAAATTAACTATAACCTTAACCTGACTAAACCCGTAACCTTTACCTTAATCTAACTAAACCCTTACCCATAACTATAACATAACTCTAACCTTGACCAAACCCTTAACCTTAACCTTAAACTTACCCTTAACCTTAACATGACTAAACCCATAACCTTAACCTTAACCTTAACCTTACCCTTAACCTTAACCCTAACCTTACCCTTAACCTAATTGTAACCTTAACCTTAACCTTAACCTTATCTTAACCTTAACCTTAACCTCACCTTAACCTTAACTTTACCCTTAACCTTAACCTTAACCTTAGCCTAACCATAACCTTAACCTTACCCTTAATGTAACCCTAACCTTAAATTTACCCTTAACCTAACCGTAACCTTAACCTTAACCTAACCCTAACCTTAACTTTACCCTTAACCTAACCTTAACCTTAACCTTAACCTTATATTAACCTTAACCTAACCTTAACCTTGACTTTACCGTTAACCTTAACCTTAACCTTACCTTAAGCTAACATTAACCTTAACTTTAACCTTAACCTTAACCTAATCTTAACCTTATCCTTAACCTAACCTAACGTTAACCTTAAACTTAACCTTAACCTTAACTTAAGTTTAACCTTAACCTCACTAAACTCATAATCTTAACCTTAACCTCACTAAACCTGTAACCTTAACCTTAACCTAATCCTAACCTTAACCATAACATTAAAATTAACCTTAACTTTACCCTTAACCTAACATAACTATAAACTAACCTTAACCTTGACCTTAACTATAACCTAACTTTAACCTTAACCCTACCCTTACCTTAATATTAACCTTAACCTAACCTTAACCTTAAGGGTTTGGTCAAGAATAGGGTTAACCTTAACCATTACTCTTACCCTTAACTATAACCTAACCATAACCTTGACCAAACCCTTAACCTTAACCTTAACCTTACCTTTCACCTTAACCTGACTAAACCCATAACCTTAACTTTAACCTTAACCAGACCCTTAACCTTAACCCTAAGCTTACCCTGAACCTTAACCTTAACCTTCCCATAATTTTAACCTTAACGCTAACCCTAACCTTAACCTTAACCTTAACTTAACCCTTAACATTAACCTTAACCTTGACCTTAAACTTATCCTTAACCTTAACATTACCCTCAACCTTAAACTTAACCTTTACCTTAACTATAACCTAATCCTAACGTTAGGTTAAAGTTAAGGTTAGGTTAAAGGTAAAGTTAAGGTTAAGGTTAAGGTTAAGGTTAGGTTATATTGAAGGTTAAGGTTAAGGTTATGGGAAGGTTAAGGTTAAGGTTTGGGTTTGGTCAAGGTTAGGGTTAGGTTATGGTGAAGGTCAAGGTTAAGGTTAGGTTAAGGATAAGGTTACGTGTTTAGTCAGGTTAAGGTTAAGGTTAAGGTTAAGGTTAGGTTAAGGGTAAAGTCAAGTTTAAGGTTATGGTTATGGGAAGGATAAGGTTAAGGTTAAGGGGTTAAGGTTAGGTTAAGGTAAAGTCAAGGTTAAAGTTAGGTTAAGGTTAACGTTAAGATTATGGCTATGGGAAGGTTAAGGTTAAGGTTAAGGTTATATTTATGGTCAAGTTTAAAGTTAAGGTTAGGTAAAAGTTAGTGTTAAGGGTAAGATATACTGAAGTTTATGGTTAAGACCCGTAACCTTAAACCTTAACCCTAACCTAATGTTAAACTTAACCTTATATTAACCTTAACCTTAACCTTAGCCTTAACCTAACTATAACCTTACCTTAACCTTAACCTTATCCTTAAACTTAACCTTAACCTTAGGTTAAGGTTAAGGTTAGGGTAAGGTTAGGGTAAAGGTTCAGGTTAAGGTTAAGGGTTTGGTCAAGGTTAGGGTTAGGTTATAGTTAAGGTCAAATTAAGTTTAAGGTTAAGGTTAGGTTATAGTTCAGGTTAGGTTAAGGTTAAAATTAAAGTTAAGGTTAAGGGTAAAGATAAGGTTATGATTAAGGTTAAGGTTGGGGTTAGGTTTTAGTTAAGGTTAAGGTTAAGGTTAAGGTTAGGTTAAGGGTAAAGTTAAGGTTAAGGTTGAGGATAAGGTGAAGGTTAAGGTTAGGTTAAGGGTAAAGTTAAGGTGAAGGTTAAGTTTGTGAAAGTTAAGGTTATGGGTTAGGTTATAGTAAAGGTTAAGGGGTAAGGTTAGGGTTGAGGTTAGGGTAAGGTTAAGATAAGGTTAACGGTAACAATAAGGTTAACTAAACCATATCTTAACTATTAACAACAAACTAATCTTAAAGGTCGACTAAACCATAACTCGAACCTTAACTACTTAACGCCAGCCTTACCATTAACCTAACCATAACCACACCATTAACATTAAATTTACCCTTAACGTAACCTTAACCTTAACCTTAACCTTAACCTTACCCTTAATCTGAACCTTAACCTTAACTTGAACCTTTATCCTAACCTTACCTAACACTTAACCTTAATGGTAATTAACCTTAACTAGCAACACTTAACCTTGACCTTGACTTTAACCTTAACCATAACCTTAACCTTAACTTGGTAACCTTGAAGATAAGGTTAAGGTCATGGGTTAATATTGAGGTTTAATCCAAGGATTAGAAATCAAGTTATGAATTAGATCAAGGTTAAGGTCGGGTTAAAGTTACGGTTAAGGTTAAACTCAGAGTGTAGGATTTGGTAAAGGTTAGGGGTTAGGTTAAGGTTAAGTTTATGTTTATGGGGTGGTTAAGGTTAAGGTTATGTTTAGGTTAATGTTAGGTTAGGCTAAGGTTAAGTTTAAGATTTGATTTTAGTCAAGTTAAGGTTAAGGTGAAGGTGAAGTTGAAGGTTAAGGGTAAGGTTAACATTAAGGTTAAGGTTAAGGTTAAGGTTAAGGCTAAGGTCAAGGTCAAGGTTAAGGTTAAGGTTATAATTAGGTTAAGGGTAAGGTTATAGTTAAGTTTAAGATTAGGTTAAGTTAATGTTAAGGTTAAGGTTAAGGTTAAGTTTCGATAAGGGTAAGGTTAATGTTAAGGTTATGGTTAAGGTTAGGTTAAGGGTAAAGTTAAGGCTAATGTTAGGTTAAGGTTAAGGTTAAGGTTACAGGTTTAGTCAGGTTAAGGTAAAGGTTAAGGTTACAGGCTTAGTCAAGTTAAGGTTAAGGTTAAGGTAGTGAGGTTAAGGTTAAGGTTAAGGGTAAGGTCAAGGTTAAGGTTAAGGTTATGGTTATGGGAAGGTTAAGGTTAAGGTTATCGTTAAGGTTAAGGTTAAGGTTAAGCATTTGAATAGGGTTAGGGCGAGGTTATAATTAAGGTCAAGGTTAAATTTAAGGTTAAGGGTAAGGTTAAGGTTAAGCGTTTGAATAAGGTTAGGGTTAGGTTATAGATAAGGTCAAGGTTAAGTTTAAGGTTAAGGGTAAGGTTAAGGTGAAGGTTAAGGTTAAGATTAGGTTAAGGGTAAGGTTAAGGTTAGGTTAAGGTGAACGTTAAGCTAAGGTTAAGGTTAAGGATAAGAGTTTGGGAAGGTTAAGGTTAAGGTTAAGTTAAGGCTAAGGTTAGGTTAAGGTTAAAGTTAGCTTAAGGTTAGGTTAAGGTTAAGGTTAAGGTTAAGGTTAATTTTAAGGTTAAGGGTTTAGTTAAGGTTAAGGTTAGGTTTGTTGGGGTTCCCATGTTTTGGAAAGTTTGGCAATACCAAAAGATGAGACAACATCAGAACCACTTTCAGACCTCAGGATCTAGCCCTCCTAGGTCTAGAGAGGGTTATCTCTATATATGCAAAGGTTTTATGTCCTTTAAGCTCTGTGTTAAGATATTAGGCTAGTTATAGGTACGAGTTTGTTTGTTTGGTTGTTGGGAATCGGAAAGGAAGGGTTCAACAAGGATGTACAAACATGATTTTAGGAAAAGAAGGGATGATTTAAAAGAATACTTGAGACCATTGGGAAATGGAGTCAGGAAAGGGTTTACTTTCTATTCAATATGCAGGCTTTCAGTTGGGCTAGTCATCTAAAGCATTGTATCTTAAAGATGATAGTGTGGCGTGAAATGGAAACAAGGAAGGTGAAAGGCAATGAAACCTCCAAGATGACCACTTAGGAATCAGGTCCAGGGACAGGACGTGCCATTAGACACCTGTGACCCACCTCCTAAAAGGTAAACTCTTCAGACAAGGAAACATAAAAGATTTAAGCACAAAGGTGAAAACTTGAGATTAGAGAGAGAATTTCAACTCTCAATGCTTTGGTATCCAGCTTAAGGGAACTTGGAAAGGTTTAACTAATTGAAAAGGATCCCAGTGAGACTGAGACAGAGCACTAAACTCCCAGTATCCTGATTCATTCAATTAAAGCCCAACAAGAACATCTAAGAACAGATTCATTAATTCACACATTAGCTAACAGTAAATATTAGCCACTACACTGCTTAAATTAACTTGAATCAGTGCTCAGATAACGCATATAGCAGAAAACATTAAAGGCAGGGAGAGAAAAATCTTAGGGTACCATGCGAGGGTATATCCTAAACCAGATTTCTGATGCGTGCCAGAAGAAAATAAGTATAATGAACTACAAAGGAAAACAAGGACAAAGATAGAAAAACATCACCGCTGCTTTAAATTAGGATCCAAAGAAATGTGCTTGTCATATTAAAGAGCAACACCAGTCATGTACAACATTACCAACAACTTGATATTTAGTCTGAAAACATCTTCCTCAGCCTATCTTACAACTTTACACAGAGAACTATGTCTTAAGAGAAACAACTTACAGTTCACAGATATCCGATCAACAACCCTTACAATGTTTTCTCCTGAGTTTTTATATCTGAAAAAGAGGCAGAGGGTTTATATGAAACACTAAATGAAGTATTAAACCAGAACAGGAGGAGAGGCTCGAGGACCATTCTGTTTTAATTTCTATGCATCGAACTTCTATACTCTTTGGATGAAAGAGTGGTCTTCGACAAGCTGAAATTTATTCCAGGTATGTTCTTTGATGTACTTTACTGCAGTAGTCTAGTGAATAAATAAAGGGGTAGATAAAGGTCATGAGGACTACCATACTGTGTAACAAATTCTTTGGTGGCATTAGGATTGTGGTCAGGGTGGAAAACCTCTCAGGAACACAATGTAGAACAAGGACAGTATGGGTGATGTGTCCTTTCTCAGGAGGAAACTTCTGCCGATGTGAAACACTGATAGTATTTTTTTCTGTGTGCTAGACCTTATTAGGCCCTCTGTGACAATCATGAGGTCTTAAAACTGGTACATTTGTTTTAGAACCTTGGGTTAAGGTTTTAAACCTCTCATAATGGGCATTAAAATCCTTTAATTCTCCACTGATACTCTTTTCCGCATCATGACTGTCTCTGTCCGTGAAATTGGAACCTTTTAATGATGTTGGAGAGGTTGTACAGAGTAAAAAATTATACTTTGATGAAATCTTTCCTATCGAAACCTTCCCAAACATTTTCCTGCAATACCAGGCTCTAACACTAGCCGCGGCTATAATGGCATATTTTTGCTCTAAACCATAGTAGCTGCGACTATGGAATATAGAGTGATTAAAACACTCTGCTTAACCCTGCACAATAAGAAAAACACATTAAAAAATCTAGGGAGCAACGAAAGGATGCTTTGGAGGCCTGCGGAATGGTGGAGGAATGGCGAAAAATGCAGTGGAATGATGAAAACAGGAAAAAACAATGCAAAAATGGTGGAAGACTAGACAGGTGGAGGCTTAGTGGAGAAATGCATGCTGACCGTTCAATCGTTGCATGGGGTGACGAGCGACGGTGGAGATTGGTTGGTGAATATGTACGTGCAGTTAGGTGGAGAAACAATATTTAAAACAAACCATAAGGTTTGAACCTTCGAATGGAGTGCAAATGGAAATGATTATGAATGGCGGGACCCAGACATGGGCAGAGGGGGAATCATTCTGGACCGTTGGATCTCAAGAGGAGATCGATGGTTGCGATCGCGTTGGAGGGAAATCTATGCAGGGCCAGGGGTCTTGTTTACTTCGGTTATCCCTAAGCATCTTTTGGGCACGATCACCATCGGATGGCCCTGCGACAGATCAGACGGCACATGCGCATATCACGCCGGGCCCACAGTCGGTCTTTAATGCCCAGGGAGAGCGGATTTCTAAAACAGCCAGAGGACATACATCGGCCTGTGGTGTTGATCACTACCGAATGGGAAAAACAACTCTCCTTCAAAAATCGATGCGATCAAAACTGCTGGTTTTGCACAGTGAATGATGCATGGACCACCGGGATGACTGATTTGTGGGTCGTCAATCTACAGATCAGATCGACAGTTGATATGTGATCAGAGGGGTGAACATGGGAATGCGGGAATGAAGGGACTTGCGATTACTTTTGGATTAACGATAAATCGACGGTTGAGATTTCAATCGTGAATCGCAATCGGGGGATGCAGCGGATGGCATAGTTTAACAAATGCAATTGCGATTAGAGTGAACTTGTGATGGCCATCGGATCGGGATGGGAATCAACGGTGGGGATCACTCCCGAGATCCATAGAACAAAACTTCATCACATCGGAGCTTTCGTTTTAACACAGGAATGCGCTCCTGACCATTTATCCAATTGCGATGAGCACTTTATGGGCTAGCGCTTGGTTTTAGTGCTCGGGTCATGTGGGGAAGTGGTTTTGGGGGCTGGCCGAAGGGGGCCAACCCTACATATGACAAAGGGGTGATTTTGGCCCAATTTTCATGCATTTTAAGGCCAAAAGAGGAAAACGGTAGGGAGAATAAGGAGTTATTTGGCCAAACAAAAGGTATTTGTGAGGCTTAGAAGGGGAAAAGGATGATTTAGAGGATTAATGGGGAGAATAGAGAGGATTAAAAAATGGAATAAAACAGAGGTTAAATGGGGGTGAGATAAGAGGAGAATAGGGACTTTTGGGCATTTTCTTCACAGCAGAAAGGCTTTCACATGTAAATAGCAGAGGGAATTATCAAAGGACAAAAGCATAGGAGGCTTCAAGGATGATGTATTTTCAGGGGAAATGCATTCCTTGAAGGCTCAAAAACAATTTATCCCCCTTGTTTGCTTGTCAAAAAATTCATAGGGGGCTAACAAGGTTAATGTTAAGGGTTTTCTCTAGGTTAGGGTTAGGTTATAGTTAAGGTCAAGGTTAAGGTTAGGTTACAGTTAACTAACCTTGACCTTAACTAGTTCAGGTTAAGGTTAAGGTTAGGGTTTTCCTTACCCTTAACCTTAACCTTGACCTTAACTTTAACCTAACTGTAACCTTACCCTTAACCTTATCCTTAACCTTAACCTAATCTTAACCATAACCTTAACGTTAACCTTAACCTGACTAAAAATGTAATCTTAACCTTACCCTTAACCTTATCTTACCTTGAACTTATCTATAACCTTAACCTTAACCTAACCTTCACCTTAACTTTACCCTTAACCTTTACTATAACCTAACCCTAACCTTGACCAAAACATTAACCTTAACCTTAAACTTATCCTTAATGCTATCTTAACCTTACCCTTAACCTTATCTTAACCTTTACTTAACCTTAACCTTGAACTTGACCTTAACCTTGAACTTGACCTTAACCTTAACCTTAACTTTACCCTTAACCTTAACCTTAACCTTAACATTACCCTTAACTATAACCTAACCTTAACCTTGATCTTAACTATAACCTAAACCTAACCTTGACCAAACCCTTAACCTTAACCTTAACCTTACCCTTAACATTAACTTATCCTTAACCTTAACCTTAACCATAATATTAACCTCAGGTTAAGGTTAAGGGTAAGGTTAGGGTTAAAGTTAGGGTAAGATTAATATTAGGTTAAGGGTAAAGTTAAGGTTAAGGTTAAGGGTAAGGTTAAGGGTAAGGTTAGGGTTAAGGTTAGGGTAAGGTTAATATTAGGTTAAGGGTAAATTTAAGGTTAAGGTTAGGGTTACCTTATATTTAAGGTCAAGGTTAAGGTTAAGGGTAAGGTTATAGTTAGGTAAAGGTGAGGTTAAGGTTAATGTTAACGTTATGGGTAAAGTTATTGTTAAGGTTATGGTTATGGAAAGCTTAAGGTTAAGTTTAAGGTTAAGTTAAGGTTAAGGTTAAAGTTTGGTCAAGGTTAGGGTTAGGTTATAGTTAAGGTCAAGGATAATTTTACGTTAAGGTTGAGGTTAAGGTTAAGGTAAGGTTAAGGTTAAGGTTATGTTTAAGTTAAGGTTAGGGTTAAGCTTTTGTTAATGTTCGGGTTAGGTTATAGTTAAGGTAAGGTTATAGTGAAGTTTAAGGTTAAGACCTGTAACCTTAACCTTGACCTTACCCTTAACATTAACCTTAAATTTAACCCTAACCTTGACTTTACCCTTAACCTTAACCTTAACCTTAACCTTAACCTTACCCTGAACCTTCACCTTAACCTAAACTTAACCTTGACCATAACTATAACCTAACCCTAACCTTAACCTTAACCTTAACCTTAACCTTGAACTTAACATTAACCTTAGCCTTAACCTTAACCTTAACCTTATTTTACCCTTAACCTTAACTTATCCTTAACCTTAACCTTCACCTTCACCTAACCGTAACCTTAACCTTCACTATAACCTAACCTTAACCTTAACCTTAACCTTACCCTAACCTTAACCTTAACCTTAACCTGACTAAAACTGTAACCTTAACCTTACCTTAACCTAACTTTAACCTTAACCTTAACCTTAACCATAACCCTAACCTTTACCAAACCCTTAACCTTAACTTTAACGTGTCTAAACCCATAACCTTAACCTTAACCTTAACCTAACCTTAACCTTAACCTAACATTAACCTTGACTTTACCCTTAACCTTAACTTTACCTTAACCTTTACTTTACCCTTAACCTAACCTTAACCTTAACCTTAACCTTAACATAACCTTAACCTTAACCTTAACCTAACTATAACCTTACCTTAACCTAACTTAACCTTAACCTTTACCTTGACCTTAACGTTAACTTTAAATTTACCATAACCATATGTGTTTAGTCATGTTAAGGTTAAGATTAGGGTTAGGTTAAGGTTAAGATTAGGTTAGGTTAAGGGTAAGATTAATTTTAAGGGTAAGGTCAAGGTTAAGGTTAGTTTAAGGATAAGGTTAAAGTTAAGATTAGGTTAAGGTTATGGTTAAGGTTGATGTTAAGGGTCTGGTCAAGGAGGTTAGGGTTATGGTTAAGGTTAAGGTTAAGGTTCAGGTTAAGGTTAGGGTTAGGTTAAGGTTAAGATAAGGTTAAGGTTACATTATGTTTAAGGTTAAGGTTAGGGTTAAGGTTAGGGTTAGGTTTAAGTTAAGATAAGGTTAAGGTTAAGGTTAAGGTTAGGGTAAAGGTTAAGGTTAAGGTTAAGTTAAGGTTAAGGTTAGGTTAAAGTTAACTTAAGTGTAAAGTCAACTCGTAACCTTAACCAAACCCTTAATCTTAACCTTGAGTTTACCCTTAACTTAAACTTAACCTTAACCTTAACCGTAACCTTAACCTTAACCTTGACTTTACCCTTAACTTAAACTTAACCTTAACCTTAACCGTAACCTTAAACTTAAATTATTCTAACTTAACCTTAACCTTGACCTTGACCTTGACCTTGACCTTGACCTTTACCTTACCCTAACCTGA
This sequence comes from Pinus albicaulis, assembly GCA_034641835.2. Lineage (NCBI taxonomy): Eukaryota > Viridiplantae > Streptophyta > Pinopsida > Pinales > Pinaceae > Pinus > Pinus albicaulis. Next base: position 487,537 of record JAXQQM020070571.1, on the reverse strand, counting down.
AGGGTTTAGTCAGGTGAATGTTAAGGTTAAGGTTAAGGATTTGGTCAAGGTTAGGGTTAGGTTAAGGTTAAGAGTGAAGGTTAAGGGTAAGGTTAAGGTTAAGGTTAGGTTAAGGGTAAACTTAAGGTTAAGGTTAGGGTTAAGGTTATGGGAAGGTTAAGGTTAAAGTCAAAATAAGGTGAATCTTAAGGGTAAGGTTAGGGTAAGGGTAAGGTTAAGGTCAAGGTCAAGGTTAAGGTTAAGCTAGGTTAAGAAAAGTTTAAGGTTACGGTTAAGGTTAAGGTTAGGTAAGGTTAATATTAGGTTAAGGGTAACGTTGAGTTTAAGGTTAGGTTAAGTTCAGGGTTAAGGTTAGGTTAAGGGTAATGTCAAGGTTAAGGTTAGGTTAAGGGTAAGGGTTTGGTCAAGGTTGTGGTTAGGTTATATTTAAGGCTAAGGTTAAGGTTAATGGTTTGGTCAAGGTTAGTGTTAGGTTATAGTTAAGGTTAAGGGTAAAGATAATGTTATGGTTAAGGTTAATAGTTAAGGTTAAGGGTAAAGATAATGTTATGGTTAAGGTTAAGGTTAGGGTTATGTTATAGTTAGGGTTAAGATTAGGTTAAGGGTAAAGTTAAGGTTAAGGTTAAGGTTAAGGTTAGGGGAAGGCTTTAGTTAAGGTAAAGGTTAAGGTTAAGGAGAGGTTAAGGTTAGGTTAAGGGTAAAGTCAAGGTTAAGGTGAAGGTTAAGGGTAAATTTAAGGTTAAGCTTACGGGTTTAGTCAGGTTAAGGTTAAGGTTAAGGGTTTGGTCAAGGTTAGGGTTAGGTTAAGGTTAAGGTTAAGGTTAGGTTAAGGTTAAATTCAAGTTTAAGGTTATGGTTAAGGTTAAGGGTAAGATAAGGTTAAGGTTAAGATAACATTATGGTTAATGTTTAGGGTAAGATAACGTTAAGCTTATGGTTAGGTCAAGGTTAAGGTTAAGGTTAATATTAAGGATAAGTTAAGGTTAAGGGTAAGATAAGGTTAAGATTAGGTTAAGAGTAAATTAAAACCTTAACCCTAACCTTCCCCTAACCTTAACCCTAACCTTAACCTTAACCTGAAAATTAGCCTAACCTTAACCATAACCTTAACCTTAACTTTACCCTTAACCTAACCTTAACCTTACCCTAACCATAATCTTAACTTTACACTTAACCTAATCTTAAGCTTAACCTAACCTTAACCTTGACTTTACCCTTAACCTTACCTTAACCTTTACCTAACCTTAACCTTAACCTTAACCATAACATTAACCTTAAACTTAACCTAACCTTAACCTTGACCTTAACTATAACCTAGCCTTAACCTTAACCTTAACCTAACTAAACTCGTAAACTTAACCTTACCCTTAACCTTAACTTATCTTTAATGTTAACCTTAACCATAATATTAACCTCAGGTTAAGGTTAAGGTTAAGGGTAAGGTTAGGGTTAAGGGTAAAGGTTAAGGTTAAGGTTACAGGTTTAGTCAGGTTAAGGTTAAGGTTAAGTGTTTGGTCAAGGTTAGGGTTAGGTTATAGTTAAATTCAAGGTTAAGGTTAAGGTTAAGGTTAAGGTTAAGGTCTTGGTTAAGGTGAAGGTGAAGGTTAAGTTAAAGGTTAGGTTAAGGTTAAGGGTGAAGTTTAAGGTCAAGATTAATGTTAAAGTTATGGTTAAGGTTAAGGTTAAGGTAAATTTTAAGGTTAGGGTATAGTGAAGGTTAAGGTTAACATTAACCTTAACCTTGACCTTACCCTTAATCTTAACCTTAACCTTAACCTAACCTTAACTTTGAATTTACCCTTAACTTAACCTTAACCTTCACTATAGCATAACCCTAACCTTGACCAAACCCTTATCCTTAACCTTAATCTTATCCTTAACCTTAACCTTAACCTTACTAAACTAGTAAAATTAACCTTAACCTCAACTATAACCTAAACCTAACCTTGAAAAAACCCTAACCTTAACCTTAACTTTACCGTAAACCTAAGCATAACCTTTACTATACCCTTAAACTAATCTTAACCTTAAACTAACCTTAAACTTACCCTTAACCTTAACCTTAACCTTAACTTAACCTAACCTTAACCTTAACCTTAACTATAACCTAGCACTAACCTTGACCAAACGCTTAACCTTAACCTTATCCTAACCTTAACCTTAACCTTGACCTTGACCTTAAGTATAACCTAACCTTAACCTTGACCAAACTCTTAACCTTAACCTTAACTTGACTAAACTCGTAACCTTAACCTTAACCTCAACCTTAACCTTACCCCTTTAACCCTAACCTTAAACTAATATTAACCTTAAATAAAACCTAACCCTAACCTTAACCAAACCCTTAACCTTAACCTTAACCTGGACCTTAACCTTAACCCTAACCCTAACGTTAACCTAACCTTAACCTTAACCTTAACCTAGACTTAACCTTAACCTTAACCTTAACCTAACTATAACCTTACCCTTAACCTTAACCTTGACATTAATTATAACCTAACCCTAACTTGGACCAAACCCTTAACCTTAACCTGACTAAACCTGTAACCTTACCCTTAACCTTAACCAAACCTTAACCTTAACCTAACCTTAACCTTAACTTTACCTTAACCTTGACTTTACCCTTAACCTAACCTTAACCTTAACCTAACCCTTAACCTTCACCAAACCCTTAACCTTAACCTTAACCTTAACTTTACCCTTAACCTAATCTTAAATTTAACCTAACCTTAACCTTGAATTTACCATTAACGTAACCTTAACCTTAAAGGTTAGGTTAAGGGTTTGGTGAAGGTTACGGTTAGGTTATATTTAAGGTCAAGGTTAAGGTTAGTTTATAGTGAAGGTTAAGGTTAAGTTAGGTTAAGTTAAGGTTAAGGGTAAGGTTAAGGTTAAGGTTAAGGGTTTGGTCAAGGTTATGGTTAGGTTATAGTTAAGGTCAAGGTTAAGGTTAGGTTAAGGGTAAGGCAAAGTTAAGGTTAAGGTTATGGTTAAGGGTAAGGTAAAGTTAAGGTTAAGGTTAATGTTTGGTCAATGTTAGGGTTAGGTTATAGTTAAGGTCAAGGTTAAGGTTAGGTTAAGGGTAAAGTCAAGGTTAATGTTAGGTTAAGGTTAAGATTAGCTTAAGGGTAAAGTTAAGGTTAAGGTTAAGGGTTTGGTCAAGGTTATGGTTAGGTATTACGGGTTTATTTAAGGGTAAGGTTATAGTTATGATAAGTTTAAGGTTAAGGTTAGGTAAAGGTTAACTTAAGGTTAAGGTTAGGGTTAGGATATAGTTAAGGTTAAGGTTAAGGTTAGGTTTAGTTAAGGTTAAGGTTAGTTTAAGGTTAAGATTAGGTTAAGGGTAAAGTTAAGGTTAAGGTTAGGTTAAGGGTAAATTTAAGTTTAAGGTTAGGGTTAAGGTTAGGGGAAGGTTAAGGTTAAATTTAGGTTAACCTTAACCTTCCCATACCTTAACCCTTAACCTTACCCTAACCTTACCTTAACCTTAACCTAACCTTAACCTTAAATTTACCCTTAACGTAACCTTAACCTTAACTTTACCCTTACCCTTAACCTAACCCTAACCTTGACCATGTTAGTTCCCTGTAATTTAGTACATTGGTGAGACTAAATGTTGCAGAGACTACATCAAAAACCACTTTGGGATTCTAGGATCTAGCCCTCTTGAATCCAGAGAGGGATCTCTCTATAAGTGCAAAGATTGATTTATCTTTAAGGCTTTTTAGTATGATATTAGGCTAGTTATTAGGAAAAAGGGTTTTTTGATTGTTTGGTTGGTCAGGTATGATCTTAAATTGGATGGAATATCACAAAATGAAAAGAGTTTCAAAGTGTGAAGGTGAAAATATATTGAGAAGAATTCAACAGATAGGATTAGTGTGAAGCAGCTTTAATCCATTGGGCAATGGAGTCACAAAAGGGTTTAATTGTACAACAATTTCAAGAGTGGTCCAAGGGGAAAGTCATCTATATCAAAAGATCCTTTATATTAAATGATGGAGTGGAACATTAAAATGTTGAGAAAGTGGAAAAAGCCAATAATTTCAACAAGGATTTATCAACTTTCCATACAAGAAAAGTCTTTTCAAGCAATTGTTTGAAACCATCCAAAGACAAGGCTAACCATAAAATTATTTGGACAACCTTGTATTAAAGCTAACTTATCAGACAAAAATCCAGTAATCACACTAGACTACTTTCAGAAGGGATGAAAATAGATAAGAAAACAAAGTGCAGCTTAAGATCAAGTAAGATGCATTAAATCATGGCCTGCTTTTAGCATACTCTTAGGGAAACTTTCAAAGAACCTTTGGAGAAAGGACTAGGAGACAGGGAAAACCATAAACTTTCCTAGTTTAACTCTACTTAGCATGTAATGAAAATATCATTCAAGAAATTCCTTTCAAGTTTTGCACCTCAAGACATGGACAAACCAAAATTCCTTGATAATGTTTACACCTAACTTAAGTCATTCCCAAATATAACAATTAGCATAAAACATATAGATAAAGCTTATCAGTGAGAGTAGGGTACTTTTGATAGTAAATCCTAGCTCTATATTTGTTTTTCTTTATCAGAGAAAAGTGAACAAAATGGCATACATGAAAGGAACACAATAACAGTAAGAGGTACTTGACCAATGACATAGACCAGGATCCCAAGAATGAGCTTTTATATTGATTGTCATTCTAGTTAAAAACTACATGTCCAATTTTTCAGAACAGCAACAACTTCTCTTCTCAGCCTAAATTATTAAATAAATTAAACAGAGCTTTAGAGCTTTAGAACTTATTTACATTCAACAATGGTTCGATATTGCAACTTATTACATCAAAGTCCAATAACCAACCCTTTACAATGTGCTCCTCAAGGAGATTTTATAAGAAAATGAGGAGGTGGAAGAGTTTCTAGGGTTGAGTATAATTAATTCTACACTAAATTCAATTGCCTAGCCTTGGAAACCATGCAAGGCATAAGGCAGGAATGCATTGAATTATATCTTTGTTTCATTTACTCTGTTTATGTTTTTTAGGCCTTGTAGACAAAAATATTGACTTTAAGACCTTTCTTATCTTTTATAATAACTCCAATGACAACTTAAAATGTATTCTTTTGTTTGAAATAACTTTTCAGCTGTCTTTAGGAAAATATCTTCTAACTGGACAATAACTATGCCTTCTTTTGATTTATGGAAGTTGCAGGAGGCTCTTTTGTAACTAAAGAGGATAATTGGCCTCTGATGTGGCAGTGGAGGCCTCCTTTGTTGATATTTTCCTCTGTTTTACCTTAAGACATATTTAATCTTCTTTGGTCTATTTTTTAGGCCTAATTAGGCCTTGATATTAATTTCTTGGGTATTTTATTCCTTGCTGATTGTGGATTAGACCTTTGATTCTCGAAAGGGTGCCTTAATCCCTTTAAAATTTGTTTAAAATAATTAATCTTCACTTATGCACTGATCTTCACGTTCGACACTGATACTCTTCATCTAATTGATGTTTACTGTGTCTTGATGTGTCGCAGGCGCACAAAACGTTTATAGGATATCACCAATGCTCATGAGGCATGGGTAAAATCATAGTTTCAAACCAGGTAGATCCCCTTTCCATGTGAGTAATGGCATGTGGATCGTCATCCATGGCTTTAGCTTTATTTTAAAACTATGGAAGAAGCCTTTATAACCTGAAAAAAATGAACAAAAGTTAAGAAAATCCTGTGAAAATGGGTTTAAACTGCTTCAGGCTATTTGGGAGTGAGGTTGAATTGGGGCCATCGGATTATAATATTTGACGATCGAGATTAATCGGTGGGGTCATTGGGATAAAAGATGGAGGGCCAACGAATTGGTGCTAAGATTAAATTAGGACCGTTCGATCTCAGAGATCAATTGCCAGGATCTAATCTGGAGTTATATTGCGGAGGGAGGAGTGGTATAGCAGAATATCATTAGTGGTCTTCACACGACATTGGGGCGGATTCAGATTTTTGCAAAAAAAATGTGATACGGTACACCTGCTGACACACGTCCTTTCAATACCACCCATTTCGTATTTTTTTTGGGTGTTAAAGTTTTGGCGCAAAAAAAGTGCAAAACACAGTTTTCACCATTAGATGAGGGGTAGCAGATCCAATGGTGTGGATCTCACACAATGGAGAAGTTGTACGGAAGGGACGATAGTGGAATACACGTGGCAGCACGTGAGTGGGTAGGTTTTTTATGAGGTGGGAGGTAGGTCCCAAAAGAGTCAGGCCTATCGGGTTGAATCTCGACTGTCCGATCTTCACAACGAATGTTCAAGATCTAATAAGAAGATGGGTCATCATGCAAAGGAGGAAAGGTGAAAGAGGCTGTCAGGTTTACTCTTGATCGTTGTATTTTTCTAATGGACGTTCAGGATCAAAGGAGGAAGAAGAGAGTTTGAAATGGGGAGAAGAGACGGGATGGTTATCGGGAGGCCCAGTGGCCATTGATCTACAAAGATCAATGGTCCACTCTACTTTCAACATTATATAATGGGATGATAAAAAACAAAGGAAAGTAAAGGTTTCATTGGGTTAAGACCTAACTGTAGGATTTGATAAATGAACAGTCAAGATTTGATCGGGGATCACTCATCAGAGGTGAAAAAGAAAACGAGACATTTGGATTTGCGATGTACAATTATGCGAGGGCCATCCAATCTGAAGGTTGATCGACGGTCATGATTTAATCGGCAGGCGTGATGTCAGAGTGCTTATGGGCGGAGCATGATTGAATCTCGACCGTCGGTTCTTGTGGATTCGACGACTGAGATTTAATCGGCAGATCTGCATCAGAAAAGGAAAAAGGAATTTGCAATGGGAATAAACTTGTGATTGTGATAAGCCGATGGTCATTGATCTACAGAGATCAATGGCCCAGATTCATTTTTAAAATTTACATGTCGGGAATGAAAAAACAAAGGAAAGTTGGGTTCCGAAAGGGTTTTCAAGATTTTTAAGCACCCGATTGTGGGGCTTGAGCCACATGAGGTGAAGGGGCTAAAGGAAATAGGCCCTCAGGGGCTTAGGACCTATATAATGTAAAAAGGGTGTTTTAGGCCCAAAAAAAGTGTTTTTTAAGCCAAAATTGGGGTTCCGGTAGATGAGATAGGAGTTTTTTAAACCAAATGAAAGGGGAACAAATGGTTTAAAAGTGTCTTTGGAATTATTTTAGAGGTTAGATGAAGGGTTTTTGAGGGTTTTTATGGAGGAAAGAAGGATGAAAATGGGGTTTCTTTATGAGAAAAGGGGAATTGAAAATGATGAAAAATGGAGTTTTAAGCAGTCTTTCTCTAGGCAAACAGCAGGTTCTTTACGATAAAGAGGGAAATAGCAGCGAAGATTATCTCAAAGGATAATAATCTACATAAGACTTTAAGAACTAACAATTTGGACATGAATTGTTTCTTAAAGGCCAAAAAATAAATTTAGCCACCATTTGATATGACAAATTTTATAGGTGGCTAACAGACCAAACCCTTAACGTTAACCTTAACTTGACTAAACCCGTAAACTTAACCTTAACCTTACACTTAACCTTAACCTTAACCTTAAACTTAAGCTTAACTATAACCTAACCCTAACCTTGACCAAACCCTTAACCTTAACCTTAACTTTAACCTTAACCTTCCCCTAACCTTAACCCTAACCTTAACCCTTAACCTTAACCTTAACCTTACCCTTAACCTTAACCTTAACACAAATAAACCCTTAACCTTAACCCTTACCCTTACCCTTACCCTTACCCTTAACCTTAACTAAACCCTTAACCTTAACCTTAATGCGACTAAACCCTAAACCTTACCTTAACCTTAACCTGACTAAACCCGCAACCTTAACCTTAACCTTACCTTGACCTTAACTATAATTTAACCCTAACCTTGACCAAACCTTAACCTAATCTTAACCTAACCTTAACCTTATCCTTAACCTTACCCTTACCCTTACCCTTACCTTAACCTTACCCTTAACCTTAACTATAACCTTAACCTTAGCCTTACCCATAACCTTAACCTTACCTTAACCTAACCTTAACCTTAACCTTCCACTAACATTAACCTTAACCTTAACCTTAACCTTAACCTAACCTTAACTTTAACCTTACCCTAAACTTACCTTAACCTTAACCTTAACTTTAGCCTAACCTTAACCTTATCCTTAACCTAACCTTAACATTCACCTTAACTATAACCTAACCCTAACCTTAACCTTCACCATAACCTTAACCTTAACCTTCCCATAACCGTAACCTTAACCTTAACCTTGACCTTACCCTTAACCTTAACCTTAACCTTACCCCATTAACCTTAACCTTACAATTAAACTTAACCTTAACCTGACTAAACCCGTAATATTAACCTTAACTTTCACCGTAACCTTACCCCAACCTTACCCTTAACCTTAACCTTAACTATAACCTCACCCTAAACTTGACCAAACCCTTAACCTTAACCTTAACCTGACTAAACCCGTAACCTTAAACTTAACCTTACACTTCACCTTCACCTTAACCTTAACTATAACTTAACCCTAACCTTGAGCAAACCCTTAACCTTAACCTTAACTTTAACTTTTACCTTCCCCTAAACTTAACCCTATCCCTTAATCTTAACTATAACCTTACCCTTAACTTAACCTTAACCCTAACCCTTAACCTTAACTATAACCTTACCCTTAACCTAACCATCACCCTAAACTTACCCTAACCTTACCCTTAACCTTAACCTTAACTTTAACCTTAACCTAATCTAAACCTTAACCTAACCTTAACCTTACCCTTAACTTAACCTAACCTTAACCTTAACCTTAACTAGAACCTAACCCTAACCTTGACCAAACCCTTAACCTTAACCTTATCTTAACCTTAACCTAACCTTAACCTTAACTTAACTATAACCTTACCCTTAACCTTAACTATAACCTAACTCTAACCTTGACCAAACCCTTAACATCAACCTTAACCTAACCCTAACCTTGACCAAACCCTTAACATTAACCTTAACCTAACCGTAACCTTAACCTAACCTTAACCTTAAATTTACCTTAAGGTTAAGTTTAAGGTAAGGGTAAGGTTAACTATAACCTAACCTAAACCTTAACCCTAACCTTAACCCTACCCTTAACCTTAAATTTACCCTTAACCTTAACCTTAACCTTAACTTTACCCTTAACTTAACCTTAACCTTAACCTTATCTTAACCTTAACCTAACCTTAACCTTGATTAAACCTAACCTTAACCTGACTAAACTTGTAACCTTAACCTTAACCTAACCTTAACCTTGACCTTAACTATAACCTAACCCTAACCTTGACCAAACCCTTAACCTTAACCTAACCTTACCTTACCCTAACCTTAACCCTAACCTTACCCTTAACCTTAACATAACCGTAACATTAACTTTACCCTTAACCTTGACCTTAACCTTAACCTTAACCTAACCATAATCTTAACCTTAACCTTACCCTAAACCTACCCTAACCTTAACCTTGACTTTACCCATAACCTTAACCTTACCCTAAACCTACCCTAACCTTAACCTTGACTTTACCCATAACCTTAACCTTACCCTTAACCTAACCTTAACCTTGACATTTGTTGAGTAACCAGCTCCAAAAATAGAAGAAAAGAGATATCAACACCTTAGAAATAAGCCACTTCGAGGGGGCAACCTCCAATACATTACATAAATGAACAATTCTTGGATGATACAATTTACAAAACCTTCTTTCTATATATAGGAGTCCATGTGGCCATAATGTAATCCTAGTGGGCCATAATGTAATCCTAGCCGACCTAACAATAATAATTTAGGGACACAATAATAACATAAATGGGGGTTACAAGGGTACAATAATAACAATAAGGGGGTTACACTAATAACAATAAGGGACTATACCAGTAATATAGGGACCTAACATGTCCCTCTCCTACAAAAAAGTGTTGTCCTCAACGCTTGAATAGCTCTGGGTGCTTCTGTATAAACTTCTCATCCTCCCATGTAGAATCTTCAGTGGGTAAGTTATTCCACTTGACAAGATACTCTAAAATTGATCGATTCCATAGCTGTCGATTTCTTGTTTCCATGACCGCTTCAGGTTCCAATATGATTTTTCCTTCCTCATAAAGTTTTGGAAATATTGTTTGAAATGGAAGATTTTCACCTATAACCTTCTTTAAGCATGAAACATGGAACACTGGATGCACTCGCGAAGAAGCAGGAAGCTCCAATTTGTATGCCATAGTACCAATATTTTGCAACACCTTGTGAGGACCATAGTACTTTGGCGATAATTTATTATCCTTATTAGCTTGCTTGAGAGACATTTGTTTGTATGGTTGTAGCCATAAAAATACCCAATCTCCTACAACAAAACTTCTCTCGCTGCGATGTTGATTTGCCTGTTGTTTCATTCGATTTTGTGCCAAATTCAGGTTATCCTTTAAGAGTTGGAGAACTTCTTGCTGATGCTTGATGTGATCTTCCACTGCTTGAACCTTCTAATTTTCCCTTAAATATGATGTGATAGATGCTGGATGATATCCATAAAGTGCCATAAATAGGGTCATTTTTGCTGCAGTATGGAAGGAAGTGTTATACCACCATTCAGCAAGAGGTAACCACTTGACTCATTGTGTTTGTTTATCAGATACAAAGCAATGAAGATATCCTTCCAAACATTTATTTACTATCTCAGTTTGACCATCAGATTGAGGATGATAAGATGAGCTATGAGCTAATTGAGTACCCAAATAAGAAAATAACTCCGTCTAAAAATTTCCAGTAAAAATGGGATCTTTGTCACTCACAATAACCCTTGGGCTTCCATGTAGCTTTTGAATTCTATCCATAAATGTAGCAACAAATGTACTTGCTTTAGATGGATGATATAATGCACAAAAGTGTGAATACTTGGTAAGTCTATCAAATACCACCATGATGACACTCTTTCCTTCAGACTTAGGTAAACCTGTGATAAAATCCATTGAAATCTCCTCCCAACATTGACTTGGAATGGATAAAGGTTATAGAAGTCCCGGGGTCTTAATTGTTTCAACTTTATTCTGCTGGAAAACCAAACATTTCGCCACAAACTTTTGAATATCAGATTTAAGGCCATCCCAAAAAAATTCTTTCTTCACCCTGTGGTAAGCTTTTAAAAATCCTGAATGCCCTCCTAAAGGAGAAGTGTGCAATTCCAGAAGAATCTTTTTTTTTAGTTGGGAATTCTTACAAAGATATAAGCGATCTTTGTACCATAAGGAATCATTTTTCCAACTAAATGTATCAGATGTAATAGGATCTTGCTGCAACTTTTGAATGCGTGTCCATACATCTTTGTCCTTCTTCCATTCATCTCTTGATTCGGTTTTCCAATCTGGTTGGATAATAGAAATGGCACAAAGCAATGCTTCCACCTCTTCATTCTTTCTTGAGAGTGCATCTGCAACAACATTAAGCTTTCCTTTTTTGTAGATTATTTCAAAGTCATAACCCAACATCTTTGTGACCCATTTTTTCTACTCTTCTAAAGATAGTCTTTGTTCCAAAAAGTGTTTAAGACTATCATGATCAGTTTTTACCTTGAAGTGTCTTCCCATTAGGTAAGTTTGCCATTTCTTTAGTGCATGCAGTATTGCTAACATTTCCTTCTCATAAATAGGTTTCTGTAAATACTTTCCTTTGGTTGGACGACTTTCAAAAGCAATGGGTCTTCCTTCCTGCATTAAAACTGCACCAATTCCATTTCCTGAGGCATCACATTCCACAATAAAGGTTTTTGTGAATTCTGGCGTAGCTAAGACCGGTGCTAGGCACATTGACTCTTTAAGATGTTCAAAGGCCTTAGTTGCTTCAGGAGTCCATGAAAATGCATCTTTCTTCAATAATGTTGTTAGAGGTGCTGCTATTCTCCCATAATTCTTAACAAACTTGCGATAATACCCTGTTAACCTGAGAAATCCTCGCAACTGCTTTATGGTTGTCGGGACTTTCCATTCCTTAATGGATTTAATTTTTTTAGGGTCTACTTTAACACCCTTGTGAGATACAATATGACCCATATATTCCACCTCTTGTACTCCAAAGAAACATTTGGATGTTTTTGCATATAATTGTTTCTCCTACAATAGTTTGAGTACCATGTCAACATTTTCAACATGATCCTTCCAAGACCTGCTATAGATTAGTATATCATCAAAAAATACGAGCACAAATTTTCTAAGGAAGGGTTTAAAAATGGAATTCATCAACCCTTGAAATGTAGAAGGTGCATTGGTAAGTCCAAAAGGCATGACCAAAAATTCATAATGACCCTCATGAGTTCGAAATGTTGGTTTTGGAATATCTTCAGTCTTCATTATAATTTGATGATATCCTGAATGAAGATCCAACTTGGTAAAATAAATTTCTCCATGTAATTCATCCAACAATTCATCAATCACAGGAATGGGAAATTTATCTTTAATGGTGAGCTTATTGAGCTCCCTATAATCCGAACACATTCACCATGATCCATCCTTCTTGTGTACCAATACTACAGGAGCGGAGAAAGAACTTTGACTAGGTTGAATTATACCCGCCTCTAACATTTCTGCAATCATACATTCAATTTCGCTCTTTTGGATGTAAGGATATCTATAAGGCCTGATGTTTGGAGGAACACTTCCTGGAATCAGATGAATAGCATGATCATGATCGCAAATAGGTGGGAGTCCTTTGGGAGTTTCAAACACCTTGGAATGATTGTCCAAGACTTGTTGGAGATCTGCAGAAATAGATGATTTTGATGTTGGAACTTCTAGTGAGCATAATTGTGCAATTACGCTTCATTGTTGTTTATTTAGAAGCTTTTTAATGACGTTAGAGCTTATTATCTTTCCAGGCTTCCCTGCAATACCCTGTAATTTGACTTCCTTTCCTTCTGAAAAAAATTTCAAGAAAAGTTCTTGAAAATTAAAAGCTACCATCCCCAAAGATTGTAACCATTGTAACTCCTAGTACAACATCAACACCTCCCATAGGAATGGGAAGCATTGGACTAGTCAATACATATTCCCCCATGGTTAGCTTGATATTATGGCATTTTCCAGAGCAATTTATAGTTCCTCCATTTGCAACCATCACTTGACATTCTGGTGCTGGGTATAGGAAACAATTTAATTCCTTGGCTACCTTACAATGAATAAAATTATGGGTGCTACCTGAATCAATCAACACTATTACCTTTTCTTCTTGATTTGTCCTGCTATCTTGAGAGTTTGAGGAGTGGTAATTCCTGCCAGTGCATTACATGATATGGTCGGATTCATTTCTTCCTCTTCTAGGGCTGGTTCCTGGTGTATATCCTCTTCTTGTTCATTTTCTTCTTCCTCTTCACAATCTATGTAAAATAATTTCTTCTCGACACACTTATGACCTTTAGTGTATTTGCTATCACAACTGTAGCAAAGCCCTTTTGCTCTTTTTTCTTCCAATTTTTGTGGTGTCAACCTTGTAGGTTGTGGAAATCTAGGCGTAGCAACACTTCCTTCTTTATAGAATTAAGTGGTAGGCTTCCTTGTCGCCATAATTTTACATTCAACTTTTCTTGCCAACCTGAATGCCTTCTCCAATGAATCAGGTTCCAAAACGCGAACTTCATGTTGGATGTTATCCTTTAAAGTGCCTATGAAGAGATCAATCCTGTGTTCCTCTGAAATATCAGTTACCCTTATATTCAATTTTTGGAAGTCCTCAATGTGCTCCCCCACTAAACCCTTTTGTTTGAGATTTATCAATTGGCTAAAGAAGGTGTTTCTCTTTGTATCCTCATAATGTGCTATCATTTCTTCAGTAAAAATTGACCAAGTGACAATTTTTTTACGGGAGCAAAGCCATCGATACCATACAAATGTATTTTGTTCTAAATGTAAAGTTGCAATGCGTACATTTTGTGTGTTTTGCACGTTATGGAGATCAAAATATTGCTCCATCTGTAGTATCCATGTTACAGGATCCTTTCCATCAAACTTCCTCATATCCATTTTTGGAATATGGTTGTTCTTCCTGCCAACATTAGAGTTTATTAAATCACGATTAAAATTTATTTTGTTCTCATCATAAGGTTCTTCTACTATATTTTCACCATTAGGAAACATTTGTTGTATCAACTTTTTCAAACCTTCGATGTCTGCTTTGAGATCATTCTTCATGTTTTACATGTTTTCTTTCATGTCATCCATCTTAGCTTCCATGCCAGCTTCCATGCCATCCATCTTAGCTTCCATGCCTTTCTTCAAACCGTCCATCTTCACTTCCACGCCTTTCTTCAAAACTTCCATTTCATTTTTTGTTGCTCTTTGCGAGAGTGAAAATTGTTGCACTTGCTCTTGTAATTTTGATAGATCATGTTGCAATTCTTCATCTTCATGAGTCATAGTAGAGCCTTCCGAAGGCTTAATGGGTGTTGAATTATTTTTAAGGGGCATCTTTTAGAACCCAATACTACTATATATTCTACAATATTCCCTTGGAATCAATTCAAATTGATTCTTCAAAGAAGACTTATGCAATTTGGAAAGAAAAATATATATACACACCTTTTTCTTGCTTTTGAGGAGTTCAATATTGAAATTGGATAATATCTATGATTGAAGCATTTAAATATTTTAATTTTAGTATCAACGTAGCCCTCTTAATTATCTTTCAAATGCCATAGTTCTGACCTGATTTGGATTCTACAAGACAAAGTTGTGTTCAGTCTCCCACAATGACCTAATTCTGGACTGGTTCAGTAGAGCTAAATTGTACGAGTTTACACGTGTTATTGTTTCATCCTTTGTCTCTGAAATTGATATCCAAGAAACTACAGTCCATGTACTTGTGACCACCTTTTACGGAACTCCAATCCGATGCCCAGAGAGAGAGTTATTGAAATTTTCCCACGATCACCTCTTTGAGATGAAATTCAGAAGCCTGAAAAAGCACTACCTTCCACAGATTATATCTCCACAAATATTATGACCCGAGATCTAAATTTTTTTGAAGAATGTCCTCAGGATTTCAGCTTCGTACCATTTGAATTTCAGATTCTGAACCTTTGTAGAAAAAAATTTATAGCGCAAATTCCACAATGACCTGTTTAAGAGCCTGAATAAAGACCTAACTTCCACAGATGATATCTCCGAAAATATTGCGAACCAAGCTCTGCAATTTTTAGACAATATTCCTCGGGATTTCAGCTTCACACCCTAAAAATTTCATTTTCTAAAACTTCGTAGAAAAAACATTATAGAGAAAATTCCACGATGACCTGTTTGGAGCAACGAAACCCTAGAATCCAAAGCCCTCATACCAAATGTTGAGTAACCAGCTCCAAAAATAGAAGAAAAGAGATATCAACACCTTATAAATAAGACACTTCGAGGGGGAAACCTCCAATACATTACATAAATGAACAATTCTTGGATGATACAATTTACAAAACGTCCTTTCTATATATAGGATTCCATGTGGCCATAATGTAATCCTAGTGGGCCACAATGTAATCCTAGCTGACCTAACAATAATAATTTAGGGGCACAATATTAAAAAAATGGGGATTACAAGGGTACAATAATAACAATAAGGGAGTTACACTAATAACAATAAGTGACTATACTAGTAATATAGGGACCTAACAACCTTGAACAAACCCTTAACCTAACCTTAACCTTAACCTTGACCTTAACCTTAACCTTATCTTCATCTTAACCTTAAGGGTAAAGTTAAGAGTAAGGGTGAAGGTTAAGGTTAGAGTTAAGGATATATTTAAGGCAAGGTTAAGGTTAAGGTTGGGTTAAGGTTAACCTTACTCTTACCTTAACCTTACCCTTAACCTTGACCTTGACCTTGACCTTGACCTTAACCTTACCCTTAACCTTGTCTTAACCTTACCCTAACCATAACCTTAAATTTACCCTTAACCTTACCTTAACCATAACCTTAACCTTAACCTTACAGTTAACCTTATCTTAACCTTAACTTAACCATAACCTTAACCTTGACCTTAACTATAACCTAACCCTAACCTTGACCAAACCCTTAACATTAACCTTAACCTAATATTTACCCTTAACCTGACCTTAACCTTACCCTTAACTTTAACCAAACCCTTAATCTTAACCTTAACCTAAACCTTAACCCTAACCTTTCCCTCAACCTAACCTTAACCTTGACTTTACCCTTAACATTAACCTTAACCTGAATAAACCCATAACCTTAACCTTAACCTGAACCTAACCTTAACCTTGACCTTAACTATAACCTAACCCTAACCTTAACCTTGACTTTACCCTTAACCTTTTCCTTACCATTAACCTAATATTAACCTTACCCTAACCTTAACCCTAACCTTACCCTTAACCTTAACCTTAACCTAACCTTAACCTTGACATTACTCTTAACCTAACCTTAACCTTAACTATAACCTAACCTTAAACTTGACCTTAACTTTACCGTTAACCATGACCTTAACCTTAACCTTGACCTTAACCTTAAGGGTAAAGTCAAGGTTAAGTTTAAGGTTATGGGAAGGTTAAGGTTAAGATAAGATTAAGATTAAGGTTAAGGTTATCGTTAGGCTAAGGTTAAGGTTAAGGTTAAGGGTAAAGTTCACTACGGGTTTAGTCAGGTTATGGTTAAGGTTAAAGGTAAGGTTAGGTTAAGGGTAAATTTAAGGTTAAGGGTAAAGTTAAGCTTAAGGTTAATGTTACCCTAACCTTAACCTTAAATTTAACCATAACCTTAATCTTACCCTTAACCTAACATTAATTTTGACCTTGACCAAACGCTTAACCTTAGCCTTAACCTTAACCTAACCTTAACCTTAACTATAACTTAACCCTAACTTTAACTTTTACCTTAACCTAACGTTAACCTTAACCTTAACAGAACTATAACCTTACCCTTAAGCTTCACCTTAACCATAACCTAACCCTAACATTAACTTTACCCTTAACCTAAACTTATCTTAACCTTAACCTAACCTTAACCTTGACTTTACCCTTAACGTAACCTTAACCTTAACCTTAACCTTAACCCTTAACCTAACCTTAACCTTAACCATAACCTAACCTTAACCATAACCTTGACCTTAACTATAACGTAACCCTAACCTTACCCTTAACCATAACCTTAACCTTAATCTTCCCATAACCTTAACCTTAACCTAACCTTAACCTTAACCTAACCTTAACCTTACGCTTAACCTTAACCTTAACCTAACCTTAACCTTAACCTTAACTATAACATAACCCTAACCTTAACCTTAACCTTAACCTAACCTTAACCTTATCTTAACCTTAACTATAACCTAACACTAACCGTGACCAAATATTAACCTTTACCTTAACATTACCTTTAACCTAACCTTAACCTTAACCTTAACCTTCCCATAACCATAACCTTAACCTTAACCTTGACCTTAACCTTAACCTTAACTATAACCTTAACCTTAACCTTAACCTAACCCTAACCCTAACCTTTACCTTAACTATAACCTTAAGGTTAGGTTAAGTTAAGGTAAGGGTAAGGTGATGGTTAAGGTTATAGGTTACGTTAGGTTAAGGTTAGGGTTTAGGTTAGGTTAAGGTCAATGTTAAGGTTAAGGTTAAGATTAAGGGTAAAGTTAAGGTTAAGGTTAAGGTTACGAGTTTAGTCAGGTTAAGGTTAAGGTTAAAGTTAGGTTAAGGTTAAGGCTATGGTTATGGGAAGGTTAAGGTTAAGGTTAAAGTTAAGGGGTTAAGGTTAGGTTAAGGTAAAGTCAAGGATAAGGTTAGGTTAAGGTTAAGATTAGGTTAAGGTTAAGGCTACAGGTTTAATCAGGTTAAGGTTAAGGTGAATGGTAAGGTTAAGGTTATAGTTAAGATAAGGCTTGGTTAAGGTTAAGGTTAAGGTTAGGGTAAGGTTAAGGGTTAGGTCAAGGTTAAGGGTTTAGTCAGGTTAAGGTTAACATTAAGGTTAAGGTTAATGTTATGGTTAAGGTTAAGGTTAAGGTGAATGTTAAGGTTTTGGTCAAGGTTTGGGTCAGGTTATAGTTAACCTTAACCTTAACCTTAATATTAACCTTAGCCTTTACCAAACCCTTAACCTTAACCTTACCCTTAACCTAACCTTAACCATAACCTTAACCTTAACCTTACCCTTAACTGTAACCTTAACCTTAACCTTACCCTTAACCTTGACTTGACCCTTAATGTAACCTTAACCTTGACTTTACCTTTAACCTTTACCTAACCGTAACCTTAACCTTAACCTGACTAAACCCGTAAAATTAACCTTAACCTAACCTTAATGATAACCTTAACCTTAACTTTATCCTTAACATTACCTAACTATAACCTAACCTTAACCTTAACCCTAAACTTAATCTTAAGTTTATCCTTGACCTAAACTTAACCTTAACTTGAACCTTAACTTAACCTAACCTTAATCTTGACATAACCGTAACTTGAACCTTAACTTAGCCCAACCTTAACCTTGACATAACCGTAACCTTAACCTTACCTTAACCTAACTTACCTTTAACCTTCCCCTAACCTTAACCTAAACCTTAACCTTAACTTAACCTTAACCTTGACTTTACCCTTAACCTTACTCTAACCAAACCCTTTACGTAACCTTAAACTTAACCTTAACCTTACCCTTACCCTCATCTTAACCTTAACCTTGACCTTAACCTTAACCCAGACCAAACCCTTAACCTTAACCTAACTAAACCCATAACCTTAACCTTAAGCTTAACCTTAACTATAACCTAACCCTAACCTTGACCAAACCCTTAACCTTAACCTTAACCTTAACCTTTCCCTAACCTTAACCCTTAAACATTAACTTGACTAAACCCTTAACCTTAAACTTAACCTTAACCAAAATTTAACCTTAACCTTAAATTTACCCTTAACCTTCACTCTAAACTAACCTTACCTTTACCTTAACCTTAACCTTACCCTTACCCTTAACCTTAACCAAACCATTAACCTTAATGTAATGTTCCCAATTTTTATCCTTAAGCTAAAATGGAAATTATAGTTGCATAATTTATTTTTCTTAATAAAATGGGTAAGTAGACACCTTAGCCCTCTTTTATTGAAGAAATAACACTCATTGTGTGAAAGGAGGACAAATAAGCAGCTGAAATAAACATCTAAGTGTGTGAATGGTACCCAGCTTACTTGATTTAGTCACCTTTGACTAAAGTCAACAGTGCTGCCCAAGGAGGACAAGCTTCCTAGAGAAGTTGCACAGTTTTGGAGGGAGGACATTCACATGAGGGTGGAAACCCTAATTGGTGGAACCATAGTGAATAAGAGTTCCCTTTCTTTATATGGAGGAGATGGCAGCCTATTTTGATCATGTTTGAGTATAGAATTTCGAATAGGGTCTGTAGAGGCTTGCATCCCCGGGTTGTTTAGTAGGGTGGTGGTGCCCTTAGGCACTAGGGTGTTCCCGGTCGGGAATCCCTACCTCTTACTCAAGGAAGGATGAGGAATGAACTAATTTTCCTCAATTCAGCATTGGCCACAAATACATTCATCACCTACAGCGTTAGCTCTGTAGCAGAGAGGATGTTGTGCTATTGGGTGCGTCAAGAGAGGAACTCATGGAGTCTCTCTTGATTGATTTTATTCAGTGGAGGAGTGATCTATTCATTGGAGGAGCTGCAAGGAGGATTTTCGGTCTTCATATCATATCTTTGGCACTTGGCCAACATTCCATCATCTCCCACTGCGTAGTGCTTAGAGGAAACTGCGTTATTTTATGGAGGCAGTGAGAGAGGGGTTCATTGGGCTCATCAAGAGTGTGTTTTTGAAACAAAGGGATCAGCCCTTTATGCTTGGAGACATTATCAGAGGATGGAAATCACATTTCATATCTACCATGGCCTCATTCATATTACAATTCAGTTGCAGTGACAACTCTGTTGTCACATTTTTAATTCTCCGACATTTCTAGCAATCTTTCATAGATTCGTTAGAAATCCTGTATTTTAGCCCATTCCTTTGTCATTGCGCATTTTTTTTGTATCCTATAGCCAATTTGTATTTCATGTGCATTCAATAGCTGCTACTCTCATAGAGACTGCGCAGGCATGGTCCTATGGCATTCTGAGTAGTGCAGCAACTCATGTATTTTAGGGTATGATCACTTGGAGTTTGGTTCCATTGTATGAGGGGTTCTTCCCTCTTCTATTTCTTGTATATTTGCTGAATAATATCATATTTTTGGCTGCATATCATTTCCCCCTCATGGTGTATTCATATTTGTAGAGTTTAATGTTTATGTTCACATATTGTTTTAAGCTCTTTCATTGAGCATTGTTTTAGAGACCTAGATTGGTGAGATCTGTATAACCCATCTAGAGTTATTTCTTTGAGCTCATTTTCTGCATATTAACTGTATGTTGTGTGTTCTAAGGAATCCTAGCAATGGGTTGTCTTATTTTTACAGCAACTTCCTTATATAGTGTCCTCAAGGGCCCCGTAATAGAAATTCCCAAAGTGGAATATTGCATATCCATATGCAGAGTATGTGAAGGGCCAGCTAGCCTCAAGATATCTCCCTTCTTTGAATGGAGACATATCCTGTAAATTCCCAAATAGTCAATCTCTGGAATGGACTTGTGGTGTCTCACTGAAGACAGAATTGGAATATCCTAAGATATTATCGATGGAGCAGAAAGTTCCAGATTTGGGGCATTACACTTAACCTTAACCTTAACCTAACCTTGACCTTAACCTTGACTTTACCCTTAACCTATCCTTAAACTTAACCTTAACCTTACCCTTAACCTTATCTTAACCTAACCTTAAGCTTGACCTTAACTTTAACATTATATTACCCTTAACCTAACTTTAAACTCAACTATAGCCTTAACCTTAAGGTTATGGTTAAGGTAAGGTTAATATAAGGTTAAGGGTAAGGTTAAGGTTAAGGGTAGAGTTAAGGTTAAGGCAAGGTTAAGGTTAAAATAAGGTTAAGGGTAAGGTTAAGGTCAAGGTTAAGGTTAAGGTTAAGATAAGGTTAAGGTTAGGTTAAGGTCACGTGTTATAGCTAACGTTAAGGTTAGGTTAAGGGTAAGATAAGGCTAACCCAACCTTAACCTTGACCTTAAATATAACCTAAACCAAACCTTGACCAAACCCTTAACACTAACCTTAACCTTGACTTTACCATGAACCTAACCTTACCCTAACCATAACCTTTAATTAACCTTAACCTAACCTTAACCGTGATGTTAACTATAACCCAACCCTAACCATGAAAAAAACCTTAACCTTAACCTAACCTCAACCTTAACCTAACCTTTACCCTAACCTTAACTTTACCCTTAACCTTAACCTTAACCTTAATCTTAAGTTTAACCTAAACCTTCCCCTAACATTAACCCTAACCTTATCCTTAACCTTAACCTTAACTATAACCTTACCTTAACCAAACCCTTAACCTTAACCTTAACTTGACTAAACCCATAACCTTAACCTTAAAATTACCCTTAACCTTTACCCTTAACCTTAACCTAACCTTAACCTTAACCTTAACATTAACCTTAACCTTAACCTAACCCTTAACCTTAACCTTAACCTTAACCTTAAGGCTAAGGTTAGATTAGATTAAGGGTAAGGTTAATGTTAAGGTTAAGGTCAAGGTCAAGGTTAACCTTAACCTAACCTTAATCTTACCTTAACCTTTACCTAACCTTAACCTTAACCTTAACCTAACCTTAACTTTGACCTTAACTATAACCTAACCCTCACCTTGGCCAAACCCTTAACCTTAACCAAACTAAACCCGTAACCTTAATCGTAACCTTACCCTTAACCTTAACTTATTCTTTACCTTAACGAGCTTAGTCAGGTTAAGGTTAAGGTTATGGTTAGGTTAAGGGTAAGGTTAAGGTTAAGGTTAAGGTTAGGGTTAGGTTAAGGATAAATTTTAAGGTTAAGGTTAAGGGTTTGGTTATGGGAAGGTTAAGGTTAACCTTCACCTTAACCTTGACTTTAACCTTGACCTTCCCCTAACCTTAACCATAACCTTACATAACCTTAACCTTAACTTTCACTTTACCCTAACCTTAGGGGTTTAGTGAGGTTAAGTTTAAGGTTAAGGATTTTTCAAACTTACGGATAGGTTATAGTTAAAGTTAAGGTTAAGATAAATGTTAAGGTTAACCTTAACCTTAACCTTACCCTTACCTAAGCTTAACCTTAACTTTACCCTTAATTTTAACTTTACCGTTAACAGTAACCTTGACCAAACCCTTAACCTTAACCTTAACCTGACTAAACCCTTAACCTTAACCTTAACATTAACCTTAACCTTAACCTTACCCCCTTAACCTTAACATTAACCTAACCTAAACCTTAACTAAAACCTAAGCCTAACCTTAACCAAACCCTTAACCTTAACCTTTACCCTAACCTTACCATTAACCTTAACCTTAACCTGAGGTTAAGTTTATGATTAATGTTAAGGTTAAGGTTAAGGGTAAGGTTAAGGTTAAGGTAATCAGTTTAGTCAGGTTAAGGTTGAGTTCAAGGTTAAGGTTAGGTTAAGGGTAAAGTTAAGGTTAAGGTTATAGGTTTAGTCAGGTTAAGGGAGGGTTAGGTTATAGTTAAGGTTAAGGTTAGGTTAAGGGTAAAGTTTAGGTTAAGTTTAGGTTAAGGTTAAGATTAGGTTTAAGGTAAGGTTAAGGTTAAGATTAGGTTAAGGGTAAAGTTAAGTTTAAGGTTAGGGGAAGGTTAAGGTTAAAATTAGGTTAAGGTTAAGGTTACGGGTTTAGTGAGGTTAAGGTTAAGATTAAGGTTAAGGTTAAGGGTTTATTGAAGGTTAGGGTTAGGTTTTATGGGTTTAGTTAGGTTAAGCTTTTGGTCAAGGTTAGGGTTAGGCTATAACCTTACCCTTAACCTTAACCTTGAACTTAACTTATACTTAACCTTAACCTTAACCTTGAGCATTGTTAGGGTCTCTGTAATTTGGAAGATTGGAAAATACAAACTACAAAGCCTACATCTGAACCAATTTGGGATTCTAGGATCTATTCCTCCTGAATCTATAGAGGGATCTCTCTATAAGTGAAAATATTTATTTATCTTTAAGGCTTTTGGTATGATATTAGGCTAGCTATTAAGAACAGGGGTTTTGTTTGGTTTTGGTTGGGCAAGGATATGATGAAGGTGAAGGAAGTCTTTATGAAGGGTGAAGGTGTAAGTAGTTGAAATATTGGTTCAGCTAATAATATAGGTAAGGAGTAGCTTCAATCCATTGGGCTATGGAGTCATAATATGGCTTAAGCAGCAAGGCTCAAGAGTGGTCTATGGGGCAAGTCATCTATGTCAAACGATCACTTCAAGTTGATTTTATGGAATGAGACAATAAGAAATGGAGTGGGGGAGAATCAAACAGATGAAGAAAAAAGAACAGCCTAAGATCAAGTAAGTACTTTGAAACTATCCTGCTTTTGGCATGCACTTAAGAAAATACATAAAAGTAATCTAAGATTAGGTAAGTACTTCTAAACTAGCCTACTTTTGATGCACTTTCAATTAAACATTTAAAACACATGGAATAGCTTAAGATCAAGTAAATACTTCTAACTTAGCCTGATTTCAGCATATTAAAAGGAAAACATTCATGATAAACATAAAAAGTAGTCCAAGATCAAGTAAGTACTTTGAAACTTGCCTGCTTTCAACATACTCTTAAGGGAACTTTTCAAAGTAACTGTTGGAGATAAACTAGAGGACAAGGCTAACCATAAACTTATCTAGCTTAGCTTTAATTAGCAAAATTATTAAGAACGTTCAAAGACAAATATCAAGTTGTACTCAGGAAATATGGGCTTTGTTAGCACCTGAATTGGACCCCAGGCTACAAAGGAAAAATAGGGTAACAAACTAAACCACACTCAGCCTTGTAGCTAGCCCTACAAGGATAGGAGAGGGCTCTCTCCATGAACGAATATTCAATGGAACATAATAAATGGACTGATATTAGGCTAGATAAAATGATGGGAAAAGAGTTTCATAAAATGAATGAATGAATGAATTTTCAGGGATGTGTGGGATAAAGGGACAGTTGAAACTGAGAATCAAATCAGGACACAGGGTATTTCATGGGGCAAGATAGGCAGGAAACTTAGAAATTAAAATTTAATGGGGATGGGATGAAAGACTGTTGAGAAGCTGAAAAGGGCACAACAAATGGATCTTTTTCAAACAGAAGAAAAATATAGAGTATGAATGATTTCCCAAGGCAAAGCATATAAAATGGATTCTACCTTTCTGTCTTGAAAGCATTCAAAAGGAAATGTTTATGGATGAATGGAATACATAACAATTCACATATGAAACAAAGAAGAAAAACAAATGCTAACTCTCATACCACATGGATCCCACAAATCAGAGCTGCATCTCTTATTAATTCCTGTCAAACTGTATAATGTAGCGCAGAGATGTTCTTCCACACCATTCCCCTAATTTCTAAGTTACTCCCTATTCTCTTACAAATAATTTATAATTACAATAAATAGGCTCAAATGTGGGAACATGGATCCATGAAAAGGGAGTTGTTCTAACAGTTGAAGAACTGAAATACAATCATAGAAAGAAATACAACAAGCTGCCCCTAAGAATAAGGGACAACATTGCATTTGACTACTTGGGGATTTTTCTGTTAGGCTGTATGAAAGAAAATAGGTAATCCGATGAATAGATTTCCTATTTTTTTGCTTGCTGTAACAATCTTTGTTTTAAATAAGCTCTCATCCCTTTGACTGTTTCCTTGCTTTCCACTATTTCTAATTCTGAAGAAAACTGATTTTTTTAAATAACATGCCTTTGAAATGAAACTTTGCCTTCAATGAAGGGAAAATAATGAATAGGAAGGGAGGGAGAGGAGGCGGGACCTGCATTACAATCGCAATCAGAGTGAGCTGGGCAGAGGGATATCATATTAATAAAATAGTCATAATATAACAATCGGCGGTGGCATTGCAATCGGAATTGGAAGAGGGGAGTAACATATTACAAATATTGTGATGCAATGGGGAGGAAGGCCTTTGTAATAAACAAAACAGATGAATTTTTAACCTTTACAAAGGAAAAAGGCGTTTTGTAATGAATGGCAGAGGGTTTCAAATGGTGGGCCCCAAGATTAATCGCAATTGGAAATTGGAGGGGAGTGGAGTGTAACATATATGGGAATGTCGATTGCGATGGCCCGATTAGCTATGTGTTGTCCGATCGGTGGGAAAAATCAACGGTGGAGAGATCAATCGAGGGTTGTTGCGATCGGAGGAGCAGATCGGGTAATCGGAGGGAGGGACTTGTGATTGATCAGATCGGAGGATGGTGCGATTGGCGGATCGGAGCATTCGAATGAATTTTGCAATGTGATCGAGGGGAAAGGTTTGCGATGGGTCAATTGGAGGGGGAATTATGGAAGTGCCAATTTCCGATGGCCCGATTAGCTGTGGGCCATCGGATCGGACCAAGAGATCGACGGTGGAGACATTGATCGGGGGTTTTCCATTGGGGGTAAACTATCGGGGCAATCGCATTGGAAACTTCCGCAATAGGCCGATCGTGTCATACAAATAAAACATGCGATGCGATTGAAAGGGGAAGGGACTTGGGTTATGTGGGTTTTGTTATAATATAAAACTTATTAATAAAGTTTCATCACAACGTATGGTGGGGAAGTGGTTTGGGAACGACGGGGGTTTATTATAATATAAAGTTTTGAACTTTGATATAAGGTTTAAAGGCATGAAGGGGAAGTGGTTTATGGAATAAATCACATATTTGTTAAATTATTTTATAATGCAATTTTATAGTAGGAAAGGGGGAAAAAGGGTTTATAAGAAAAGATATTAAACTTTAAACATAAATTTTAAGGGGAACATGGGAAATAGGGGAGGTTTAAGGAATAGGAGAATTTTACTTCACTTAGGCATAAAATTCAATCCAGAAGTTAGTTTTGAGAGTGTAGTATACCGTTGGAAAGCTCTTTTCGGGCTCTTTCTGATGGATCTACTTGGAGGATGATTTGGCACTGAACATGCTACAGAAAACTTCTCTAAAGGCGAGGACATAACTTTGTGGAGATAACAGCTTCTGAATTGTGACTTATTACACATGATGATATAGAATTACATAATGAATAATAATAAAGGAAAAATATCACGTTTTCACCTCAAAAACATGGTCTTGAGGTGAAAATTACATCAAGCTGAATAAAATATATTTTTGATCTTTCAAGTGTTGTGACTTTTGATTTTATTGACTTCCTCATGACCTTGCTGATATTATTGACCTTTGACTCATTAATTTGACCATGGTGAGACCCTAGAAACTAATGAGACCCATCCTATGACCTACTGATATGATTTTTAGAATAAAAGTGACTAATGACTAAAGACCATAGAAAGGAAAATCAGCAAGTACCTCATGAGGGACAACTGATAAAAATTACTACCATCAATGAATCCATGACCTAGCGGAATGGTGAAGTTTATTCGGTATGAGACACCTAATATGTAAATGCAAAAGAGCAGTTTTGATCATTGATGGCAGTATGACTAGACTGACACTAACATTGGCTGCAATGGGGATGGTAGCTCCTTGGAGGTGCCAAGAACACCGTAGACCAAGTAGCCTTATCCATTGGGCATGGAGTCAAAAATGTTGAAAACTGACACAAATGCAAACTGACTCTGACTCTAGACTAAGACTGAAAACTGAAATAAAACCAAACCATACGCATATCATCCAAGTTTTATAGTCTTCACCTTGGGCCCCAAACTTGAATGACTGTGAATTTTGAACTTTGATTTTAGAAAAATAAAATGGTATATATAATGATGATGAGATAGATTCCGATCCATGTCTTCAACAATGGTAGTGCTTCAATAGCCTACCATTTACTGCTCCTCTAGGACAATCCTGGCCATCCATTTCCGAAATCAAGAAGGCATTCTGTCCCCTGTATGTTGTAATTCTGTAAGGTCACTTCCATAGGTTGTAAAATTTACCGTGCTTGCCTTTGTCTTCATTTCTTGCATCCCATTTCAACACTACATCATCCAACTGAAACTTTTTTTCTTTAGTCTTCCTGTCATAGATCTTTTTAATCTTTTCCGAAAACTGACTCGTTTTCTGTGACACTTCTTCTCTTGTTTGTTGAAGGTGGATCACCTGGTTGATTCTTCGCTGGTTTTCATCATCTTCACTGCCAACTTCTTGTAATAATCTCATAACTAGAACCGTAAGACAAGTAGGAAAGACCACATCAGTACCATAAACCAACTCAAAAGGTGACATACCTATTGATCTTTTACTGCTGACTCTGTCTGCCCACAGTGCGTTGATAAGCTTCTGGTGCCAATTTCTTTTGTTTTCCTCCAAAATTTTCTTA
Organism: Pinus albicaulis; assembly: GCA_034641835.2. Classification (NCBI taxonomy): domain Eukaryota; kingdom Viridiplantae; phylum Streptophyta; class Pinopsida; order Pinales; family Pinaceae; genus Pinus; species Pinus albicaulis. Next base: position 460,078 of record JAXQQM020070571.1, on the reverse strand, counting down.
ATTATACTGATCAGTGATTTATTCGATGACTTTTCCAGGCTGTTGCCTTGTGGATAATACGTTGTTGAATGACCTAGCATGATGTTGTATTTATCACAGAAATCGATCATTTTCTTTGATCTGAACGCGGCTGCATTATCTGTCACAATTTTACATGGGCAACCAAAATGAGATAAAATATTTGATTCCAGGAATTGAATAATTACCATGTCATTCGCTTGCCTGGCAGGGATGGCCTCGATTCATTTCGTAAAATAATTTGTCCCAATCAATATCCATCGATGCTGTTTTGAGGACGCGGGATGTATTTCTCATATAAAATCGAGCCCCCACTGTTGAAAGGGCGCGTTCACTGAAACATGTTTCAAAGGAAGTGGAAGAAATTTATTCTTCCCTTGGAAAATTTGACACTCATGACAATTAATCACTGTTTTATATAAATTATAAAATAATGCGGGCCAATAATACTTGGCTCTCAATACCTTGTTCACTGTAGTTTTCCAAAACAGGTGACCACCACAGTCACCTTTATGGAAATCGTGCATTACCTTCTGAGCTTCTTCTTCAACCAGGAAATTTAGCAAAACGCCTCCCAGATCCTTCCAAAATAGAGCACTGTTCAAAATGAAATATTTTTTATATTTAAGCTTCAAATATCTACCTTTGCTCTTAGACATGCCTGAAGGAGGTGACAGGTGTTGAAGAACATACAAAATATCTGAATACCAAGGGGACTGTAGAAAAATATCTGAAATAGGAACTAGCAAACCTTCATCTTCCTCTTCTGACATCGCTGTAATGAGGTTTATATCCAAGGCACGCAAATTTGATTGAGCCATCAATTTCACCAAACCTTGGCCTTTGATCAATTTCGTGGGCTTGATCTCCAGATCATACTCCAACATAGCTACTATCCATTTGCCTCTTTGGCCTTCTGGATCAGTTTGCATGAGCACATCCTTGACTGCTGCGTTAGGGACATATGCTATAGTGTGTGAATGTAGAATATAGACCCTAAAATCTTTCAATGCCTTGACAAGAGACAATGCCTGCTTTTCAATAATATTATATCTTAAAGCAGCATCTCTAATATTCCTACTGAAAAAGGCAATTGGATTTTCTACTTCATCTCTCTTTTTCATTAAAACAACAGCCATAGTATGCTCAGATGCAAATGAAAATATAATAAAATCTTGAGTATAGTCAGGACTGATCAGAACTAGGGCATTAGACAAAGAAAAATTTACCAGATTGAATGATTTAATATCTTCTTCACTCCACTTAACCGTGCTGTCTTTTTTCAACATATTGGTCATTTCTCTCAAATGCTCGGCCAGATTAGGTATAAATTTGTGCAAAAAATTCATCTTACCATTAAAGGCCTAAATCTCTTTCTTGTTATGTGGAAGATCTATGAGCTAGATTACCTCCACTCTGGTTGGATCTATGCGGATGCCATCTTTAGCGATGGTGTGCCCGAGCAATTTTCCCTCATCCATGGCAAAAAGGCTCTTTTTGGGATTGAGAGAAATCCCAAACTTTCTGCAACACTGAAAAACCACTCTTAGATGGTGCAAATTCTCATTATCTGAACCTGAAAACACTGTCAAATCATCCAAATAAACAACAAGAAAAACATCTTTTTCATTTGCAAAAGAAATTTCCATTTCACGCTGGAAGGTGGCTCCAGCGTTCTTCAGTCCAAAGGGCATCTTGGCATACTGGAAGGTTCCCCAGGGTGTTGTGAAGGTAGTTTTATCTTGGTCCTTATCATGCACCAAGATCTGATTGTAGCCTGAGTAGCCATCAAGTAGTGACATCCTATATGCTCCAACTACTCTCTGCAGAATATGGTCCATTTTCGGAAGTGGGTAATTATCCTTTAAGGATGCCTTATTCAAGTTCCGAAAGTCAATACACAAGCTTATTTCTCCAATATTTTTACGCACTGGGACCAAATTCGAATTCCAATCAAAAAATCTAATAGGAACTATGATTCTTGCTTTGTACAACCTGTTTACCTTCTTTTCAATTGATGGCAACAGCTTTGGATTGATTCTTCTTAGCTTCTGTCTGAAAGGCTTATGATCCGGTTTGATAGGAATTGTATGCTGAATTATGTTCTTATCATACACTTTCAAATATGAATAATCCCATGCAAATACATCAGCAAATTTAGAAAGAAATTTAACATACTTCTCCTTTACCTCAGGGGATAATGCCTTTGATAATTTGACAAACTTGGGCTGATCAGTTGTTCCAATATTCACATCTTCAACTCCTTTCTCTGTGGGCATCAAGCTTGGTTTCTTTGCGACATCATCCTGATCAAAAAGCTCCTCTAGAGGTATGAGACCTTTAGGAATTGCATTATCCTTTAACTGCAATATGTCCATCTAGTTTGCTTCTAACTCCTGATCATCAACCTCATACTCACCCTCTATGGGAGTATCTTTGAATTTTCTCTCACCCTGCAAAAATGCATTAATCTCATTATCATCCCAAAATACTTGCCAATACCTTAAATTGTCTGGAACAACAGAACTATGTTTGACATAGATTTCAAACTTATTGCTGGAATTCATTGGAATCTTCAAGTTACTTGCACTAGTGGCAAGAGAATCAGCAATAATGTTCTGCATCATGGGCACTGCTGTCAAAGTATACTCTAGGAATGTTTTCAAAATGTCCAAGACTGCATTTATGTATGCCCTCAATCTTGGATGTTTTGCTTGATATTCTCCCTTCACCTGTTTGATTATCACTTCAGAGTCTCCATACACAAAAATCCTTTTTTCATTCAACTTCTTCAAAATTTTGAGACCTGCAATCAAAGCCTCATATTCTGCTTCATTTTTAGAGAAATCAAAAGCTAGCTTATAAGCATAAACTCTAACATTACTTGGAACCTTATCAGGTTGAATAATAGGGCTCCTAATTCATATTCTAATGCCACCTCCATCCTTACCAATAGCTCCATCAAAATCCATATTCCATAGGCCTTCTTCTTCTTCTTGAAGATGCTAGAAATTTGTTTCTTTCTCTTCTTTACCTTGGCTGGTTTCTGGCTGTTCATTGTCCCTTTGCTGCTGGTAGGCAGGAGGTTCAGAGGTGTTTGCTGCTTTGTTCTTTTTCGGTTTGAGGACCTCTCTAAAATTCTCTGAAATCTCAGGTATTTCATCCACTTGTACCAATTGAACATTCTCATCATTTAAACCACCATCAGAATACAAGACAAAAGACTCTAAGTCTATATGGACAACATTAATGGGATGATTTACAGGCTTGTCTTTGCTGGTAATCATATATTTCATTTTATTTTCCCTATATAAATTCTGCAACTGGCCAAATACAGGGATAGTGGCATAAGAGAAGTCAAGCTGCATGGTTCCCTTAATTTTTTCACCCCAAGACCTAGATAGAAGCATTCCAAACCTTGGTGGGACATCAGCAACAACTACATCCATCAAGACATTCTTTGCTGGAATCTGATCTAAAGACACTACCAAATCTTTAATTAAACCAATATAGTGGACCCTACTTGAGTCAAAGGAATACAAGATATGATATTTACGAGTGATTTCAAGGCCTAGCTTCTCCATGACAGCTTTGGGCATCATATTATGTGAGGCCCCAGAGTCCAACATATCATTATGTAGGATAAAATCATGTACTCTAAGACTCAAGTAAAAAGGAGGGACTTCCTTTTCTTCAGATTCTTCTGTGGCTAGACCGAAAATAAGTTCAGGGTAGTCGTCTTCTACATTGACCATATAGGAGACAGAATCTATTTGCAAGACTTTGGACACCTGATTTTTATACACACTATTGTTTACCAACTCTGTGAGGGGCGTAGACACTTTTAACTTAGAAATTTCATTTTCTATATTAAAGGAGGGAGCTTTCTCTACCTCTTTAATGGGCAGGTCTTTCTTCTCTATTGGCTCCTTTACTGTGTTCTGCTGGTTCTTTTCATTTACTGTATTAGTAATTGCAAGTGCTTTGTTAGAGGAAGGATCCTTAGCTTTCTTTTGTGCATTGTTCTTCATTTGGAGTTCCTTTCTATTTTGAATGGGACTGACCGTAACCTCTCTGTTCCTTAAAGAGTACTGTCTTTGCTGAGCCGACAGAGCATTCATATACCCTCCCTGATAGTCATCAGACTCCTCTTCCAGTACTGTATCATTGGCCAAAATAAATTTTTTGTCTTTTTGAATGTCTGGAGTTGCCACTGTGTATTCTTCGTCTTCTGTAAGGAAAATGGGTGCACCATCCGCTGTGAAAAAGTGATTAGCCTCAATCACAGGATCATCATCATCTGAATCTGTCCCTTGCACGTAGTTTTTCTGTAAAGGAGTTTTAATCTGCTGCTGTGGTGGCGCAACTTGGTCCTGCGTTCTTTGGTCTCTCTGTTTAATTCTAAATTATGGCTGCTACCCTCTAAAATTCGGATTTCTTATTTGAGGCTCAGGTCTATCTGCAATGGTTAACCTATCAACCATTTTTTCCACTGTTCTGATTAGAGTGTCCATTTTACTGTCTGAAGTAGAGGCCTCCTCTTTTATTGTGTCTCTTTTCTCGGCTTTGGCTCGTGCTCTTTTAGCCAGCAAATTAGCTTCAACATTTACCGCTATCTTATGTATGTCTTCAACTGAAGATATATCTCTTTCACGCAACTGATATGCCATGTCAGCATCGAAACCATCAGGAAATTTTAACAATTACAGTCCCACAGGAGGTTTCAAATTAGTTGGAATAGCATTATATACAACATTGAATCTTAAAAAATATTCCTGCACGGTTTCACCCACATTCCTCTTAATGTTCTCATACTCAAACAGGATTTGAAGTGGGTTATTTTTTACCTCCCACCGGTCTAGGAACTGAGTGTGCAACTCCTGCAAAGTGAAAATTGTGCCTGGCGGTAAGGCTCTAAACCACTTTCTGGCTTCACCTCTGAAACTTTGAACAAACTTCCTTGTCGTTACATTCTATGCTTCTACCTCATGCAAATAAAAAAACTCATTCATTTTATCAACATGTTGATGAGCTGTGATGCTCTGAGTGGCATCAAAAATAGGAATTTTTCTTTGATAGTCATTCGACATATCATTGAGGACCTGGGGTAAGACCAGGGGTGCATACCTGGCAACCATAACTCTGGGTGGATTTACGACAGGACTTGTAGGATTTTAGGGAGGTGTTAATGGAGGAGATGATAATTGGGAATTGACTGACGGGAATGCTGATGATTTGGGAGGGGGAAATGTTGTTCCTGATGATTCTGAAGGCTCAGGGATATTAGTTACAGTGATGGACTGAGGAGAATTCAAAATGTAATCGTCAATGGAGGTATTTGCTCTTTGGACTTCAATATCTACAAGAAAGTCAGGATCTAAAACTGTATAATCAATGTCATTTTCAGACTTATTCCTAAATAAAGAAAGCTCAAAATTCTCGTCAAAGGAAAGGTATTCTACAAAAAACCATTCATTGGGCCAAGTATAGGATCTAAAAACGGGTCTGGGGCTTAATTATCCTTCTTGTCTTCTAACAATTCTTGGGATAAGATTTGGATTTTCAAACACAGGGGAATGATTTGGATCTGGATTAGCCCTAGTGTATCTTATTGAAGCCAATGTGGTCAAATTTCTATTTAAAAAAATCTTATTTGCAGCCTAGAAAAATATGAACATCATCTTTCAAAACCCTGGAATTATTTGATGTAAAGGGGAAAATCTTGCAAGTCATATGTTATGCTTATAAAGCTAGACTGGAGATTGACTGAAGCAACATTTATCTACTTATGCACTTGCAAAGAAATGTGCAGTTCGAAGGCTACCTGGCATAACTTCAGGCTCCGTCTGTAGTTTATAAAACAAATAACACTAACAAACAAACAATATTGAACTATTGCCCAGTATGGTCGCCAGAGAATGTTAGCACCTGAATTGGACCCCAGGCTGCAAAGGAAAAATAGGGTAAAAAACTAAACCACACTTAGCCTTGTAGCTAGCCCTACAAGGATAGGAGAGGGCTCTCTCTGTGAAAGAATATTCAATGGAACACAATAAATGGACTGATATTAGGCTAGATAAAATGATGGGAAAAGAGTTTAATAAAATGAATGAATGAATGAATTTTCAGGGATGTGTGGGATAAAGGGACATTTGAAACCGAGAATCAAATCAAGACACAAGGTATTTCATGGTGCAAGATAGGCAGGAAACTTAGCAATTAAAATTTAATGAGGATGGGATGAAAGACTGTTGAGAAGTTGAAAAGGGCACAAGAAATGGATCCTTTTCCAACAGAAGAAAAATACAGAGTATGAATGATTTCCCAAGGCGGAGCATATAAAATGGATTCTACCTTTCTATATTGAAAGCATTCAAAAGGAAATGTTTATGGATGAATGGAATACATAAAAATTCACATATGAAACAAAGAAGAAAAACAAATGCTAACTCTCATACCACATGGATCCCACAAATCAGAGCTGCATCTCTTATTAATTCATGTCAAACTATACAATGTAGCACAGAGATGTTCTTCCACACTATTCCCCTAATTTCTGAGTTACTCCCTATTCTCTTACAAATAATTTATAATTACAATAAATAGGCTCAAATGTGGGAACATAGATACATGAAAAGGGAGTTGTTCTAACAGCTGAAGAACTAAAATACAATCATAGAAAGAAATACAACAATATGCCCCTAAGAATAAGGGACAACATTACATTTGACTACTTGGGGATTTTACTGTTAGGATGTATGAAAGAAAATAAGTAATCTGATGAACATATTTCCTATTTTGCTGCTTGCTGTAAAAATCTTTGTTTTAAATAAGCTCTCGGCCCTTTGACTGTTTCCTTGCTTTCCACTATTTCTAATTCTAAAGAAAACTGATTTTTTTAAATAACATGCCTTTGAAATGAAACTTTGCCTTTAGTGAAGGGAAAATAATGAATAGGAAGGAAGGGAGAGGAGGTAGGACCCACATTACAATCGCAATTGGAGTGATCCGGGTGGAGGGATATCATATTAATAAAATAGTCTTAATATAACAATCGGCGGTGGCATCACAATCGAAATCGGAAGAGGGGAGTAACATATTACAAATATTGCGATGCGATGGGGAGGAAGGCCTTTGTAATAAACAAAACAGATGAATTTTTAACCTTTACAAAGGAAAAAGGGGTTTTGTAATGAATGGTAGAGGGTTTCAAATGGTTGGCCCCAGGATTAATCGCAATCGGAAATCAAAGGGGAGCGTAGTGTAACGTATATGGGAATGTCGATTGCGATGGCCCGATTAGTTGTGGGTTGTCCGATCGGCGAGAAAAATCAACGGTGGGGAGATCAGTCAAGGTTTTTTTTTATTGGAGGAGTAGATCGGGTAATCAGATGGAGGGACTTGCGATTGATCGGATCGGACGATGGTGCGATTGGTGGATCGGAGCATTCGAATAAATTTTTTGATGTGATCGGGGGGAAAGGTTTGTGATGGGTCAATTGAAGGGGGACTTATGGAAGTGTCGATTGCCGATGGCCCGATTAGCTGTGGGCCGTCGGATCGGACCAAGAGATCGATGCTGGAGACATTGATCGGGGGTTTTCCATCGGGGGTAAGCTATTGAGGCAATCGCATCGGAAACTTCCGCGATGGGCCGATCGGGTCATACAAATAAAACATGTGATGAGATTGAAAGGGGAACAGACTTGGGTTATGTGGGTTTTGTTATAATATAAAACTTTATAATAAATTTTCATCACAACGTATGGTGGGGAAGTGGTTTGGGAACGATGGGGGTTTATTATAATATAAAGTTTTGAACTTTGATATAAGGTTTAAAGGCATGAAGGGGAAGTGGTTTATGGAATAAATCGCATATTTGTTAAATTATTTTATAATGCGATTTTATAGTCGGAAAGGGGGAAAAAGGGTTTATAAGAAAAGATATTAAACTTTAAACATAAATTTTAAGGGGAACATGAGAAATAGGGGAGGTTTAAGGAATAGGAGAATTTTACTTCACTTAGGCATAGAATTCAATCCAGAAGTCAGTTTTGAGACTGTAGTATACCGTTGGAAACCTCTTTCCGAGATCTTTCTGATAGATTTGCTTGGAGGATGATTTGGTGCTAAAAATTTTGCGGAAAAAGTCTCTGAAGGAAGGGACATCACTTTGTGGAGATAACAGCTTCTGAATTGTGACTTATTACATATGATGATATAAAATTACATAATGAAGAATAATAAAGGAAAAATACCATTTTTTCCCCTCAAAAAATGGTTTTGAGGTGAAAATTACATCAAGCTGAATAAAAATATCTCTCTGATTTTTCCAGGTGATGTGACTTTGAATTTATTGACTTCCTCATGACCTTTCTAATATTATTGACCTTTGACTCATTATTTTGACAATGGGGAGACCCTAGAAACTAATGAGACCCATCATATGAACTACTGATATGATTTTGAGTATGAAAGTGACTAATGACTAAAGACCATAGGAAGGAAAATCAGCAAGTACCTCATGAGGGAAAATTGATAAAAAAATACTACCATCAATGAATCCATGACCTAGCGAAGTGGTGAAGTTTATTCGGTATGAGACACCTAATATGCAAATGAAAAAGAGAAGTTTTGATCACTGATGGCAGTATGAATAGACTGAAACTAACAGGCTTACCAACACTTCACTGGTTATACTCTATTGAATTATCTTTAAATAAAAAATCAGCAGAAAACATATAGATAAAGCTTATTAGTGAGAATAGGGTACTGTATGAGTAAATCATAGCTCTATATTTGTTGTTCTTTATCCGAGAAAAATGGAAAATTTAATGGAAACAAAAGAAAATAACAATTTACAATAAGAAGCACATCACCATTGACATAGACCAGGATCCCATAAATCAGCTTGTATATTGATGTTCAAAACTAGTTACAATCTTCAAGTATAGTGGGTCTCTATAGCTTCAAACTTCTCATCTCAGCTTATGAATCTTCAATTACAAACAGAGCTACAATAGCTTCAGATAACTATTTACATTCAATAGATATCCAGAGACCAACCCTTATACAATCTTCTACAACAGTATTTATAGTAGAATGAGGAGGTGGAGTGTAAGAAGGGTCTAATTTTTCAATTAATGTATAGTTTATGCTTCTCAGCCTTTGAGGGGATCAATAGAGAAGTTTTATGATATTTCCTTTGTATTAATTGATTTTAATTAAGTATTAAGCTGCTTGGCAGTTTTTTTTTACTTTAAATCTCTTTAAGCAGGTTGGCAATAACTTTGGCAAAAATATCACTGACTAGGCAGTAACTTTGCCTTCTTCTGATTTATTGAAAGTTGTAGGTGGCTCTTTGGTAGCTGGAGAGGATTCAATTAGCCTCTGATGTGGAAGTGGAGGCTTTTCGGACTGATATTTCTCCTTGTTGTTCCCTAAAACACTGTGAATTTGCTTTTGATCTGCGTTTTAAGCCTAATCAGCCTTAATCATTGTCTTATGATCTTCATACTATTTTTATCTATGGATTAGGCCTTTAATTATTGATTTTTTAGGCCTCAATCCCTTTAAAATTTGTTTAAAACCTTTAAACGCTAATACTCTTTGATCCTTGGTCTTCAATGCTGAAATTATTCAACAAATGGACTCTGGATGTGCTTTTGTAATTTTTTAGGTGCACAGAAGGTTGATGAGATCACCAATTCTCATTAGGCAAGGGTGAAATCGCAGTTGGAACACTGTAAATTCCCTTTTCATGTGAATAATTGGTCTGGGTATCATCATCCCTAGCCTTTCATTTCTTTTTGAAACTGTGGAGAAACCTTAAAAACCTGTAAAAACGAACAAATTTATGAAAAATCTGGTGAAAATAGGTCAAAGGATGCTTTGGAGGCAAGGATTAATCGTGGTCGTTGGATGAAAACATCCAATGGTTGAGATCACTTAACGGGTTCAATTGGGGGGCGGTTGGTAAATGGTGGTAGGGTTAAGTTAGGGTCAGTCAATCAAAAGGATGAACGGTGGAGATTGATCGAGAGTTTAGATGGTGGGGGAAAGGCAATGGAGGGGAATTTTTAATCGGGACTGTCGATATTCGGAGATCGACGATAGAGAAACATTTACGAAATGCTCAGGAGAGAAAACAAGGAGCAGAGACTTGGGGGTTAAAATGTGATATGAGTCGTTCGATTAAGACAATCGACGGATAAGATCTTCTAATGAGGACTTATGGAGAGTATATGGAGGCAGATGCATTAGGACGGGGATATGATCTGAGCCATCAGATTAACATGATGGACGGTAGAGATTAAATGAGAAAATGCATTGTCGTAGAGGATGGTGGTAAGCTAAAAAACAAAAAGGTTTTCACAAAAGATTTTGGGGGTAAGCGGTTTTCATAAAAGAAATGCGATACGATTCATCGCATCACACCTGTCCCTCCCAAAACCACTCTTTTCACAAAAATTTTTGGGATTAAACATCAGGCCCAAAAATTTTGCAAAATGGAACATCAGCCATCGGATCGAATGGCCCAGATCCGACGATGCAGATCGCATGCATCGGGGAAAGCTACAGGGTTGAGGAGATAGTGGGGTCCAGGTGGTAGCTCGTGAGTGGATAGATTTTTTACAAAGCGGAGGTAGGTCCCAAAGGATTTGGGCCTATTGGATTGAACCTCGACCGTTGGATTTAAATGATGAACGGTCTAGATTCGATCTCGGGGCGGAGTTAAATGAACGGAGGGAAATTCGGATAGATGGGTGGAGATCGGGTGCAATGATGGTCGTTGATCTGCAAAGATCAGCGGTGGATATTCGCTTAAAAGTTAAAATGTCGGGTTTATGAAATAACAAAGGAAAGTCGAGTTTTTGCGGGGTTTAGATATGTTTTAAGCCTTCTAAGCACCCGATTGCGGGGCTTAAGGTCTTATGAAGTGGAGGGCTATAGGATTTAAGCCCTCAGGGGCTTAAGACAACCTTATATGCAGAAAAGGGTGTTTTTGGCCTAAAAAACATAGTTTTTCAGGCAATTTGAGGGTTCCAATAGAGGAAACAAGGGGATTTAAAACCAAATGAGGGAGAGTAAAAGGTTTTAAAAGATATTTTGGAGTGATTTTTAAGGTTAAATGAGGCTTATGGAGGGATTTTATGGAGGAAAAAGGGATGACAATGGATTTTATTTATCAGTGGAAGGAGGGGTAAAAATGATGGAAAATGGGCTTTAAAGCAGTCTTCTCTTGGCAAACAGTAGGTTCTCTTGGATAATGAGGGAAAGAGCAGTGAAGATTAACTCAGAGGATAAAATATCTTCATAAGACTTTAAGAACTAACAATTTGGTCTTGAAATTGTTTCTTGAAGGCTTAAAAAATATTTTAGCCACCAATTGATATGACAAATTTTTATAGGTGGCTAACAATATTAACCTTCAACTTAACCTTAACTATAAGCTAACCCTAAACTTAACCTTACCCTTAAATTTACCCATAACCTAGCCCTAACCTTGACCTTAACTATAAACTTAACCTTAACCTTAAGCTTGATTTTACCCTTAACCTAACCTTAACCTTAACCTTAACCTAACCATAAACTTACCTTAACCTAACTTAACCTTGACCTTGACCTTTTCCTTAACCTTAACTTTAACTTTACCCTTAACCTAACTTTAACATTAACTATAACCTAACCCTAACCTTGACCTTAGCTTTACCCTTAGCCTTGACCTTAACCTTAACCTTAACCTTGACTTTACCTTAACCTAACTTTAACCTTAACCTGACTAAACCTGTAACCTTAACCTTAACCTGAACCTTTACACTTAAGGTTAGGTTAAGGGTAAAGCCAAGGTTAAGGTTATGGTTATGGGAAGGTTAAGGTTAAGGTTAAAGTTAAGGTTAAGCCTTATAATTAACCTTAACCTAACTAAACACAAACCTTAACCTTAACCTTAAATTTACCCTTAACTTAATCTTAACCTTAACCTTGACTTTACTCTTAATGTATCCTTAACCTTGACCTTAACTATAACTTAACCCTAACCTTGACCAAGCCTTAACCTTAACTTTAACCTACCCATAACTTTAAATTTACCTTAAATATAACCTAACCTTAACCTTGACCTTAAATATAACCTAACCCTAACCTTAACATTGACCAAACCCTTAACGTAAACTTAACCTTGAATTTAACTTTAACGTAACCTTAACCTTAACCTTACACTTAAAGTTAAACTTAACCTTGTCCTTAACTATAATCTAACCCTAACCTTAACCAAACCTTAACCTTAACCTTACCCTTAACGTAACCTTAACCTTGACTTTACCTTAAGGGTAAGGTTAAGGTTAAGGTTAAGGTTATGGTTAAGGTTAGGTTAAGGGAAAAGTTCAGGTTAAGGTTAAGGTTAAGGGGTTAGGGTTAGGGTTAAGGTTAAGGTTAAGGGTAAGGTCGAGGTTAAGGCTAAGGTTATGGTTATGGGAAGGTTAAGGTTAAGGTTATCATTAAGGTTAAGGTTAAGGGTTTGGTTAAGGCTACGGTTAGGTTATAGTTAAGTTCAAGGTTAAGTTTAAGGTTAAGGTTATGGGAAGGTTAAGGTAAAGTCAGGGTCAAGGTTAGGGTTAGGTTAAGGTTAAGGGTAAGGGTAAGGTTAAGGTTAAGGTTAGGGAAAAGTTAAATTTAAGGTTAATTAAAGGTTAGGTTAACGTTGAGGTTAAGGTTAAGGTCAACATTAGGGTCAGGTTAAGTTAAGGTTAAGGTTAAGGTTCAGGTTATGGGTAAGCTTATGGTTAGGTTAAGGTTAAGGTTAGGATAAGGTTAAGATAAGGCTAAGGTTAAGGTTAAGGGTAGGTTAAGGTTAGGGTTAGGTGAAGGTTAGGTTAAGGTTAAGGTTAATGGCTTGGTCAAGGTTAACCTAACCTCAAGGTTATGGTTAGGTTATGGGTAAGGTTAAGGTTAGGTTAGGGTAAAGTCAAGGTTAAGGTTAAGGTTACGGTCAAGGGGAAGCTTAAGGTTAAGGTTAGGTTAAGTTAAGGTTAAGGTTAATGTTAAGGTTATAGTTAAGGTTAAGGTTAAGGGTAAAGTTAAGGTTAAGGTGAAGGTTAAGGGTAAAGTTAAAGTTAAAGTTAAGGTTAGTGTTAGGTTATAGTTATGGTCAAGGTTAAGTTTAAGGTTAAGGTTAAAGTTAAGGTTAAGGTTAAAGTTAAGGTTAAGGTTAAGGTTAAAGGTAAAGTTAAGGTCAAGGTTAGGGTTAGGTTATAGTTAAGGTTAAGGTTACTTTAAGGGTATATTCAAGGTTAAGGTTACGGTTATGGGTTTAATAAGGTTAAGGTTAAGGGTGAAGTTTAAGGATACGGGTCTTAACCTTAACCTTACCCTTAACCTTCACCCTTAACCTCAACCTTAACCTTAACCTTAACCTTCACCATAACCTAACCTTAACCTTAACCTTAACTATAACTAACCTTGACCTTAACCTTAACTTAACCTAACCTTAACTTTACCCTAACCTTAACCTTAACCTTAACCTTAACTTTAGTCTTAACCTTACCCTTAACCTTAACCTTAACCTTAACCTTGGCTTTACCCTTAACCTAATCTTAACCTTAACCTTGACTTTACCCTTAACGTAACCTTAACCTTGACTTTCTCCTTAACCTTAACCTTGACCTTAACCTTAACCTTAACAATACGTTTAGAGGTTATGGTTAAGGTTAGGTTAATGGTAAATTTAAGGTTAAGGTTAATGATATGGTTACGGTTTTAGTCAGGTTAAGGTTAAGGGGCTAGGGTTAAGGTTACGGTTAAGGGTAAGGTCAAGGTTAAGGTTAAGGTTATGGTTATGGGAAGGTTAAGGTTAAGGTTATGGTTATGGCTAAGGTTAAGGTTAAGGTTAAGGGTTTGGTTAAGGTTAGGGTTAGGTTATAGTTAAGGAATAGGTTAACTTTAAGGTTATTGTTAAGGTTATGGGAAGGTTAAGGTTAAGGTTAAGAGGTTAAAGTTAGGTTAAGGTAAAGTCAGGGTCAAGGTTAGGGTTAGGTTAAGGTTAAGATAAGGTTAAAGTTAAGGTTAAGGGTAAGGTTAAGGTTAAGGTTAGGGAAAAGTTAAAGTTAAGGTTAATTCAAGGTTAGGCTAAGGTTGAGGTTAAGGTTAAGGTCAAGGTTAGGGTCAGGTTAAGTTAAAGTTAAGGTTAAGGTTAAGGTTTAGGTTATGGGTAAGGTTATGGTTAGGTTTAGGTTAAGGTTAAGGTTAGATTAAGGTTAAGATAAGGTTAAGGGTAGGTTAAGGTATAGGTTAAGGTTAGGGTTAGGTTAATGTTATGTTAAGGTTAAGGTTAAGGGTTTAGTCAAGGTTAACCTAACCTCAAGTTTAGGGTTAGGTTATGGGTAAGGTTAAGGTTAGGTTAGGGTAAAGTCAAGGTTAAGGTTAAGGTTAGGTTAGGGTAAATTCAAGGTTAAGGTTATGGTTAAGGTCAAGGGGAAGGTTAAGGTTAAGGTTAGGTTAAGTTAAGGTTAAGGTTAATTTTAAGGTTATAGTTAAGGTAAAGGTTAAGGGTAAAGTTAAGGCTAAAGTTAAGGTTAAGGGAAAAGTTAAAGTTAAGGTTAAGGTTAGTGTTAGGTTATATTTATGGTCAAGGTTAAGTTTAAGGTTAAGGTTAAGGTTAAGGGTAAAGTTAAGGTCAAGGTTAGGGTTAGGTTATAGTTAAGGTTAAGGTTAGGTTAAGGGTAAATTCAAGTTTAAGGTTAAGGTTAAGGTTACGGGTTTAGTAAGGTTAAGGTTAAGGTTAAGGCTAGGTTAAGGTTAAGGGTGAAGGTTAAGGATATGGGTCTTAACCTTAACCTTACCCTTAACCTTCACCCTTTACCTTAACCTCAACCTTAACTTTAACCTTCACCATAACCTAACCTTAACCTTTACCTTAACTATAACCTAACTTTAACCTTAACCTTATCTTAACCTAACCTTAACTTTACCCTAACATTAACCTTAACCTTACCCTTAACCTTCACCTTAACCTTAACCTTGACTTTACCCTTAACCTAATCTTAACGTTGACCTTGAATTTACCCTTAATGTAGCCTTAACCTTGACCTTATCCTTTACCTTAACCTTAACTTTACCCTTAACATTACCCTTAGCCCTTAACCTAACCATAACCTTAACCTTAGACTAACCTTAACCTTACCCTTAACCTAATATTAACCTTAACCTTGACCTTAACCTTAACCTTAACATTACCCTTAGGTTAACCTAATCTTAACCTAAGGCTAACGTCAAGGTTCAATTTAAGGTTAAGGGTAAGGTTAACCTAACATAACCCTAACCTTAACCTAAACTTAACCTTAACCTAACTTAACCTTAACCTTAACCTAACCTTAACCTTGACTTTACCCTTAACCTAACATTAACCTTAACCTAACCCTTAACCTTGACCAAAAATTTAATCTTAACCTTAACCTTAACTTTACCCTTAACCTAATCTTAACTTTAACCTAACCTTAACCTTGACTTTACCCTTAATGTAACCTTAACCTTGACCTTAACCTGAGGTTAAGATTATGTTTAACGGTAAGTTTAAGGGAAAGGTTAGGGTTAGGTTAAGGTTAAGGTTAAATTAAGGGTAAGGTTATGGTTAAGGTTATGGATAAGGTTAGGTTAAGGTGAAGATTAGGTTAAGGTTAAGGTTAAGGTTGAGGTTGAGGGTAAAGATAAGTTTATTGTTAAGGTTAAGCTTAGGGTTAGGTTATAGTTAAGGTTAAGGTTAGGTTAAGGGTAAGATAAGGTTAAGGTTAGGTTAGGTTAAGGTTAAGGTTAGGTTATAGTGAAGGTTATGGTTGAGATAAAGTTAAGGTTAAGGTTATGGGTTTGTTCAAGATTAGGGTTAGGTTATAGTTAAGGTCAAGGTTAAGGTTAGGTTATAGTGAAGGTTAAGGTTAAGATAAGGTTAAGGTTAAGGTTATGGTTAAGGTTACGGTTAATGTTAAGGGTTTGGTCAAGGTTAGGGTTAGGTTATAGGCAAGGTTACGGGTTTAGTCAGGTTAAGTTTAAGGTTAAGTGTAAGGTTAGGTTAAGGGTAACGTTAAGGTTAAGGGTAAAGTCAAGGGTTTAGTCATGTTAAGGTTAAGGTTAAGGGTTTGGTCAAAGTTAGGGTTAAGTTAAGGTTAAGGGTAAAGTTAAGGTTAAGGTTAGATTAAGGTTAAGGTTAAGGCTAAGGTTAAGGGTTTGGGGAGGTTAAGGTTAAGGTTAAGTTATGGGTAAGGTTAGGTTAAGGTTAAGGTTAGTGTTGTAGAGGTAAATCTCCTCTATAGACAGAGGCGATCCCTAATAGCCCAAACTGGGTCTAGCAATAATCATATCATGCTAAGGCGCAAGTTCCTAATTGCAATAGACCAAATTGCGAAGAAGGCCTACCTCAATTCCAACGCTGTTGTTTGTAGAGAAGATGGTGCTCCCATTTCCTTGCTCCAACAGAACACAATCCTCTCGCTTGCCGCGATCGAACACCTGCACACACAAGAAACATGACAAACACAAGCGTAAAACCAGATATATGCAATTATGTATCAGTCAGAGAATACACAACTCATGATCATAATGAACAATACGAGTGGAACCATAACCAATAGTCCCTTATCATTAATTCATACAAAGGAAAATACAACCTGGCTCTAACGCTGAAACTTCCTTCGGCGGGTCGTCAGCGGAATACATCTCAGTAAAGCTTGTCGGGAATGGGGACAAGCCTCTCTCTTCGATCGTCAATCTCCTTGCTATTGATTTGGCTCTATGAGAACTATTTCAGCATTCTTTAGGCTATGAAGTCTCTTGGAGACTAGCTTGCAAAGGGAAATGGCAACCTTATATAGATGGTGGAAGGGGAGTTAGGATCCCTACAATCATGGGATTGGCCCTATCCTCAAGGAAGCTTCCATGAGAGGTGGAAAACCACTTCCTCTACATGGAGAACCAGAGCCAAACGTCCCAACTCGATTTAGAGTCCAGTTCAGGAGTTGGTTGGAGTCAATATTCCGCCATTTATTTTTAAAATACACTCTTTAATAAGCCTGGCATGGGTACAACACTGAGACAGTGCGCCAATTGGCACTCCCTCTTTGGAGGATTTCCCCCATTGGCGCGGGTATAACACTGGCTAGTCGCGCTAAGGATTAAAAGGCTATTTTTAGGGTTTTTCACAAGGAGTTGTCTTCAGGGGAATGAAATTCCATGTTTAGGGGAATGCCATGAAATTGTTTTTAGATCATGTCACTACTCACAGGTCACGGAATAAGCCCTCCAATGTGCGAGATGGGGAATTGCAGGGACGGTGACAAATTGCTGTGTAACAAATGCCCCATAAAGCATGAGGTCCGAAAGAGAGAGGGGTGAAATTATTTACGAGAACGTGTCCAACTAAAAACACTGCCGTCAGAAATCCTGCGTAGAGAAGTACAAATGATATCTCAAATACATGATATATGTGGTATGGGCACAGCCATCCATAACAGAGTATACAATAATTCATATCCAAAGTATGGATGCAGCCATCCAGTAAGGATCGATAAATAGACTCAGGTATGGTCACAACCATCCAATGAATGAGTCATGTAACTAATCATAATAATCCATAAAATCGTAGCCTAGATTCCAACAAACCAAATCCATGGTCTTGCACTCCATCTCGACCCGAACAAAGTACAAGTTCAAGCATGCGAATAAGTGAGTTGAAGTCGAGCATGTGAGAACATCGCCTGATTACCAGCGAATGATGAAAGCTGTTAACAGACGTGAGAGGTACCACCAATAATGACAATGGTCCTCAAGGTACTAGAGGTACAGTCTACGGCATGTGAATCAGTGAGCTGGTGTCGAACACCCGTAGAATCACTCGATCAGAGGCCAATGATGAAAACCTCACGTTGAACGCGAAGAACCTGCCATTGAGGCATGCAGGCTCCAAGGTACCAGAAGAGAGTCTCTAGATCAACTTCCCGAATAATGAGCTGATGTCGACAGGAAGTGACCTTCATCGAAGGTGGGCCATAGTGTTTCCCACATCATCGACGCGAGACAGAGGAACATAATGTCCTTTTGAATCAAGATCATATGAGAATCAGAGGAGGGTTGAAACTTGCAGAGGTCAACTTCTCTTGAACATATCGGTGGCACGATAGTGGATTTGGCATTATTTGACATCAAGAGATCAGAGGTCATGATGACGAGGAAAAGAGCAGATGAGAGGTCAAAAGGGATCACCAAAACCCACAGAGGCAAGTATAAAATGAGATGAGATGTCCCCAGTGGAGTCACCAATTTGTTGTAGAGGTAAATCCCCTCTGCGGACAGAGGTGATCCCTACTAGCCCAGATCGGGTCTAGCAACAATCGTATCACGCTAAGGCGCAAGTTCCTAATTGAAATAGACCAAATTGCGAAGAAGGCCTACCTCAAGTCCAACGCTGTTGTTTGTAGAGAATATGGCGCTCCTGTTTCCTTTCTCCAGTAGATCACAATCCTCTCGCTTGCCGCAATCGAACACCTGCACACACAAGAAACACGACAAACACAAGTGTAAAACCCAATATATGCAATTATGTATCAGTCAGAGAAGACACAACTCATGATCGTAATGAACAATACCAGTGGAACCATAACCAATAGTTGCTTATCATTAATTCATACAAAGGAAAATACAACCTGGCTCTGACGTTGAACCTTTCTTCGGCGGGTCGTCAGCGGAATACCTCTCGGTAAAGCTTGTTGGGAATGGGGACAAGCCTCTCTCTTCGATCGTCAATCTCCTTGCTACTGATTTGGCTCTATGAGAACTATTGCAGCATTCTTTAGGCTATGAAGGCTCTTGGAGACTAGCTTGCAAAGGGAAATGACAAACTTATATAGATGGTGGAAGGGGATTTGGGATCCCTACAATCATGGGATTGGTCCTATCCTCAAGGAAGCTTCCATGAGAGGTGGAAAACCACTTCCTCTACATGGAGAACCAGAGCAAAACGTCCCAACTCGATTTAGAGTCCAGTTCAGGAGTTGGTTGGAGTCAATATTCCACCATTTATTTTTTAAAAACACTCCTTAATAAGCCTGGCATGGTTACAACACTGAGACAGTGCGCCAATTTGCGCACCCTCTTTGGAAGATTTCCCCCATTGGCGCGGGTATAACACTGGCTAGTCGCGCCAAGGATAAAAAGGCTATTTTTAGGGTTTTTCACAAGGATTTGTCTTCAGGGGAATGAAATTCCATGTTCAGGGGAATGCTATGAAAGTGTTTTCAGATCATGTCATTGCTCATAGGTCACGGAATAAGCCCTCCAATGTGCGGGGAGGGTGACAAATATCTGTGTAACAGTTAGGTTAAGGTTAAGGGTTTATTTAAGGTTAAGGTTAGGTTAAGGTTAAGGTTAATGTTAAGGGTTTGGTCAATGGTAGGGTTAAGGTTAAGGTTAAGGATAAGTTAAGATTAAGGGTAAGATAAAGTTAAGGTTAAGGTTCAACTTAGAGGTTTAATCAGGTTAAGGTTAGGTTTAGGTTAAGGTTAAGGTTAAGGTTAGGTTAATTTAAGGTTAAGGTTAAGGTTTGGTGAAGGTTAGGGTTAGGGTATAGTTAAAGTTAAGGTTCAGGTCAAGGTTAAGGGTAAGGTTAAGGTTAGGTTAAGGTTAATATTAGGTTAAAGGTAAAGTTAAGGTTATGGTTAGGGTAAGGTTAGGGTTAAGGTTAGGGGAAGTTTAAGGTTAAGGTTAGGTTAAGGGTAAAGTCAAGGTTAAGTTTAGGTTAAGGGTAAGGGTTTCTTCAAGGTTAGGGTTAGGTTATAGTTAAGGTTAGGTTAAGGTTAAGCTTAAGGTTAGGGGAAGGTTAAGGTTAAGGTTAAGTTTAAGGTTAAGGGTTTGGTCAAGGTTAGGGTTAGGTTATAGTTAAGGTTAAGGTTAGGTTAAGGTTAAGGTTAAGGTTAATGATATGGTTAAGTTTAAGATTAGGTTCAGGTTAAGGATAAGGTTAGGTTAAGGTTAATATAAGGTTCAGGTTAAGGTTAAGTTTAATATTAGGTTAAGGTTAAGGTTGAAGGTTAAGGATAAGGTTAAGGTTAAGGTTAGGTTAAGGTCAAGGTTAAGGTTAAGTTAGGTTAATGTTATGTTAGAGGTAAAGTCAAGGTTAGGGTTAAATTCAAGTTTAATGTTAAGGGTAAGGTCAAGGTTCAGGTTACAGGTCTTAACCTTAACCTTCACTATAACCTAACCTTAACTATAACCTAACCCTAACCTTAACAAAACTTTAACCTTAACCTTAAATTAACTATAACCTTATAACGACCAATCTAGGATTCTAGATTAGACTCATTTAATGTCGACCAGGGTCAGTAGTCTTAGAGGCACATCTAATATTTTTAGACCTAAAAGGTTCTGTTCTATATGTTTAAATAAATGTCTAATTGTGACAGGCTTCAGTACTCCTTTACAAGAGGCTAAAATATGTTTCCTTTTACCAATTTAAACACTTATATTATCAAATTTAATCTACTGATTTTAAAAAAAACAGAGTGTTTCTAATCTGAGCTTTTCAATCCTCTTACGAGGATATGTTTCACAAAAACTCCTTTAAGATAACACACTTAAACATTCTAGAAATCAAATTCATAAAAACAAACAGAGCTCATAGAGATATTTTGAAATCCAATGCTCGATTACACCTTTTACAAGGACTGTTTCAATAATTCTGCAATCGAATCTTCAAGCTATTTCTATGAACCATAAATTAACAATAATTTCAAGAACTTCTAGTTAAATGAATGAACTCACAAGCAATGAATGAACTCACAAGAAATGAAATAAAATACGTTATTCAGATCTGAAAACTAAACTCTATGAAACATAAAACGTAAAAGAAAGTGTACCAATCTTTACGTAGGGCCCTTCCACGCACTGATGGCACACTTTGATAACTTCAAATGATAAACCTTTAACTCGTAAACACTGTGATTGGTGAAATTCTACTTTTCATTAAGTTCTGGAAATGATTACATTCAAAACAGAGCGCTGGGGATATGCTTTTACAGTCTTAAGTCTGATTTCTTCAACGTTTTCATTAGCTAAACTTTCTAATCAAAATCCTCCTATTTATTAAAATTTACAACTAGAAGGCTATATTCATTCCTTCTTCATCTTAACTAATTCCAACATAGTTCGAATTAGTTCAAAATTCCTAACTTTAAGAAAAAGATCAATTACATCATTATAGCTTCTGATTTTTCTGCTAAAGAGGCTGAGTTTGACCGTCTTTGACCATATATCCAAGAACTCCAAATCCGATGGAAAATAGATTTTCTACCATATTTGTACATCCTAGATCACGTTCATGCCTTCTATTTTGATTTTCCTGTCATGCCACATGTCACAACATAAACTAATTACAGGATGTAGTGACTTCCTGTAATTTTGTTGAAAAATTCCAAATTTTAACATAGAAACTCATAAATTAAATTTAATGCAAAATAACAACTATAATGCTTCACTTAATCAATTTCAATGGACTTATGGGAAGTTTATGGAGAAAATGATAGATAAATGGTTAATTTTTAATAGAAAAGGGTAGCAATAAAATAGTACCAACATCTCCCCCAAACTCAATGGTTTAGCATGTCCTCATGCTAATCCTAATGTGCTCCCCTTAAACTCTGTTTCTGCCTGTACCTCTGCTACCTGTAACAATATATCCACATTCTTCTGAACTCTGGAATTCTTCTGAACTTGAGACTGATGTTTTAATTTCTTATATTTTTCCTTGAGACTCTTTTTCTGAGTATAACATTTTATTGCCAATTACCTATTTCAGTTTGATCAATATTCAGTTCCTTGATATTTTTCTTCAGTTTCTCATTCTTTTGTTGTATTTTCTTGCTTTGAGCTCTCAGCATTTCATTTTCCTTCTTGATAACCTTTTCTAACATGTTTTCTTCCATCAATTCTTCTTTCAGCATTTCAATCTATTTCTCTAACCTTTTCTACTTCTTATTTATAGGTATTGGTTCTTCATTTTCTTTCTCATTTCTTTTGGTTTCCATCTCTGCTTCATGTGATGACTCACTACTTTCAATTTCCATTGGTATGCTTTCATTCTGCTCTGGTGGCTCATCTTGTGTTTGACTCCTTTTCATCCTCCTTGATCTTCTGTTATAGGTAGTGAAGATTTTATCTTTTTCAATTCTCTTAGCAGCTTCTTGATTTTGCCTTCTTGTTCTTACACTACCGCTCGGTTGAGGAATATTACTTGATTTAAGCTCAGGGATTTCTTCATCAACATCAATCATCAATTCCATGCTTCCTTTCTTCTATTGTTCTTCTTCTCTATCTTTGATTTGATTATCAATTAAGAATTCCTTCCATGTTTTTCCTCTTCTCTGGAACTCAGATTCAATTAGTATTTTAATCAAGCCAAAATGATATAAACTCTTGTCTTCATTACCTTTGTGCTTCTGAATAGTCTTTGACATCTTAGTCAGACTCTGCAAAAGGAAATAGGGTAGATTGATAATGCATTGGCCTTTCAAATGCAATAGAAGTTTTATGTGATAGAGATATACAATACTATATCGACCTTCACATGTAATGAATTTTTGAATGATATACACCATCTCATCCCATGGATGCACTAACCAGCTTCTTGGGAAACCCTTCTTCTAGTTAACTGAAGAAACCCTTGACCTGGACATGAACTGGGTCCATGATTTTTCCTTGAACTGTTTGGTTTTGAAGTACTTCTCTCCTTCAGGACTGATTTCCAAGGTTTGTGCTATTATATCTTCTGAAATTCTAAAAGAGACATTTGCTACTAGAGCTTTCTCTCCATTGAAGGAAAATGCAAATTGCTTCGTGACCTCTTCATTATTCCCATTAAATTTCTGTAGGAAAGGCAACCAATGTTTTTCTTCTAGAATTTTGACACAGTCCTCGTGATACTTCAGTCTATCAAATGTTTCGGGCTCCACTCTATTGGTCATTGTTTCCTCTGTTTTTAAAAAAATTCTCTGTTCTTAACCCCTTTTCTATGCTTCAAAAAAAAAATTCTATCAACGTTTTCAAGTGGTTACCTCTTCTCTGCGTTCCAATGAACTGGTTAGCATCCTCAATTCTCTGAGCTGCCTTCTTTAATTTCCTGAGCTATTCCTTATATTTTCTTCATTGTGCTATTTTCAAATTCTGGGCGGCCTTCTTCACTGTGCTATTCTTCAAATTCTGGGCAGCCTTCTTCACTGTGCTATTCTTCAAATTCTGGGCGGCCGTAGAGAAAAACCCCTGGATAACTTGTCTGCTATATTTTCTTCAATGGAACCACACATGCTATCTTAGCCCTCCTTAAGAACTCAGAGTCTAAAAATTAACTCTTTAACCACTCTATGAACTTAAAAATTCAACAACCGCCCTCAACTTGCTTGGTATCATACAATACGTAGAGAACAGAGTCTTAAGGTTATGAATTTGGGTCGGACAACGCATTCAAATTGCGGACAGCGCATTCAAATTGGTCATGAGTTTGTTTGCAGGGACGGAAAGTGCATTTAGATTATGAATACAAAGGAGTAGTGATTTATAAAAGTATAATCATAATATAATTCGTGTGACGATAACGGATACATTCCACTCCATAAACGAATTTGGGTCAGAGCATCGTTTTTATAACTCCGTCTGTTGAAATGAAATGTAATCATGCGTTTTACAAATGTCTTACCATTGAGCTGACTCTTCATTGAGTGTCCATACAGACCACTTCTTTGTTGGTACCTTTATTGACAGAGGGCGTATCTGAAAATGATGAGTTTTTGAAGAGTGGTTTTGAAGAGCGAAATAGGGATAGGAAATAAGGAATAGACTAAAGTATGAATGGGAATAGAATAATAGGCTAAGGTATGAATGGAAATAGGAAATAGAATAATAAACTAAGGTATAGGAAGCAAAGATTATGGATATAGGGATTTTTGAAATTAATAATCAAGCAATAATAATTATCATTTTTGAACACTAAACTAATTTAAGAATTTAAATGTTAAAAACGAAAATTTCAACAATATTTTACACTTGTTGACTGACAGAATGCTGATTTGGCTTGCACAGGTGACTGATCTGTTTGTACAGGTATGACTGATCTTCATATTTCAAAACAGGTCCCTTTGAAATGAGTATAACAGGTCCCTTTTTAAAATCTGAAGAACCATCTTTATTTTTCAAAACAGGTCCCTTTGAAATAGCCTTTATTGATGATGTATATTTAATGCAGTCCTTAACAGGTCCCTCTAATATTGATAATGTTGACATAGTCTTTTGAACAGGTCCCACTGCAAATCTTATTGCTTAAACAGGTCCTTTTAATTAGAACAAAAATAGCTCTTTATTGAAATTCTGAACAACTGAATTGAAATACTGAATAACTGACACAGATTCCTTGAAGCTTTAAAAATGAGGAGATGAAAAATCACTGATTCTTCTACCAAAGAGAAAAACCATTAATTCTTCTCCCCCACTAAGTGTTTGACTTGTCCTCAAGTCATTATTGAATTGATGAAAAACAATAAACAAGTAGAAAAAAGAACTCTTACTAGCCAAATGATTGGTTTTCAAGTAAGAATTCGAGTTTAGAGTGTGCCAGAGTCTGGTTTTCACATCTAAACCATTATTTATTTTTTATTTTTTTATTTTATGTTTTTTTTATTTTTTATTTTTTAAACAAAATAAATTGAAATGACTGAGGTAGAGATATCACAGCTGAAGGCTGTGATATCTCAACCTCCTTTTGCTGAGATACTGTTTCAATAAAATCTTCCTTGCTTATGGGCTTATGATAGATTTTCAACCTATGACCATTGACAGTAAAGGTCTTGCCTTCTCCATCAATTGTTGTAAGTTTGACTGATCCATTGTCATATGCTTCAACTATTTCATATGGGCCCATCCAATGTGTTGTAAATTTGTCTTTATGGTCTCTGAATTTAGAGTCAAAGAGTAAAGCCCAGTCTCCCTCTTTAAATTGCTTCTTATTAATGTGTGCATCATGCCACTGCTTCCTCTGTCTCTGCATTAGGATTGTTCTCTGTTCTGCTTGTTGTCTCATCTCATCTAGCTGGTTTAATTGCATAATCCTCTCCTTTTGTGCTTCACTGAGATCAATTCCTAAATTTGCAGCCATCTTATAAGTATGTATTTGAAATTCGATGGGAAGCAGTACCTCTTTTCTGTACACCAACTGATATGGTGTAAATCCAGTAGTGTCTTTCCACGTAATCCTGTAAGCCCACAGTGCATCTTTGAGCTTTTCTTCCCAATTCTTTCTGTTCATTGATACTGTTTTAGTAAGAATCCCCTCCAAAGTTTTATTTGTTGACTCCACTTGGCCATTGGCCTGTGGATGGTAAGGTGTGCTTTTTCTGTGCTTGATCTTATATTTTTCTTTGATATCTTGGACTAACTTTGAAGTGAACTGAGTACCCTGATCTGTGACTATCTCCCTAGGTACTCCATACCTTACAAAAATTTCTTCAAAGAGGAAGTTTACCACTGTTTTCTCTATTGCTCGGACTAATGCTTTTGCTTCAGCCCATTTTGTCACGTAATCAGTACATACTAGGATGTACTTTTTTCCCTTTGATGGTGGATTGATGGGGCCTACAAAATCTAGAGCCCATTTCTCAAATGGCTCTAAATGTACTTGGGGCTGAAGTGGCATTTCATCTGAAGCTGTGGGTCTACCCATTCTTTGACAACTATCACAACTCTTCACATACCTCTTGGAATCCTTAAAAATAGATGGCCAATAGTAGCCAAGGCTGAGAATCTTGAATGCTGTCCTCTTGGCTGCAAAATGCCCACCACACGGTTCGTCATGACAAGATTTTAAAATATCAATTATTTCATAATTTCTTACACATCTTCTAATAATCATATCATAACTGGTGTAAAATAAATCTCCATTGATCCATGAATATCTAACACTTTGTTTGATCAGCCTCTTCTTCTCCTTTGTAGTAAAATGTGGAGGTGTCTTTCCTGTGGACAAATAATTGGCCAAGTCAGCATACCATGGATCTACTATTGAACTTTCAAACAGATTTTCATATGGAAAATAATCTTCAACCGGAACAATCTCACCTGAGTTCTGTAGTCTAGAAAGAAAATCTACCACCTGATTCTCCTTACCTAGCCTATCTAACACTGTAATATTAAATTCCTGTAGTAATAACAGCCATCTGGTAAATCTTCCATTAGTGATTGGTTTATTCATTAAATATTTAATGGCTGAATGGTCAGTATGTACAAAAACCTCATAACTAGTGATATAGTGTCGGAATTTATTTACAGCATGTATGATTGCCAACATTTCTTTTTCAGTGACTGTGTAATTTAATTCTGCAGGTGTTAGATTTTTGTTGATAAAATAGATAGCATAATTGACATACTCTTCCTTTTTTCCTAAAGAAGCACCTACTGCAGTGTCAGATGCATCTGAAAAGATGTGAAATGGTAGACTCCAGTTAGGCCCTTTTAAGACTGGTGTGGTTTATAGTTTTTGTTTGAGTGTTTCAAAAGCTTTCTGACAATCTTCATTCCAGTTGAATGGTGTATCTTTTGCTAGAAGTTTAAACAAAGGTAGAGCCATTTTGCTAAAATGTTCAATAAATCGTCTATAATAGCTTGCATACCCAAGAAAAATTCTTACCTCTTTTTGTGTCTTTGGAATTGGTAAATTGACAATGATCTGAATTTTTGCTGGATCAACTTTAATGCCTTGAGAAGAAATATAGTGACCCAATACTATCCCTTCATCTAGCATCATAAAACACTTTTCATTGCTCAAGGACAGATTAGCTTCAATACATCTCTTCAAAACCTTCTCAAGATTTTCTAATGAATGCTCAAATGAATTACCATAACCTGAAAAATCATCCATATAAACTTCAACACATTCATGAACTAAATCAGCAAAAATAGCTAAAACATCTCTCTGAAATGTAGCTGGAGCGTTACAAATTCCAAATGGTAAAACATTATAGGCATAAGTGCCCCAAGGACAAGTAAAAGTGGTCTTATCCTGGTCCTTTAAAGCTATCCTGATCTAGTTATAGCCACTGAAACCATCAAGAAAAGAGAATGATGATTTCCCAGCTAAAGTGTCTAGCACTTGGTCGATGAATGGTAGTGGAAAATAATCTTTGAGGGTTGCTTTGTTCAACTGTCTATAATCAACACAAATCCTCCACTTGCCATTTTTCGTGGGCACTACTACCAATGGTGATACCCACTGACTGTCAGAGATAGGATATATAAAATTAACTTTCAATTGTTTTAGCAATTCCTCTCTAACAATATCTTGAAGAATGGGATTCATTATTCTCTGTGGTTGCCTCACTGGTTTTATATTATTATCTGTGTAGATATGGTGAGTGCATGTTTCAGGGTGGATTCCGTGCATATCGATGTAGTCCCAAGAAAATGCTTGCTGATACTTTCTCAATAATTGAATCAATTTCTCTTCCTGAGATAAGTCTAGGTGAGTGCTAATGTTCAATGTTTTTCCTGGACTAATCTCTATAGTCTTACTCTGAGTGTTTGTGATAGATTGAATGGGGAAATTTTTTTCAAATGTTGATTGCAAAGAATGGAGTGTGCATATTTCTTGAAAATTTTGTGCCAAAAATTCATCTGCAGCATGGTATTGTTCATTTCTTATTTCTTCAGACATTTCAGGTTCAGAAAGGAACAATTATATCAAATCATCATTATTATCTTCATGAAAATCATAGATCTGATTGATGCTAAAAACAGATTGAACTTCTTCCTTATCATTGTATTTATCATCTAGCCATAAGTTGTTTGCTACTGCTGGTGTTTGTGCTGATGGGTAAAGAGTGAGTTGCTTCCTTTCAGTTCCTCGTGAAATGATCATATTACCTGATCGAAACCCTATGAATGCATCAGCAGTTGCTAACCATGGTCTACCAAGAATGATAGGGTGACCTCCTAAATTAGATTTTGGTTGAAGAACTAAAAAGTCCACTAGATACTCCCAAGAGTCTAGTGAAACAATTATATCCTCCAAAATTCCTTCAGGAATCACTTTAGACCTATCGGCTAGTTCTAAAACAATTGGTGTGTATTGCAAGTTTCTCAGTTGTAGTGTCTTCATTGTGTCAAGAGTCATCACATTTATTGCTGCCCCTAAGTCAATTAAAGTATTTGGAATAGGTATGTTGTTGATGATTGTAGTGACTCTGGGAATGCCAGGATCAACATACTTTTCCATTGATATAGTGTTTGACATAAGACCAGCTAGGTGTCCAATAACGTGAATTGTTTGTGGATCAAGTCTTTTTCTTGTAGGCTTCTTGAGGCATAACTCTCTAATTGCTTTAGTATATATAGGAATGTCTTTTATGGCTTCGAGAAGTGGAATTTTTATATAGACATTCTTCAGCTCATCTAAAGCATCAAACTGTGGTAAAGACATGGGAAGCCTTGGTTGGATCAATCTTTTCGGAAAAGGTGGTGATTGCAATGGTTGGATTTGTTTATTTTTGATGTCTTCATTTTGTTTCTTTTGATTTGGTGTTTCATTTTCAATGTTTTTGTTTTCCTCTTGTTTCTCAGCTATGGGAAGTTATTTTTGAAGTACCTTACCAGACCTCAACTCAATATTTTGTAAAGGTAATGTGGGATATGATTGTCCCTCATCTACACTGTAAGCTGGTTTTTCTGCTCTATTATTTGGATTTGATACAGGTTGAGCAGGAATCTGAGTGGGTCTAGGAGGTTGGTTAGATGGAAGCTGTAATTGTGGTGGATTTATTGGTGGAGGAGCAGGCAATGTTTGTTGAATGTTTTGGGGTGGATGAACAACTTGCTGCTGTGGATATTGCTGATATGATTGAGGATACTGCTGATATGGATGATTATACTATTGATATGGTTGAGGATATGATGAGTATGGTTGAGGATATGATGGGTATTGCTGAAATGGTTTCCATTGTTGTTGAGGGTAATTTTGGTGTTGCCATGGCATGGGTACATTCCAAGAATTCTGAACATACATTTGATCTTGTGCAGGAAATTGAAAATTCTGATTTGGAAACATACCTGGAGGTGGAGGTCTTGGCTACCATGGTCTCTTTGCACCCATGAAATACATATTTTCCAAATCTGCATTGGCTTCCAAGTTACAATTCTGCAAAATATTTATTTTAGAACAATGAAATATATCATGATTTTAAGTACAAAAGGCACACACTTGAATATTTTCTAAAGGACAATCTTTCAAAGCATGTTTCTTCCGGCATTTTGGACAAAAGAAAGCCATTAATTGATCTTCTTCTTCTTGTCTTTTCTTTGCTTTCATAGTGTCAATTTTATTTCCTAAGGTGCTCAATATGTCTATTTTGAATTCTTCTAATAGATTTCCTATTTCAGCCCTTGTGACACTAGCTGAAGTAGATTTTGTGGCTTTGGATGATATATCTCTTTTTCCATTTCTAGCTTTGCTCCTGGAATACTTTTCACATAAGTGAGCAATTTCATCAAAAGGTAAGGTGGAAATATCACCTTTTCCCATCAAGTTAAGATCATCTAAGTATTCCTCTCGAATGCCCTTCAAAAATATTGTTCGAATCAAATCAAGTGACATGGTTTTATGTTTTGATTTTTGTAAATTGTATACAAATCGTTCCAAATACTCCTCTAAAGTTTCATCCTCCTATTGATTCATTCTGAAGATATCATCTTTAGAATATTTCGATCTACAATAAGGTTGATATTTCTTTAGGAATATTTTTCGCATGCCATCCCAATCAGTTATTGCATGTTCTCCTAGTCCCATGAACCATCTTAATGCTGATGCCTTTAATGTTGCTGGGAAGAGTCTAAGCCTATGAGCATCATCTGTGTAACCATATGTTTGGCATACTATGTCAAATTCAAACAAGAATGAATCTGGATCTTCTGATGCCATGCCATAACAATTTGGTAACACAGATGGAGGTATGTTTTTCATTTTGATTTCCTCATCCTGATTTTCTCCTGGTTCTTGAATAGGAAATTTAAAGGTTGACTCTTCCTCCTCTCTTTGATCTTGATATTGTTTTTGTTTCAGTTCAATTTCTCGTTGTCTTCTTCTTTCCTCCTGTTGTCTCTCATACTCTCTAAGTTGTTCAGGAGTAGGTCCTCTTGCTGATCCTCCTCCTTCCTCAGCCATTTTGATAGGTTCCTCTATTGTTTTAAGTTCTTGTTCAGTGTCACTTGTTTCAAAGAGAAGTTGTTGTGTTGGTTTTTCTCCTAATTGAATTTGTTCAATAACAGTAGGTTCAAGGAGAGATTGTTGAGTTGTTTTGATGCCTTCTCTTGTTGTAGAGGATTCAGGAAAGTGTTTCTTCTTTGTTTCGTATGCCAATAGAAATTGTCTTTCTATAAGTGTAAGTCTTTGGCCCGATTTCTGTTTATCCTCTAGTTCTTGTACAGTGACTTTCCCAGCTGGTGTTGTGTGTTCAATTCTTTCTAAAGGATCTGCTCCTAATGGTGGGTTAGTTCTTGGATGGGGGTTTTTTATAAATCTGCCTTTATCATCCCTAGGTCTAGACATATGTAAACATGACTTCTAAAATTAAAATGAAATCTATGTTTTTGTTTGTTTTGAGTTTTTTTTTTTTAGAACTCCTCTAGTTGCGCCTCCCCAGCAACGGCGCCAAAATGTAACGACCAATCTAGGATTCTAGATTAGAATCATTTAATGTCGACCAGGGTCAGTAGTCTTAGAGGCACATCTAATATTTTTAGACCTAAAAGGTTCTGTTCTATATGTTTAAATAAATGTCTAATTGTGACAGGCTTCAGTACTCCTTTACAAGAGGCTAAAATATGTTTCCTTTTCACAATTTAAACACTTATATTTTCAAATTTAATCTACTGATCTTAAAAACAGAGTGTTTCTAATCTGAGCTTTTCAATCCTCTTACGAGGATATGTTTCACAAAAACTCCTTTAAGATAACACACTGAACATTCTAGAAATCAAATTTATAAAAACAAACAGAGTTCATAGAGATATTTTGAAATCCAATGCTCGATTACACCTTTTACAAGGACTGTTTCAATAATTCTGCAATCGAATCTTCAAGCTATTGCTATGAACCATAAATTAACAATAATTTCAAGAACTTCTAGTTAAATGAATGAACTCACAAGCAATGAAATAAAATACACTGTTCAGATCTGAAAACTAAACTATATGAAACATAAAACGTAAAAGAAAGTGTACCAATCTTTACGTAGGGCCCTTCCACGCACTAATGGCACACTCTGATAACTTCAAATGATAAACCTTTAACTCTTAAACACTGTGATTGGTGAAATTCTGCTTTTCATTAAGTTCTGGAAATGATTACATTCAAAAAAGAGTGATGGGATACGCTTTTACAGTCTTAAGTCTGATTTCTTCAACGTTTTCATTAGCTAAAATTTCTAATCAAAATCCTCCTATTTATTAAAATTTACAACTAGAAGGCTATATTCGTTTCTTCTTCATCTTAACTAATTCCAACATAGTTCAAATTAGTTCAAAATTCCTAACTTTAAGCAAAAGATCAAGTACATCATTATAGCTTCTGATTTTTCTGCTAAAGAGGCTGAGTTTGACCATCTTTGACCATATATCCAGGAACTCCAAATCCGATGACAAATAGATTTTCTACCATATTTGTACATCCTAGATCACGTTCATGCCTTCTATTTTTATTTTCCTTTCATGCCACATGTCACAACATAAACTGATTACAGGATGTAGTGACTTCCTGTAATTTTGTTGAAAAATTCCAAATTTTAACATAAAAACTCATAAATTAAATTTAATGCAAAATAACAACTATAATGCTTCACTTAATCAATTTTAATGGACTTATGGGAAGTTTATGGAGAAAATGATAGATAAATGGTGAATTTTTAATAGAAAAGGGTAGCAATAAAATAGTACCAACAAACCTTAACCTTCTTTATCCTCCTGTATTCTACAGATTTCACTAGATGACTGTGGATGTTCTATAAGCACCTAAATATAGCATCATTTGACCATGAGCTATCTTTAGAGGCCTCACAACCTTCATCATCCTAAATGTGACTATCTCACCAAGACTTCCTATCTTCTGCCTTCTCAAAACCTGCCTTACTACAAAGAAACTTCATTTCATGGGCCTAATTTGCCCCCAACTCATACTCTCATCCATTTCCCCTTTCCTCCATAAAAACCCTTTCATTTCATCATTCTCCCTAAAAAGGGCTTTAGAAAACCATATAAAATCATTTTACTTGGTTTTAATTAACTTTTTTACCCTATTGGACCCCCTAAAAGGCTCAAAAAACCCTCTTTTTAGGCCAAAATCCGCCCCTTTACAAAAGGGCCTTTTAAGCCCTTTTTGGCTTAAGCCTTAGCACCTTTTGATCATATGACCCAGATCTGACCATCCACTATCTCCAAAGCTCCTCTCATCCTAACTTGCAGTCCTATCTTCCACCCACAGGACCATGCCTCCACCCTTTCCTTAAGCCCCTTCTTCATTTTTTCTGACACCCCACCTGCTCATCCCTCTAAAAAAATCCCAGCCGTTGATATCCCTAATCCAACGGTCACCACCGCACTCCCTCTTTTCCACCCAGCTCGTACACATCCCGCTACCTAACAAAATAATCTATGTCACCCCTATGGCCCACCTTCCACTTAAACGCTAGCGCCCCAATCCCCATCTTCCACCTATATTCCACTATCACCCCTCCGAAGCTGCACCCCACCATTGGGTTCCACCCGCACCATCGATCTCACTCCTTGAAATCTGACAGTGGAGATTGAAAATTGCGAAAATTTTGTTGTCGGGGTTTAACTCCCCATTTCTATGCGAAATGGGTGGTTTCGCCCAGGACACATGGAGGCCGTTGAATGGTATCACGTGCTCCCATCCCAATACCTCTTACCACCTATTTCCAACGCTATAAAATTTCTCAGTTTCCCTTAACCACCTTCCCCCTCCTTCACACCATGATTCAAATTTATTCCACTTCCCACCTGGTTTCTTCTATGAAACCCTTCCCTATGCATATCCCCTTTCTCTAAAAATATCTCCAAATGCCTCATAAAACCCCCGATAGCAGTTTCAACCCAAAAATGCAAGATTTAAATTAATGCTTTGTTTGTATTTATTGCAGGTCTAATGGCGGCCTGAGCCTAAGAGCCCATCCCATAGTCAATTAAATGGAAAAAGCCTTTGGATGATGATCCGAGACAAAGAAAAGGGACTAAGGGTATTTACATAAAGGATGGATTGATGATTCATGACCACCAGCTTAATCAAGGAACCCTCCAGTGCATAGAAAAACCCCTGCACGTAGACAAATCAAAGAAGCAGTTAGAACAATGAAAGAATGAAGAAAAAGGGGATAAAGCCTAATCAAAGGATTAGAGAATAAAGTAAAAATATTAGCCTAAAAAGACAGAAAGATGATTATGAAGGCCTAATTGCAGATCAAGTCCTGAAAGCAGAGTTTAAAGAGTCAAATCAAGGCAGATTACCCAAAGATACCTTCGAACTACTCAACAAAGGAGAAATTACTCATCCAAGGACAAATTTTCCACCTACAGCACTATTTCTTTTCACAAAGACTTCAAACAGTTATTACTCAGTCAGACATATTCTAAAGCAGCTCAATAGTTATTAAAAAAGTTATTACAAAGCGTCAAAGTCAAATATTTCAGATGAAATAACTTAGAAGTTAAGACAAAAGTTATTATTCAGAGTAACCCTTTCAAATATTTTTTCCTTGGGCCTTGCATGGTCTCAAAGGTCAAAAATAGTAAACTCTGTAATAAATAACATTTATACACCCTAGAAAAACATCACCTCCTCATTTTTCATATAGATAATGCACATGAGCCTCATTGTAAATGTTGGTTGCTTGATGGTTTTTGGACTGATTTCTGTTACTGAGCTAATTAAGGAATGCTTGACTGAAGTGAAGAAAGCTCTAAGTTGCATAGAGTTGTTGTACATGGGGTATTGTAACTATTTTTATCATCAATAATAAAAGCATTTTCACTGGATCCTTGAGCTATATCAATGGTGAAGTTTTCCTAATTGTTATTGTTTCTTCTTATGTTCTCCATTATGTTCATCTTTCTCTGATAAAGAACCAGAAGCTTTAGATTAGGATTTGTTGTTTCAGCACCCTATTTTTGTTTGTACCCTTTATATCAATTTTTTCCTCTGCATGGGTTTGATTAGAAGATTCTTAATTGCCTTCTAGTTATATCTAGCTTGTTGTCTTGGAAATGATTCAATAGAGCGAAACCAAGGAAATTTTGGTGAATCCATGTTCCTTTGAGTAAGACTTGAGATATTTTTTTAGGACCTTTCTTTGAAGTACACTTTGTTATCACCCTAGTAATTCTTAGGTCATGGTATTTTGTTTTATAGTTAAATAAAACCCAGGGTAACCAAGAACCTCTTTTAGAATTCAGGATCTAGCCTTCCTGATTTCCGGAGAGGGATCTCTCCTTAAGATTTAGGTGTGTTTTGTAATAGATTGTAGGCTAGATATGAGTGGAAAATTTGGTTTGATTTTTTGAATTTTGGTAGGAATAACGGACTACAAATAAAACCATAGAAATATCTACCTAACCATTGGGTAATGGAGTCAAATTTATAGCAAACAAGACTAGAAAACCCAGGTCAAAAGAACAAATATACTAAGGGCAAGATAGATGATCTTCAGAGGGTTTTAAAAGGCTATTTTGATGAAATGGTATGATCTGGACTAAGGGAAATTAAGAATCCTTAGATCACAGAAAAGGAAGAGGGAAATTGAGGTCAAACGAGAAAAAAGAGCAATTAAGAATTCTAAAGTCT
Source organism: Pinus albicaulis (assembly GCA_034641835.2). Classification (NCBI taxonomy): domain Eukaryota; kingdom Viridiplantae; phylum Streptophyta; class Pinopsida; order Pinales; family Pinaceae; genus Pinus; species Pinus albicaulis. The sequence goes on along the minus strand of JAXQQM020070571.1, from coordinate 425,139 downwards.
GGAAATCAGCAGAAAACATAAACATGAAAACTAGTAAGAACAGAGAGCTTTTTACATTGATTCTGTAATATCTTTCCTAGTTATTCATTTAATATGGAAAATAACAGAAGATGTATGAATGAAACTTAAATAAATAAACAATGAAAATTGGAAGATAAAATACTCATCTGATCAACACGAGGATCATTAGTTATGATGTTTATTTGCTTCAGTTTCCAGCCTGCTGCTTCAACTTAACTCACATAAAATCCCAATGTTTTCAACAAAAAAGTCTATAGTAGTCTTGATAATTTTATTCCACACAAAATACTTCGAAAGATGAAGCATTTATACAAATAAATTGTTTACAAAATATCTCAAAAATTTGAGAGAATATCTCAAGAAAAAATAGGAATTATTACATAAAAAGAGGGACAGCTGCAAAACGAATGTGCAAGATGTCCTCTTTTATAAGAAAAATAGAACAGTTTATCTCTTCAAACTGATTTTCTATTTAGCTGGAAGTATTGCTAGCACTTGGGGTATTATCTTGTGGAAGATGAATTGTAGTGCACTCCTTATCTTTCACGTTCTGCTCTGATACTCTTTAACTCTACTTTCTTTCACTACTATAAATTAGAAATTACAAGTAGTGATATCTTGTTTTTACTGATACTCTTTGACCACTAATTTTTCATCTTCATATACTTTAACTGCAATTTTTTCATAGTAAATCAGTGAATTCCTGCCATTTTTCTGCATTGGGAATTTTCATGCTCTTTAGCTTCCTGAAACTCTCATCTGCTTCTGTATATTTTTCAAAATTGGGCTTGACCATAAAAATATGTTTGATTTCATTTTGCAAAAAGAATAAGTTTTCAAAATATTCCAAAATGACTTTACCAGTAGGAGATCCTTGAGGTAAAGATTTATTAACATGCTCTTTGGCATATGCTCTGATTTTGTTGTCATAATATTTTTTTGGCATTAAATTTTCATTCAATGCACAAATATCTGGTAAACCTGCTTCTGATAATACTGTGTATTTGGCCCAAAATCTTGTAATAGCCAAGTACAAATATTTGCACCTGTCCTCAAAATTATTCATCATGTTTCTCTTATTTAGGAACTTTTTGATTTGTAATATACTTTCAGTTATGTCCTGAATTTTTAGCTCCTCAAGTTCTTCTCTATGTTTTCTATTAAAAAATGTGATAAGTCTCAAAGCTTGAGCAGACTTTTCAGCTAATTCTTCTTTGGTCTTCAGTATTTCTGTACGTGTTGCTTTAAGTAATTATTTTTTCTCATAAAATATCTGGATTGAGGGCCATTGCGAATGTATGCCCTGAATGATGTTATTCCAAAGATAATTTTTAATATAGGATACCTGCTCAGTGAGATTTACCTTCTGTTGAAGAATTTTAACCTGTTCCTGTAATCTGCTGGCCCTCTATTCATGTCCTTCGGAAGTGATTAAGGCATCTCTATTGGATTTTTCTGGATTTTTGATGGTGCCTTTTAAACTGATTATCTCTTTATATTTTATGGACATATCTTCCATGGCTTTGACTATGGCAATTGTTTCTCCTTCTGGATCTACCTGTGATGTTGATGAAGAAGTAGCGGAGATGTCTTTAGAAGTAATTGACACTACATTTTCCAATACTCCTTTCGGTGCCAAATGTTCTGCCAATGTTGAAGGAACAGTTGTACTTACGGTTGGAATAAATGTAGGAATGGAAACTTGCTGAGCTTTCTTCAAATTTTCATTTTCTTGCATAAGGGATTCTCTTTGGTTTTCCATCTCTTTTATCTAGGCTGTCATTTTCAAAAAAAGTTGCATATTTTCTTCTTTCTCTGTTTTTTCCTAGAGCACTTCTTTTGCCTGAGGGTGCTCACTCTGTGGCAATTTAAGCTGCTTTCTTAAGGCTGCAATATCATCATTCTTATGCCTTATCAATTTTCTAGCAACTTTAGTGTTTGAAGGATATGCTCCTATTTCAATTATCAAATCTTCTAAGGATTTTATCCTTAAATCCTTGGCATGTAATGATGCCTTATCCAATTTCATTTGAGTTTACAGGTTGGAAATAGTCTTTTGGAACATAGTAGCACTCATTGTTTTTCTTACTACTTTTGAATATAACATTTCCGATGCAGTCCTATAAAATTCTATCTGATCTAGTTCATGAATTGTATCATCATTTACTCCAAATTCTATCTTTTTATAGTCTGAAGCCGATTTTGGATGTGCTACCACTGGTTGGAGAAAAGACATCATCATTTGGTTGGTTGAGTAATCAAATGTTGTTACTAATTTGTCCTTGTCTCTTGGTTTTTCTTTTAGAAGTTTAGAATAAACTTCATTTTTTATTTCTTCATTCTTCTTTCTGATTAGCTTGAACCTCTTCTAAATATCAGAATCATTTTCTTTAGTTGTTTTAGATGAAGAGGGAGCTTCTATATCCATTTCCATTTCAACCATCTCTTTTCCTTTACCCTATGCTTGTACCTATTCATTTTTAATTTCTCTGACAGTTTTATTAACAATGATGGCGGCTTCATCATCTGTCTGCTGCTCATTAGTGTCATCCACATCTATGACTCCTTCTTTTTCCAAAGTAGTCATTTTGGCCTTTTTGTTGTATACTGTTTTGAATTTGTTTTCAATGATTATTTCCGCCAAATATCCTTCTTCTTTCCTTGGTATTTTATTTTATGCCTCTGCTGGTTGGTTAACGGTAACCACCTGTGTATTGTTCAAATTGTCTGTCTACTTATCCTTATCATCATCAATTAAAGTATTGGCCACCCATTCAAATTGATTGGCATATTTTTCAATAAGTGGTTTAGATTCATGGAGGAATGGGGGGAATTTGCATTTGACCCTGAGATTGTTCAGAATACCCTGAGGGTCATAACTCCAATAAAAAATTTCCTAAAACTTGAATGTTGATAGCTTGCCAGATACTTCCTTTAAGGCATCTCTGTTGTTTACAATGAAAGAGCCAATTTTTATTTTCAATTTAAATTGTGCCTTCTTTTTGGATGCTATAAAATTTACTGCATCTGCATTTAAAATCTATCTTATATATTCTGGAGCAAATATTCTAGTGGTCAGAAACTTTGGAAATTTGTATGGGGCCAAGATTGCACCATATATTCTAATCTCAGTGTGATTTTTGTATAAGTACCAATCACCCACTTTATAGTTCTCAGAAAACTGTAAAATCCTTTTTATATCTTCATTTATTCTTGGTGGTTTTGTTTTATCCAGCAAACTGATAGCAGGTCTGATAAATAGGTCATTGAAATCTCTATAACTGTACTCACTGCTATTCTGTCTCAGAAGAGAAGTCCAAAATATTATTGACAGTGGTTTTCCTTCCATATCCATCTTCTGTAGTGCAAAGGCAAAATTATATGCTTGAAAGAACAAGAAGAGATGTAACAGATATGAAGTATATCTGAACACTCCTTCATCAGGCAATTTTATCAGCTAATAATGAATAGTGTCAACAAAAAATTTAGCAAAATCAAAGTCCAACTCTGGTTGCTGTCGAGGAGACAAAGGGGAGAGGAAGCCTAATATGGAGGCATCCGTGAATTCATCATTAACATAACCTAAGATAAATGATAGCATGGAAATGACCTATCTAGAGCATTTAGGAAAATCAAAGGTATCATAAGGAGGATTCACCTTTGGAAGATTAACATGATTGGGCATGAAATTATGAAGGATTTCAAACTTCTTAGGGAAACCTAGGTCTAAATACATCTGGGTCAGGTCTTCAATTGACAATGACACTACTCGTGGGTCATGGCTCAACTAGAGCATGTTATTTATTGATTCAACAATTATGTAAAATAAGACCTCACTGTCTTTGTTAACCATGCACCTTTGATTAGGAATATAATGCATTTGACACAACCTAATGAAATCCTGAGCAGGATGGGTAATGGGAACCACATACTTGGGAAAATTAGAATCCCATATAGGTATGTCATTGGCCACTTTCTTTTCAAATTTCTCTTGACACCATTTATACACTTCTAGAAGATAAAATTCAAGGGTGGCATCAACAATTCTATAATCTAAGTCAATCAGAGGATTACTTTCTTCAGTGGTGACAGGAGGTTGTAAAGGTCTCACAACTTCAGTAGAATCAGCAGTTATAATAGGAGTCGGTTTATCAATTCCGAGAGGTTTGGGATTTCGAAGCTTACTGGAGGTAGGTTTCTTAGGTTTAGGACCTCCAGTTTTAGGGATTACCTGCTTTTTAGTAATTTTTTGGAGAAACTGAACAAGATTAAACTGTTTGTTTAGCCTTTTTATGGAAGCTGGGGACAATTGAAGAAATTTTTCTAGCAAATTGAGACTTTGGGTAGGGTTTTAAGGTGACATAATAGGTTTACTGTATGTAAAAGGTCTTCTAAATCAAATTCAGCAGTGAAAATGATCTTAGAATAGAGTAAAACTTTAAAAATAGAAACAGTGGATTCTGGAGGAATTTTGACAGGGTTTCCCTTGTATTTTGAAGGCTTTTAAAATTCCCAGATGGATAATTCAACTATATTCAAAAGATGGCAGTCTAATTGGGAAATTCTCCTTTGAAATTGAAGATTTTATAGATAGGATTGATGAAAAAATACCTGTAAAAGGTATAATTGAGTTCGAGGAAGGTTTTAGTTTCGTCACAGTCTTCAAATCTATTAAATTGGGCTATCAGAGGTCGTGGAGGTTCTCAGGAATAATTTTCAGAGGAAATGGCTTTGTTATCAGTCAAACTGGTTTGAAAATAGCTCGAAAATGGAGTAAGGAGACTTTGCAAAGGGTTCTCAGTGGTTTGTATGCGCAAATAGGTGAAATTCTATGAAAATAGTTAAGTTTTAAGGCATTAATCCTTAAGTCTAATCATATTTCAATCACATTTATTGCAGGAATGGCGGGAGCAGTTTTGATTTGGATGGAAAAATAGTAATGGTTTTCACATTTCTTTTGAGCAGTAAGTGTTTTTTTCATTTTGGAATGCGATCCAATATATTTCGGACACGTAGCAGGCCGCGGTTTACCAAAAAAACCTTTTTAGCAACATTTTTGGGCAACTTCATTCTATCACTTTAAAAATGAGAAATGGAATTTGCACCGTCAGATATTGTGGAGTGGAGTGAATGATTTGGATTTGATTGAAAGCTACGTGGTAAATGCAGTGGGGTCGGGGCTTTGATCTATACTATTGATTTGACAAGGAGAGATCAACGGTTTAAATTTGATCCAATAGGAAATGGTGGGGGTAGGGAAGGATTTATCGGATTTGTTTCTAACCGTTAGATTAGGGATGCTTGGAGATTAGATGGCTTATAATCAACGCGATGGGGAAAGATAAGGGGCTGAAATTTGTTCTTCGTGTTCAATGAGAAACGTCAGATCAACAAGAGTTAGAATGATCTGAAGGCTGAAATTAAACCCGATGGTGAGGTGGGATTTGTGGAAGTTTTATGTATAAACATATTTTATACAATGAATCAAGTGGATGAGCGGGGTATTAAGGGGTTTTAATCAAGGTTAAAAACTAAGGTAGTGGGATATATATCGGGGAAAAAGGATTAGGTTATAGTTTTAACCTTGTGTTAAGGGAGACGAGAAGGGAAAATATAAACAGAGGGATGGGTCTAGTGAATTTTACTTTAAATTAAATTTCGGGTTTTATATTTTTTGTTTTAAACACATATAAAACATGTTTAATGCTTTTTTTTTAAAATATTTTTATTATATAGTTTCAGATTTTTCAAAGGTCTAAAACTATGAGGGAGACGGGGAATATTTTTATGGGTATTTTTGTGTCAAAGGGGTGACTTTGGGATGTTTTTCAACATGGACTTAATATCTTTGACACAAATGCATATATTAAATGGGTTTTTGGGATATTAAATAAAAAGAAGTTATATTAATAGGACTAGGATAATTAATAAGGAGTTAATAAAATATGTTAGGTGTTAATATGACAAGGGGAAAAGTGAATACTCAAAACATATCATTATAACCAATAAAAGTGAAGATAAAATCAAAGCTTGCATCTATGATAGTTTCATCACTTCTGCTTAGGATAAAATGTTATTTTGAGGGTTTTTATACTTTATGAAATGTGGGGAATTAATCAAATGGGGATTTAGAGTATCATTAAGTAAAATGAGGTTTTTTACTTTATGTTTTTTCATGGAAATGACTACATGAATGGTAAATGATGTGATTTTTTGGATTAATATAACAACTTAACATTTTCAACTAGTTAACCATAGAGCCTTGGGTCCGGTCCCAACAGAAGTCAAGGAAATGCCTTGAGCCTTTTTTACTGATAGTTTAGAATGATAAATGGATACGGGGAAGGGAAGTCAGTTATTTGCAGCCCTGGTGAATAATATTTACAATGATGCTTCTCACCTTCTTCTACCTACCCAATTTTAACTGCTAACATTTTTTCTTCCATTTTTATTAAGTGCATTTGAGCTAGCAACTTTTACAACATTTATTCTTTTTGAAAGCAGTAAACTATATAATTCTACACTTATTTCATCCAGGAATCCAGATTAAACTGTTGGATTCACTTATTCTCTACTTAACTACTAAATTGTCATGATTAAACTGTATGATAATTCTTTATTCTCTATCTAAAACATTTGAAATTGAAATATGACGAGTCAAGATTAAATTTTTCAACTCATCACATATTATGGAATTTATTGACACTCTGCCATAATCAACTACAAAAGGTAAAATTAGTGGCATTTAGACTTTCACACTTTCATGTTTTATTCATCTTTTTATTTTGGGGTATATTATTTTTTCTAAGTCCTTTGATTGTTATTTTAGGACTTTTTACTCTCTTTTTTATTTTTGATTTTTGATTTTTTTTATTTTTTACAAAGATATGAGAATACAACTTGCAGAAGGCAAAGTATGTACATATTTACAAGATTACCAACAGTCAAGTCAGAATTATGAATCCTATATTTATAGGTCACTAACATCGGCTTCACTTGGGGATGGCATTTCCTGTTGGAATGTCAAGAACTTTGAGATCAGTAGCCTTATCCACTGACCTTGGTGATCCTGTAATTGTCTTTTGTTTTCTGCAACAATTCATATTTATGACATCTTATACTGCAAATCTTAGGGCCTTCTCTTCGGGCTTCAACTTTGTAGATAAAATTTCCAATCCAATCTACACACTTGCAATGAATATTTACAATGATAAAGTAAATCAATCTAACTGTTGAGTGAATCTGAAGAAAAGTAGTGTTTCAGCATCCCACCATTCATTGGTCCTTCTTGAAGTTTTGTTCCATCCAAATTCCTGATGAAAAATGAATTATTACCTCTGTAACCATATATCACATAGGGTCCTTGCCATAGAAAGTCAAAATTTCCATTATTACCTTTATCCTCTCTTCGTGAATCCCATCTCAAAACTTGATCTCCTATGAAAAAATCATCTTCCTTAACCCTTTTATCAAAAATATTTTTGATTTTATCATGTAAAAGTTGTGATTTTTCATAAACTTCTTCTCTAGTTTATTGGAGATGTATGGTTTCATTGATTCTTCGTTGAATATCATTTGTTTCCACCTGTGATTCCTGGATAATATTCATGGCTGGGACACCCAAGGAAGAAGGGAAAATGACATCTGTTCCATAAACAATTTGATAAGGTGAAGTTCCAATAGACTTTTTTGTGGTAATTCTATCAGCCCATAGGGCATAGACCAACTTTTTGTTCCATGTCTTTTTGTTTTCTTGGGGTAGTTTTCTAATGATATTGATTAAGATTTTTTTTTATGATTCGGCTAAACCATTACCTTGGGGATAATATGTTGTGGAATGACCTAAGGTAATATGGTATTTATGAAAGAAATAAATCATTTTATTGGATTTGAATGTTGCTGCATTGTCAGTAATAATCCTATGTGGGCATCCAAATCTTGATAAAATATTAATTTCTATAAATGAAATTATAGCTGAATCAGTGGCTTTCCTAGTAGGAATGGCTTCTATCCACTTGGTAAAGTAATCTGTAGTAGTTAAAATCCATTTATTTTGGCTTGAGGATGGAGGATGTATTTCACCAATGAAGTCTAACCCCCATTTTTGAAATGGTTTTTTAGTTGATATAGGCTTAAGAGGTAAGGGCAATAGTTTCCTTTTCTCTTCAAATATTTGGCATTTATGGCAAGAGGTGACAAATTTTTTGACATCAGAAAATAAAGTTGGTTAGTAAAAACCAGCTCTCAGTATTTTGTCTGCTGTACTCTTACAGTATAGATGGCCTCCACAGTCACCTGCATAAAATTCCTCAAGAATTTTTTCATCCTCGGATTTTAATAAACAATTTAGTAAAATCCCAATATTTTCTTTCCAGTAAAGTGCATTATTTAAGATACAAAACCTCATTGCTTTCTGTTTGATGAATCTTTCCTTGGTTTTTGTTAGCCCAGGAAGAACTTGTAAATTTTTTAGTGCAAAGATAATATCAGAGTACCATGGTGAGTCTAGATAGGCCTCACTGTTCAATGGAGTCGCCATATCCTCCTGATCATCTATTTGTGAAATGAAATTAATATCTAAAGCATTGAAATTTGATTTAGCCATCAATCTGGCTAAACCATGTCCTTTAATGAGCTTTTTTGGTTTGATTTCTAGATCATATTCAAGGATCGTGGCTATCCACTTTCCTCTCCTACTATCAGGTCCATCTTGTGTTAGAATATCTTTAATTACTTCATTAGGGACATATGCAATGATGTGGTAATGAAGTATGTAAACTCTGAAATCTTTGATGGATTTAACGAGGGCCAAAGTCTGTTTTTCCATTATATTGTATTTCAGAGGTGCATCTCTGAGGGCTTTACTAAAGAATTCAATTGGCTGTTCAAAACCTTGATTTTTTTTCTGCAGAAGAACTGCAGCTATGGTGTGTTAAGATGCAAAGGGAAAAATTATGAAATATTTTGTATAATCTGGGCTGATGAAGACTGGTGCTTTTGTTAAAACCTGTTTTATGGATTCGAAAGATTGTTTGGACTTTATTGTCCATTTTATTGCAAAGTCATTTTTAATCATATTGTTAAGATATTTTATGATTTCAGCCATATTATAGATAAATCTTCTTCGAAAATTGATTTTACCCAAGAATGCTTGAAGTTCTTTTATGTTCCTTGGTGGTTGAATGTTTAAAATGGCTTCAATTCTTGTAGGGTCTATTCTAATGCCTTTTTTGGAGATTATGTGACCTAATAGTTTTCCTTCTTCTAGTCCGAAAAGAGTCTTTTTAGGATTAAGGGATATACCATATTTTCTACATTTGATAAAAGATTGTTTCAGGTGATCTAAGTGTTCATCATTTTTTTTTGAAAAAGTAGTAATATCATCAAGATATATAACTAAAAATTCATGGATATCCTTAGTAAAGGCAATATCCATTGCTCTCTGAAAAGTAGCTCCTACATTTTTCAATCCAAAAGGAATTTTGACGTACATGAATGTGCCCCAAGGAGTATTAAATGAAGTTTTAGTTTGATCATATTTATGAACTAGAATTTGATTATAACCAGAGAAACCATCTATTAAGGAAATTCTTGAAGAACCTGCCACCCTCTGCAAAATATGATCCATTTTAGGCCAGGGGTAATTGTGTTTCAAGGAAGCTTTATTAAGATTTCTAAAGTCTATGCATAGTCGAATTTCTCCTGTTTTCTTTCTGGTGGGCACTAAATTAGATACCCAGTCAGAATATATGACTGGTGCAATTATTTGTGCATCAAACATTCTTTTAACTTATTTTTTCTATTAAAGGTAACGAAATTGGATTAATCCTTCTTAGTTTTTGATGAAAAGGTTTTTGATTTTCTTTCAAACGAATCTTATGTTGAATTATGTCTTTGTTGTAAGTTTTCAGATATTTGTAACTCCATGCAAAGACATCCTGATATTCTTTCAAAATTTCTATGTATTTAACCTTTTCTTCTGATGATAAGGATTTTGATAGTTTGATCATTTTTGGTTTTTCATTTCTCCCTAAGTTATAATCTTCTATATCAAACTTGACTGGTTCCATTTTTGGCCTTTTGGGCACATCATTGGAATCAAACAAATCTTCTAGGGGAGTTAAACCTTTGGGTAAAATGTTATGCTTTAAATCAATCAAATCTAGTTCATCTTCCATCATTTCCTCTATATCCACTTTTTCCAATTCATCTATGTCACTCTGAGTAAATATAGTAGGTCTATCAAAAATATGTACATCTAAATTATCTAAATAATATATTTGACAAGAATTTGAATCTATATCTCAAGGCGAATCTATATTACAGTCATTATCAATTTGACAATTCTGAAACTCTTTCTCATTGTTCAAAAAGTGATAGATTTTTTCATCCTCTGAGAAAATTTACCAGTATTTTACATTATCTGGGACAATAGGTCTGTGTTTGATTTCAGCAGCGTATTTTTGTAATGGTGAAAATGGAAATTTACAACTGCTGACAAAGGTTGCTAAACAATGGGATTGTATGTTCTATTTTCTAGGGATGATAGCAAACTTTCTCTCTAACAAATATTCAACCAAATCATGTGCTATGTCCCTATATCTGGCTAGTCTGGGATTATGAACAGAGTATTCTGTGTTTATTTGCTTGATAAATAGTTCAAAATCTCTCATGACCATTATTCTTTGCCCTCCCAATTTTCTAATAATTTGGAAACCTAAGATTAAAGTTTCATATTCAGTCATGTTATTGGTGCATTTTAAATTTAATCTAAAGGCATGTCCTTCAGAATGGCTTGTTTCAATGTTGGTAATCCATACACCAACTCCAGCTCTTGATTTATTAATAGATCCATCAAAATATAAATTCCATAAAGCCTCATGACCAATGTAATCATCCATTATTTTAAGTTTCTTATCAGTGAGTTCATTTTGGTTGTCATTATGATCGGAATTATAGAGAATAAAGGAATCTAGATCGATAGGAGTTGAATATATTGGGTAATTGGTAGGTGTATCAGCAGTACTGATCATAAACTTCATTAAGGTTTCTCTGTATAGCTTTTTGGGTTGTCCAAATACTGAGATAGTGGCATAACTCATGTCAAGTTGTAGAGATCCCTGCAACTTTGCTCCCCATGAGCGAGAAAGAAGCATGCCATACTTTGGCAGGATATTAGCTACCACAACATCCATGATCATGCTTTTACCAGGATATTGGACTAAGTTTACACACAGATATTTAAGCAACCCCATGCATTGGAATTTGGATGAATCAAATGAAAATAGGTCTTTATATGGTCGGGTTATGTCTAGATTCAAGGTTTCCATTATTTCTTTAGGCATTAGGTTATGGGAAGCTCCAGTATCTAGCATAACATTAAGTAATATCTGATCATGTACAATAAGACTCAAATAAAATGGAGGTACTGACACATATGAATGCTTATCATCTACATTTGGACCAAATATTAATTCAAGTCTATCCTCACTCATATTAATTGTATCCTCATTTTCATTTACATTCAATGTTTCAGTAATAATAGATCTATACAAGTCATTTTTAGCCAATTCTACTAAGGGAACAACTATCTTTAACTTGGATATTTCAAATTGGATGTTAAATGTTGACTGAGATTTGATGGTTTGAATCATTTCATCTTTTGGAATTGTGGTTTGTGATTATTTTTCTTGTATTTCAACAGTTTTGGATTTGGTTTGAGCTTTTCTTTTATCTTATGTTTGAGTTTCCTGGTTTCTACTATCTTTAATTGTTTTTTAGTAACAATTTGAGTGTTATCAGAAGATTTATCAGATTTGGAATTCTCAGTAGAAGATTTAGGATTTGATTATTTTGAGTCAGCTGGATTCTTTTCTGGATCATTGACTGTTGCTGAATTGGTGGTCTTTGTGGTATTAGCATTTTGGGAATCTTTGGAGGATTGAGCCACCTCATCAGTAATATCTACAATCTTTGGAATTTTCTGTTTTTAGGACTAGGTTGGTTCGAATTTTGTTTATTTTCACTAGGAATAATCTGCAAAAGTTTCGTTTTGGGAGCCTTAGAATTCTTTTTGTTTTGAATTTTTTGATTTGGAGCATTGTTCTTTGTAGTAGGTTCATTTGTTTTCTTGCTCCTAAGGTTATATTGACTGTGAATTTCATTGATTGTGAATTCATAACCTTGCTTATAATCGAAGGATTCCCCAGATTCCACTTTGAATTGTTGTAGTTCAAAGAGTTCATGGTCCTCCTGAGTGAGGAAAATTGTATTGTTTTCATCTATCCCCATAACTATGCTGATGTTTTCCTCATCCCAAACATTTTTTTGTGAACTCTCTCCAAAGTTTTCTTGGAATGGGGGTCTTATATTCTGATCTGGGGAAGGTTCTTTACCTTTCTCAGGATTGTTGTTTTTCCTGTAGTTGGGATTCCTGATTTGGGATTGATTCTCCCATTGTGGTTTTCTTTCAATATATTCTAGTCTCTCAACTAATTTTTCTAATTTTTTGTTGATAAAATCAAATTTTCCATCTAATTTTGAAGCTTCTTCTTTGATAGTAACCCTCCTCTCATTTCTCATTCTGGCTTTCTTGGCAAGAATATTGATTTCTACACCTACAATGTTTAATTGAATTTTTTCTAGGGTGTCTACATCCCGTTCTCTAAGTTGATAAGCCATGTCTACATCAAAGCAGTCAGGAAATTTGAGTAGCATGGAATATGGAGTGGGTTTAAGGTCTGCAGGAATAGAATTGTAAGCACTATTTTATCTGGTGCAAAAATCTTGGACAGTCTCATTGGGGGCTCTCTTAAGAGCATCAAACTGAGATAAAATTTGCATGGGATTATTCTTCTTCTCCCATTTATTTAGGAAATCTCTATGGAATGCAGCTAAATCTGCTATACTACCAGTGCCTAAAATTCTAAACCATGTTTTTACTTCTCCAGTTAAGCTTTGTGCAAACAATCTCATTCTAACATCAGACTCATCTATCTCATAAATTTCCCAAAAATCATTCATTCTAGTGAGATGTTGTTGTGTAGTGATTTGTGAAAAATTATCAAACACTGGGATATCCTTTTGGTAATTTTGGGGCATGTCATGGAGATTTTGAGGTAAGACCTATTAGCCACCTATAAAATCTGTCATATCAAATGGTGGCTGAATCATTTTTGAAGCCTTCAAGAAACAATTTTTATTGCCAAAATTGTTGGTGCTTAAAGTCTTCTAAAGATATCTTATCCTTTGGTTAAATATTCACTGTTGTTTCCCTTTTAAACTTTGAAATTCTGTTGTTTTCCCTAAAGAAAAAGGCTGTTGAGAAATCCATTTTTTCATCATTTTTCACTCCTCCATCCCTTCATCATTGTCCTCCTTTTTATCCCCTTATTACTCAAAAAACTCCTCTATTTTTCATTATTTCCCCTTTCCCCTTCATAAAGTCCCTTTTATAAGGATTGAAAATTATTTTTGGACCTTACCGAAACCCCCAAATCCATTAAAAAACCTTGAAAAAGTCATAAAAAACACATTTCTTGTATTAAGGCTTAAGCCTCTTTGGGCTAAGCCCTAAACCACTTCCCCTCCATGCGACTTGGTGCTGGAACCAAATGCTATGTCCAAAAGCGCTTATCGCATCGGAACAAATCAGACAGCACAAGTCCTTTTGTTTTATAAAACCCCGATGCCGAATGGCCCCTCTTGTGTATAAACCCTCGATCCCTATGCCGCTTCACAAAACCCAAAGGCCTGCAATCGGGCACTTAAACACTGCAATAAACCATTCCTGATTTGATTTTTCCTTTGTAAATTCATAAAGACCCTCTTTCCAATGTTTTGTATTAAACCTGCCGGTTCAATGTTTTTAATGGAAAAGACCATTGATCCTTTCCCCGATCGACGGTCAATACAGTCTCGCATTGGAATTTTTGTGTTGGGCACATTTGAAAAGCCCACTCCTACGTCCCGATTTCGATTGGCCCTCTTATGCATATAACCCCCGATCCCTTCATTGTTTCATATATCCAAAGGCCCCGCAATCGGGCGCCAAGCCTCTTATAATAAACGCTCCCCGAAGCGAAATCCTTTGTATTTCATTAATTTTTTTATTTTCATATGTTATAAAGGGTCCCGCCATTTCATTGGTTAAACCCATTCCTGACCGTTGATCATGAACCAAACAGATGGTTTGTGCAATCTTGCATCGAGAGATTTCATTGGGCGCGTTAAATATTTTATTCCCCCCCCCCCCTCCGATTAGCTACCTCCGATTCATCCTCCACCATCGATCTAATCCTCAGATCAACGGCCCACAATCAATCGCATTGGCGCCCATTCTGTTTTGACCCCGCTGATCGCAGATCTACGATTACATCTGGGCCGTCCATGTGTTAAGATCCGATGGTCCAGATTGCACCCCTCGACCTTTGTTAAAATTATGAAGCCCCACTTTATAATGTTCTATGTTCAAATATCAATTGTTGATCTCTTTAGATCAACGGCCCATATTAACCCATTCTCCACCTCATATATTATCAAATTCAACCCTAGATCAAATCTCCACCGTTGATCTGTTTTCATGTAACAGTTCAGAATAATCTCGACAGGCCCGACTCCTGTGGGTCTTACCTTCCTTCAGATTTGATCTCAGCCATCCAATCTCTGATCCAACAGCTCATATTAAAACCACCTTTCCCTGCCCCCACCTCGTTCCGCTCGCGCATCTTATCAATATCGTGCTCACTCCCCACTGTTCGATCTGAGGCCCTAGATCTAACGGCTGACGCGCATTTTCGCGTAAATTCATGCCCGAGCATTAATTCTCCAAAATCACATGATGTAAGTAATTTTAAAATGCCACGTGTCGGCCTAAAATGCATATCATGTTCGAAAAGTGAAAACTTCCTACTCGCTTTTTCGCTACACGATACTGCTAGTTTCTCAAGCCGAAACCACTTTCCCCTGTTTTCATCGCTTTCCATCACGTTCCTCCACCGTTGATATCTGTAGATCAACGGTCCCAGATCATTTTCGAATTATTTCATCGCCCTCCGCCATATTCCAAGGGAATGTGTAGATCAACATCAGCCGTTGATCTCATGGGCTGATCTCATCTGATGACCCAGATCCTTTTCGAAAACCCCAAAATACATCTGGCCTTTTTCACTGATGATTAAGGTTTTTAAGCCATTTCTTCGCATTTTCAACAATTTCTCTATAAAGTGACCCCTTTGCTTTATTTTCTCCCGACTCATTTTGACCGTTGATCTCTGCAAGATCAACGACCCTAACTTAATCTCTGCACCGTTCACTCCACTACTTTCCTCTTTGACCTCCCACGATTGATCTCCACCATTGGATGCTTTCATCCAACGGCTATGCTCCAAACCGAAACCTCCAAAGTAGTCTGACCCAAATTACACAGGGCTTTCTTAATATTTTTTGGTTTGTGTAGGTTTCAAAGGCTTTTCAAGTGTTCTATAAGAAAAATAAAATCTGAGGATGACGATCCTCCAAGTTTTCATTTATCCAAAAGAATCCATCTACAGGGTTCAAAATCACGTTTTATCGGTGCCTCATGAGCACTGATAACATTATAAAAGCCCCTGTAGCACCTGCACATCAACAAGACACAATAAAGAATAAATGAACAGAGAGTATTAGTGTTGAAGATTCATTCAAACCAGAGATGAAGAAGCAAATATGGTTTACACAGTTTGGGTGGATTACGACTAACAATCGACAATTAAAAGCCTAATCCACTAAATCAAAAATAGTTAAAGAACAGAGGAAAATAATTAGGCCTAATTATGCCTAACACACAGATCAAAAGCTAATTAGTCTTGTTTAGGTCAAAACAAAAATATCTACTAGACCAAGAAAGCCTCCACTGCCACATCAGAGGCTAATTGATTCCTCTCAGCTACCAAAGCCACGTGTAGCCTCAAAGCATTCAAAAGAGGGTCAAGTAATGACCAGAACAGAGGATATTTGCCCCAATATATCTCAACAGTTATTTTGGGCCAAAGAGACTTATTGCTAAAATATCAGCAGAGTTATTACAACATGACACAGAGCCTTAAAGTCAACAAAAGCTTCCTAGCAAGCTTAAAATTTAATGTAAACCAACTAATACAGGAAAATATCTGTAAAATTCTCCATCAAGCCCCTCAAAGGCCGAGAAGCGTTAACTGTATTAATTGAACTTAGAAGATCTTTTCTCTCTTCGACCTCCTCATTTTCCTATAAAATCTTATTGAGGAGCTCATTGTAAAGGATTGGTTGCAGAACTTTGAAATATATTTGTGCTCGAAACTTCTACTTGTAAATAGTGTTCAAAGGCTCTTGGAGCTCTATTTGTAGTCAAATATGTTAGTCTGAGAAGTGAAGATGATTTCTGAACTGAAACATTGGACTTGAATATTGTAACTGGATTGACATCAATATACAAGCTGATTCTTGGGATCCTGGTCTATATCACTGGTGAAGTGCTTCTTTATGTGTTATTGTTTTCCTTTCATGTATGCCATTTTGTCCATTATTCTCTGATAAAGAACAACAAGCATAGAGTTAGGATTTACTGTTTAGAGTACCCTTCTCTGACTGATAAGCTTTATCTTAATGTTTTCCTCTAAATTGTTTATTTAAGAGTGGTTCAATACAGTTCAAGCAGTTAGGAATGCTGGCGTTCCCTCGTCTTACTGTTTGCTTTAAACATCGTTCTTGAATGTTATTTTCATCGTTTGCTTAGTAAATTTGGACTAGAAAAGTGATGGTGTGCCCTGTTTTCTAGTTTCTTTCTCCAAAGGTAGTTCTGAAAGTTTCCCTAAGTGTATGCTGAAAGCAGACTAGATTTAAAAGTATCTTATCTGATCTTAAGTTGCACTTTGTTTCTCTTATCTGTTTTCATACTTTCTGAAAGTAATTATGTGGATTACTGGATTGTTTGTCTATTGAGTCAACTTTAATACGAGCTTGTCCAAAGAGGTCTATGGTGAGCCCTGCCCTTTGGTTGGTTTTAAATAGTTACTTAAGAGGCTTTTCTTGTTTGGATAGACTATAAATCCTAGTTGAAATTATTATCTGTTTCCACCCCTCCAACACTTTTATTGTTTCCATTCCATCATTTAATCTCAAAGATCTTGTGATATAGATGACTTTCCCCTTGGACCACTCTTGAAATTGTTGCACAATTAAAGCCCGTTTATGACTCCATAGCCCAATGGACTAAAAACCATTGTTATATCTATCTAATCAGCCAAACCTTGTTCTGATTGCTTGCAACTTCACACCTTTGAAACTCTTTCCATTTAGGACTTTCCACTCAACCAATAATCATGCTCAACCATATAAAACAAAACAAAACCCTTGCACTTAATAACTAGCCTAATATCACACATAAAAGCCTTAAAGATAAATCAATCTTTGCACTTATTGGAGAGATCCCTCTCCAAATTCAGGAGGGATAGATCCTAGAATCCCAAAGTGGTATCCCAAAGTGGATCAAGTGTCCTCTCGTTTGGTGGTCTCACCAATGCTGAAAATGGGAAATTACGGGGGGAGATAAAATTTACGGCGACTCCATTTGAGGAGTTAAGTAGTTTTCTCCATTTCATTTCGGTAATCATAGCATATCGAGAAAGCCTTTTTTTTTCAAGAATGTTTAGTGTATTTTCCGGTTGAGCCACCGGCCCAACATTTCGTGACTCCACTAGGGGGAGTTCGAGTGATTTTCATTTACGATTAATCATAGTATATCGACCTTTTGTTTCAAGAATGTTTGGTGTATTTTTCTAGTTGACCAACGGGCTAACATTTCTGGCGACTCCGCTGGGGATTTTGAGTGTTTTTCAGCCTAGGTACCTTTAAGACCTCAGGAAACCCTCGATTCAAGAAACATTGTGCAGTGAGTAAAAGCAGCCCTTTTCAAGCACTACCTAACAAATGGTAATCATGATAAAACTTGTTTGAATCAGTGACAAACTAAGGAAACCTTAGGATTCTCATAAGAACTTATCAAACCTTGAAGGATCAGCTAGCTTAGCCATAAGAGTAAATTGTCTTTGTCTCATCACCGTAGATAAGTGTTGAAACAGATTTAGGATACTTTTAGAACCCATAGGACTGAAATAACTTAGAAAAACCCAAAAATATTTAAGATTGGTATTCAATAAACATGGTGGTGGACCATAAAACCTTTTACCTCCAAAAGAGCTAAAAATTTCCACCTGGTGACTCCACAATCCTAAACATACCTTAAGACTCCACTGGGAAGACCCATTATCATCATAACATCATTTAAACTCAGTAAGTGGACTTTAGGATTAAATTTTTCAAGATCAGTTTGCCTCTTAAGAGATTGTCATATTTGGCCAAACTTTTCTTGTTTAGTTGGGTCTGAAAAACACAGCATAGTGGCTCCTAGAAAGATTCATACTAGAGCCTACCCTGACCCAAACCCACCTGAGATAGTTGAAAACCCTGAAAGTATACTTAGGAAGTCTCCTAAGATTAAATTTTCAATTGTTTTCAGATAACCCTTGAGAGCTAATTCAGTTTCTGAAAACCTTGCAGCTCTACAACAATCACAAGTTGACTTAAGAAATCCATTTATACTAGGTTGCTTGATGATTTAGATCAGCTAGATTCAGAG
Organism: Pinus albicaulis; assembly: GCA_034641835.2. Taxonomy (NCBI): domain Eukaryota; kingdom Viridiplantae; phylum Streptophyta; class Pinopsida; order Pinales; family Pinaceae; genus Pinus; species Pinus albicaulis. The sequence continues at coordinate 406,463 of JAXQQM020070571.1, read as the reverse complement.
TCTTCACTTTCATCTCCAGAAACAAGTGAACATCCTGGTAGTAGAGAAACAACACCACCTGATCTACATTTCCTTTACAATTTATGTGTCTCTCATCCAATATCAGCTCAGCAATCTATTCCTGGTCCTTCCACATCTGCTCATCCTACATCCACTGTCCAAACCACTCCATTCCAGCCCACTTTTCCTTTTGTTAATCCACCTCTTGTAAATCCACCTCCACCTCCTATCATGGCAACGTGGTATGTCCCGTTGGTCCTTCATTTTCCCTTATTCAATCTTCCACAGGACTATCAGTCCAAAATACCATTGTATGATGCCAGTAATGCTACTACTGCTTCACAACATGTGGATAAGATGAATGACTACTTTGAAAAAAATGAAATTGATGACAAAACTATCAAACTTAGACTATTTTCTCAGAGTTTAGGGGGAGAATTAAGAAAATGGTTCAAAGGCTTAACCCCTCATAGTATCAATGATCTCCAAGCCTTCCATCACACATTCTTAAACAAATGGGAAGCCAGAAAAAACCCTCTTCAAATACTTTCTGATTATAAAAATCTCCAAAGAAACGCAGGGGAAAGTGTACAAGCTTACTGCACTAGATTTAACAGTTTATATAGCGCCCTTCCCCCAGACCTAAGACCTCCACGAGGCTCAGCATTAAATGATTTTCCTGAAGGATTTGATCCTGAGATGGCCTATCAGCTGAGAGAAAGAGATCCTTTAACCCTTGAAGATATGCAAAAAGGGGCTCTTGTTGTGGAAGTTAACTTAATGGAGAAAAGAGCAAGAATGAAGAATGAGAAGAGAGTGTCCTTTAGAGAAGAATCTACACCTTCCACATCCAGTTCAAAGATGGAAAGAATGATGGAGGAGATGATGAAGAAAATGAGCATTCTTGAGAGAGCAGAAGTAAGTCAAAGCCAAACTGCTCCTCAAAACAAAAACTAAAACCAAAATTAGAATTTCAGAAGAAACCAACCTCAAAACAGACCAAGGGAGGATGATCAGCAGATCACCCCTCCTTTTCATCAAAACTATGTAAGTGAGGCTGAAGACACAATAGAGAAAACAGAGGATGATGATATCAATATGTTGGGAGTTGATAATGATGACTTTGAAGTTCATTATGATAGAAAACAAGGTCTATATACACCCTATGATGATAAAAGAGATGATGATGAAAGTTATTATCAAGACATGGAAAATGTTATCACAGAGTCTCAAAATGAATATGACCTTAGGATTAAAGGCAATCAACAAACTCCCAACAACAAAACCTCTGACAAATCTTCACAAAAAAGCATTGTAAAAAACCCAAAATTGTAAAATAGAAGGACAAAACAGTGGCTGTAAATTATGATTAAAACAAATAGAAAGACACTCAAAACAATGAAAAACGGAGTGCAGACCTTAGCAGTACTAGTACCTTAGCTAGTACTCCTGTTAAAACAATTTTGTCAAATGTAAATAGAGGAAATCAGCAAACTGATTTTGTTGATAGAGTGGTATTTCATAAGGTTGAGACAAGCACTTCAAAGAATCAGATGTCTTTTAGTTTGGAGCAGGAAATTTCCAGAATTAAAATCTTTGTTCCCCTTACTGAGTTAGCTGCCCAAAATGTATATAGGACCCAAATTTCGAAGGCTTTAAACATAGAGTAGAATAATGACACTGTCAATCTTAATGATGACCAACCAGAGCTCATTTTTGGTTCTAATATTGAAGGTAGATATCAAGAAGGACCAGTTCCTCCTTTTTATGTTAGTTTAAATGTTCATGACAATATTTTGCATAATGCTATGCATGATTCAGGGGCCTCTCACAATTTAATTCCCAAAGCTGTAATGGAGAGCCTATGCCTTGAAATCACCAGACCTTATAAAGATCTCTACTCCTTTGACTCAAGCAGAGTAAATTGTTTAGGATTAATCAAAGAGCTCTGTGTGAACTTAGCCCATATTCCCGCCAAATGTTTAGTCATGGATATTGTAGTGGCTGATGTAACCCCAAAGTATGGAATGTTGTTATCAAGATCTTAGGGGGCTAAGTTACAAGGAACTATGCAAATGGACATGACGTATACGACCATCCTTGTTTTCAATCAGACAAGAAGACTTTACAGGGAGTCCTATATGAAGTACATGGTTACTAGCCAAGACAGACCGCAAAACTCTCCCCTGTATTCTGTAAACATAGGCCTTGGTTCATTTATCCTTTTTAACGATGAAACATTCAGTGAGCAAGTGACCTTAACAGAGTTAATGGCAGATAGAGAGGAGGAGACAGACAACACAGAAGTATTGAAACAGTTTGTTGAACCCGTAAACTACGGCAAACCATACACAGGTCTTGAGCTACAAGTCATGCATCCATTGCTTTTAAACCTTGATAGTCAAGAAAACTGTCCTCGACGAAATGAAAAACCTAAGGAATTAAAACAAATTCAACAGAGTGTTGATTTTCAAGAAAAATATAATAGCACCCTAGTTGAAGAGGATAGTAGTCAAACTGTTGAACCCGAGACTAGTCCTCTGTGGAGCATGAACTTCGACGGGTCCTTCACTAGGAGCAACGCTGGTGCAGGGATCTGGTTACGCAACACTGAAAATAATCACACAGAAGGCCATTCCTATAGATTAAACTTTCAGTGTTCGAATAACATAGCAGAATATGATGAATCCCTTCTTTTAGGCTTACATTTATTGAAGAAATTAGGAGCCAAGAGAATTAAAGTTCATGGGGATTCAGAATTAATCATTAGGAAAGTCAACGGGGAATACAGCGCAAATCACCCCAGACTTAGGGCCTATCGAAACGATGTCGTGGATTTATTGAAAACTTTTGAGGAATCCCAATTGATTTTTGTCCCAAGAAAAAGGAATATCATGGGCCACAGTTTAGCTTTTGCTACTAGAACATGCTTAACGCCATATGAAACCAAACAATGCACAACTCAGATTAAATTCAGACCAGCTGTCCCTGATAACGAGAAATATTGGCAAGTGTTTGACGGAGACAAACAAATAGAAGACTTCATGCAGTTCAGAAATGAATTTGAACTACCAAGTTCGGATTCAGATTATGAAACAGACTGCCCTAGCGAAAAAAATTTCCTTGATGAAGAAGAAAAGTCTCCTAAGATTGCTAATGTAAACCTGTTATCTAGAAAACTTGAAAACACAACAGAAATGATTGCAGAGTTAGAAACAGAGGACTTAGAAACTCTGCAGTCTAATAATTAGACTTTTCCAAAGGGTCTGGCCCCTTTAGAAGAGTTGTTTGATTTCAACGATGTGGCCAAGAAGCCGAAACTGGAACCTGTGGAAACAGAAGTTGAAGAGTGTAATATAGGCAGTGAATAGAAACCAATGATGATCAAACAGTCTAAGACTTTACCAGCTCACATTAAACTCAAATACATAGAGTTGTTTAAAGAATTTTCTGATGTTTTCACGTGGATTTATGAGGATCTAAAATCCTATGACACTGAAATAATTCAGCACAAGATACCTCTCAAGGAAAACCAAAAGCCATTTAAACAAAAACTGCGCAGAATAAACCCTGTCCAGTTACCTTTGGTTGAGAAGGAGATCAAGAAAATGTATGAAGCTGGTATTATTGTCCATATTAGATATTCTGAGTGGGTGTCTAATCTGGTGTCAGTTACGAAGAAAACATGAGAGATTAGGCTTTGTATAGACTTTAGATATTTACACAAAGCTTCACTCACGGACAACTACCCTTTACCCAAGATGGACCATATTTTACAAAGGGTAGTTGGTTCTAAAAGAATTTCTTTGCTTGATGGCTAATCAGGGTACAATCAGATTTTAATACATCCTGATGATCAATTAAAGATAGCCTTTACTACACCTTGGGGCACTTTCATGTATGTGAAAATTTCCTTTGGTCTAATGAATGCTAGAGCTACTTTTCAGAGAGCCATGGACATAGCATTCTCGGAAGAATTGGGCTACCTCATCATTATTTACCTTGATGATGTCACTGTTTGTTCAAAGACAGATGAAGAGCACTTAGAAAATTTGAGAAAATTTTTCGAGAAATGCAGAAAGTTTGGGATATCTTTAAACCCTAAGAAAACACTATTCGGTCTCCAAGAAAGTAAACTTCTTGGGAACATTATTTCAGAAGAGGGAATAAAGATAGACCCAAAGAGGATCGAGGCTATATTGCAAATCTCTCATCCTCAAAACATCAAGGAACTCCAATCTTTCATTGGAAAGATTAATTTCTTGAGAAGGTTCATACCCAACTTAGTTGAACTCCTTAGGAACATTACAAACATGTTGAAGAAGGAGCAAGGGGTAAAATGGACCATGGAAGCAAAGAAGTCCTTTGAGATGGTGAAACAAGCATTAAATAAAACACCAGTCCTAATAAGTCCTGATTTTTCAAAAGATTTTTATATTTTTTCATTTGCATCAGAACATACAATAGTTGTTGTCCTCTTACAGAAAAATCCACAATGACAAGAGCAACCTATTGCATTCTTTAGCAAGGCTTTGAGAGATGCACCCCTGAAGTACAACATTATGGAGAAGCAAGATTTTTCTTTGGTCAAAGATTTAAAAGACTTCAGATTTTACATCCTACATTCCCACATCATTTCCTTTGTCCCAAATTCATGTGAAAGACATTCTAACATAGGACCCAGATGGTAAGAGAGGTAAGTGGATAGCTGTGATACTTGAATATGATTTAGAAATCAAGCCCACTAAGCTCATTAAAGGCCAAGGTCTAGCTATATTAATGGTTGAATCAAATTTTGAAGTTCTTGATATAAATATGATAAATTATTTAGATGAACAAGAGTAACTCTCAACTCCCATTGTTGAATACCATTTTATGAATTCCTCTTGGTATGCTGATATTCTATATGTTTTGCTTAACTTAAATACACCTTCTGGTTTATCAAAAACAAAAGCAAGGTTTTTGAAGTTAAAATTTGTAAACTGTTGCATTATAGATAAATGTCTTTATTGGAAAAATGCAAGTGGAATATTGCTTAAATGTTTGCCTGAGTATGATGCAGAGAAGGTTAAGCATGAATTCCATGAAGGAGAATGTGGAGGCCACCTCTACTGGAATACAACAGGAAAAAAAATCCTTAGAGCTGGTTACTATTGGCCCACCCTCTTTCTAGATGTGCATAAAATGATCATTGCTTGCCATAAATGCCAACTTTTTGAATGAAAAAGAAAGTTTTTTCCCTTACCTCTGCATCCAATCACTGTTGAAGCTCCTTTAAAATAGTGGGGACTTTAATTCATAGGGGAAATCCACCCACCATCATCTACCCAGCATAAATGGATTCTCACTGCAACAGACTACTTTACCAAATGGATAGAAGCCATCCCTTCTAGGTTGAGACTCATTATAAAATTCATTGAGACTCATATCCTCTCTAGATTTGGTTGTCCTAGGAAAATCATCATTGATAATGCAGCAGCATTTGGATCCAAGAAGATGGTTGAGTTCTGTCACAAATATCAGATTACATTGGGCCATTCTACTGCTTATTACCACCAAGGTAATGGGCTAGCAGAATCCTCAAACAAGAGTTTGGTGAACATAATCAAGAAGCTGTTGGAGGACAACAAGAATTCTTGGCACACAAAGCTAGTGCATGCACTTTGGGATGACAGATTGACATTGAAGAAATCTATTGGAATGTCACCCTACCAGCTTGTGTATGGTACTGATGCAAATTTTCAAACCAGCCTTGGTGTGCTAGTTATGAAGTTGATTCAAGAGGTGCAGTCTAAAGACAATGACATGATCAGAAGGATAAATCATACCATTCACCTTTAGCAAACGAGAGAGGAGGTTTACAACAAATCATTACAAAAGAAAGAGATAATCAAAAATATTTTTGACAGAAGAACAGAGGCCAGCAATTTCAATGTTGGGGAAAAAGTGTTAAAATGGGATTCAAGGAAAGAAGATAAGGGAAAGCATGGGAAATTTGATAACTTATGTCTTGGCCCTTACCTCATTCATTCTGCTACTGGTAACAGTTCTTATTTCTTACAGGAGTTGAATGGAGCTGAATTGTTTGGGGGTCCTGTCAATGGCAGGATGCTCAAACATTAATTCTCTTAATCCCATCATGTTTTGAAAGAATTTTTATCTTTTTTACATTATAAATATTTCATCCATCATTGCATTCAAATTTAGAAAAATAAAAAATACAAAAACAGTTAAAGAAAGAAAAGAGGGCAGATTGTAAAAAAAATAAAGGTACAGCTCCATACCAAAAAAGAGAAACAAAAATCTGAAAGTGTGCAAGCTCAAATGCCACTCCTGAAAAACACACTTCTAGTTAGTCATACAGCCTAATCATGACTAATTAGTTTTAAATTTACTGCCGATAGGTTAGTGAATTCGATTTTCCAAACAACTTAATCTTGGCTTATCAGTTAGGTAGATTAGGCTAGAAATTAAAGGTTCAAACAAACTCAAAATCTGAACCTAAGTGTCCACAAGAATAATGGCTCTAAACTTTTTAAATATTGAGTCAAAAAAAGAGGTAAACTGGTTCTAATAAACTCAAATTCTGAACCAGAGAACAAGGAAAAAACAGCTCGAATAAACTCAAAAATAGAGCTGAAGAAAAGAGAAGGTCGTGCTTAGAAATTTCAGATCTTAAGCCTTCTCTATTTTGATTTAATTTTCTACTAATAATTATCTATGTGCAACTTGTTTTTTATGCCATAGATCAGCAACAAGTTAGACTGTTCAATCCTGACTTGTATGCTTTTAAATTTATGTTTAGAAGCTAGAGAATAAAAATCTGTTAGACTGTTTAATACTAACAGATAGTAGATTAGGTAGAGAAGCTTATGGACTCAATTGTTTAATCTGATTTCATGGAGAAATAAAGAGTATAATTTTTTAAGGAGCTTTCCGGATTATCCATAGTGCTAGAAAACGAGTGTCGACGTTTCGAATCCCAACGAGGATCCATCATCAGGACATACTTTGAATTGAGAAATGAGAGAAAGCTCCTTAAAAAATGATCACCACATGAGTTTAAAAACCAAAAAAGGAGTAGAATTAGATTAGTTTTTTGCTTTCAAAAGAACAAAATGTTTGTAAAAGAGTTTTCCAATCCAAGTGCACTCTAATAGAAGAAAAAATGTTAGATCAGTAGGATTGGGTAGGTAGAAAGCTTGTTTTGATACTATTCCATTGTGTTTCATGGCTGATAACATTTTTTAGAGCAAAAGAAGATCATCCAAGTGAAGAAAGTTGCAGCCCAATGGATGAGGCACTGATCAGCCCCCCAGAGAATGCAAGTATGAAGTTCTTGATGCCTTCAAGAAGGCACCATCCCCATTTGGAGCCGCTGTTAGCCACCTATAAAATCTGTCATATCAAATGGTGGCTAAATCATTTTTTAAGTCTTCAAGAAACAATTTTTATTGTCAAAATTGTTGGTGCTTAAATTCTTCTAAAGATATCTTATCCTTTGGTTAAATTTTCACTATTGTTTCCCTTTTAAACTCTGAAATTCTGTTGTTTTCCCTGAAGAAAAAGGCTGATGAAAACTCCATTTTTCATCATTTTTCACTCCTCCATCCCTTCATCATTAACCTCCTTTTTATCCCATTCTTCCTCATTAAACTCCTCTATTTTTCATTATTTCCCCTTTCCCCTTCATAAAATTCTTTTTGGACCTTACCGAAACCCCCAAATCCATTAAAAAACCTTGAAAAAATCATAAAAAACACATTTCTTGTATTAAGGCTTAAGCCCCTTCGGGCTAAGCCCTAAACCACTTCCCCTCCATGTGACTTCATGCTGGAACCAAGCATTATGTCCAAAAGCACTTATCGCATCGGAACAAATCAGAGAGCGCAAGTCTTTTTCCTTTATAAAACCCCGATGCCGATTGGCCCCTCTTGTGTATAAACCCCTGATCCCTTTTCTGCTTCAAAAAACCAAAATGCCCCCAATCGGGTGCTTAAACACTGCAATAAACCATTCCTGATTTTATTTTTCTGCTGTAAATTCATAAAGACCCTCTTTCCAATGTTTTGTATTAAACCTGCTGGTTCAATGTTTTTAATGGAAAAGACCATTGATATTTTCCCCGATCGATGGTCAATACAGTCTCTCATTGGAAGTTTTTCGTCAGGCGCATTTGCAAATCCCAATCCTACATCTTGATTCTGATTGGCCCTCATATGCATATAACCCTCGATCCCTTCATTGTTTCATATATCCAAAGGCCCCGCAATCGGGCGCCAAGCCTCTTATAATAAACCCTCCCTGACGTGAGATCTTTTGTATTTCATTAAATTTTTTATTTTCATATGTTATAAAAGGTCCTGCCCGTTAATTGGTTAAACCCATTCCCAACCGTTGATCATGAACCAATCAGACGGTCTGTGCAATCTTGCATCGGGAGATTTCATTGGGCGTGTTAAATATTTTATTCCCCCCCGCTTCGATTGGCTACCTCCGATTCATCCTCCACCATCGATCTAATCCTTAGATCGATGGCCCACAATCAATCACATCGGTGCCCATTATGTTTTTCCCCCACTGATTGTAGACCTTCGATTACATCTAGGTTGTCCACGTGTCAAGATCCGACAGTACAGATTGCACCCCTCGACCTTTGTTAAAATTATGAAGCCCCGATTTATAATGTTCATATTAACCCATTCTCTGCCTCATATATTATCCCATTCAACCCCAGATCAAATCTCCACCGTTGATCTGTTTTCATCTAATGGTTCAGAATAATCCCAACAGGCCCGACTCCTGTGGGTCCTGCCTTCCTTCAGATTTGATCTCAGCCATCCAATCTCTAATCCAACGACTCATATTAAAACCACCTTTCCCTGCCCCCACCTCATTCCACCCACACATCTTATCAATATCACGCTCACTCCCCACCGTTTGATCTAAGGCCCCAAATCTAACGGCTAACATGAATTTTCGCGTAAATTCATGCCCGAGTTTTAATTCTCAAAAATCACATGATGTAAGCGGTTTTCAAATGCCACGTGTCAGCCTAAAATGCATATCGCGTTCAAAAAGTTAAAATTTCCTACCCGCGTTTTCACTGTGCAATACTGTTGGTTTCTCAAGCTGAAACCACTTTCCCCTGTTTTCACCGCTTTCCATCACGTTCCTCCTTCGTTATTGATCTCTATAGATCAACGGTCCCAGATCATTTTCGCGTTGTTTCATCACCCTCTGCCATATTCCAAGGGAATGCATAGATCAACATCAGCCGTTGATCTCATGGGCTGATCTCATCCAATGGCCCAGATCCTTTTCGGAAACCCAAAAATACATCCGGCTTGTTTCATTGATGATTAAGGTTCTTAAGCCATTTCTTCTCATTTTCGACCATTTCTCTATAAAGTGATCACTTTTCTTTATTTTCTCCTGACTCATTTTGACCGTTGATCTCTGCAAGGTCAACAACCCTAGCTTAATCTCTGCACCGTTCACTCCACTGCTTTCCTCTTTGACCTCCCGTGATCGATCTCCATAGTTGGATGCTTTCATCCAACGGCTATGCTCCAAACCGAAACCTCCAAAACAGTCTGACCCAAATCACGCAGTATTTTCTTAATATTTTTTGGTTTTTGTAGGTTTCAAAGGCTTTTCAAGTGTTTTAAAAGAAAAATAAAAGCTAAGGATGAAAATCCTCCAGGCTTTCATTTATCCAAAATAATCCATCTACAAGGTTCAAAATCACGTTTTATCGGTGCCTCATGAGCACTAATAACATTATAAAAGCCCCTGTAGCACCTGCACATCAACAACACATAGTAAAGCATAAATGAACAAAGAGTATCAGTGTTGAAGATTCATTCAAACCAGAGATGAAGAAGAAAAGATGGTTTACACAGTTTGGGTGGATTATGGCTAACAATTAACAATTAAAAGCCTAATCCACTAAATCAAACATAGTTAAAGAACATAGGACAAGATTTAGGCCTAATTATGCCTAACACAAAGATCAGAAGCTAATTAGTCCTGTTTAGGTCAAAACAAAAATATCTACCAGACTGAGAAAGCCTCCACTGCCACATTAGAGGCTAATTGATTCCTCTCAGCTACCAAAGCCACCTATAGCCTCAAAGCATTAAAGAAAGGGTCGAGTAATGACCAGAATAGAAGATATTTTCCCTAATATAGCTCAACAGTTATTTCGGGCAAAAGAGACTTATTGCTAAAATATCAGCAGAGTTATTACAACATGACACAGAGCCTTAAAGTCAACAAAAGCTTCCCGGCAAGCTTAAAATTTAATGTAAACTAATTAATATAGGGAAATATCTATAATCTTCTCCATTGAGCCCCTCAAAGTCCAAGAAGCATTAACTGTATTAATTGAACCCATAGATCTTTCCTCTTATTCGACCTCCTCATTTTTTTCTATAAAATCTTCTTGAGGAGCTCATTGTAAAGGGTTGGTTGCAGAACTTTGAAATATACTTGTGCTCGAAACTTCTACATGTAAATAGTACTCGTAGGCTCTCAGTTTTTTTTTTTTGTAGCCAACAAGTTAGGCTGAGAAGAGAAGATGATTGCTGAACTGAAACATTGGACTTGAAGAATGTAACTAGTTTGACTTCAATATACAAGTTGATTCTTCGGATCCTGGTCTATATCACTGGTGAAGTGCTTCTTTCTGTGTAATTTTTTTCCTTTCCTATATGCCATTTTGTCCATTTATTCTTTGATAAAGAACAACACGCATAGAGTTAGGATTTACTGTTTACAGTACCCTTCTCTGACTGATAAGCTTTATCTCAATGTTTTCCTCCAAATTGTGTATTTAAGAATGATTCAATACAGTCTAAGTAGTTAGGAATGCTGGCATTCCCTCGTCCTACTGTCGAAACCAAACATTTTTCTTGAATTTTATTTTCATTATATGCTCAGTAAAGATAGACTAGAAAAGTGATGGTTTGCCCTGTTTTCTAGCTTCTTTCTCCAAAGGTAATTCTGAGATTTTCCCTGAGAGTATGCTGAAAGCAGTTTAGATTTAAAAGTATCTTATTTGATCTTAGGCTACCCTTTGTTTTTATTATCTGTTTTCATCCCTTATGAAAGTAATTATGTGTATTATTGGATTCTTTGTCTATTGAATTAGCTTTAATACGAACTTGTCCAAATAAGTCTATGGTTAGCCCTTCCCTTTGGCCTGTTTTAAACAATTACTTAAAAGGCTTTTCCTTGTTTGGATAGATTGATAAATCCTAGTTGAAATTATTGTTTGTTTCCACCCCTTCAACATTTTATGGTTTCCATTCCATCATTTAATCTCAAATATCTTGTGATATAGATGAATTTCCCCTTGGACCACTCTTGAAATTGTAGCACAATTAAACCCTTTTATGACTCCATATCCCAATGGACTAAAAATAAGCGTTATATCTATCTTATTAGCCAAAGCTTTTTCTGATTTCTTACAACTTCACACCTTTGAAAATATTTCAATTTAGGACTTTCCACTCAACTAATAATCATGCTCAACCATCCAAAACAGACAAAAACCCTTGTTCTTAATAACTAGCCTTAAATATAAATCAATCTTTGCACTTATTGGAGAGATCCCTCTCTGGATTCAGGAGGGCTAGATCCTAGAATCCCAAAGTGGTTCAAGTGTCCTCTCCGCATTTTTGGTCTCAACAATCTGATGAAATTATGGGGAGATAACAAGACCAAGGGAGCATATCTGGCTGTCATGGCTTGGATTTTTTCTAAAATGGGAGGTACAGTAGTAGTGGCAGGGATAGTGCCGATTACAATAGCAGATGTGCTGAAAGTGGTACTCGAAGAGCTTGGAAAAGGAGATGAAAAAGAAGTGGTATAGCTAGTGCTTATGGTGGTAGTGGTTGTAATGGACTGGGTGAATGATGGATATATTACTTTAGGTTGTAAGGGCAGCTCAGGGATGAATGGTCCTGTGGAGGAAATGGTGGTGGATTGAGGATATGATGAATATATGATCCTAGGCTGCCAAGGCAGCTCTGGACTAATAGACTCTGGGGGTGAACTGACAGTGGAGTCTGTAAATGATGTGGCAGCATATAGAGTAGAATCTGATGGTGGAAATATGCTAGTGTATAGTTGCGAAACTAGAGGTTTAAATTGAGACAGAAAATTGGCTAACTTAATAACTTCATCAATGGCCTTAATTCATGTAATATTTACCCTCTCTACTGGACTTTGATTATCATTTTGGTCTGATTTAATAGGTGCTGAAATAATTTGTTGTTTCTCTTTCACAAAGGAAGTAAAAACAGGATCTAAAAAAATTTCCTTTAAATCAGTTTTAGAATTGGTTCTAAATAATTATTTTTGAAAAGTTAAATCAAATTCAATATCTGACAAGCTTACTAATTCTTTGGGTAAAGAATCAACTCTTCTTAGGGGTATTTCAGTTTCTGAACTTACAATTTGTTTTTTCTTTTTTCCTATTTGGTCTGGATTGTCTACTATATCTGGAGGGTTGGGATCAGGGTTGGATCTAGTATAATAGAATTTCTTGGGAGCCAGAATGTTTATTGTGTAAATACCCGAAACCTTTAAAATTAATCTTAAAGTAGAAATGATATGTTTTAAAAATTTTCCTCTAAGATTAAAAATAAAACTGGAGAGTGGTTAGGTCCCTAGTATGGTCGCCAGTATGTTATCAACCTAGTAATTCTTAGGTCATGGGATTTTGTTTTATAGTTAAAGAAAACTAGGGGTAGCCAAGAACCTCTTTTAGAATTCAGGATCTAGCCTTCCTGATTTCTAGAGAGGGATCTCTCCTTAAGATTTAGCTTTGTTTTGTAATAGATTTTAGGCTAGCTATGAGTGGAAAATTTGGTTTGATTTTTTGAATGTTGGTAGGAATAAAGGACTACAAAGGAAACCATAGAAATATCTACCTAACCATTGGGTAATGGAGTCAAATTTATAGAAAAAAAGACTAGAAAACCTAGGTCAAAAGAACAAATATACTAAGGGCAAGATAGATGATCTTCAGAGGGTTTTAAAAGGCTATTTTGATGAAATGGTATGATCTAGATTAAGGGAAATTAAGAATCCTTAGATCACAGAAAAGGAATATGGAAATTGAGGTCAAACGAGACTAAAGAGAAATTAAGAATTCTAAAGTCTGGAAATCAGCAGAAAACATAAACATGAAAACTAGTAAGAACAGAGATCTTTTTACATTGATTTTGTAATATTTTTCCTGGTTATTCATTTAAGATGGAAAATAACGCAAGATGTATGAATGAAACTTAAAGAAATAAACAATGAAAAATGGAAGATAAAATACTCATCTGATCAACACGAGGATCATTAGTTATGATGTCTATTTGCTTCAGTTTCCAGCCTACTGCTTCAACTTAACTCACATAAAATCCCAATGTTTTCAACAAAAAAGTCGATAGTAGTCTTGACAATTTTATTCCACACAAAATACTTTGAAAGATGAAGTATTTATACAAATATTTTTTTTACAAAATATCTCAAAAGTTTGAGAGAATATCTCAAGAAAAAATACGAATTATTACATAAGAAGAGGGATAGCTACAAAATGTTGGCAATATGATGCAGAGTGTTGTCCTTGATGGAAACCCACTTGATGAAGATGATGGCAACCTACTTGACAAAGTTGTTCCTGACTTGATGAACTTGTTAAATGATGTAAATCTGATGTATCTACAATGAGTATAGAAGGTAATGATGGAAGGAATGTCAGTATGTGCTAGAACATGATGAAAAGAGTATGTCTCAAGGCATACGCAGATTTGTCTAGAAGAAGTAGCGTATGCACGTGGGAAATAACGTGCCAAGTCACGTATGGGAAAAAGTGCTCTAAATTTGTAAAACCAGGGGTAACTACCATGGTATTGACCCATTGTATTGAATGATGGTTCGTCTATGTGATCCCGTCCAGGAATACCATTGGAAGTTATGTGGTTTTGACTCATGGTATTGATGAAGGGTAACCCTATATAAGGAGAAGAAAATCATTGTGCAAAAGGTGTGCATGTGTCTGGGCTTTGATAAATACTTCACTCTGAAGTATATCTGTATGGTTGAACCCTATTCCTAATTGATAGATCTGAATCTATGATGCACCTATGAACATGATGAAGGCTCAAGATCTCTAGATCTAGAAACGGTGAATGTCAAAGATGATATGAAAAGAAGTGAAGAAGACCTGGCGCAATCCTGTTGAAGAGATTGAAGAAATCTGGGAAAGTTTATAGATCTGGTTTGTACTGCAAATTTTATCTTTTATATTTCTATACGCAGGTTCATTTCATGAAAAGCGCGTGTATACGCCGGTCTGTGGAAAGAAAAGCACGTATGTGCAGTTAGGGTTTTTCCCTGGAAAATGCACTGAAGTATACGTGGGTTCGTCTTCTAGAAAGCGTGTATATATGCAGGTCTCATTAAATAAAAGCACGTATGATTTCTGATCTAATGGTTGCTGAAGGTTGAATGTGTTTCTGCATATCTATTTTGAAGTCTGGGTTATATCTGATATTCTGGTTACAGTGGTCTCACTGTTCTGTTTGAAGCAATGAGCAAGGTATGATTGTTGATAAGTGAAGGGTTGTGTTGAAGCTGTTTGATCCAGTTTGAAAATTGATGAAACATGGTCTACAGTGGTGCTGAGGGTCGAAGCCTTCAGTCAGGGGGTTGTAGCTCCCTTCCAGGAGAGGCTGGTAAATGAGTTCAGGGGGGTCGTAGCTCCCTTCCAGGAGAGGCTGGTAAACGAGAGCAGGGGGTTGTAGCTCCCTTCCAGGATAGGCTGGTAAACGAGAGAAGGTTGTAGCCTTCTGCAGGTGGGTGCCTGCGTGCTGGTTTGAGTCTGCACCAGTACATGATTGTAAGAAGTTTTCTTAATAATAAATTTTGAAGGCTGAAACAACGGTAGCGGTGGTTTTCTCCCGAATTGGGTTTCCACCTAAAAATCCTGGTGTTCATGTGTGTTGCATATGTGTGATGATTATTCTGTTCTGTCTGCACCTGTTTACTGTTTCTGAAATATCTGATGAATGAATAATGCAATGATCTGAGTTAAGATTCAAACACATAATTAGATCTCTGGACATACACGAGTTCTGTAAAGGATATCCGCGTATATACACTAGTTTCCTTCAGTAAAGTAGCGTATGGGTTTTTAGAAAGGAAAAAGTAAAAATTTGATTGTCTGCACTAAATACTAATTCACCCCCCCCCCCTCTCAGTATTTTTCCCAACAATTGGTATCAAATAAGGTCCTTCTAAAAAAGCTTAGCCGCTAGAAGGGAAGATCAAGCAAGATGAGCTATCAAGAAGGAACAACATCTATCAAGCCTCCGCTCTTCAATGGAAGCAATTTAATCTTCTGGAAAATGAGGATGAGATCCTTTCTTCAATCTATGGGAGCAGATGTATGGGCCATTGTTGAACAAGGATATCAATATCCAGCTGCTACACCAACAGATCCAACTGAAAGGAAGAATTATGAATCAAATGCAAAAGCGGTCAATGCTATAACAGGAAGTCTAACAGAATTAGAATTTTTCAAAGTCATGCAGCTGAATACAGCAAAATAAATATGGGACAAAATCATTCTGAGTTATGAAGGTGATGCAAAGGTAAAAAGTGCAAAACTCCAAACTCTCAGAATTGAATATGAAAATTTAAAGATGCATAGTGATGAGAGTATTGCCAGTTTCTTTTTACGTCTTGATGATGTTGTAAATTGTATGAAAAATCTGGGAGAAACAATAACCGAAACTACTTTGGTTGAGAAAATTTTGAGATCGCTAACGGCAAAATTTGAGTCAAAAGTCTCTGCTCTTGAAGAAAAACAGGATCTTCAAAATCTTACTGTGGTGCAACTTCATGGCATACTGACCGCATATGAAATGAGAAGAGGAGGACCATCTGAAGTCAAAGAAGCTGTTTTTAGAGCTTCTACAAAAGGGAAAGAAGTACAAGAAGCAGAAGGATCAAGATATATTTCGGAAGAAGATGAGGCAAATTTTGTAAAGAAACTTCAACTTGGTACAGGACGGTTTAGAGGTAAGCTTCCTTTCAAATGTTTTAATTGTGGAAGAGTTGGTCATTATGCTGCTAAGTGTCCTCACAAAGAAACACCTGCAAAAGGAAAGGAAGTAGCTAGAAATAAGAATCGGTCTAGCACTAGAAGAAGTTACTATACTCATGATGACAGTGATGGGGTATCTGATAGTGAGGAAGAATGTGAACAAGATCTTAGACTTCTCATGTCTTTTGAATCTAAAGAATAAAATGATACTTTTGTGGATGCTCTAAAGGACAATGATTTTCTTGAAGAGAACAATCAACTCAAAATACGCTTAGAACAAAGCAGAATTCTCTTACAAGAATATAAAATTCTCTTAGAAGAAAGGAAAATAACCATCGAGACTCTGGAAAAGTAGGTTGAAGAGGCAAATAAACACAATGAGAAATTAGAATGTGAAGTGGTAAGTGTAAGAAAAGAATTTGAGAAAGTAAAGACTCTGAATTTCAGATTTGCTAAAGGATCTGAAACCTTAGATGAGATTATCAAGGTACAACGTTCTCCTCTTATAAAGACAGGTCTTCGATATATTGGAGAATCTTCTCAAGCTTCAACACCAAATTATCTAAAAGCAGCTACAGCTGGTTTACAAAATTCTGCCACTCAGCAAGGGAATAAAGAATCTTTACAGGTAAAGCATGATCATCTTAATGCAAGGAACACTAACAAGAATATCTTTCAAAGAAGCCCCAATCAACAGGTAAATTCAAGTAGAAGATTTCATGATCGTAGAAATTTCTTCTTCAATGGACAATGCTTTTCATGTCACAATTTTGGCCATAAAGCTGCTCAATGTGTTGCATATAAAACCATCATGACAAGAGAAGCAAGAAAGAAAAGGGTTGATATTGAAACAAAGAAGAATACCTATAACAACTTTTCTCCTCTTCTAAATGAAGTTGAATGTGCTTATTGCAATAACTATGGGCATGAAGAATCTGAATGCAGGAGAAAAGTTCGACCAAAAGAGAATCTTCCTTCAAAATCCAAAATATGGAAAAAGAAGGAATCATAGGTTGAAAATTGTGGCATAGTGTTATTTGCGGAAGGTGAAGAAAATCAATGGTACATTGATAGTGGATGCTCGAGACACATGACAGGTGATAAACACAAACTTCGTGCATATAGTGCTCTAGAAAAGGAAAAGAAAGTTACTTTTGGAAATGATACTCCTGATGTAATTAAAGGAAAAGGGTATGTGTTTCTAAAAGAAAAGGTGAAGGCTAATGATGTCATGTATGTGGATGGATTAAGGCATAATCTGTTAAGTGTAAGTCAAATGTGTGATCAAGGAACTGAAGTTGTCTTTAGTTCAAAAGAATGTGTGGTTCGTGATCTTGATACAGGTAAAACAATTATAAAAGGAAAAAGAACTCCAAGCAACCTGTATGTATTGAAGAATTGAAAAGAACAATGTTACTTGAGTAAATCTTCAGAAAACTGGCTATGGCATAGAAGGTTGGGGCATCTAAGCTTCTCTCAAAACAACAAATCAAGAAAACTTAATGTTGTTCGTTGTCTTCCTAATATTTCTCTACCTGAAAGTATCATATGCAAATCCTGTCAATTTGGTAAGAAAACCAGAGTACAATTCAATGCCAAGGAAGGATCTTCAAGTAAGTCTCTTGAACTCATTCATACTGACATATGTTGACCTATGAGGAAAAATTCACCACGTGGTGAAGAATACTATATCTTATTCATTGATGATTTCTCTAGAATTTGTTGGATTGGGTTGATCAAACACAAAGATGAAGCATTTGAAAAATTTCAGATCTTCAAAGCGCTGGTTGAAAATGAATTATGTCTAAAAATCAAGTGTCTTAGATCTGATCGAGGAGGAGAATATACATCAAATGAATTCTTTGAATTTTGTGAACAACATGGCATAAAAAGATAGTTTTCTGTAGTAGGCACTCCACAACAAAATGGCTTAGCAGAAAGAATGAATAGAACAATTCAACAAATGGCTAGAGCTATGCTTGATGATTCCGGAACACCTAATATTTTTTGGGGAGAAGCAGCTCACACAGCAGCAAATATTCTTAACAAGGCACATGTTCGGGTAAATAGTGACAAAACTCCATATGAACTCTGGTATGGTAATTCTCCCTCTGTGAAACATTTTAGAGTTTTTGGAAGTAAATGCTTTATCAAAAATAATGATGAAAAGCTTGGCAAGTTTGAACCTAGATCAGATGAAGGAATACTTCTTGGTTACTCCTCTACAAGCAGGGCATACAAATGTTACAATAAATGGCTTCGAAAGATTGTTGAATGTATTGATGTTGTTATTGATAAGTCTCATGAAGTCCCTAAAGAAGAAAGACAAACAATAGAAGAAGATGATGGTGACTTTTGTCCTTCTACATCAAATAGAAATCATATAGACAGTGGATCCAATGAAGAACCTGAAGATGATTTATCTGGAAAGGCTCCATCCAGATATGTTCAAAAGAATCATCTTGAATCTCAAATTTTGGGAGACAAGGAATCAGGTGTACAAACAAGGAGGACTCTTGTGGGATCTCCTAGCCATTTGGCATTTCTCTCCACGATTGAACCACACAATGTCAATCAAGCTAGCAAAGATGAATGTTGGATTCAGACCATGAATGAAGAACTTGATCAAATTGAAAAGAACCAAACTTGGGAATTGGTACCAAGACCACATGATAAAAATGTCATTGGAACCAAATGGATATTCAAGAACAAGCTAAATGAGAATGGGGACATTATAAGAAACAAAGCTACACTGGTTTGCAAAGGGTATACTCAACATGAAGGTATAGACTTTGAAGAAACTTTTGCTCCTGTAGCTAGACTTGAAGCCATAAGAATGTTTCTTGCTTTTTCAAGTTTTCAACAAATCAAAGTTTATCAAATGGATGTCAAAGTTGCTTTCCTCAATGGTGATCTAGAAGAAGAAGTTTATATAGAACAACCAGAAGGATTCATTTTGGGAAATGATGAAAATCTTGTTTGTAGACTTAAAAAGGCTCTATATGGTCTCAAACAAGCTCCAAGGGCACAGTATTATCGTCTTGAAAAATATCTTCATCAATAAGGATTTTCAAAAGGGTCTGCTGATAGTAACTTATACACAAAAATTGAAAATGATAAACTATTGATTGTGGTTGTATATGTTGATGATATCATTTTTGGAAGTAATGAAGAGTCTATGAGTTAGAAATTTTCTTCTGTCATGCAGCAATAATTTGAAATGTCTTTACTTGGGGAACTAACATTCTTTCTTGGCTTACAAGTGCATCAAACTAGAGAAGGTATATTCTTATCTCAAGCAAAATACCTTAAGAAAATTCTGAAGAAGTATGGGATGGAAGAGTGAAAACTTGTAAGTACACCAATGGTAACCGGATGTAATCTCAGTTCTCATGATGATTCTCCCACGGTGAATCAACCAGAATACATATCTATGATAGGAAGTCTTCTATATCTCACTGGGACTAGACCGGATATTATGCATGCAGTTGGGATTGTTGGATGATTCCAATCCAATCCAAAAGAGTCTCATCTTCAGGCTGTCAAAATAATATTCAAATATCTACAAGGAACTCAAGACTTTGGACTATGGTATCCAAAGAATGCTGATCTTACTCTTCATGCTTACACTGATGCAGATTGGGCTGGAAATGTTGATGATCGGAAAAGCACAAGTGGTGGTGCATTCTATATGGGGCCCTGGTTGGTATCTTGGTTCAGCAAGAAGAAAAGCTCTATTTCCTTATCTATAGCAGAAACAGAATATGTGGCTGCCGCATCATGTTGCACTCAACTTCTCTGGATGATGCAAACCTTACAAGACATTCAAATCAAATGTTCACCTCCTATCTCCATTATGTGTGATAATACAAGTGCCATCAGTATTTCAAAGAATCCTGTTATGCGTTCCAAGACCAAGCACATTCCCATCAAGTATCACTTCTTACGTGAACAAGTGCTTGAACAAAAGGTGAAGTTTGAGTATGTTCCCTCCAAAGAACAAGTTGCTGATATATTTACCAAACCTATGCCCAGGGAAGCATTCGAATATCTCAGACAGAAGCTAGGAATGGTATCTGCCTCTCAGAAGATCAGATCTGCTTAAGTTTAGAAGATTAAATTTGATACGCGGGTTTCCTGAAATATAGTCGTGCATATACGTGAGTTCATACATAGAAAAGCATGTATGGGTGGTTGCTGACAAAGTTTCTGGATCAACATTCTTCAGCACAAGCTATGGTGCTGTTTGGTATCTCTGATGTTGTATGGATTCTCTGGTGATGTTTCAGCTCTTATATTTCTGTTTCATTCTCTGATATTGGGTGAAGATGCCTTGATGATTGGCTGTTGAAAGTGTTCAGGTTACTCAAGCTAAGGAGGAGTTTTGGTCATATGGAAAGGATGCACAGTTTCAGGGGGAGCATTAGCCTGGCTGAGAACAATGCACTGTTGGCATTATGATGGTTCTGAAACTTGATCTCTCTCTTGAGGTATTTTTGGTTTTGGTTGTGAAAAGTCATACTTGTAATTTGATGAAAAGGTCATGTTGAGACCCATGATGTAAATTGTAATATTCAGTCATGTAGGGACTTTTTCAAATTTGTAAACCCACTTGGTTGGGTATTTGAGTCAAAATGTGTAAACCCACTTGGTTGGGTATTTGAGTCACATATGTAAATCCACTTGGTTGGATCTTTGAAGTAAGTATGAGTCTTGGTGATAGGAAGGTCATAGAATCATGTACTTCTTTGAAAAATATGTTTGAAGATTTAGCATAAACTCAGGGGGAGCATGGTAACTTCAGTGCACATCAGATCTGCAGAGCTCTTATGTCTACATGAGGGGAAAAACCTTGTGTTGGTTTTGATCTGCCCTTTGCCCTTGATGTCAAAGGCGGAGAGTGACATGGTGTTTGAATATCATGAATAATGGTTGTGCTTAATGTATCTATCTGTTATGGTGATTAAACACCATCGTGGTTGCCATCAAGTCCAAAGGGGAAGATTGTTGCCAATATGATGTAGAGTGTTGTCCTTGATGGAAACCCACTTGATGAAGATGATGGCAACCTACTTGACGAAGTTGTTCTTGACTTGATGAACTTGTTAAATGATGTAAATATGATGTATCTACAATGAGTGTAGAAGGTAATGATGGAAGGAATGTCAGTATGTGCCAGAACATGATGAAAAGAGCATGTCTCAAGGCATACGCGGATTTGTCTAGACGAAGTAGCATATGCACGCGGGAAATAACGTGCCAAGTTGGGTATGGGAAAAATAATTCTAAATTTGTAAAACTAGGGGTAACTACCATGGTATTGACCCATTGTATTGAATGATGGTTCACCTATGTGATCTCGTCCAGGAATACCATTGGAAGTTATGTGGTTTTGACTCATGGTATTGATGAAGGGTAACCCTATATAAGGAGAAGAAAATCATTGTGCAAAAGGTGTGCATGTGTCTGGGCTTTGATAAATACTTCACTCTAAAGTATATTTGTATGGTTGAACCCTGTTCCTAATTGATAGATCTGAATCTATGATGCACCTATGAACATGATGAAGGCTCAAGATCTCTAGATCTAGAAACGGTGAATGTCAAGGATGATCTGAAAAGAAGTGAAGAAGACCTGGCGCAATCCTATTGAAGAGATTGAAGAAATCTGGGTAAGTTTATAGATATGGTCTGTGCTGCAAATTTTATCTTTTATAGATCTATACGCAGGTTTGTTTCATGAAAAGTGTGTGTATACGCGAGTCTGTGGAAAGAAAAGCGCGTATGCGCAGTTAGGGTTTTTCCCTGAAAATGCACTGAAGTATACGCGGGTTCGTCTTCTGGAAAGCATGTATATACACGGGTCTGATTAAATAAAAGTGCGTATGATTTTTGATCTAATGGTTGCTGAAGGTTGAATGTGTTTCTGCATATCTATTCTGAAGTCTGGGTTATATCTGATATTCTGGTTACAGTGGTCTCACTGTTCTGTTTGAAGCAATGAGCAAGGTATGATTGTTGATAAGTGAAGGGTTGTGTTGAAGTTGTTTGATCCATTTTGAAAATTGATGAAATGTGGTCTGCAGTGGTGCTGAGGGTCGAAGCCTTCAGTCAGGTGGTTGTAGCTCCCTTCCAGGAGAGGCTGGTAAACAAGTTCAGGGGGTCGTGGCTCCCTTCTAGGAGAGGCTGGTAAACGAGAGCAGGGGGTTGTAGCTCCCTTCCAGGATAGGCTGGTAAATGAGAGAAGGTTGTAGCCTTCTGCAGGTGGGTGCCTGCGTGCTGGTTTGAGTCTGCACCAATACATGATTGTAAGAAGTTTTCTTAATAATAAATTTTGAAGGCTGAAACGACGGCAGCGGTGGTTTTCTCCCAAATTGGGTTTCCACCTAAAAATTCTGGTGTTCATGTGTGTTGCATATGTGTGATGATTATTCTGTTTTGTCTGCACCTTTTTACTGTTTCTGAAATATCTGATGAATGAATAATGCAATGATCTGATTTAAGATTAAAACACATAATTAGATCTCTGGACATACGCGAGTTCTATAAAGGATATCCACGTATATACGCTAGTTGCCTTCAGTAAAGTAGCGTATGGGTTTTTAGAAAGGAAAAAGTAAAAGTTTGATTGTCTGCACTAAATACTGATTCACCCCCCCCCCCCAGTATTTTTCCCAACACAAAACGGATGTGCAAGCCGTCCTCTTTTACAAGAAAAATAGAACATTTTATGTATTCAAACTGATTTTCTATTTAGCTGGAAGTATTGCCGGCACTTGGGGTATTATCTTGTGGAAGATGACTTGTAGTGCACTCCTTCTCTTTCACATTCTACTTTGATACTCTTTAACTCTACTTTCTTTCACTGTTGTAAAGTAGAAATAACCAACAGTAATATCTTGTTTTTACTGATACTCTTTGACCACTGATTTTTCATCTTGATATACTTTAACTGCAAATTTTTCATATTAAATCAATGAATTCCTACAATTGCTCTGCATTGGGAATTTTCATGCTCTTTAGCTTCCTAAAACTCTCATCTGCTTTTGTATATTTTGAAAAATTGGGCTTGACCACACAAATATTTTTGATTTCATTTTGAAAGAAGAATAAGTTTTCAAAATATTCCAAAATGACTTTACCAGTAGGAGATCCTTGAGGTAAAGATTTATTGACCTGCTCTTTTGCATATGCTCAAATTTTTTGTCATAATATTTTTGTGGCATTAAATTTTCATTCAATGCATGAATATTTGGTAAACCTACTTCTGATAATACTATGTATTTGGCTCAAAATATTGTAATAGCAAAGTTCATATCTTTGCACCTGTCCTCCAAATTATTCATCATGTTTCTCTTATTTAGGACCTTTTTTATTTGTAATATACTTTCAGTTTTGTCCTGAATTTTTAGCTCCTCAAGTTCTTCTCTATGTTTTCTATTAAAAAATGTGATAAGTCTCAAAGCTGGAGCAGGCTTTTCAGCTAATTCTTCTTTGGTCTTCAGTATTTCTATCTGTGCTGCTTTAAGTAATTCCTTTTGCTCATAAATTATTTGGATTGAGGGACATTGTGAATGTATGCCCTGAATGATGTTATTCCAAAGATAATTTTTAATATAGGATACCTTCTCAGTGAGATTTACCTACTGTTGAAGAATTTTAACATGTTCCTGTAATCTGTTGGCCCTCTGTTCATGTCCTTTGGAAGTGATTAAGACATCTCTATTGGATGTTTCCATATTTTTGATGGTGCCTTTTAAACCGATTATCTCTTTATATTTTATGGACATATCTTCCATAGCTTTGACTATGGAAGTTGTTTCTCCTTTTGGATCTACCTTTGATGTTGATGAAGAAGCAGCATAGATGTGTTTAGAAGTAATTGACACCGCAGTTTCCAATACTCCTTTCGGTGCCAAATGCTCTGCCAATGTTGAGGGAACAACTGTACCTGCAGTTGGAATAACTATAGGAATGGAAACTTGCTGAGATTTCTTCAAATTTTCATTTTCTAGCATAAGAGCTTCTATTTAGTTTTCCATCTCTTTTATCTCGACTGTCATTTTCAAAACAAGTTGCATATTTTCTTCTTTCTCTATTTTTTCTTGGAGCACTTCTTTTGCCTGAGGGTGCTCACTCTGTGGAAATTTAAGTTGCTTTCTTAAGGCTGCAATATCATCATTCTTCTGCCTTATCAATTTTCTAGAAACTTCAGTGTTTGAAGGATCTTCTCCTATTTCAATTATCAAATCTTCTAAGTATTTTATCCTTCAATCCTTGGCATATAATGATGCCTTATCCAATTTCATTTGAGTTTGCAGGTTGGATATAGTCTTTTGGAGCGTAGTAGCACTCATTTTTTTGCTTGCTACTTTTGAATATAACATTTCTGATGCACTCCTGTGAAATTCTATCTGATCTAGCTCATGAAGTGTATCAACATTTACTGCAAATTCTATCTTTTTGTAGTCTGGAGTTAATTTTGGATGTGTTACCACTGGTTGGAGAAAATACATGATCATTTGGTTGGTTGAGTAATAAAATGTTGTTACTAATCTGTCCTTATCTCCTGGTTTTTCTTTTAGAAGTTTAGAATAAACCTCATTTTTTATTTCTTCATTCTTCTCTCTGATTAGCTTGAACCTCTTCTGAATATCATAATAATTTTCTTCAGTTGTTTTAGATGAAGAGGGAGCTTCTGTATCCATTTCCATTTCAACCATCTCTTTTCCTTTACCCTGTTCTTGTACCTATTCATTTTGAATTTCTTTGAGAGTTTCATTAACAATGATGGTGGCTTCATCATCTTTTTGTTGCTCATTAGTGTCATCCACATCTATGACTCCTTATTTTTCCAAAGTAGTCATTTTTTCCTTTTTGCTATATATTGTTTTGAATTTGTTTTCAATGATTGTTTCGGCCAAATATCCTTCTTCTTTCCTTAGTGTTTTATTTGATGCCTCTGCTGGTTGGTTAATGGTAACCACCTGTGTACTGTTCAAATTGTCTGTCTTCTTATCCTGATCATCATCAATTAAAGTATTGGCCACCCATTCCAACTAATTGGCATATTTTTCAATAAGTGGTTTAGATTCATGGAGGAATGGGGGAAATTTGCATTTGACCCTAAGATTGTTTAGAATACCGTGAGGGTCATAACTCCAATAAAAAATTTCCTGAAACTTGAATGATGATAGCTTGCTGGATACTTCCTTTAAGGCATCTCTGCTGTTTACAATGAAATAGCCAATTTGACTTTTCAATTTAAATTGTGCCTTCTTTTTCGATGCTATAAAATTTACAACATCTACATTCAAAATCTTTCTTATATATTCCAGAGAAAAGATTCTGGTGGTCAGAAACTTTGGAAATTTCTATAGGGCCAAGATTGCACCATATATTCTTATCTTAGTGTGGTTTTTGTATAAGTACCAATCACCCACTTTAGGGTTCTCAGAAAACTGTAAAATCCTTTTTATATCTTCATTTATTCTTGGTGGTTGTGTTTTATCTAGTAAACTGATAGCAGGTCTATTAAATAGGTCATTGAAATATCTATAACTGTACTCACTATTATTCTTTCTCAAAAGAGAGGTCCAAAATATTACTAACAATGATTTTCCTTCCATATCCATCTTCTGTAGTGCAAAGGGAAAATTATCTGCTTGAAATAAAAAGAAGAGATGTAACAAATATGAAGTATATCTGAACACTCCTTCATCAGGCAATTTTATAAGCTGATAATGAATATTGTCAGCAACAAATTTAGCAAAATCAAAGACCAAATTTGGTTGCTATTCAGGAGACAAAGTGGAGAGGAAGCCTAAGATGGAGGCATTCGTGAATTCATCATTAACATAACCTAGGATAAATGATAGCATGCAAATGACCTGTCTAGAGCCTTTAGGAAAATCAAAGGTATCATAAGGAGGATTCACCTTTGGAATATTGACATGATTGGGCATGAAATTATGAAGGATTTCAAACTTCTTAGGGAAACCTAGGTATAAATACATCTGGGTCAGGTCTTCAATTGATAATGACACTCCTCATGGGTCATGGCTCAGCTGGAGCATGTTATTTATTGATTCAGCAGTTATGTAAAATAAGATCTCACTGTATTTTTTAACCATGCACCTTTGATTAGGAATATAATGCATTTGACACAACCTGATGAAATCCTGAGAAGGAGGGGTAATGGGAACCACATACTTGGGCAAATTGGAATCCCATGCAGGTATGTCATTGGCCACTTTATTTTCAAATTTCTCTTGACACTAGTTATGCACTTCTAGAAGATCAAATTCAAGGGTGGCATCAGTGATTCTGTAATCTAAGTCAGTCAGAGGATTAATTTCTTCAGTGGTGAGAGGATGCTGTAAAGGTCTAACAGCTTCAGTAGAATCAACAGCTAAAACAGGAGTCGGTTTATCAATTTCTGGAGGTTTGGGATTTGGAAGCTTGCTGGAGGTAGGTTTCTTAGGTTTAGGACCTGCAGTTTTAGGGATTACCTGCTTTTTAGTCATTTTTGGAGAAACAGAACAAGATTAAACTATTTGTTCAACATTTTTATGGAAGTAGGGGACAATTGAAGAATTTTTTCTGGCAAATTGAGACTCTGGGTAGGGTTTTAAGGTGACAGAATAGGTTTACTATATGCAGAAGGTATTCTAAATCAAATTCAACAGTGAAAATGATCTTAGAATAGAGTAAAACTTTAAAAATGAAAACAGTGGTTTCTGGAGGAATTTTGACAGGGTTTCCCCTGTATTTTGAAGTTTTTTAAATTTCCCAGATGGATAATTCAGCTATATTCAGAAGATGGAAGTCTAATTTGGGAAATCTCCTTTGAAATTGAAGATTTTATAGATATGATTGATGGAAAAATACCTGTAAAAGGTATAATTGAGGTTGAGGAAGGTTTCAGTTTCATCACAGTCTTCAATTCTATTGAATTGGGCTATCATAGGTCGTGGAGGTTCTCAGGAATAATTTTCAGAGGAAATGGCTTTGTTATCAATCAATCTGGTTTGAAAATATCTCTAAAATGGAGTAAGGAGACTCTGCAAAGGGTTCTCAGTGGTTTGCATGCACAAATAGGTGAAATTCTATGAAAATAGTTAAGTTTTAAGGCATTAATCCTTAAGTATAATCATATTTCAATCACATTTATTGCAGGAATGGCAGGAGAGGTTTTGATTTGGATGGAAAACCAGTAATGGTTTTTTCATTGCTTTCGAGCAGTAAGCGGTTTTTTCATTTTGGAATGTGATCCAATATATTTCGGAGATGTTGCAGGCGGCGGTTTATCAAAACAACTTTTTTCACAAAAAAATTGGGCAACTTCATTCGATCACTTTAAAAATGCGAAATGGAATCTACATCGTCGAATCTAGAGGAGTGGAGTGAACGATCGGGATTTGATTGAAAGTTGCGGGGTAAATGCAGTGGGGCCGGGGCTTTGATCTGTACCATTGATTTGACAAGGAGAGATCAACGGTTTAAATTTGATCCGATAGGAAATGGTGGGGGCAGGGAAGGATTTATCGGATTTGTTTCTAACTGTTAGATTAGGGATGCTTGGAGATCGGATGGCTTATAATCAACGCGATGGGGAAAGATAAGGGGCTGAAGTTTGTTCTTCGCATTCAATGAGAAATTTCATATAAACAAGAGTTAGAATGATTTGAAGGCTGAAATTAAACCCGATGGTGAGGAGGGATTTGTGGAAGTTTTATGTATAAACAGATTTTATACAATGAATCAAGTGGATGAGCGAGGTATTAAGGGGTTTTAATCAAGGTTAAAAACTTAGGTAGTGGGATATATATCGGGGAAAAAAGATTAGGTTATAGTTTTAACCTTGTGTTAAGGGTGACGGGAAGGGAAAATATAAACAAAGTGATGGGTCTAGTGAAGTTTATTTTAAATTAAACTTCGGGTTTTATATTTTTTGTTTTAAACACATATAAAACATGTTTAATGTTTTTTTATATTTTTTTATTATATAGTTTCAGATTTGTCAAAGGTCTAAAACTATAAGGGAGAAGGGGAATAATTTTATGGGTAGTTTTGTGTGAAAGGGGTGAATTTGGGATGTTTTTCAACATGGACTTAATATATTTGACACAAATGCATATATTAAATGAGTTTTTGGGATATTAAATAAAAAGAAGTTATATTAATAGAACTAGGATAATTAATAAGGAGTTAACAAAATATGTTAGGTGTTAATATAACAAGGGGAAAAGTGAATACTCAAAACATATCATTATAACCAATAAAAGTGAAGATAAAAGCAAAGCTTGCATTTATGATAGTTTCATCACTTCTGCTTAGGATAAAATGTTATTTTGAGGGTTTTTATACTTTATGAAATGTGGGGAATTAATCAAATGGGGATTTAGAGTATCATTATGTAAAATGAGGTTTTTTACTTTATGATTTTTCATGGAAATGACTGCATGAATGGTAAATGATGTGATTTTTGGGATTAATATAACAACTTAACATTTTCAACTAGTCAGCCATAGAGCCTTGGGTCCAGTCCCAACAGAAGTTAAGGAAATGCCTTGAGCCTTTCTGACTGCTAGTTTAGAATGATAAATGGATATGGGGAAGGGAAGTTAGTTATTTGCAGCCCTGGTGAATAATATTTACAATGATGCTCCTCACCATCTTCTACCTACCCAATTTTAACTGCTAACATTTTTTCTTCCATTTTGATTAGGTGCATTTGAGCTAGCAACCTTTACATCATTTATTCTTTTTTAAAATAGTAAACTATATAATTCTACACTTATTTCATCTAGGAATCCAGATTAAACTGTTGGATTCACTTATTCTCTACTTAACTAATGAATTCTCATGATTAAACTGTATGAAAATTCTTTATTCTCTATCTAAAACATTTGAAATTGAAATATGACGAGTTAAGATTAAATTGTTCAACTCATCACAGATTATGGAATTTATTGACACTCTACCATAATCAACTACAAAAGGTAAAAGTAGTGGCATTCGGGGTATATTATTTTTTCTAAGTCCTTATATTGTTCTTTTAGGACTTTTTACCCTTTTTTTTATTTTTGATTTTTTTGTTTTTTATTTTTTAGAAAAATATGAGAATAAAACTTGCATAAGGAAAAGTATGTACATATTTACAAGATTACCAATAGTCAAGTCAAAATTATGAATCCTATATTTATAGGTCACTAACACACTTATTAGAGTCTGAACCGATGAGGTTTATGGTGTGCCCTGCCTATTGGATTGTCTTTAAATGTTTCTTTGAAGAGTCTTTAAGAGTTGTCAAATGAATATTAGATTATTTATATTTGATATTAAACCACACTTGTTGTTATCTTATATGTTTTCCTTGTCTAAAATTATTCCTTGAATTACTGGATTGTTGTCTTAAAAGTTTACTTATTGAAGTTTGTCCAAAGAGGATTATTTTTTGTCCTACCCTTTTACTTGCTCGAAACAGTTACTTTGAAAGCCTTTTCTTGTTTAAGTAGAGCTAGAATATTCTTGACTGACTATAGATTTGCTGCCTTCACAACTTCTTATTGTTTCATATCTAAAACTAATCTAAAGAATCCACTTGATATAGTTAGCTTGCCCTATGAAAGCCCTTGCAGAGTTGATGAAAAATTAAATCCTTTTATGACTCCACTGCCCAATGAATCTATGTATTCTCACAGTCTATTTGTTTAGCTGAAACATTTTCTCAATCAGTCACACCATTGATCCTTCAATCTCTTATCTCCCCGTAATTCCAAAAGATTGGTGAGACCAGAACTGTGGAGAGAATACTTGAACCACTTTGGGATTCTAGGATCTAGCCACTCTTGAATCCGGAGAGGGATATCTCCAATAACTGCAAAGATTTATTCATCTTTAAAGGTTTTATGGGTATGATATTAGGCTAGTTATGAAGAACGATGGTTTTTGTTTGTTTTGGATGGTTGAGCATGATTATTAGTTGAGTGTAAAGTCCTATATGGGAAGAGTTTCAAAGGTGTGAAGTTGCAAGCAATCAGAAAAAGATTTGTCTAAAAAGATAGATATATCGCTCGTTTTTAGTCCATTGGGCTATGGAGTCATAAAAGGGTTTTAATTGTGCAACGATTCAAGAGTGATCCAAGGGGAAATTCATCTATATCACAAGATATTTGAGATTAAATGATGGAATGGAAACAATAAAAGTGTTGGAGGGGTGGAAACAGATAATAATTTCAACTAGGATTTATAGTTTGTCCAAACAAGAAAAATCCTTTTAAGCAACTGTTTAAAACCAACCAAAGGGCAAGGCTCACCATAAACCTCTTTGGACAAGCTCACATTAAATATTACTCAAGAGAAAAAAAATCCAGTAATCCGCATAATTACTTTTAGAAAGGATGAAAACATATAAGAGAAACAAAGTGTAACTTAAGATCAGATAAGATACTTTTAAATCTAGTTTGCTTTCAGCATACACTCAGGGAAATTTTCAAATTTACCTTTGGAGAAAGAAGCTAGAAAACAGGGCAAACCAATCACTTTTCTAGTCTATATTTACTAAACAAATAATTAAAATAACTTTCAAGAACAATGTTTAAAGCAAACAGTAGGACGAGGGAACGCCAACATTCCAAACTGATTAAACTATATTGAATCATTCTTAAATAAACAATATGAAGGAAAACATTGAGATAAAGTTTATCAGTCAGAGAAGGGTACTGTAAATAGTAAATCATAACT
Source organism: Pinus albicaulis (assembly GCA_034641835.2). Classification (NCBI taxonomy): domain Eukaryota; kingdom Viridiplantae; phylum Streptophyta; class Pinopsida; order Pinales; family Pinaceae; genus Pinus; species Pinus albicaulis. The sequence continues at coordinate 375,605 of JAXQQM020070571.1, read as the reverse complement.
CTATGCTTGTTTTTATTTATCATAGGATAGTGGACAAAATGGCATACATGAAAGAAAAAACAATAACAAAGAAAGAAAGCACTTCACCAGTGATATAGACAAGGATCCCAAGAAATAGCTTGTATATTGAAGTCAAACCAGTTACATCTTCAAGTCCAATGTTTCAGTTCAGCAATCATCTTCACTTCTCAGCCTAACTTATTAAATCACAAACAGAGCTGCAAGAGCCTTTGAACACTATTTACAAGTAGAAGTTTCGAGCACAAGTATATTTCAACGTTCTGCAACCAACCTTGCTTCATTTTCTATAGAATTATTTATAGAAGACATGAGGAGGTGAGAAGAGATAAAAGATATTTAAGGTTCAATTAATATATATTAATACTTCTCGACCTTTGAGGGGCTCAATAGAGAAGTTTATAGATATTTCCTCTGTATTAATTATTTTACATTAAGAATTATGCTCGGTGGGGTGAGTTTGTTGACTTTTAGGCTCAGTGTCATCTTGTAATAACTCTGCTGATATTTTTGCAATAAATGCTTTGGCCGAATTAACTATTGGACTGTATTGAGGCAAATATCTTATGTTTTGATAATAAATCGGCATCTTTTGAATGCTTTGAGGCTACAAGTGGCAATCTGGTAGTTGAGAGGAATCAATTAGCCTATGATGTGGCGGTCGAGGCATCTCTGTGCGATAGATATTTTTTATTTTTCTTTAAACATTGTTAATCTGCTTTAGTTTTATGTGTTAGGCTATATTAGGCCTAAATATTGTCTTTTTTTTCTTTAAATTGGGTTAAATTTAACAGATTAGGCTTTTGATTTTAAATCTTAGCCATAACCCACCAAAATTGTGAAAACAACCTTCAAATCTTCAATTTATGCTGTGGTTAGGTCTTCAACTCTGATACTCTTTTCTTGTTCAAGTTTCACTGTGTCTTGTTGATGTGCAGGTGTGTAGAAGGCTCTTATGGCATCAATTCTCATGATGTACTGACAAAACATGGTATGGAACCCTGTAGAATGGTTTTCTTCAATGAATAAAAGCATGGAGGATCGTCATCCTCAGCTTTTATTTTTCTTTTAAAACATTTGAAAACTTTTAAAACCTACATAAAACCAAGAAATAATTAAGAAATCATGCATATTTGGGGGTAAGACTGCTTTAGAGGTTGCGTATTATGTCACAGTCGATGGATTAAGGAATCCAACGGCGGAGATTCGCTTGCGGGGGTCAAAGGAGGCAGTTGGAAGAATGGTGTAGAGATTAAGCTAAGGTCGTTGATCTTGCAGAGATCAACTGTCAGGAGAAAAAGTAATAAGATAATGTGAAGGGGTCACATTATAATTACATGGGTGAAAATGCGAAGAAATACAAAGGAAAAGGGGAAAAATCTCTTTGGTGTAAAAAATGCATTGAAACAAAATTTGGGGTTTCTCGGATAATTGTAAGCCATTGGATTAGATTAGTCCAATGAGATTCAACGATCCAAATTGATCTAAGAAAAAACTTGGTGATGGCAGAGGGCGATAGTGTAATGGCCAGATTAAATCTGAGCCATTGATCTGCAGAGATAAACGGCGGGGAGCGAATGCGATGAAACACAATGTAATTGGGGAAAGCGGTTTCGGGAGGAGAAACCAGCAGTATCGCGCGACGAAAGGGCGGACATGTGGTTTTAAATTTTCGAACACGATATGCATTCCCACCCGACACATGGCATTTGAAAACTGCTCATATGATGTAAATCTTGGGAAATTAACCTTCGCACTTGAATTTACGCGAAAACGCACGTCAACTGTTAGATCTTAGGTCTTAGATCGAACGATGGGGAGTGAGAGCGATATTTGCACGGTGTGTGGGTGGAAGCAGGTGGGGCGGTTTCAATTTGAGCCGTTGGATCAAAAATGAACGATGGAGATTAGATCTGGAGGAAAGAAAGACCCACAATATTTGGGCCCGTCAAGATTATTCTGAACCGTTAGATGAAAGAAGATCAACGGTGGAGATAGAAACTGGAGTTTGAATGAAAAATAAACAAAGCGGAGAAAGGGTTAATATGGGCCATTGATCTGTAGAGATCAAAGACTGAGATTGGCTAAAAGAACATAATACAGGGGTTTTCATGTTTTTAACCAAGGTCGGGAGGTGCAATCTAGGTTATCAGATCTGGACACATGGATGGCCCAGATGTAATCAGAGCTTTCACGATCGACGGGGGAAAATACAGAGGAGCGTCGATGTGATTGAATGTGGACCATAGATTTTGAGATCAGTTCAATGGTGGAGGACGAATCAAATGATTTCTCAGTGGGAGAAAGGGTTTTGAGTGGGAGCAATGGCAACCGTCAGATCTGGGAAGGCGGGGAGGAGATCAACGGCTAATAATTGATCGGGAGATCGCCAATCAGAGGTTGCGAATAAAATAATAAGTGCGCCCAATGAAATATCATGATGCGAGATTGCGCAGACCATTAGATTAGATTTAAGATCAACGTTCGGGATCGGTTTAAACTATGAAATGACATAACCCTTTGAAATATATGAAAATTGAATTATTTATCAAATACAAAGGATTTTTGGCTTCGAGGGGGGATATTTATAAGAGGCTCAGTGCCCGATTGTGGGGCCTGTGGATATATGAAGAGGTTAAAGGAACCAGGGCTTAAACATATAAAATGCCAATCACATTAGAACAATGGTGCAGGCCTTTTCAATCTACCCATTAAGAAAATCTTCGATGTGAGATACTATGGATCATCGATCGGGAAAAGATCAATGGTTCTTTTTATTAAAAATATGAACCGGAGGGTTTAGAATAAAACTTACGAAAACAGTTTTTTATGAATTAACAAAATAAAAAAGTGATCGGGGATGGTTTATATAATGTTTTCAGCACCCGATTGCGGGCCCAAGATTATGCGAATGAAACAAGGGATCGGGCATTAAATACAACGGGCCAATCACATCGGAGGTCTTAATACAACAAAGAGACTTGCGCGCTCCGATTTTTTCCGATGCGATAAGTGCTCGGGACCATTAGTGTTTGGTTCTAGCGCTAGGGCATATTTGGGGAAGTGGTTTAGGACTTAGCCCAAAGGGGCTTAAGCCTATAGTAAAAAAACTTATTTTTTATGATTTTTTCAAAGTTTTTTGATGGATTTGGGGGTTTCGGCAAGGTTTAAAAATGAGTTTTAAACCTTGTAAAAGGAGTTTTATGAAGGAAGGGAGGGAATACATGGAAAATGGAGGAATTTCATGAGGAAGAAGAAAAAAAAAATGAAGGTTAATGATGAAGGGAAAAAGGAGTAAAATGAGGGGAAAATGGGGATTTTTGCAGCAATCTTTTCTTCATGAAAAGAGCAGATTTTCAGAATTTTGAAAGGGAAACAGCAGTGAAGATTAGTCAGATGATAAGATATCATCATGAGACTTCAAGAGATAGCATTTTTAGTAACAAAACTTGTTTCTTGAAGGCTCAAAAATGTTTTATCCACCATTTGATATGACAAATTTCATTGGTGGCTAACAGTGGCTCCACTTGGGGATGGTGCCTTCTTGAAGGCATCAAGAACTTCAGAATTGCATTCTCTAGGGGGCTGATCAGTGCCTCATCCATTGGGCTACAACTTTCTTTACTTGGATGATCCTCTTTTGCTCTGAAAATATTAGCAGCCATGAAAAACAATGGAACTTCATCAACATAAGCTTTCTACCTACCCAATCTTACTGATCTAACATTTTTTCTTCATTAGAGTGCACTTGGATTGGAAAAATCTCTTATAACATTTTATTATTTTGAAAGAAAAAATCTAATCTTTTTCTACTTCTTATTTCTCCATGAACTCAGATTAAACAATTGAGTCCATATGCTTCTCTACCTAATCTACTAATCTGTTAGGATTGAACTGTCTAACCGATTTTTATTCACTAATTTCTAAGACAGAAATTTAAAAGCATACAAGTCAGGATTGAACAGTCCGACTTGTTGCTGATCTATGTTATAAAAAACAAGATGCACATAGATATTATTTTACAGAAAATTAAATCAAAATGGAAGGCTTAAGATCTGAAAGTTCTAAGCACGACCTTCTCCTTTCTTCAGCTCTATTTTTTGAGTTTATTCGAGTTGTTTTTTCTTGTTATTTGGTTCATATTTTGAGCTAATTAGAACCAGTTTACCTCTATCTATGACTCAGAAATTTAAACAGCTAGGAGTCATTCTTCTTTTGGACACTTAGGTTCAGATTTTAAGCTTGATTGAACCTTTCACTTCTATCCTAATCTTCCTAACTGATAAGCCAAGATTAAGCTGTTTGGAAAATCGAATTCACTAACCTATCAGCAATCAATTTAAAAATTAATTAGTCATTATTAGGCTGTATGACTAACTAGAAGTGTGTTATTCAGGAGTGGCATTTAAGCTTTCACACTTTCAGAATTTATTTCTTTTTTTTGGTATGGGGATGTGCCTTTATTGTTTTTACAATCTGCCTTCTTTTCTTTCTTCTATTGTTTTTGTATTTTTATTTTTCTAACTTTGAATGCAATGGTGGATAAAATATTTATACTAAGAAAAAAGATTAAAAGGCTTTCAGAACATGATTGGATCAAGAGAAGTAATGTTTTAGGATCTTGCCATTGATAGGACCCCCAAATAGTTCAGCTCCATTCAACTCCTGTAAGAAAAGGGAATTATTACCAGCAGCAAAATGAATGAGGTAAGGGCCAAGCCATAAGTTATCAAATTTCCCATGCTTTCCCTTGTCTTCTCTCCTTCAATCCCACTTTAACAGTTTTTCCCCAACATTGAAATTTTTGGCCTTTTGTCTTCTGTCAAAAAGCTTTTTGATGATGTCCTGCTTTTGTAATGCTTTGTTATAAACCTCTTCTCTGGTTTCCTGAAGGTGAATGGTCTGATTTATCATTCTGATCATGTCATTGTCTTCAGACTGAACCTCTTGAATCAAATTCATAACTGGTACACCTAGGCTGGTTGGAAAAATTGTATCTGTACCATACACAGGCTGGTAGGGTGACATCCCAATAGATTTCTTCAATGTCAATCTGTCAGCCCACAGTGCATGAACTAGCTTTGTGTGCCAAGACTTCTTGTTTTCCTGCAACAACTTTTTGATTATGTTCACCAAACTCTTGTTTGAGGATTCTGCTAGTCCATTACCTTGAGGGTAATAGGTCATGGAATGACCCAATGTTATCTGATATTTGTGACAAAACTCAACCATCTTCTTCGATCCAAATGTAGCCGCATTATCAATGATGATCTTCCTAGGACATCCAAATCTAGAGAGGATATGAGTCTCCATGAATTTTATGATGACTGAGTCATTGGCTTGCCTAGAAGGGATGGCTTCTATCCATTTGGTGAAGTAATCTGTTGTAGTGAGAATCCACTTATGCTGGGAAGATGAAGGTGGATGGATTTATCCTATGAAGCCAAGTCCCCACTGTTGAAAAGGAGCTTCAACAGTGATTGGATGCAGAGGTAAGGGTAGAAGCTTCCTTTTGCCTTCAAAAAGTTGGAATTTATGACAGGAAATTATCATTTTGTGTACATCAAGAAAGAGAGTAGGTCAATAGTAACCATCCCTTAGGATTTTGTTGGTTGTTGTCTTTCATTAGAGGTGGCCTCTACATTCTCCTTCATGGAACTTGTGCTTAAACTTCTCTTCATCATACTCAGGCAAGCATTTAAGCAATATACCACTTGCATTTTTCCAATAAAGACATTTATCTATAATGTAGTAGTTTACAACTTTTATCTTCAAAAAGCTTGCATTTTTTTTTGATAAACTAGGAGGTGTGTCCAAATTAAGCAAAACATAAAGAATATCAGCATACCAATAGGAATTCATAAAATGGTCTTCAAAAATGGGAGATGAGATTTCCTCTTGTTCATCTAAATCATTTATCATATTAATATCAAGAACTTCAAAATTTGATTCAACCATTAATCTAGCTAGACATTGGCCTTTAATGAGTTTAGTGGGCTTGATTTCCAAATCATATTCTAGTATTACTGCAATCCACTTACCTCTCTTACCATCCGGGTCCCGTGTTAGAATGTCTTTCACAACTGAATTTGGGACAAATTTAATGATGTGTGAGTGAAGGATGTATACTCTGAAGTATTTTAAAGCTTTGACCAAAGCAAAAGCTTTATTTTCCATAATATTATACTTTAAAGGAGCATCTCTCAATGCCTTGATAAATAATGAAATAAGTTGCTCTTGTCCTTGTGGATTTTTCTGTAAAAGGACAACAGCTATTGTATGTTCTGATGCAAATAAAAAAATATAAAAATATTTTGAAAATCAGGACTTAATAGAATTGGTGTTTTGGTTAACACTTGTTTCACCAGCTCAAAGGACTTCTTTGCTTCCAAGGTCCATTGAAGCCCTTGCTCCTTTTTCAACATGTTTGTAATTTTTCTAAGGAGCTCAGCCAAGTTGGGTATGAAACTTCTTAAGAAATTAATCTTTTCGATGAAAGATTGTAGTTCCTTGATGTTTCGAGGATGAGATATTTGAAATATGGCCTCAATCCTCTTTGGGTCTATCTTAATACCCTCTTCCGAAATAATGTGCCCAAGAATTTTACCTTCTTGGAGACCGAATAGTGTTTTCTTTGGGTTTAATGATATCCCAAACTTTTTGCATCTCTTGAATACTTTTCTCAAATGTTCTAAGTGCTCTTCATCTGTCTTTGAAAACACAGTAACATCATCAAGGTAAATAATGATGAAGTAGCCTAATTCCTCTGAGAATGCTATGTCCATGACTCTCTAAAAAGTTTCTCCAACATTCATTAGACCAAAGGGAATTTTCACATACATGTAAGTGACCCAAGGTGTAGTAAATGTTGTCTTTAATTGATCATTAGGGTGAACTAAAATCTGATTGTACCCTCAATAGCCATCAAGCAAATAAATTATTTTAGAACCAACTACCCTTTGTAAAATATGGTCCATATTGGGTAAAGGGCAGTTGTCCTTGAGTGAATCTTTGTTTAAATCTCTAAAGTATATACAAAGCCTAATCTCTCCTGTTTTCTTCCTAACTAACACCAGATTAGACACCCACTCAGAATATCTAATAGGGACAATAATACTAGCTTCATACATTTTTTTGATCTCCTTCTCGACCAAAGGCAATTGAACAGGGTTGATTCTGCACAGTTTTTGTTTGAATGGATTTTGTTTTTCCTTGAGAGGGATTTTGTGCTGAATTATTTCAGTGTCATAGGACTTTAGATATTCATAACTCCACGTGAAAACATTAGAAAATTATTTAAACAGCTCTATGTATTTGAGTTTAATGTGAGCTTGTAAAGTCTTAGAAATTTTAATCATCATTGGTTTTAGTTCACTGCCTATATTGCATTCTTAAACTTCAGTTTCTACAGGCTCCAGTTTTGGCTTCTTGGCCACATCGTTGAAATCAAACAACTCTTCTAAAGGGGCCAGCCCTTTTGGAAAAATTTTATTGTTTGACTGCAGGGTTTCTAAGTCCTCTGTTTCTATTTCTGAAATCATTTCTGTTGTGTTATAAATTTTTCTAGAAAAAATATTTACATTAGCAAGTTCGGGAGACTTTTCTTCTTCATCAAGAAAATTTTCTTCACTAGGGAAGGTTGTTTCATAGTCTGAATCTGAACTGGGTAGTTCAAATTCATTTCTGAACCACATGAAGTATTCTATTTTTTTGTCTCTGTCAAACACTTGCAAATATTTCTCGTTATCAGGAATGGCTGGTCTGAATTTAATTTGAGTTGTGCATTCTTTGGTTTCATATGGCGTTAAGCATGTTCTAGCAGCAAAAGCTAAACTGTGGGCCATGATATTTTTTCTTCTCAGGACAAAAATCAATTGGGATTCCTCAAAAAAATTTAGCAAATCCATGACATCGTTTCGATAGGCTCTAAGTCTGGGGTGATTAGCGTTGTATTCCCCATTGACTTGCCTAATGATTAATTCTAAATCCCCATGGACTTTAATTCTTTTGGCTCCTAACTTTTTCAACAAATGTAAGCCTAAAATAAGGGATTCATATTCCATTATGTTATTAGAACACTGAAAGTTTAATCTATAGGAAAGGCTTTCTGTTTGGTTTTTCTCATTGTTCTGTATCCAGACCCTTGCACCAGCATTGCTCCTAGTGCAGGACCCGTCAAAATTCATTCTCCGTAGAGGACTAGTTTCAGGTTCATTCATTTGATTATTTTCCTCTGTAACTGTCGTGCTTTCGGATTGTTCTGGAGTATTAGCACTTAATTGAATTTTTTTTAACTCCTCAGGTTTTTCACTGTGTTGGGGGTTACTTTCTTTACTATCAAGGTTTAAAAGCAAAGGGTACATGACTTGTAGCTCAAGACCTATGTGTTGTTTGCTGTAGTTTACGGGTTCAACAAACTACTTTGACACTTATGTGGTGTCTACCTCCTCCTCTCTATCGACCATTAATTTAGTTAAAGTGACTTGTTCACTGAATGATTCATCGTTGAAAAGTATAAAAGAATCAAGACCTGTATTTACAGAATACAAAGGAGATTTTTGTGGTCTGTCCTGGCTAGTAAACATGTAATGCATATGGGACTCCCTGTAAATTCTTCTTGTCTGATTGAAAGTAGGGATAGTCACATAGGTCATGTCCATCTCCATAGTTCCTTGTAACTTAGCTCCCCAAGATCTTTATAACAACATTCCATACTTTGGGGGTACATCAGCCACAACAATATCCATTACTAAGCATTTGGCTAGGATTTTTGCTAAGTTAAGGCAGAGATATTTGATTAATCCTAAACATTTCACTCTGCTTGAGTCAAAGGAGTAAAGGTCTTTGTAAGGTTGAGTGATTTCAAGGCCTAGGCTCTCCATTATAGCTTTGGGCATTAAATTATGAGAGGCCCCTGAATCATGCATAGCATTATGTAAAATCTTGTCATGAATGTTTAAACTCACATAAAAATGAGTAACATGTCCCTCTTGATATCTACCTTCAATCTTAGGACCAAAAATTAGCTCTGGTTGGTCATCATTAAGGTTGACTGTATCGTTATTCTCTTCTATGTTAAAAGCCTTCAAAATTTTAGATATATATACATTTTGGGAAGCTAACTCAGTAAGGGGAACAGAGATTTTAATTCTGGAAATTTCCTGCTCCAAGCTAAAAGGGATCTAACTCTTTGAAGTGCTTGTTTCAACCTTGTTAACTGCCACTCTGTCAGAAAAATTTGTTTGTTGATTAGCTCTATTTACATCTGACAAAATCGTTTTAACAGGAGTACTAGCTGAAGTGTTAATACTGCTAAGGTCTGCACTCTGTTTTGCATTGTTATGAGTGCCTTTCTCTTTACCTTTATCATAATTTCTTGCCACTGTCTTGTCTTTCTGTTTTACAATTTTGGGTTTATTTACAGTGTTTTTTTATGAATATTTTTCAGAGGTTTGGTTCTAGGAGTTTGTTGATTGGTTTTACTTCTAAGGTCATATTCCTTTTGAGTCTCTATGATGACATTCTCCATATCTTGATAATAACTTTCATCCTCACCTCTTTTGTCATCATAAGGTGTGTATAGACCTTGTTTTCTATCATAATGAACTTCAACGTCATCATTATCTACTCCCAGCATGTTGATATCATCTTCCTCTGTTTTCTCATCTGTTTCATCAACCTCGCTCACATAGTTTTGATGAAAAGGAGGAGTGATCTGTTGATCATCCTCCATTGGTCTATTTTGAGGCTGGTTCCTCCTAAAATTCTGATTTTGGTTCTGATTTCTGTTTTGAGGATCTGTTTGGTTTTGATTTGCTTGAGCTCTCTCAAGTATGCACATTTTCTTCATCATATCCTCCATCATCCTCTTCATCTTTGAGCTGGAAGTAGAAGGTGTATATTCCTCTTTAAAGGACACTTTCTTCTCATTTCTCATTCTTTCTCTTTTCTCCATTAAGTTGAATTCCACAACAAGAGCCCCTTTTTGCATATCTTCATGAGTTAAAGGGTCTCTCTCTCTCAAATGATAGGCGATTTCAGGGTCCCCTTCAGGAAACTTGTTTAACGTTGAGCCTTGTGGAGTTTTTAAATCTAGGGGAAGGGCATTATACACACTATTAAATCTAGTGCAGTAAGCTTGTACACTTTCCCCAGTGTTTCTGTGGAGATTTTTGTAATTAGAAAAGATTTGAAGGGGATTCTTCCTTACTTCCCATTTTTTTAAGACTGTCTAATGGAAGCCTTGAAGATCATTTATACTATGAGGGTTGAAGCATTTAAACCATTTTATTACCTCCCCCTCTAAACTCTGAGAAAATAACATAAATTTGATAGATTCATCATCAATTTCATTTCTGTCAAAGTAGTCATTCATTTTATCCACATGTTGTGATGCAGTAGTAGCATTACTGGCATCATATAATGGTATTTTGGACTGACCATCCTATGGAATATTGACTAAGGGAAAAGGAAGGACCAACGAGGCATACCATGCTGCCATGATAGGAGGTGAAGGTGAATTTACAAGAGGTGGATTAACACGAGGGAAAGTGGGATAGAACGAAGTGGTTTGAACGATGGATGTAGGATGATGAGATGTGGATGGACCAGGAATAGATTGTTGAGCTGATCTTGGATGAGAAACACCTAAATTGTAAAGGAACTGTAAATCAAGTGGTGTTGTTTCTCTACTACCAGGATGTTCACTTGTTTCCAGGGATGAAAATGAAGACTTAGAATCTAGCTGATCTAAATCATCAAGAGACATAGTTCTAAATGGATTTCTTAAATCTACTTGTGATTGTTGTAGAGCTGCAAGATTTTTAGGAACTGAATTAGCTCTCAAGGGTGATAATTTTATCTTAGGATAGTTCCTAAGGATACTTTTGGGTTATCAACTATCTTAGGTGGGTTTGGGTCAGGATAGGCTCTAGTATGAATCTTTCTAGGAGCCACTATGTTGTGTTATTCATGCCCAACTAAACAAGAATAGTTTAACCAGATATGACAATTTTTAAGAGGTTAACTGATCTTTCAAACAGAAAATTTGAATCCTAAAATCCTCTTACTGATTTCATATGATATTATGAGGATAATTGTTCTTCCTAGTGGAGTCTTAAGGTCTATTTAGGATTTTGGAGTCTCCAAGTGGAATTTTTTAGCTCTTTTGGAGGTAAAAGGTTTTACGGTACACCACCATGTTTATTGAATACCAATCTGAAATATTTTTGGGTTTTCTGAGTTATTTTTCAGTCCTATTAGTTCTTAAGAGTGTCCTAAATTTGTTTCAAAACTTAGCTACGGTTATGAGATAAAGACAGTCTACTCTTATGGCTAAGCTAGCTGTTCCTTCAAGGTTAGATAAGCTCTTATGAGAATCCTAGGGTTTTCCTAGTTTGTCACTTATTCAAACAAGTTTTACTATGATTACCATGTATTTTGTAGTGCTTGAAGAGGGCTACTTGTACTCATGGGGTTTCCATGAAGTCTTAAGGGAACCTAAGATGAAAATTTGACTCAGTCCCCAGCGGAGTCGCCAGAAATGTTATCTCCTCGTAATTCCAACATATTGGTGAGACCAGAACTGCGGAGAGAAAAATTGTACCACTTTGGGATTCTAGGATCTAGCTACTGAATCTGGAGAGGGATCTCTCCAATAAGTGCAAATATTGATTTATATTTAAAGGTTTTATGGGTATAATATTAGGCTAGTTATGAAGAACGAGGGTTTTTGTTTATTTCGGATGGTTGAGCATGATTATTAGTTGAGTGGAAAATCCTATATGGGAAGAGTTTCAAAGGTGTGAATTTGCAAGAAATCAGAACAATATTTGGCTAAAAATATAAATATAACGCTGGTTTTTAGTCCATTGGGCTATGGAGTCATAAAGGGTTTTAATTGTGCAAAAATTCAAGAGTGATCCAAGGGGAAAGTCATCTATATCACAAGATCTTTGAGTTTAAATGATGGAATGGAAACAATTAAAGTGTTGGAGGGGTGGAAACAGATAATAATTTCAACTAGGATTTATAGTATGTCCAAAGAAGAGAACGCCTTTTAAGAAACTGTTTAAAACCAACCAAAGGTCAGGGCTCACCATAAACCTCTTTGAAAAAGATTTTATTAAAGATAAATCAAGAGATAAACAATCCAGTAATCTGCATAATTAATTTCAGAAAGGATGAAAAAATATAAGAGAAACAAAGTGTAACTTAAGATCAGATAAGATACTTTTAAATCTAGTCTACTTTCAGCATACACTTAGGGAAATTTTCATAATTACCAGTGGAGAAAGAAGCTAGAAAGCAGGGAAAACCAATCAATTTTCTAGTCTATCTTTACTAAGAAAATAATGAAAATAGCATTCAAGAACAATTTTTAAAGAAAATAGTAGGACGAGGGAACACCAGCATTCCTAACTGCTTAAACTATATTGAATCATTCTTAAATAAACAATATGGAGGAAAAAATTGAGATAAATATTATCAGTCAAAGAAGGGTACTGTAAACAGTAAATCCTAACTCTATGATTGTTGTTATTTATCAAAGGATAATGGAAAAAATGGCATACATGAAAGGAAAAACAATAACAAAGAAATAAAGCACTTTACCAGTGATATAGACTAGGATCCCAAGAAACAACTTGTATATTGAAGCCAAACCAGTTACATCTTCAAGTCCAATGTTTCAGTTCAGAAATCATCTTCACTTCTCAGCCTAACTTATTAAATCAAAAACAGAGCTCCAAGAGCCTTTGAACACTATTTACAAGTAGAAGTGTCAAGCGCAAGTATATTTCAACGTTCTGCAACCAACCTTGCTTCATCTTCTATAGAAGTATTTATAGAAGACATGAGGAGGTGAGAAGAGATAAAATATCTTCAAGGTTCAATTAATACAGATTAATACTTCTCAGCCTTTGAGGGGCTCAATAGAGAATTTTACATATATTTCCTCTGTATTAATTGTTTTACATTAAGAATTAAGCTCGGTGGGGTGATTTTGTTGACTTTTAGGCTCTATGTCATCTTTTAATAACTCTGCTGATATTTTTGCAATAAATCCTTTAGCTGAATTAACTGTTGGACTGTATTGAGGAAAATATCTTATGTTCTGATAATAACTCGGTCTCTTTTGAATTCTTGGAGGCTACAAGTGGCAATCTAGTACCTGAGAGGAATCAATTAGCCCCTGATGTGGCAGTGGAGGCATCTCTGTGCGATAGATATTTTTTATTTTTCTTTAAACACTGTTAATCTACTTTATTTCTATGTGTTAGGCTTAATTAGGCCTAAATATTTTCTTTTTTTCTTTAAACTGGGTTAAATTTAGTGGACTAGGCTTTTGATTTTCAATCTTAGCCGTAACCCACAAAAATTGTGAAAACAACCTTCAAATCTTCAATTTCTGATGTGGTTAGTTCTTCAACACTGATACTCTTTTCTTATTCAAGTTTCACTGTGTCTTGTTGATGTGCAGGTGTGTAGAAGGCTCTTATGGCATCAATGCTCATGATTTACTATTGAAACGTGGTATAGAACCCTGTAGAATGGTTTTCTTCAATGAATAAAAGCCTGGAGGATCGTCATCCTCAGCTTTTATTTTTCTTTTAAAACATTTGAAAACTTTTAAAACCTGCATAAAAGAAAGAAATAATTAATAAATCCTCTGTACTTGGGGGTAATACTGCTTCATAGGTTGCGTATTAGGTCACACTCATTGGATGAAGGCATCCAACGGTGGAGATTCACTTGCGGGGGTCAAAGGAGGCGGTTGGAAGAATAATGTAGAGATTAAGTTAGGGTTGTTGATCTTGCAGAGATCAATGATCGGGAGAAAAAGTAATAAGATAATGCGAAGGGGTTACATTATAATTACATAGGCGAAAATACGAAGAAATACAAAGGAAAAAGGGAAAATTCCCTTTGGTGGAAAAAATGCATTGAAACGAAATTTGGGGTTTCTCGGATAATTGTAAGCCGTTGGATTAGATTAGTCCAACAAGATTCAAAGGTCAATATTGATCTAAGAAAAACTTTGGTGATGATGGAGGGCGATAGTGTAATGGCCAGATTAAATCTGAGCCGTTGATCTGCAGAGATCAACGGCGGGGAGCGAACGCGATGAAACACAATGTAATTGGGGAAAGCAGTTTCGGGAGGAGAAACCAGCGGTATTGGGTGATGAAAGGGTGGACAGATGGTTTTAAATTTTTGAATGTGATATATGTTCCCGACTGACACGTGGCATTTTAAAACCGCTCATATCATGTAGCTCTTGGGAAATTAACCTTCACACTTGAATTTACGCGAAAACGCGCGTGAACCGTTAGATCTTAGGTCTTAGATCAAACGATGGGGAGTGAGTGCGATATTGGCATGGTGCGCGGGCGGAGGCAGGTGCAGTGGTTTCAATTTGAGTCGTTGGATCAGAAAATGAATGATGGAGATTAAATTTGGAGGAAAGTAGGACCCACAAGAGTTCGGCCTGTCGGGATTATTCTAAACCATTAGATCAAAACAGATCAATGGTGGAGATCGAAACTGGAGTTTGAATGAAAAATAAACAAAGCAGAGAAAAGGTTAATATGGGTCATTGATCTATAGAGATCAATGGCTGAGATTGGCTAAAAGAACATAATACAGGGGTTTTCATGTTTTTAACCAAGGTCGGGAGGTGCTATCTGGGCCGTCGGATCTTGACATGTGGATGGCCTAGATGTAATCGAAGCTTTTGCGATCGACAGTGGCAAATATAGAGGAGAACCAATGCGATTGACTATGGACCATCGATATACAGATTATATCAATGGTGGAGGATGAATCAAAGGAGTTCTCAGCGGGGGAAAGGTTTTTGAGCGGGAGCAATGGAAACCGTCGAATCTGGGAAGATGGGGAGGAGATCAACGGCTAATAATTGATCAGGAGATCGCCAATCGGAGGTTGCAAATAAAATAATAAGTGCACCCAATGAAATCTCGTGATGCAAGATCACGCAGGCCGTTAGATCAGATTTAAGATCAACGGTCGAGATCAGTTTAAACTATGAAATAGCGAAACCCTTTGAAATATCTGAAAATTGAATTATTTATCAAATACAAAGGATTTTTGGCTTCGGGGGGGATATTTATAAGAGGCTCGGCGCTCGATTGCGGGGCTTGTGGATATATGAAGAGGTTAAATGAACTGGGGTTTAAACATATAAAAGGCCAATCGCATTTGAACAATGGTGTGGGCCTTTTCAAACTACCCATTCAAAAAATCTCCGATGCGAGATACTATGGATCATCGATCGGGAAAAGATCAACGATTCTTTATATTAAAAACATGAACCGACAGGTTTAGAATGAAACTTAGGAAAACGGGTTTATATGAATTAACAAAGGAAAAAAGTGATCGGGGATGGTTTATATAATGTTTTCAGCGCCCGATTTTGGGCCCAAGGTAGTGCGAATGAAATAAGAGTTCGGGGGTTAAATACAAAGGGCCAATCGCATCAGAGGTCTTAATACAACAAGTAGACTTGCGCGCTATGATTTGTTCCGATGCGATAAGTGCTTGGGACCATTAGTTCTTGGTTCTAGCGCTAGGGAATATGTGGGGAAGTGGTTTAGGACTTAGCCCAAAGGGGCTTAAGCCTATAGTAAAAAAAACTTATTTTTTATGATTTTTTCAAAGTTTTTTGATGGATTTAGGGGTTTTGGAAAGGTTTAAAAATAAGTTTAAACCTTGTAAAAGGAGTTTTATGAAGGAAGGAACGGAATACATGGAAAATGGAGGAATTTCATGGGGAAGAAGAGAACAAAAATTAAGGTTAATGATTAAGGGAAAAAGGAGTAAAATGAGGGAAAAATGGGGATTTTTGCAGCAGTCTATTCTTCATGAAAACAATAGATTTTCAGAATTTTGAAAGGGAAACAGCAGTGAAGATTAGTCAAATGATAATATATCATCATGATACTTCAAGAGATAACATTCTTAGCAATAAAACTTGTTTCTTGAAGGCTCGAAAATGTTTTAGCCAGCATTTGATATGACAAATTTTATTGGTGGCTAACACAATCCATCACTTAATCCGACCACAACCAAAACAAGTCCTTAGAACTTCATAACTAGCCTTAAATCTTAATCAAAGAGCACAAATATAAATCAATAAAAAACTCCTAAATATAGAGATCCCTCTCTAAATCTAGGAAGGCTAGGTCCTAGGATTCCGAAATGGTTCTGGTGGTTCTGATATGGCCCCCATAGCATTTTTTCTTGCCAGTCTAGAAAATCACAAGGAGCCAACAACCTTAACCTTAACCTTAACCTAACCTTATCCTTGACCTTAACTATAACTTAACCCAAACCTAGACCAAACCTTAGCCTTCACCTTAACTTAAGCTTAACCCTAACCTTAACATTCCCAAAACATAAACTTAACCTTAACTTTACCCTTACCCTTAACCTTAACCTTAACCTTACCCTTACATAACTATAACCTTAACCTTAAGCTTGAACTTAACTATAAGGTAACCCTAACCTTAACCTTAAATTTAACCCTAACCTTAACCTTAACTTTACCCTTAACCTAATATTAACCTTACCCTAACCTTAATCCTAACCTTACCCTTAACCTCAACCTTAACCTTGAATTTACCCTTAATGCAACCTTAACCTTAGCCTCCCGTTACTAAACCCTTAACCTTAACCTTAACCTGACTAAACCCCTAAGGTTAGGGTCAAGTTAAAGTTAAGGTTAAGGTTAAGCTTAACTATAACCTAACCTTAACCTTGACCTTAACTATAACCTAAACCTAACCTTGACGAAACCCTTAACCATAACCTTAACCTGACTAAACCTCTAACACCTAACCCTAACCTTGAGCAAACCGTTAACCTTCACCTTAAATTTACCCTTAACCTAATCTTAACCTTAACCTAATATTAACCTTGACTTTACCCTTAACCTAACCTTAACCTTGACCTTAACTATAGCCTAACCCTAACCTTGACCAAACCTTAACCTTAACCTTAAGCTTAACCTTCCCATAACCATAACCTTAACCTTAACTTTACCCTTAACCTAACTTTAACCTTAACCTTAACCTTATCTTACCCTTATCCTGGCCCTAGCTTTTGGTAAAGGTTAGGGTTAGGTTATAGTTAAATTTAAGGTTAATTTCAAGGTTAAGGTTAAGGTTAAGGTAAAGTTCAGGGTAAAGTTAAGCTCAAGGTTAAGGTTAGGCTAAGGCTAAGATAAGGGTAAGGTTAGGGTAAGGTTAAGGTTAAGATTAATGTTAAGAGTTTGGTTAAGGTTAGGGTTATGGTTAGGTTATAGTTAAGGTCAAGGTTAAGGTTAGGTTATATTGAAGGTTAAGGTTAAGATAAGGTTAAGGTTCAGGTCAAGGTTAAGGTTAAGTTTAGGGTAAAGGTTTAGGTTAAGGTTAAGGTTAAGGTTAAGGTTATAGTGAATTTTAAGGTTAAGACTCGTAACCCTAACCTTAACCTTAACTTTAACCTAAAGCTTTACCCTAACCTTAACCTTGACCTTGACCTGAACCTTAGCCTTATCTTAACCTTAACCTTCACTATAACCTAACCTTAACCTTGAACTTAACTATAAGCTAACCCTAACCTTGACCAAACCCTTAACATTAACATTAACCTTAACCTTACCCTAACCTTAACCCTAACCTTACCCTTATCTTACCCTTAGCCTAACCTTAACCTTGACCTTAACTTTACCCTGAACTATAAACTTACCCTAAACCTAACTATAAACTTACCCTTAACCTTAACCTTGACCTTAACTATAACCTAACCCTAACCTTGACCAAACCCTTAACATCAACCTTAACCTTAACCTTTACTTAACCTTAAATTTTACCTTAAACTTAACCTTAACATTACCCTTATCATTAACATTAACCTTAACCTTAACCTTAACCTTAACCTTAACCTAACCTTAACCTTAACCTTACCCTAACCTTAACCTTAACTTTACCCTAAACCTAACCTTAACCTTAACTCAACCTTAACCTTCTCTTAACTATTGAGCAGTGGAGAAGGTATAAATTCACTATGTGTTTTCCAATTCTTTTACTTTAAACATAATTACTTTTACTTTAGAAAGATGACTTATTACAAGAAATGTGGTAGAATTGTGAATATTTATGTTTATTGTAAAATGTGACTAAAAAATGCCTTTTATTGCTAAAAACAAGAATTAGGTGAGGTGAAAAGCTATATCAGAGGCGAGGCTAAAGTAAATGCAACTCCTATTCCTCCAGCGTTAGACCAAATCCTATCAAAGACAAGGAAATCCGAATGCATCGCTAAGAAAAGGTAGGGGACAGCTCGGCTTTGGTAAAAGGAAATCAAGCGACAGCTAAAGAAAGGAGAGAAGTGAATCCCTCAGGATCCTTCGATCTTGAGGGATCGCTATTCAAACCTCATCTCATTCCTTATCTTGTCCGTCGAAGTTTGTTATATAAGGCAACACCTTTAACGACTATAGGGAGTCAGATCATTTGATTCAAAACATTCCTTTTGTAATATTACGTTCTATCGACTTTCGTGTTCAGAGAGCGATCACTGTAATACTGTTATGTTAGATTAATACAAAGGTGCATTTTATTTCATCTTTCAAGCTCTGAAGTAACCCAGTAGTTGTTCACTGGTGCTAAGGGCTTGGCCCTGGAGGAATTGCTCTGATGTTTGTATTTCTGTCCTTTAATTACTATCGTGTAATAATTTCATTTAGGTTGATTGTGATTACAGGGTTATTTTATTACTGTTGAATTGAGTATTGGATTGTTGTGTGCGTTAATGAATTGCATTTCTCTTCTATTTTAGCAAGGATCGTGATTACTGTATTATTCATCTTGTTGTCTCTTATAAAGATTTGTTGTTCCATATTTAATTCTATTTTTTGTTCCATTGGATTATGGTTCATTTTGATTGACTATTTCATAGTGTTTGCTGTAGAAAGGGTTGGATTTTAAGAGGACTTGTTACCTGATTGTGTTAAGTTTACATTTGTTGTTCAATTGCTGATTGATGTTCAGTTACTGTTTTATGTTTATCTCTAGTTCATTAGGTTCATATTACAGAGAGATTGTTTACAGTTGTTGTGTACACATAGAGATTATGAATTGTTGTTCCTTTCCAATTCTTGCTTTTAAAAGAAGTTCTTCTTAGTTATTTTCATTAGCAAGTAGTTCAATTTCACTTTTATTTTTTAAAGAGAAGGACTGTCAACTGTAGAAGAACATTGGTTAATGCCTCCAAGTTCCCAGATTGATTGCCTTGTCTCAGTGTGATTTTAGTTGCATCGATTTCTAAGGGAATGAGTTATTGCTACAGTATCCCTGATTGATGCTTTGCAGAGTGAGTAGTTGATATTTTAGAGTATTTTCATTCATGTTACTGTAATTATATTTCTTTACAAGCATTCGTTTACTCTTGTATCTATAATACTATACTACATCTCTCTTAGCATTACTCTTAGCTAAATTGCAATCTCAAACAGAGTACACTCTTGAAACAAAAAGTCGTTCCTGAATTGATAATTAATTTAGGATAATTAGGTGTTAAAAGGATACCTTTTATACCTCAACATTTTGGCGTTGTTGAAAAAAAAAAAAACTAAGAAGTCCTTGGAACAGGAGGTCTCATCACGAGCCGGCCTGCCCACTTTTCACATCTTCCCGGTGAATGGCATTGTGATTCATCTGGTCACCAAGCCAACACAATGGCCTCTGTTATGACATCAAACAACACTTCCCTAGGCATAAATAAAGGACAATGGTTCCAAGGGTGAGAAAGAAACTTTGTCAAGGTTATGTACACCTGTGGGAAACAGAGCTTTGTTAATGGTATTAGAGTCACATTTTTACAAATCAATAGTAATATTAAACCCTTTTTCCTATATCTCTATCTAAATATCAAATGAAAGTATGAATCCTAAAACCTTGATTTTGAACCTATTATACATGAAAATCATCATAAATCGATCATATTAGTTTGAGTGGGTAATAAACGGATCAGTACTTATGTTCACCTTAGCTGTCCCTTTTCGTTATCTTTAAATCATTACAAATGTTTCTATATCGATTTACGATTTAATCACACGCATTGATTTCAGTAAATTAAATAATTTTATTGATTGTATCATAAGTATGCATTCTTTTTCCTGTTGTACAACTATTGTGCAATACTTTACTCTCTTATTTGATGGTCGAGGACGACCTATCATCCTCCAGGGGGGGCGCGGATCCCTCTTATCATTGCATGTAGATCAAATCCCTATATTTTTTTTACCTGTATGCGAATCAAATCCCTACATTCTAGCGAATAACAAAAAATTAATGATATTATTCCAATTCACCGTGCTATGTTGTTCCATTACATCACTGTGTGTTTGGAAAGAAGTAAGAGTGTGCAGAGAAGATGGGAGGTCGATCAATTCATAGCGAGTCGCAAGTGCTAGTTGTTTCTGATGCTGCATGAGAGATTCTAGAAAAATTGGTATGGATTACATACTTCACAAGGCTGCAACAACTCCATGAAACAGTGGCTACCGAGTTTTTACGGAATTTGCAGGAAGGATACTCCATGGTTAGAGGAAGACAGATAGTTGTAACAGATGAAATAATTGCATAGGTGTCTAGTCTACCAACACAAGGAACCATATGGACTGAGAAGAAGGTCAGGCTTCAAGAAGACATGAATATTTTCTAGGATAACAGACAAACATTGGTCATCAAAGGCAAAGGAGTTTGGCAGGCATCATTGGGAGAACCATGGATGGAATTGGCAAAGATAGTGCAAGACTATATAACATGCGATGGAAGGAAATATGTGGTAAGACCTCGCCACCTTAAGTTATTGGTAGTATTAAAGCTAAAATGTACTATAAATTTGCCTGCATTTTTAAATTCCTTACTGCATGATGTTGCCCATAGTATAAGGAAATATCGACACATAGACATGGTGGCAAGCCACCATTTCCTAATCAGATTGATAGTAACTCATAGTCTCACCCAACAACAGAACAGTTGGGAAGAGTTGATATTTTTTATTGATGGAGGATTAGCCTTACTTGCCCCAAAATGAAATAGAATGGCTAGCTTAGTAACTGAGCCATCAAATCGTAGACAGTCCTCCCTGTTCAAAAATAAGTAGGGGAATGATAGAGGGCCTTCCGGGTAGCAGTAGCTAGCCCTTGGAATTTTCCAGCTCGAAGGATGAACAACCTCCACAATTGGAAAGAGGGAGTCCCTATACTGATAAGGATGAAGAAGAAATGAGTCACCACACCAGTAATGAGAAACAGACCAGTGCAGAAGAAGGAAATAATGAAGAAGAGGAAGGAAGCCCTCATACTAGTGTAGAGGCAGAAATTCGCTACTCTGATGAGGAAGAAGGTAGTTACCATACCTATGAGGAGGATGAAGATAATCGCAACAGTGAAAGAGAAGTAATAGAGCCTTCCGAAAACACTACTGCAAGTTCACCATGAAGCCCTTTGCAAGAAGACCAATTGGCCCAAATTCCAGCCAATATGAGTGAGTATGTGCAGCCTCACAGCCCACTAGACCTTAATGTTGATATCAACCAATTGCAGGAGCACTTTGTTGTCAATAAAGAAACGACTGAGGAAATTCCAGATGAAACAGAAGAAGAAAACCCTAACAAAATGATAGGATCAGCTGGGGTTTCTTCCCCTGAGAAGTATGGACAAGAAAAGGAGAACACTGAAGTAGTATCCCAACCTAAAAATTCTCAGGGGATTGCAGAGTCAATTAAGGGTATAACCCCTGCAGAATTTATTCGGGGGCATATGAACATTGAAGAAGAACCCCAAGAATAAAACAATGAAACGAGCCCAACTGAAGGCACGGCTGATGAGGACCAAAACCCCGTTGAGCAAGTAGGTCCAGAAAAAGGAACAACTGTTCCATCAAGAAAAAGGAAGAAAGTAACTGAGCTTGAAAAACTTCGGAGGGAACGAATGAAGCTTCAAAGACTAGTGGAACAACTTCGGCAGACCATTAGGGTTCTTAAAATGAAACAAATGCCCAAACGAACCCCAAAGAAAAGAAGCATAGTCACCAAATGAGCCTCGAAAAAGAGGAAAGTGGCCACTAAAATAAAGCCCCAAGTTGCAGAAACTATGGTTGAGCCTAATCATGAAGATATGGAACAACAGGTAGCTGTTCCAGAAGCAACTATTCTAGATGGAGCAACTTCAAGTGAAAATGTGCAAGCCAGTAGTCAAAACACTTTTAGTGATCCTACATTAGCCAAACTCCAAGAGGAAGGCTCGACTGGAAAGGGAAAAACTGGAAGAAGACACTGTTCCTAGAAGGAAATACCAGGAGTTGCAGCAGCAGATGAAGATCATCCATGAAGTAGAGGCTGAAGCCCATGAGAAGTGTCAAAAGGCAGAGGAGAAGGCTGAAAAGGTAATGAATCAATTAAAATTAGCCCAGAATCGAATGGACACTCTCTACTCATTATACACAGATGTTTTAGCTTGTAGATGCCCTGCCAAGAATTATGCTTTATTTTTATTAGAGAGATATTTACAGTTAAATATTAAAGCAGTTAGGGCAGGAAAATATATAGAGTTAAAAACTATAGATGATTTTGTAACATGCTGCAAACTCTATGGGATAAAGGTACAGTGTCTCCTGTATGAGTTCTATTTGCATAACCTCATACTGGAAAATGATAGTGAGACAAACCCTAGCCCTTTTGTGGGTGACATCCAATATCAAGTGCTTATTTCCTTTGTTGTTAATCAGTTAAAATGGCTTAGAGCCTATAATGTTTTTCAAAGGCAGGAAAATGAGTTAGATTTGTGGGTTAGGAGTGAACCAAAGCAACCGTTACAATTATGGGCTAGGCAGAATAATTTGATGACAAGAGAAGGTGTTAGCCAAGAATTGGGGCCTGTCCATAAAGAAATTTTCTTGAATGGGATAGAATATTTCCTATCTATTAGAAACTAGGCCTACATAGCAGCTAAGGTCCGATGGGGAATTTCCAATCAGAATGTTCAAAATAGAGAACCATTTAACTATAAAAACTTTGGATTAGCTGCACACCGCTTGGTTCTCTATAGCAACCTCATTTTGACGGAAGGCCCATTCTGGATAGGGTGTAGGTTTTGAAGCCCCATTGCATGGTATCCTGCTACATATTATAAAGCCATTTATGAAATGTCTAAAGGACAGACAGGGCATGTCTTCGAAGCATTAGCTACAATGCATGGTTTTAGGCCTTTTGATGAAAAACCTTCTTTGGCTTATTCTTTAACTGCTTTGCATGTGAACTATGGTTTTCATGAGGACATGAAAAAGGGTAAGCAGGGGGGTATGTTGAGCAGTGGAAAATGTATGAATTCACTATGTGTTTTCCCATTCTTTTACTTTAAACATAATTTTTTTTACTTTAGAAAGATGACTTATTACAAGAAATGTGGTAGAATTGTGAAGATTTATGTTTATTGTAAAATGTGACTAAAAACTACCTTTTATTGCTAAAAACAAGAATTAGGCGAGGTGAATAGCTATATCAGAGGTGAGGCTAAAGTAAATGCAATTGTTGTTCCTCCAGCATTAGACCAAATCCTACCAAAGACAAGGAAATCCGAACGCATCGCTAAGAAAAGGCAGGGGACAGCTCGGCTTTGGTCAAAGGAAATCAAGTGACAACTAAAGAAAGGAGAGAAGCGAATCCCTTAGGATCCTTCGATCCTGAGGGATCGCTGTTCAAACCTCATCTCCTTCCTTATCTTGTCTGTCGAAGTTTGTTATATAAGGAAACGCCTTTAGCGACTGTAGGGAGTCAGATCATTTGATTCAAAACATTCATTTTGTAATATTATGTTCTATTGACTCTCGTGTTCAGAGAGCGATCACTGTAATACTATTATGTTCGATTAATACAAAGGTCCATTTTATTTCATCTTTCAAGCTCTGAAGTAACCCAGCAATGTTTCACAGGTGCTAAGGGCCCGACCCTGGTGGAATTTCTCTGTTGTTTGTATTTCTATCCTTTAATTACTGTCATGTGATAATTCCATTTAGGTTCATTTTGATTACAAAGTTATTTGATTACTGTTGAATTGAGTACTGGATTGTTTTGTGTGTTAATGAATTGCATTGCTCTTCTATTTTAGCAAGGATCGTGATTACTGTCTTATTCATCTTGCTGTCTCTTATAAAGCTTTGTTGTTCCATATTTAATTCTGTTTTTTGTTCCATTGGATTATGGTTCATTTCGATTGACTATTTTATAGTGTTTGTTGTCGAGAGGGTTGGAGTTTAAGAAGACTTGTTACCTGATTGTGTTAAGTTTACATTTGTTGTTCAATTGCTGATTGTTTTTCAGTTACTTTTTTTTGTTTATTTCTAGTTCGTTAGGTTAAGATTATAGAGAGATTGTTTACAGTTGTTGTGTACACATAGAGATTATGAATTGTTGTTCTTTTCCAATTCTTGCTTTTAGAAGAAGTTCTTCTTAGTTATTTTCATCAGAAAGTAGTTCAATTTCACTTTGATTGTTTAAAGAGAAGCACTGTCAACTATAGAAGAACATTGGTTAATGCCTCCAAGTTCCCAGAGTGATTTCCTTGTCTCAGTGTGATTTTAGTTGCATCAATTTATAAGGGAATGATTTATTGCTCCTGTATCCCTGATTGATGCTTTGCAGAGCGAGTAGTTGAGATTTCAGAGTATTTGCATTCACGTTACTGTAATTAGATTTCTTTACAAGCATCTGTTTTCTCTTGTATCTAGAATACTACACTACATCTCTCTTAGCATTACTCTTAGCTAAATTGTAGTCTCATATAGAGTACACTCTTGAAAAAAAAATTCATTCTTGGATTGATAATTAATGTAGGATAATTAGGAGTTAAAAAGATACCATTTCTACCTCAAAATTAACCTTAACTATAACCTAACCCCAACCTTGAAAAAACCTTAACCTTAACCTTAACTTTACCCTTAACCTAAACTTAACCTTGACTTTACCCTTAACTTAACCTTAACCTTCACTATAACCTAACCCTAACCTTGACCGAACCCTTAACCTTACCCTTAACCTTGACCTTAACCTTAAATTTAACTATAACCTAACCCAAACCTTGACCAAAACCTTAATATTAACCTTAAAGTAACCTTAACCTTACTCTTACCCTTTACCTAACCTTGACCTTAACTATAATGTAACCTTAACTTTAACTTAACCTTAAATTTAACCATAACCTTAACTTTACCCTTAACCTAACTGTAACCTTAACCTTAACCATAACCTTAACCTTAACTTTAACTATAACCTAACCCTAACCTTGACCAAACCTTTAATAGTAACCTTAACTTAACCTTAACCTTGACCTTAACTATAACCTAACCCTAACCTTGAGCAAACCCTTAACCTTAACCTTAACCTGACTAAACCCTTAAGGTTAGGGTAAAGTTAAAGTTAACTTTAAGGTCAATGTCAAGTTTAAGGTTAAGTTAGGTTACGGTAAGGTTATAGTTAGGTTAAGGTTAAGGTTAAGGTTAGGTTAAGGTTAGGGTTAAGGGGATAAGCCTTAACCTTAACCTGACTAAACCAGTAAACTTAACCTTAACCTTAACCTTAACCTTAACTAAACCCTTAACCTTAACCTCCCCTAACCTTAACCTTAACCTTACCCTTAACCTTCATCCTTAACCTTAACCTAACCCTAACCTTGACCTGAACCTTAACCTAAACTTAACCTTAACCTTACCTCACCCTTAACCTTAACCTAACCTTAACTTTAACTTTACTATTAACCTAAGCTTAAACTTAAGGTCAAGGTTAAGATTACGCTAAAGGTAAATTTAAGGTTATGGTGAGGGTAAGGTTAGGGTAAGGTTAAGGTTAAGGTTATGGTTAAGGTAAGGTTAAGGTTAAGGTTAAGGTTATGTTTAAGCTTAAGGTTAAGGTCAAGGTTAAGTTAGGTTAAGGTAAGGTTAAGGTTTTAGTTAGGTCAAGGTTAAGGGTTTAGTCAGGTTAATGTTAAGGTTAAGGGTTTAGTCAGGTTAATGTTAAGGTTAAGGGTTTGCTCAAGGTTAAGGTTAAGTTAAGGTTAAGGGTGAAGGTTAAGTGTAAGGTTAAGGTTAAGGTGAAGGTTAAGGTGAAGGTTATGGTTAAGGTTAAGGTTACAATTAGGATAAGGGTAAAGTTAAGGTTATGGTTAAATTTAAGTTTAGGTTAAGGTTAAGGTTACGTTATAGTTATGGTGAAGGTTAGGTTAAGTTTAAGGTTAGGTAAAGGTTAAGGGTAAAGTTAAGGTTAAGGTTAAGTTCCAGGTCAAGGTTAATCTTAAGCTAACCTTAAGGTCAAGGTCAAGGTCAGTTTAAGGTTAACGTTAAGGGTTTGGTCAAGGTTAAGGTTAAGGTTAAGATGAATGTTAAGGGTAAGTTCAAGGTTAACGGTAAGGTCAAGGTGAAGGTTAAGGGTAAGGGTAAGGGTAAGGGTAAGGTCAAGGTTAAGGTGAAGGTTAAGTGGTAAGGTCAAGTTTAAGGGTAATTTTAAGGTTAAGGTGAAGGTTATGGGTAAGGTTAAGTTTAATGTTACGGGTTTATTCAGGTTAAGGGTAAGATTAAGGTTAAGGTTAGGGTTAGCCTAATCTTAACCTTAACATTAACCTTAACCCTAACCTTAAGGTTAAAGTTATGGGTAAGGTTAGGGTTAAGGTTAGGGTTAGGTTATAGTTAAGGTCAAGGCTAAAGTTAGGTTAAGGTTAGGTTATGGGTTTAGCTAGGTTAAGGTTAAGGTTAGGTTAAGGTTAAGGGTAAACTCAAGGTTAAGATAAAGTTAAGGTTAAGGTTAGATTAAGGTTACAGTTAGGTTAAGGCTAAGATTAGATTAAGGTTAAGGTTAATCTTAAGAGTTTGGTCAAGGTTAGGGTTAGGTTATACTTAAGGTCAAGGTTAAGGTTAAGGGTAAGGTTATAATTAGGTTAAGGTTAAGGTTAAGGTTAGGTTAAGGTTAAGATAAGGTTAAGGTTAAGGATTTGGTCAAGGTTAGGGTTATGATAGTGTTAAGGTTAAGGTTAAGTTCAAGGTTAAGGGTAAGGTTAAGGTTAGGTTAAGGTTAAGATTAGGTTAAGGTTAGGTTAAGGGTAAAGTTAAGGTTAATTTTAGGGTTAAGGTTAGCGTTAAGGTTAGGGGAAGGTTAAGGTTAAATTTAAGGTTAAGGTAAAGGGTTTGGTCATGGTTAGGGTTAGGTTATAGTTAAGGTTAAGGTGAAGGTGAAGGTTAAGGGTAAGGTTAAGGTTAAGGTTACGGGTTTAGTCATGTTAAGGTTAAGGGTTTGGTCAAGGTTAGGGTTAGATTAAGGTTAAGGGTAAAGTTAAGGTTAAGGTTATGTTAAGGATAAAGTTAAGGTTAAGGTTAGGTAAAGGTTAAGGTTAACGTTAGGGTAAGGTTTGCGTAAGGTTAAGGGTTAAGATTCACTTAACCTTAACCTTAACCTTAACCGTAACCTGACTAAACCCGTAACCTTTACCTAACCTTATCCTTAACCTTAACCTTCCCATAACCATAACCTTAACCTTAACCTTACCCCATCAACCTTAACCTTAACCTTCCCATAATCTTAACCTTAACCTTACCTTAACCTTAAACTTAACCTTGACCTTAAACTTAACCTTGACCCTTAACCTTAACCTTTACCTAACATTGACCTTAAATATAACCTAACCCTAACCTTGGTAAGCTTAAGGTTAAGGTTAAGGTGATGGTTATGGGAAGGTTAGGGTTAATGTTATGGTTATGGGAAGGTTAAGCTTAAGGTTATGGTTAAGGTTAAGGTTAAGGTTAAGGGTTTGGTTAAGTTTAGGTTTAGATTATAGTTAAGGTCAAGGTTAAGGTTAGGTTATGGTTAAGGTTAAGGTTATGGGTTTATTTAGGTTAATTATAAGGTTAAGGGTAAAGTAAAGGTTAAGGTTAGATTATGGTTAAGGTTTGGGTTAAGGTTAAGTTTAAGGTTAAGGTTAAGGTAAGGGTTGGGGTAAGGTTAAGGTTAAGGTTAAGTTTAACGTTAAGGTTAGGTTAAGGTTAAGGGTGATGGTTAAGGTTATGGGTCTTAACCTTAACCTTAACCTTAACCTTAACCTTAACCTTCACCCTTATCCTTAACCCTAACCTTAACCTTAACCTTAACCTTC
Source organism: Pinus albicaulis (assembly GCA_034641835.2). NCBI lineage: Eukaryota > Viridiplantae > Streptophyta > Pinopsida > Pinales > Pinaceae > Pinus > Pinus albicaulis. Next base: position 347,386 of record JAXQQM020070571.1, on the reverse strand, counting down.
ACTATAACCTAACCTTAACCTTGACCTTAACTATAACCTAACCTTGACCTTAACCTTAACCTTACCTTTACCTCAAACTTAACCTTAACCTTAACCTTAACCAAACCCTTAATCTTAAACTTAACCTAACCTTAACCTTAACCTTAACCTTAACCTTGACCTTAAATTAACCTAACCTTAAAATTAACCTTAACTATAATCTAACCCTAACCTTCACCAAACCCTTAACCTTAACCTAACCTTAACCTTAACCTTAACCCAAATATAACCTTGAACTTAACTATAACCTAACACTAACCTTGACCAAACCCTTAACATTAACCTTAACCTAACCCTAACCTAGACCAAAATCTTAACATTATGCTTAAGCTTAAGCTTAACCTAATCTTAACCTTAACCTAACCGTAACCTTAACCTTATCCTTAACCTTAACCGTAGCCTAGCCATAACTTTAGCGTTAACCTTATCCTAATCCGAACCTTGACTTTACCCTTAACCTAACCTTGACCTTAACCTTAACCTAACCTGAACCTTAACTTTACCCTTAACCTTAACCTTAACATTAACCTTACTTTGAACTTACCCTTAACCTAATCTTAACGTTAACCTTGACATTAACCTTAACCTTAACCCTTACCTAACCTTGACATTAACTATAACCTAAGCCTAACCTTAACCTTGACCTTAATTATAACCTAACCTTAACCTTGACCAAACCCTTAACGTAACCTTAACCTTGACTTTTCCCTTAAGGTAGCCTTAACCTTGACCTTAACCTTACTAGTAAAATTAAGGGTAAGATAAGGTTAAGGTTGAGGTTAGGTAAAGTTCAAGGTGAAGGTTAAGGTTAAGGTAAAGGTCAAGGTTAAAGGTAAATTTAAGGTCAAGGTTAGGGTTAAGGTTAAGGTTAGGGTTAAGGTGAAGGTTGAGGTTAAGGTTAAGGGTAAGGTTAAACTCAGGGTTATGGTAAGGTTGAGGTCAAGGTTAAGGGTAAGGTTAAGGTTATGTTAACTATGTATATATATATATATATATATATATATTATTTTATATCATGTATCTGAGGCAGTGCCAATAACTATCCTTGAAGGAATTGCATGAAGCCTTATCACACAAAAACAAATTGCAATTTCTCAAGTAGAGACCATTTCCAAGTTAATGTTAGGGTTAGGGTTAAGGTTAGGTTAAGGTTAAGGTTAGGTTAAGATTAAGGTCAAGGTTATAGGTAAAGTTAAGGTTAAGTTTAGGTTAAGATTAAGGTTAATGTTAAGGTTAGGTTAGGCTTAAGGTTAAGGTTAGGTTAAGATTAAGGTTAAGGTTAAGGGTAAATTTGAGGTTAAGGTTAGGTTAAGTTTAAGGTTAGGTAAGGGTAAGGTTAAGGTTAGGGTTAAGGGTAAAGTTAAGGTTATGGTTAGGGTAAGGTTAGGGTAAGGTTAAGGTTAAGGTTAGGTTAAGGTTAAGGATATGTTAAGGTTAAGGTTAAGGTTAAGGTTAAACTTAAGGTTAAGTTTAAGGTTAAGGTTAAGGCTAAGGCTAAGATAAGGTTAAGGGTAAGGTTAAGGTTAAGGTTAAGGTGCAGGTCAAGGTTAAGTTAGGTTAAGGTAAGGTTAAGGTTAGATTAAGGTTAAGGTTAAACTTAAGGTTAAGTTTAAGGTTAAGGTTAGGTTAGTTTAAGGTTAAAGATAAGGTTAAGGTTAAGGTTAAAATAAAGGGGGTAAAGTTAAGGTTAGGCTAAGTTTAAGTTCAAGGTTAAGGGTAAAGTTAAGTTTAAGGTTAGGTTAAGATTCATGTTTTGTAAGGGTAAGGTTAAGGTTAAGGTTAGGTTAATGTTAAGGTTAAGGTTAGGTTAAGTTTAAGATTAAGGGGGTAAGGTTAATGTTAGGGTTAAGGTTAGCAGAAGGTTAAGGTTAAATTCAAGGTTAAGGTGAAGGTTAAGGGTAAGGTTAAGGTTAAAGTTAGGTTAATTTTAAGGTTTAGTTCAAGTTTAAGGTTAAGGTTAAGGGGTTACCCTTAACATTAACCTAACCTTAACCTTAACATTAATCTAACTTGAAATTAACCTTGAACCTAATATTAACGTTAACTTTAAGCTTCACTATAACCTAACCTTAACCATGACATTAACTATAACCTAACTCTAACCTTGAACAAACCCTTAATGTTAACCTTAACCTTAACCTTACCTTAACCTTCCCCTAACCATAACCTTAACTTTACCCTTTACCTAACCTTAGCCTTAACCTAACCTTAACCTTAACCCTAACCTTAATCTTAACTTATCCTTAACCTTAACCTCGACCATAAGCTTAACCTTAACCTTAATCTTAACCTTGACTTATCCTTAACCTTAACCTTAACCATAATCTTAACCTTAACCTTAAACTAAACTTAACATTAACCTAACCTTAACCTCAACTTTACCCTTAACCTTAACTGTAACCTAAACCTAACATTAACCTTGAACTTAACCTTATCTTAACCTTAAGATTCATTATAACCTAACCTTAAACTTGACCTTAATTATAACCTAACCCTAACCTTACCAAAACCTTAACATTAACCTTAACCTTAAGCTTTATCTAACATTATCCTTAACCTTATCCATAACCTTAACCTAACCTTAACCTTGCCCTTAACTATAACCTAACCCTAACCTTGAAAAAACCCTTAACCTTAACCTTAACCTGAATAAACTCGTAACCTTAACCTTACCCTTAACCTTCACCTTAACCTTCACCTAACCTTAACCTTAACCTTAACCATAACCTTCACCGTAACCTTAACTTTACCCTTAACCTTGACATTACCCTTAACCTTCACCTTCACCTTAACCTTAACCTTAATAAACCCATAACCTTAAACTTAACCTTACCTTGATATTAACTATAACCTAACCCTAACCTTGAAAAAACCCTTAACCTTAACCTTAACCCTAATCTTTACCCTAACCTTACCCTTAACCTTCACCTTAACCTTCCCCTAACCTTTACCCTAAACTTACCCTTAACCTTCACCTTAACCTTGACTTGAACCTTAACCATAAACTAACCTTAACCTTACCCTTAACCTTACCTTAACTTAACGTAACCTTAACTTTAACTATAACCTAACCCTAACCTTGAAAAAACCTTTAACCTTAACCTTAACCTGACTAAACCCCAAACCTTAACCTTAACCTTCCCCTAACCTTAACCATAAAATTAACTCTAACCTTTACCTAGAACCAAGTTGGCCTTAACCTTAAAATTCCCCTAACCTTAAGCCTAACCTTAACCTTAGCCTTACCCTTTAACCTTACCCTAACCCTAACCTTAAACTTAACCTAATGTTAACCTTAAACTTTACCCTTAACCTTGACCTTACCCTTAACCTTCACTATAACCTAACCTTTACCTTTACCAAACCCTTAACGTAACCTTAACCTTGAATTTACCCTTAACGTAACCTTAACCTTGTCCTTAACCTTACCCTTAACATTAACCTAAAACTTAACTTTACCGTTAACCTTAACCTTAACTTTAACCTAACCTTAACCTTAACCTTAACCTTAATCTGAACCCTAACCTTAACTTAACAAAACCTAACCCTAACCTTGACCTTAACCTTAACCTTAACCTTAACCTATCCTTAACCTTAACCATAACCTTAACTTTACCCTTAACCTAAACGTAACCTTAACCTTAACCTTAACCTTGAAATTAAACTTAACCTTAAACTTAACTTAACTATAACCTTAACCTTAACCTAAGCCTAACCATAACCTTAACCTAACCTTAACCTTAACTTTACCCTTAACCTAAGCTTAACCTTAACCTTAACCTTAACTTTACCTTTAACCTTGACCTTACCTTTAACCTTCACTATAACCTAACCTTAACCTTAAGGTTAGGGTAAAGTTAAAGTTAAGGTTAAGGTTAGGTTAAGTTTAAAGTTAAGGTTCAGGGTAAAGTTAAGGTTAAGATTAAGGTTTGGTCAAGGTTAAGGTTAGGTTAAGGTTAAGGGTTTGGTCACGGTCAAGGTTAAGGGTAAGGTTAGGGTAAAGGTTAGAGTAAGGTTAAGGTTATATTAAGGTTACGATTATAGTCAAGGTTAAGGTTAAGACCCATAACCTTAACCTAGGCTTGACCTTAACTGTAACCTAAACCTAACCTTAACCTTAACCTTATATTAACCTTAACCTCTTCTATAACCTAACCTTAACCTTGACCCTAACCTAAATAATAATGCGAACCTTGACCAAACTCTTAACCTTAATCTTAACCTGAACCTTTACCCTAACCTTAACCTTAACCTTAACCTTGACTTTAACCTTAACCTAACCTTAACCTTGACCTTAACTATAGCCTAATCCTAACCTTGAACAAACCCTTAACCTTGACCTAACCTTCACCTTGACCTTAACTTTAACCTTATCTTACCCTTAACCTAACCTTAACCTTAACTATAACCTTAACCTTAAGGTTATGGTTAAGGTAAGGTTAAGACAAGGTTAAGCGTAATGGAAAGGTTAAGGTTAGGTTAAGGTTATGGTTAAGGTAAGATTATGGGTAAAGTTAAGGTTAAGGTTAGGTTATTGTTAAGATCAAGGTCAAGGTTAAGGTTAAGATTAAGGGTAAGATTAGGGTAAGGTTAAGGTTATGTTAAGGTTACAATTATAGTGAAGGTTAAGGTTAAGACCCGTAACCTTAACCTAAAATTGAACTTAAATATAACCTAACCCTAGCCTTAACCTTAACCTTAACCTTATATTAACCTTAACCTTCACCATAACTTAACCTTAACCTTGACTTTAACCTAAAACATAACCCTAACCTTGACCAAATCCTTAACCTTAACCTTAACATGAACCTTCACCCTAACCTTAACCTTAACCTTAACTTTGACTTTACCCATAAACTAACCTTAACCTTGACCTTAACTATAACCTAACCCTAACCTAGACCAAACCCTCAACCTTAACCTTAACCTTGACCTAACCTTAACCTTGACCTTAACTTTAACCTTATCTTACCCTTAACTTATCCTTAACCTTAACTATATCATAACCCTAACCTTAACCTTAACCTAACATTAACCTTGACCTTAACTATAACCTAACCCTAACCTTGACCAAACCCTTAACATTAACCTTAACATAACCTTAACCATGACCTTAACTATAACCTAACCCTAACCTTGACCAAACCTTAACCTTAACCTTACCTTTACCCTTATCCCAATCTTATCCTTAACCTAACCTTAACCTTGACTTTACCTTAACCTAACCTTAACCTTAACCTTCTCATAACCATAACCTTAACCTTGAATTTACCCTTCACCTAACAGTAACCTTAACCTTAACCTGACTAAACCTGTAACCATAACCATAACCTAACCTTAACCTTGACCTTAACTATAACCTAACCCTAACATTGACCAAACGTTAACCTTAAACTTAACTTAACCTTAACCTTAACCTTAACCTTCCCATAACCTTAACCTTAACATTAACCATAACTTTACGCTTAACCTTAACCTTAACCTTAACTATAACCTTAACCTTAACCTTCATGCTTAGCCTTAACCTTAACCTTAACCTCAACCTTCACTATAACCTAACCTTAACCTTGACCTTAACTATAACCTAACCTTGACTTTAACATTAACCTTACCTTTACCTTATCCTTAACCCGACTCTTAACCTTAACAAAACCCTTAATCTTAACCTTAACCTTAACCTTAACCTTAACCTTAACCTTACCCTTAACCTTGTTCTTAACCTTAACTTAACCTAAACCTTACCCTTAACCTTATCTTAACATTAACCTAGATCAGGTTAAGATACCTTATCTTAACATTAACCTAGTTCAGGTTAAGATTAGGTTAAGGTTAACCCTAACTTTGAATTTACCGTTAACCGGACTTTACCCTTAACCTTATCTTAACTTTAACCTAACCTTAACCTTAACCTAACCTTGACCTTGACCTTGACCTTAACCATAACCTTAACCTTAACCTTAACCGTAACCTTAACCTAAACTTTGACCTTAACATGAACCTTAACCCTAACCTTACCCTAACCATAACCTTAACCTTAACTTAACCTTATCTTACCCTTGACCTTAACCTCAGCCTTAACCCTTAACCTAACCTAACCTTAACCTTAACCTTCCCTTAACAATAACCTTAACATTGACTTTACCCTTAACCTAACCTTAACATTTAACGTTAACCAAACCCTTAACCTTAACTATAACTTATCCTTAATCGTAACCTTAACCTTAACCTTCACTATAACCTAACCTTATAGTGAAGGTTAAGGTTAAAGTCAGGTTAAGGTAAGGTTAAGGTTATGGTTAAGGTTAGGTAAAGGTTAATGTTAAGGGTAGGTTATAGTGAAGGTTAAGTGTAAGGTTAAGCTTAACACCCCTAACCTTAACCTTCACTCTTAACCTTAATCTTAACCTAACTAAACCCGTAACCTTAACCTTAACCTTGACCTTAAATATAACCTAACCTAACCTTAACCCAAACCTTGACCATAACATTAATCTAACCCTAACCCTAACCTTAACCTTAACCCTAACATTAGCCTTAGACTTGACCTTAACCTTAACCTTAACTTTATCTTAACCTTGAATTTACCCCTAACCTTAACCTTAACTTGACTAATCTTAACATGACTAAACCCTTAAGGTTAGGGTAAAGTTAAATTTAAGGTTAAGGTTAGGTTAAGGGTAAATTCAGCTTAAGGATAAGGTTAAGGGTAAGGTTAGGTTAAAGGTAATATTAAACTTAACCTTAACCTTCCCATAACCATAACCTTAAACTAACCTTAAACTTACCCTTAACCTTGAATTTAAACTTAACCTTAACCTTACCTTATCCTTAACCTTAAGTATGACCTAACCCTAACCTTAACATTAACCTTAACCTTATATTAACCTTAACTATAACCTAACCCTAACCTTCACCAAACCTTAACCTTAACCTTAAATTTACCGTTAACCTAACCTTAGCCTTAACATTAACCTTGACCCTACCCTTAACCTTACCATAGCCTTAACCTTATCCCTTAACCTTAATTTTACCCTTAACCTTCACCTAACCTTAACCTTAACCTTAACCTTAACCCTCCCCTAACCTTAACCATAACATTAACCTTCCCCTTAACTTTAACCTTAACCCTTAACCTTAAGGTTAAGTTTTGGTGAAGGTTAGGGTTAGGTTATAGTTAAGGTTAAGGTTAGGGTTAAGGTCAGGGGAAGGTTAAGGTTAAGGTTAGGGTTAAGGTTATGGTTAGGCTAAGGTTAAGTCTAAGGTTAGCCTAAGGTTAGTGTTAGGTTAAGGTTAAGGTTAAGGTTAGGGTTAATTTATAGTTAAGGTCAAGGATAAGGATATGGTTAAGGTAAGGTTAACATAAGGTTAAGGTTAAGGGTAAGGTTAGGTTAAGGTTATGGTTAAGGTAAGGTTAAGTGTAAAGTTAAAGTTTGGTTATAGTTAAGGTCAAGGTTAAGGGTTTGGTCAAGGTTAGGGTTAGGTTATGGTTAAGGTTAAGGTTAAGGTTAAGAGTTTGGTAAAGGTTAGGGCTAGGTTAAGGTTAGGTTAAGGGTAAAGTTAAGGTTAAGCTGAAGGTTAAGGGTAAGGTAATTAAGGTCAATGTTCAGGGTAAGGTTAAGCTTAAGCTTAAGGTTAGGTTATAGTTAAGGTTAAGGTTAAGTTAATGTTAAGGTTAAGGTTTGGTCAAGGTTAGGTAAAGGTTAAGGTTAAGGTTAATGTTAAGGGTTTGGTTAAGGTTAGGGTTATGTTAAGGGTAACGTTAAGGTTAAGGTTAGTTTAAGGTTATGGTTATGGTTAAGGTTAGGTTAAGGTTAAGGGATTGGTCATGGTTAGGGTTAGGTTAGGTTAAGGTGAAGGTTAGGTTAACGTTAAGGGTAAATATAAGGTTAGGATTACAGTTAGGTTATAGTTAAGGTTAAGGTTAGGTTAATTTAAGGTTAAGGTTAAGGTTAAGGTTAGGTTAAAGTCAAGGTTATGGTTAGGGTCAAGGTTAGGTTAAGGTTAGGTTAAGGTTAAGGTTAGGTAAGGGTAAGATTAAGGTTAAGGTTATGGTTTAAGTTAACGTTAATATTAGGTTAAGGTTAAGGTTAAGGTTACAGGTTTAGTAAGGTTAAGGTTAATGTTACGAGCTTAGTAAGGTTAAGGTTAAGGTTAGTGTTATAGGTTTAGTCAGGTTAAGGTTAAGGTTAAGGTTAAGTGGGTAGGGTTAAAGTTAAGATTAAGGGTAAGGTCAAGGTTAAGGTTAAGGTTATGGTTATGGGAAGGCTAATGTTAACATTATGGTTATGTTTAAGGTTTTGATTAAGGTTAGGGTTAGGTTATATTTAAGGTTAAGGTTATGGGAAGATTAAGGTTAGGTTAAGGTAAAGTCAAGATCAAGGATAGGGTTAGGTTAAGGTTAAGATAAGGTTAAGGTTAAGGGTAAGGGTAAGGTTAAGGTTAAGGTTAAGGTTAAGGTTAAGGGGTTAAGGTTAGGTTAAGGTAAAGTCAAGGTCAAGGATAGGGTTAGGTTAAGGTTAATATAAGGTTAAGGTTAAGGGTAAGGGTAAGGTTAAGGTTAAGGTTAGCATACAGTTAAAGTTAAGGTTAAGTCAAGGTTAGGTTAAGGTTAAGATCAAGGTTAGGGTTAGGTTAAGTTAAGGTTAAGGTTAAGGTTAAGGTTAAGGTTCATGTTAAGGGTAAGAATATGGTTAAGTTAAGGTTAAGGTTAAGGTTAGGTTAAGGTTAAGATAAGGTTAAGGTTAAGGTTAAGGTTAGGTTAAGGTCTAGGTTAGGTTAAGGTTAAGGGTTTGGTCAAGGTTAACCTAACCTTATGGTTAGGGTTAGGTTATGGGTAAGGTTAAAGTTAGGTTAGAGTAAAGTCAAGGTTAAGGTTAAGGTCAAGGGGAAAGTTAAGGTTAGGTTAAGGTTAAGGTTAAGGTTATAGTTAAGGTTAAGTTTAAGGTTAAAGTTAAGGTTAAGGTGAAGATTAAGGGTAAAGTTAAAGTTAAAGTTAAGGTTAAGGTTAAGGTTAGGTTATTGTTATAGCATCATTTCTCACCTTCATATGATTCATGATTGCTTTTATGGTTTTGGGCACCCATTCCTACAGACTTGGACAAATTCACTTAAAAACAGTGTAAAAATCCCCATACGCGACTATGCCCGTACTTTTCCGCGTGTATACGCGAGTCCAGCTGCACTTTTCCGTGTATGCCATTAAAAATGATTAAAAAATATATAATTATTCCCTATTTTTGGGCTGGGTTGATGGTTACTCAGGTAGTTCAACCACCCCAGCACGTGGCCAACTGTTTCCAACTGTTGAAACTACTTGGAGGGAGTATAAAAACCCCTCATGTGTATGGCCTAAGGGAGAGAGAGAATTTATTGATATTATACTCTGTTGGTATTCCCTATCCAAGTCTGATTCCCCGTGCCTCCTGCACTTTCCCAGTTCATTACAGGAAACCATTATTTCCTTGAGATGCTCATCTCCCTATATGTCATCTCGTATGCACCAGTTTGGAAGGAGTCTTAGCGAGGCAAGGGTGGGACGGATCTGGACGACGGTCTGCTCGAAGGCCATGGAAGGATTCAGGTGATCTCTCCACTTGTTCCTTTTGTACATGCTATTTATAATACAGAAGTACCATCTTGTTCCCGAAATATACGTGTTAGTGTATGCTTTTATATATGAGAAAATTGTTATTTAAGCATTCATTATGATTTATTTAATGTTTTATATGGATTTCACTAACATTTAGAGTAGATATATGATGTACAACCAGTTCTTCGTGCTTTTTTCTTCTTGTCTTTCAGGTTAAGAAGGAAGGACGGTTGCTGGGGGTTTGGACCCCACGGGATCTGCTTCAACCATAGGACCTACGGGTAACTTCCTCAATCTACTCTATTTAGTTTTTCTAAACATGCATGGTTGTGTGAGTCCTTCTTAAGTAGCATGCCCCTGCTCTGTGGAGGTTGTAACCCAACGAACCTTTAGGGTGATATTCCCCGAAACAGTTATAGTTGAGGTCAAGGTTAAGTTTAAGGTTAAGGTTAAGGGTAAAATTAACGTCAAGGTTATGGTTAGATTATAGTTAAGGTTAAGGTTAGGTTTAAGGGTAAAGTCAAGTTTAAGGTTAAGGTTAAGGTTAAGGTTACGGGTTTAGTAAGGTTAAGGTTAAGGTTAAGGTTAAGGTTAGGTTATGGTTAAAGTCAAGGTTAAGGTTAGGGGAAGGTTAAGGTTAAGATTAAGGTTAAGGTTAGGGTTAAGGTTAGGGGAAGGTTAAGGTTAAAGTCAAGGTTAAGGGTAAAGTTAAGGTTAAGGCTATGTTAAAGTTAAAGTTAAGGGTTTGGTCAAGGTTAGGGTTAGGTTAAGATTAAAGTTAAGGTTAGGTTAAGGTTAAGGTTAACCTTCCTATAACCTTTAACCTTAACCTTACTCTTAACCTTATATTAACCTTAACCTAAATTTAACCTTAACTTTATCCTTAAATTTACCTTAACCATAACCTTAACCTAATCTTAACCTTATCCTTACCCTTAACCTTGTATTAACCTTATCTTAACCATAACCTTAACCTTGACCTTAACTATAACCTAACCTTAACCTTGACCAAACCCTTAACCTTAACCTTGACCCTTAACCTTAACCTTAACATTAAGTTTAGCCTTAACCTTCCCCTAACCTTAACCCTAACTGTAATCTTAACCTTAACCTAAACCTCAACCTAACCTTAACCATAACCTTAACCTTAACTTTACCCTTAACCTAACCTTAGCCTTACCCAAACCATAATAAACCCGTAACCTTAACCTTAACCTTAACTTTAACCTTAACATTAACTTTACCCTTAACCTAACCTTAGCCTTAACCTTAACCTTAATCTCACTAAGCCCGTAACCTTAAATTTAACCTTAACCTTACCTTGACCTTAACTATAACCTAACCCTAACCTTGTGTTGGGACCCTATAATTAGCAAGATTGGAAAAAGTCCAACTACAGGGAGAACATTATTTCAACCACTTTGGGATTATAGGATCTAGCCCTCCTGAATCCAGAGAGGGATCTCTCCAATAAGTGCAAAGATAAATTTGTCTTTGGAGTTTTGGGTAATGATATTAGGCTAGTTATGAAGGCCGAGGGTTTGTTTAGTTTTTGGATGGTTGAGCATGATTACTATTTGAGGTGGAAATTTCTAGATGCAAAGAGTTTCAAAGGTGAGAAGTTGCAAGCAAATAGAACAAGCTTTGGCCAGGGAGATAGATAATTGCAAGTTTTAGTCCATTGGGCTATGGAGTCAAAATAGGGTTTAATTGAAACAATCAGGTTCAAGAGTGGTCCGTGGGGCAAGTCATCTATGTATAAGGATCTATTTAAAGTTTTATTTATGGATTGAAATGAGACAAAAGAAGTGGAATTAAACAGATGAAGAACCAAGAGTAGTCTAGGATCTGGTAAGTACTTTGAAACTAGCCGGCCTTTAACAAACACTTAAGAAAGAAATAAAATCAATCCAAGATCTGGTAAGTACTTTGAAACTAGCTAGCCTTTGATACACTTTCAATAGAAAACATTTAAAAACAGAGGGAAACTTGAAGGTAACTTTTGGAGTAGAAACTAGTGGGTCGGGCTCACCACAAATCCTCTCCTATCTCTGCTTTACTTGATTACTTTCAAGACAAACACTAAGACAACATAGAATGGCCTAAGATCTGGTAAGTACTTTGAAACTAGCCAACTTTTGACACATTCCAAGGGAAAATTTCAGACATTCTTTTGGGATAAAACTAGGACCATGGCATACCATATATTCCAGAGTTCATATCTACTTAACATATACTGAAAATAACATCCAAGAAAAATATTCAGCTAAGACAATAAGACGAGGGAATGCCAGCATTCCTATGCTTAAACTGAATTAAATCGTCCCTAAATAACACAGATTTGGAAGAAAACATGAAGATAAACATTTTCAGTCAGAGAAGGGTACTGATATACAGTAGGTCCTAACTCTATGCATGTTGTTCCTTATAAGAGAAAATAAACACAGTGAAAAAAGAAATAAAACAACATTTCACAATAAGGAATAACATCACCGTCAACATAGACCAGGATCCCATAAATCAGCTTGTATTGATGATCCAAACCAGTTACAGCTTTAAGTCCAGTGCTTTAGTTTAGCAATCATCTACACTTCCCAGACTAACTTATCTATCACAAGAAGAGCTCCAAGAGCCAGTGAACACTATTTACAAGTAGAAGTCTCAAGCTCAATTACATTTCAAAGTTTAGAAACCAACAATATCTCATCTTCTACAGAGGTATTTATAGAATAATGAGGAGGTGAGATCGGATAAAAGATCTCCCATGGAGATTAATACAGATTAATGACTTCTCAACCTTTGAGGGGCTCAATGGAGAAGTGTAGAGGTATTCTTACTATACTAATTTATTTACATTTAAGATTTAAGCTCGGTGGGAGATTTTGTTGACTTTTGAGGCTCTGTGTCATGTTGGAGTAACTCTGCAGATATTTTTACATTAAGTTTTTTGGAAGAATCAACTCTCTGGCTGCATTGAGGAAAATATCTGATTTTGAAGAATAACTTCAGCCTTTGTTTGAATGCTTCGAGGCACAGGTGGCTTGGTGGTAGTTGGGAGGAATCAATTTTCCTCAGATGTGGTGGTGGAGGCCTTTCTGTCTGATAAAACAATTATGATTTTCTTTAACTATGTTTTAATTTTGAGGATTAGGCTTTTGATAATCAATCTTAGCCGTAATCCCCACAAATCTGTCTTCAATCTTCAATTCTAGTGCGCTCTGTCTTCGACAATGATACTCATTTAATTTATTTAACTCTATGTCTTGTTGATGTGCAGGCCGCGCAGGGCTCATAAGGCATCAATGCCAATGAAGTATTGATGAAATGTGGAATTCGAACCCCGAAAATGGTTTCCTTTGATGAATCAAAGGCACGGGAAATGTCTTTCCTGGCCCTCGGCTTTTTCTTTCAATATAATGGAAAACCATTAATCCTGCAAAACACACAAAATATTAAGAAATCCTGTGTTGTGGGTTTAACTGCTTCAGAGGGTGTCGGGAGAGAGCATGGCCATTTGATGGCATCATCCAACAGTTTAGATTCATTTAGAGGAGGTCAGGAAGGAGAGTAGAGGAAGAAAAAGAGTCAGATCTGTCGATCGTGCAGAGATAGATGGTCGGGATTGGTTGTGAGTACATAAAGTGAATGAGTCACTTTATTTGGAGAATAGAAGAAATTCAAAGAAAATATGCGAAATTATCTTTGGCGGGGGTAAAATACAAAGGAGAAGAAATTGGGGCTTCGGGATGAATATGAGCCGTCAAATTAGATCCGCCCATATGAGATCAACGGTGGAGATTCGCGTTAAAAACCCTTTGGTAGAGGCGGAGGGTGATAAAACTATGAGGGAAATATCTGGGACCGTCCGATCCGAACACGTGGATGACCCAGATCTAATCGGAAGATAGCAATCGATAGGGGGAGAAAAAAAAGTTAAAAATGCACCTGATGGAAAGATCCAATGCGATTAGATGAAGACCGTTGATCTGCAGATTAGATCGACGGTGGGAGATGTGTTGGGACATCGCAATCGGCATTCAGAGGTGGTGTGATGCAACTGCGCGATAGGGGAAGGCCGATGCGATTGTGCGATCGGGCCATCGCAGTTGGAAGTTTTTTAAAGGAGCACAATCGGAAGAACTTTTACAGAAGTTTCCAATGCGATGGGTGGAAAATAGGAAAGTGCGCTGACCATTGGATTGGCCCAATATTCAACGGCGGAAATGGGTTCGGCCAATGAATGGGCGGGGCCATGTTATAATGTATGAAACCAAAAACTTAATTAAAAAACAAAGGTTTTAGGGCTTAAGGGCGGAGAATATATATAAGGCTTGGCGCTCAGTTGTAGGGCCAGTGGATATATGAAATTTAATATGCCCAGGGCATGTAAAAAAAAGGGGCCAATTGCAATCAGAGCCTCGGGCTTGGTCTTTTTGATCCAACCATTTTCAAATTTTGCGATGTGATTAGCGCTCTGAGGGTTTAGCGCCTGGTTTGTAGGGCGTGGGCATGTGGGGGAAGTGGTTTATGATTTTTTCCCAAGGGGGCTTAAACCCTTACACAAAAATATGTATTTTTTACGATTTTCTTTGGTTTTCAAAGGGTTTTGAGGGTTTCGATAAGGCAAAGAAGGAGTCTTAAACCTTATTAAAGGGATTTCGATGGAGGGGAAAAAGGAAAAATATGAACATGAAGAATTTTTGTGGGGAATAAAGGGATGAAAAATGAGGTTAGTTTTGGAAGTGGAAGGAAGGGGAAAATGGTGTTTGTAGCAGTATTTTCTCATGAAATCAGTAGAATGTTTTAGTATAAAAAGGGAACAGCAACGAATATTTGGACAAAGGCATGAGGTCTCCAAGAGTCTTCAAGAGATAACACTTTTTAGCAGTAAAATTTGTTCCTTGAAGACTCCAAAAATGTTTTAGCCACCATTTGATATGACAAATTTTATAGGTGGCTAACAGTGGCTCCACTTGGGGATGGTGCCTTCTTGAAGGCATCAAGAAATTCAGACTTGCATTATTTGGGAGGATGATTAGTGCCTTATCCATTGGGCTACCCTTCCTTTGCTGGGATGATTTTCTTTTGCTCTGAAAACATATTAGCAGCCATAAAAACAATGGACCTTTTATCAACAAGCTTTCTACCTACCCAATCCTATTGATCTAACATTTTTTCTTCTTTAGAGTGCACTTGGAATGGAAAACTCTTTTCATAACATTTTATTCTTTTGAAAGCAGGAAATATAATCTATTTCTACCCCTTATTTCTCCATGGACTCAGATTAAACAGTTGAGTCCATATGATTCTCTACCTAAACTACCATCTATTGGGATTAAACTGTCCAACAGATTTTATTCACTAAATTATACAACATAAATTTAAAAGCATACAAGTCAGGATTGAAAAGTCTAACCTGTTGTAGATCTATGGAATAAAAACAAGCTGCACATAGATCTTATTTTGTAGTAAATTAAAAAAAATGGAAGGCTTTGGATCTGAGCTTTCAAATAATTTCCTTCATCTTTTCTTCAGCTCTATTTTGACTCTTGTTGGAGCTGTTTTTCTTTTATCAACTGGTTCAGATTTTTAAGCTGATTAGAACCAGATTTACTTTTGTTTCGACTCAAAATTTGAAACAAATTTGAGCCATTCTTCTTTTGAAACTTAGGTTCAGATTTTGAGCATGTTTGAACCTTTAATTTCTATCCCAATCTATCTACTAATAAGCCAATATTAAACAGTTTGGAAAATCGAATTCACTATCCTATCAATAGAAAATTTAAAGCTAATTATTCAAGATTATGCTATTTGACTAACTAGAAGTGTGTTTTTTCAGGAGTGGCATTTAAGTTTGCACACTTTCAGATTTGTTTCTCTTTTTTGGTATGGGGCTATACCTTTTTTGTTTTTACAATTTTCCCTCTTTTCTTTCTTTCACTGTTTTTTGTATTTTGATTTTTCTTTGGGGACAAAAATCAACAACTATTTAAAAAGCTCAAAGCTGAGCTATATTGACATTCCTATCTAACCTATTCTAACTTGGAATATTTACAGCTTATATGATACAAAAGTGCCAATGTAGCCAGTTGAGTAATGTAAAACAAAAGAAGAAACTCTGGCTGCTTGTCAGGGGTATCCATAGTATATTTTGAAGATTAATCTTCAAAATCAAAACTATCACAGAAGGTGACAACTTTTCATGCATTTGGCTCTTGCAAAGGATCAACGCTTGATAATTTGATCCAATTGGGATTTCCACACACTTTTACAAAGGATCAACAAAGAAAAGATGAAGGTTATCTTATTTTTGGTTCCCCATGTCTGGTAGATTGTCTGCTTCCAATATTTCAGCTTTGAGGGCTATGTCTTCAGTATGTTCCTTGGAAGTATTATCATCTTTAAACTGCAAAATAACAATCAGTGAAATTTCTTCTTTCTCTAAATATATGTTTTCTTCTGATATAAATTCAAGTTTTTTGAATGATAGATTGATATTAGTTAAGGGAGAATTTTCTTCTTGAGAAGATGGTATATCCTCAGCTGGATAGTCTTCTATTTGTTTTTCTCCCTCATCTTCTTCATCATCTAAACTAGAGGATTCATCACATTTGGCAGTGTTGTCCTCTTGTAGCCTTGATATGTTCTGTTTAGTAGACTGAACTCTGTGAAGAGGTTGTTATATTATTCATTACTCTTCTCTTCACCCTTTGAGTTGAAAGGCCGATAATTCCCAATTATGTGAAAGCCATTTGTGATGGATTGAAATGGATGATTGTTCTTTCAAGCTGATAATGGTGAAACTCATAACACGAATCAAATGTTGTTTTCCCTACACGATTAGTTTCTTCTTGAAAATCATTATCACCATCATACTGATTAAAATTTGAAAAATTATCAGAATAAACAATTTCATCAATCAAACATATTGGGTTATCAACTAGTCCTTCCTTATTGTGATCTACAAAAGAAGTTCCTAAATCTGTACAACAAAGTTCGTTATGTGAATGGGAAAGAGTATTTGTTCTACAAAACGTTTCAGAGGCAGGTTATTTATTAATAGTCTGATCTATTTCTTTTTCCATCAAAGGGGAAGATATTTCTATGTTCCTTTGAACAAGAGTACAACATTTCTCTATCTCTTGTGAAGACTGTTTTTGAGGCTGGATGTCTTCTTGAGCCTCAGCTATAAGGGATGATGAATCATTATCTGAGTTTTCAGGGATATCTTGAGGAACGTTATTTATTTCTTGGATCATCTCTTCCTCAAATTATTCATCTATGTTCTTAAAATTTTTCAATAGGATATTAAACTCATGAATGGCTATTAAAAGATCTTTAGGATGCACCTCTTCCAAAGCCTCATCATTATCTATAATGCGTTGGGTGATGTTTTGTGATGGATCATAATATATTTCACCCCATGATAATGATGTATTGTTTTCTTTATAGTTCTCATAGAACACATATTCAAGGTCCTTTAAAGAAAACAAACTACTAGATCTTAAGCATTCATACCAATCCCTAGCTTTTCCTTCTAATGTTAACATGAACATTTTCATTAGGCAGTCTTCATGCCATTCAACTTTCAACCTCCATACATGTATATGGAATTTGATGAGATGTAATAAAGGGTCATCAAACTTTTCACCTTGAAAAACAGGCAAGTTGTCATCCCAATTCAGCTGGGGCATCTTATGTGGAAACCCAGGGATATAATCTCTACTCATTGGGGCATATCTTCGTTGTATTCTTGGAATCATGTTTGTAAATCAAGAAAGAGGTCAATGTGTCTATTCTACCAGTTCAGAGTCTTATACCAGTGGAGTCATTTTGGTCTTTTGTGTGGTTCAAAGTGTGGAGTCGCCAGGTGGAAGTTTTTAGCTCGTAAGGAGGTAAAATTTTTAATGGTTGCACCACCATGTGTTTCTTGTAGAGATGCAAGGTTTTCAGGAACTGAATTAGCTCTCAATGGTGATCTGAAAAATAGTTGAAAATTTTATCTCAGGGGACTTCCTAAGGATACTTTCTAGGTTATCAACTATCTCAAGTGGATAAGGGTCAGGATAGGATGTAGTATGAATCTTTCTATGAGCCACTATGTTGCATTTTTTAGACCCAAATAAACAATAAAAGTTCAACCAGGTATGACATTATTTAAAAGGTAAACTAATCTATTTACAAAATTTTTAATCCTACAGTCCTCTAACTGAGTTTGAATGATATTACAATGATAAGGGTTCTTCCCAGTGGAGTCTTAAGGTCTGTTCAGGATTTTGGAGTCGCTAAGTGGAAGTTTTTAGCTCCTAAGGAGGTAAAAGGTTTTATGGTCCACCACCATGTTTATTGGATACCAATCTGAAATATTTTTTGGGTTTTTTGAGTTATTTTTCAGTTGTGTGGTTTCTAAGAATGTCCTAACTTTGTTTCAAAACTTAGCTACGGTTATTAGACAAAGACAGTCTACTCTTATGGCTAAGCCAGCTGATATTTCAAGGTTAGATAAATTCTTATGAGAATCCTAGGGTTTACCTAGTTTGTCACCGATTCAAACAATTTTTACCATGATTACCATTTCTTGGTAGTGCTTGAAAGGCTACTTCTTACTCACAAATTTTTATGAAGTTTGTAAGGGAACCTAAGGTGAAAATTCAACTTCGATTCCCCAACGAAGTCGCCAGAAATGTTGGTTGCTGGTGGCTCAGTTGTCCAAAATGCTAAATGTTTAGTGAGTAAAAGGGTTTTTGAGATTTTTTGAAGTTTTGAACACGAAAATAACTCGATTCCCCAGCGAAGATGCCAGAAATGTTAGCACCCTGTAATTAGCAAGATTGGAAAAAGTCCAACTGCAGGGAGAACATTATTTCAACCACTTTGGGATTCTAGGATCTAGCCCTCCTGAATCCAGAGAGGGATCTCTCCAATAAGTGAAAAGATGGATTTGTCTTTGGATTTTTGGGTAATGATATTAGGCTAGTTATGAAGGTCGAGGGTTTGTTTTTTTTTTGGATTTATTAGTTCCCAAATCCACCTTAGGCTGAAATAAGGCAAAAGAAGGATAACACCAAACCACGCTCAGCCTCGTAGCTAGCCCTACAAGGACAAGAGAGGGCTCTCTCTGGGTCAATCTCGATGAAAATATTCAAAGGGGCTTGAGATGACTAAAATAACAACTGATATTAGGCTAGATAAACAAATAGGAGGGTTTGATTTAAATTTTTAGGGGTTTTTTGTTGGAAAAGGGGAAAAACAATTTTGGGCTTGGGGATGAGGCCAAATCTTGCAGAGTTCAAGTTGGGGCAGGGTAGGCAATAGATTTGATGTCTTAGATCGAGTGAACGGATGGAAAAGACTGCTCAGGAGCTGAAGAGGGAAAGAGAGTGCAAGGATCCTCTTCAAACTGACGAAAGCATAAACAACTAAACAAAAGCTTAAGGCAGAGCACCAGCAAATCAATGAATTCTACCTCAAATACTCATTTGTTTAATTCAGAAGCATAGAGAAGGGAAATGGCATACATATAAAATTAATGAAACTTAAAATAACATGAGAAGAAAATAATCAAAACTCAGAAGCCACAAGGATCCCAACAAGTGCTTCAAAACTCTGGTCTTTCCTTTGCCAAAAAACTGAAAATGTATGTACAATGAGGTGCCAAAATTTTCCCAAGAGTCCAACCCTGAAAATGTCTCAAAAAATAAAATATATAGACAATTCTAACCCCTTCCCATGCCTCTATAGGTCGAGCTCATGCTTATAGGAGCAGTTTGAACCAATTCTAAACAAGGAGCTAAAATCTAGGCAGCCAAACAACTTGCCTCTATATGCTAGGAAACTGATCCATTCACATAATTTTCACCTTTTAGTGAATGAATCATCTAGAACTAGTAAATTCATGCCAAAATTACATCATGGTTACCATATTACATCAAGCTAAATCAAAAATTACATCAAGAGGTGAAACTAGTCAAAACTGGCCGAATTCCTGAGCTGGAAGGTGAAAAATAGGTTGATTTCCTCTATGCGATGTGCTCAAAAGCTCTATGCGCCGTGCTAATTTCTATCTATTTTTTGAGAACTTCATAAAGTCCAAATCGATCTCATGATAGCTTTTTGGAAATCCCTGGATGTCTACTATCCAACCCAAGTGGATTTTTTCAATTCGGAGCTCATTTTCCCCTCCAAAACTTCAATCTCCCAAAAGTACTTCCTGCTGGTGCAAAAGGTGGAAGAAAAGTAATTTTCATGGTGTTTTTGGCCCTTAAGACCACCTAGAATTTGATGAAATGCTTCGGCCATTTCTGAGCATGCATAAATTACCATGAGAAATCCAAAAATATCAAGTTTTCCTCCAGAAGGTGTCCCAATCATAAGTGTGCGTCGGGTGGCGTGACGCGTCGGGCAGAAAAACCTGTTTTGTAATCAAAATTTTCAAAATGACAAAATATTCTCCAAATTTGATGAAATTTGGAGTGAAGGTCTCCCATCATGTCTCATGCTCAGCCAAGGAAGCTTCGGCCAAGATTCGGAGTGGATCCGGCCTCTTTTGACGTTTTAGTGCCTTTCTCAACCTTTCTTTCAAGATCTTCATTTTTGCTCTGCAAACATGCGTGCGAGCCCAATAGTGATTCTTAATATGTCTGAGCATGTCTTTGTCCCCATTGGCCTTTTCCAAGAGCTTCTCCAGATGAATTTTGACATGCGTAAGGCAAGTTTCTCGCTCAAATGGTCTCATGTCACCTGGTCTCTTCCGGGCCAATTGTCGATCTTCACGGATTTGCCGCAACTCTACAAGTGTGTGCTGATCCTCCAGTTGTTTATTATGCTGCTCCAAATAATCTATCACCCACTGAGCTCTCTGCAATTTCTCAGTCAGCGTGTCAATCTAAGCCTTTTGTTCCTGGATGATCTCTTTCAATTTCGAGCTAGGAGAGCTCGCATCAACATCGATCAAAACAAAATCAGTATCTTGGCCTCCCGAGGGGCCCTCATCGTGCCTAGGCCTCTTTCCTCTGTCCTAAACCTATACCTGTGCTGATGTAGAAGGCGAGACCCCTTCCACGCCATGTGGAGATAGTACTCGCGCCGTTGATGAAGTCAACGAGACCCCTTCCACGCCATGTGGAGATACTACTCCTCGTGTCACTACAAATAAGGCTCTATGGCCTCTCTGATATGTCACATACACTGGAGCACTGATAGAATCAATCTTAGGAACCTCAAACTAGTGTGAAGGCTCTGCCTCATCATGAACAACCTATGGGGCTACAAAGAAGTCACGGGAAATGAACTCATCCCATGTGATGCCCTGCTGTGTGAGTCGATGTACCACCATGATCTTGATGAGCACGTAATGGTAAATGCTGTTATGTTGCTGCACTGGGGTCTTCTTCTGCACAAGGGCCGTCATCCACTCTATGTTACGGTACATGAAATATGGAATGCTCATCAACTGCACTCTCATGAAATGCATCAACAGTCGGATGTGATACGCATACAAGCGTGAAAAGCACCCTTCACAACTGAAGTACCTAATGATAAGTTTCATCAATGGTGCATACTCTTCCTTCAGGAAACAAATTGGAAAAACCCTGCTCAACTGCCTCAAATATCCAAGTCTAATGTAAGGCTCATAATAAGCTCTATCCAACTGCTGTCGCTTATTCCATTCCTCACCAATGTTTGGTATTCCGGTCGCCTCAGAAATAGTCTCTGGTGACAAAGTTAAATTTACTCCAGCAAGGTTTACACGACCATTATGAAAATGTAGGAAAAATAGGCGAGCTAACTCATGATGATGATGAGTTCGAGCAATCATCCCACAATATTGGAAACATGACTGACGCTGAAAACAATCCATTGCAAGCGAGCAAGCCTGCAACTATGTCAAAGAAGTGGGTTCTTCCCTGACATGCCTGCCACTTTTGTGAGATCTCCTTGGCACATTAAGCTCGGTAGATGAATCACTATCCTGCTCATACCCCTGCTCATATGGTGAATCTGTCTCTGACATGGTGCTGAAATGTATTTGTCATCTGTGTTCTTGGTTGATTAGAAAATGAGAAATTGGTGTATTTGTTTCAATGCCCAAATGTGTCACATGTAATATCAAAGTGCTATAAGAAACACCACAGTGGGAAAAGGACTGTCAAGTGAGTTTTGAATGTGAAAACAGCCACTGTTTGACTGTATGGGGATTTGGGGATTATAAGTAATGGGAATGGGTGATAGTGATAGAGTGATAGTGATAGGGGGGTAATTTAGGGACAAGAGTCAATGAAATGAAAATATACAGGTGAAATCAAGGACATAAGCCAGCCCTTGAATGTTATGGCAATTAAGATTTTGTCAATGGAGGGTTGTAGTAACAAATGATAGGATTTGGGATTTAACACATAGGGTAAAAGGGGTATAGGGATATGGGATAGAGGAATAATAATGGGACTGTGGGAATGTGGCGTATATTGTGAAAATCTAGCAGTGACAACAATGACAATAAATGGCAAGAGCATACATATCAATGAAATGAGAATTGAAGCACCAAATTTCACGTTTTGAAACACCTCCCTTTAATCCTTGGAGAAAATTTGGATGTGGATATAGGGTTAAATATTTCACCATTCAAACACTAACCTCTTTGCTTCTAAACCACAACACCATAGTCAAAAATCATTGAGCAGGCTTTAACAAACTTACTTGAAGCGGAAAAATTGCTTGATTTTGAAAAATCACAGAGTATTGATGAATTTCGGGCTGGATGGCTCAACGCGCCGCGCGTAGACCCAATGCGCCGTGTTGGTTTGGTGCGCCATGCCAGTTAGAATTCACACTATAAAATTCGACCCAATGCGCCGCGTGCATTCTATGTGTCGCACCTCTTTTGTGTGCGCCGCGCTCAGACTTTCAACACAGTCACAACCTCTTTCAAATGTTGTTCGCTCTCCAACCTAAAAATTAGACTTTGCTATGAGATTTTATGAATGTTTCTTGATGAAAATGGTTTATATGACTTTGAGAAATATCTTGCAGGAGATGGCTTTGATTTTTCTTCCTTCAAAAACCCATTTTGTAATGTTTTTTATTTTGGCACTTTATCATTTAATGAAACTTCTGTCTTTTGCCTTTTCACTGATTTTCTGAATTTGAAATGATGAACTTTGTTGTTTTTTTGTAGGGATGTTGGCGTTGATATTTGGCAAAGGAGAACCAGAGTATGCTTTGAAGACTCCATGGTGAAAAAATACATGATTATTACAAAAAATGAATTCGACAATTTCTTATTCAAAACAGAGTTTTGAACAAGAAATGTCCTCGAATATGTCTGATGATGAAATTTGGAATGAGAACTTCTTTGAAAACCATCCTCATGGCCTGCGGGCATTTATTAAGCATGTCAAAAGACTAAACCCTAGACTCAAAAACCAAAAGACTCTTTTTGACCAAAAATAATCATTTATGACTGTGAATGACATGAACTAAACTTTGATAAATTTGGAGGAGTTTTGACCAACCCAGCAGGTACAAGCATGAGGGAAAATTAGAAGACCAAACCCTTCCGTCAGTCAATGGCATGCCCCTAACGAAATGCAGATGAATGAGCGGAATGAGACACCTAAACAATGAAATGCAATAAGAGGAATGATCTCTGATAGAGGGATGTAAAGACCGACTCTAACATTGGCTCCAATGGGGATGGTAGCTCCTTGAAGGTGCCAAGAACAACAGATCTTTGGGAGAGCAGACCAATGCCTTCATCCATTGGGCCATGGAATCCATTATTTGACAAGACAACTCAAGAATGTTGACTAGGATTTATTTGACTGAAACTTTAACTTAAACTGACTCAACTCTTAAAACCGAAATGATTGAAACAAACAGACTCAAATCAAAACTAAAATCCCTCTTCAGGATTATAGCTTTCGCTTCGGGCCCCATACTGAAGAAAATACTACAGTGCACACTTACAATGAAATTTTAAATACAGTGGTATGTACTGTTGTAGCACAATTTTACTCAGCAAAAAGTCGGAAGAAGCTCTGGGAAATTTTCAAGTTTGAATTCTCAGTCTATAGAAGTCGATAGTTGCACACCTATATTTCCAGTTCATTCTCAGGATTTTAGCTTGATAACAATATTTGGAGTAAATAAAATGGGAAAAATGAAGCAACAAGCAAAAGCACATTTAATCATTCCAATTGCAGATTGCATACCTTTCCTGTCAGAAGACGGTTTTTACAAAACTCTTCTTTTAAATTTAGTCAGAAAATTGCAGCAGAAGCCAATAGACAACAGTGGGACATAGGAAGATTCCTGCAAACATTATACTTCTTCAATGGGCCTCCATCACTAGCAAAGTTGTTTCAATCTTTGATAGAACAATTATCAGGCTCTTCCTCCAGACAATTTCCAACTGAAAAGGAAAAGATGGATACTGTACTGGTGGCTGGGGAAACTAGTGGTGTTGGTAAATGAGTTGTTGATGTTCTGCGTATGAAGGGCATCCCTGTCCATGCTCTGGTAAGGAATGCAGACAAGGCAAGATTTCTACTTGGCCCTGATGTTGATTTGGTTTCAGGTTATTGGAGACATCACCCAGCAGGATAGCCTTATTCCCGAGTACTTCCAAGGTGTTTAAAAAGTCATCAACGTAGTGTCTGTTATTGCTGGACCAAAGGAAGGTGACACACCTGATAGGGCAAAGTATAGTCAAGGAATCAAGTTTTTTTTTTTTGAACCTGAGATAAAAGGTGATTCACCAGAGTTTGTAGAATATGTTGGGATGAAGAACTTGATTAATGTTGTAAAAGAGAAAGGGGGTCTTCGAGATAGAAAAATGTTGTTTGGTTTCCAAGGTAATGCACCTATTGGCCCTGCATGGGGTGCTCTAGATGATGTTGTTATGGGAGGTGAGTGAAAGCTCAATTAAAATTAGCATAGCTGGTGGTGAAGATGGTAGAGCAACTGGTTGTTTTAAAAGTTTTTTTTTCAACTAAAAACAACGACGGCTTTGCTAGTATTCGAACAAAGAACTTTTCTCCTTTGGAAGACCTTTCTACATTTGATGGATTAGAGCTGCGGTTGAAAGGAGATGGACATCGGTATAAACTTATAATTCACACAAGCACAGAGTGTGATGTTGTGGGCTATACTACGAGCTTTGACACCAGACGGTCCGTCTGGCTTTCTCTTCCTTCAAGTCAATTTTTCAAGCACGAACTGTCACAGATGTTGCCCCCTTAAATACAAGTCGAGTGGCATCGCTACAGCTCATGTATAGCAAATTCGAGTATGGTGGAAAACTGAATCCAAGTTTTGAGCCGGGCTCATTTGAACTCCCTGTTTCAAGCATAAAAGTGTATATTAAAGAACCCGTGAGGCTAGTATTCAAGATATTCATCATAAAGTAAGACCAGAAGTAGTGGAGCTTGTACGACGTGACTATTGTGCTAATGAAGGTTGGGAGACATTCCTTTCATATGAAGATACACGAAAGGACATTTTAATTGGTTCATTGTGTTTGCGCAAATGTGGCCACAACACAACATGTCCAGAGCTGAAGGGTAGGTGCCCAATTGTTCGTGAACTTCATGTTTATGGAACTGCTACGCCTGTTCATGGTTGTGATGCGGAAAAATTGCAACACCAGGGTTATGGGCGCTTCTTATGGAACAAGCAGAAAGGATTGCTTGGAAGGAGCATAGGTCAACCAAAATAGCTGTCATATCAGGTGTAGGAACACGCCAGTATTATCGAGAGCTCATTAACGAAAGCTGAATGAGGATAACGCAGATAATATTGAAGCTGAATCAATGATTTGGATCAGCCAGTTCGATCCAATGGTTTGCGGGGGTATAAATTAAATGAAGTTTATGGGAAATGGCACCCCCCATAAAACGTTTAATTGAAACCACCATCTACAAGATCAATGGTTATGGTGCAGTGCGGGGTCTCGAGGTTATTTCGTACAAGTTGCCATCAGCACCCCCCGTAGGTGGTTATTTGTTTTCAAAAACCATGGGTGGTTATGTTGATAAATACATATGGTCAATGGGACCCAATTATTTTTACTTGCGCTAGTGTAAAGCCTTTTGGTTTTTATATTATCTATTATATATATAATATTAAAACAGATACTTTGTAAATGTAAATAATTCCAAAACTTCCACGAATCAATTTTATAACTGATCAAAGTAGTTAGGAAGTTACATCAGAGGGCAGACATAAAAGCAGAGGGGAAAGGAGGAGCGAGGGTCCTAGTTTTTGGACTTTGAAGCCAAGTTTTTGTACTGAATAATGAAAAATCTATGAATGAGTATGCAAGTTCCTGTCATTCTGTTTGTGCTGAAAAGTTTTTCTAGTTTACATAATGTTTTTCATCTGTGATTAAAATAGAGTAAGAGCAGTGGGTCTCTTTATACATATGTATTTAAGATTTAAACACACCTTAATGTGCGCTCCTCTATTTTAACTTTGTCTCTACTTAATTCTCCTAGGTTTTGAAATGATAGATTCTGTTTGAAGGAACGTATCAGATTAAGATCTTCTTCTCTTTTTCTTCCGTTCATTCATTTCAGCATAAGTGGGATATAACATTGCAGAACATCCATGGTTTGTTATTTAATGGTTACATAATCAATTTTTGAGGTTTAAAAGCCAGAGACAGATATATTTTATTTTGCGACATAATCCTTAATGTCTTGAGCACGGATTCCTTTACACAGCAAGGAATTGTTTCTCAAGGAACAACATGTACAATGGAAATGTAAACTATAGAAAATACTAAAAAATGGTAGCGTTTAAGTAGCCGACAATTGATCGGCCCTCTTGGACAGTGTTCACCATTCATCTCCTTCAACAGAAAGGCGTTCTGACCTCGGTATGCTGCAATCTTGAATGGACCTTTCCAGAGGTTTTCAAACTTACCGTGTTTACCTTTGTCTTCATTCCTAGCATCCCACTTCAATACCACCTCTTCCAAATGGAATTTATCTGCCTTCGCTTTCCTGTCATAGATATTTTTGATTCTTTTCTACAACTTAAATGTATTCTGGAAGACTTCTTCTCTCATTTGCTGCAAGTGAATCATCTGATTTATCCTTCTCTGCATATGGCTTTCTTCACTATCAGCTTCCTGAAGAAGCTTGACCACCAAAACAGCAAGTGATGTAGGAAAAACTGTATCTACTCCATAAACCAACTTGAAAGGAGACATACCAATTGACTTCTTTTGACTTACCCGATCAGCCCATAGCGCATTCACCAGCTTCTTATGCCAACTCTTCTTATTGATGTCCAGCAACTTTTTAATGATATTGACTAGAGACTTATTGGAAGATTCTGCCAAACCATTTCCTTGCAGATGGTAGGCATTTGAATGCCCCAGAATGATTTTATACTTCGCACAAAACTCAATAATTTTCCTTGATTTAAAATCCGCTGCATTATCTGTGATCAATTTACCCGGGCAACCAAAACGGGACAAAATGTTGTTCTCAAGGAAAGAAATAATTACCGAATCGGTGGCTTGTCTTGTAGGCACTACTTCAATCCATTTCGTAAAGTAATCGGTGGCTGTTAGAATCCATCTATGCTATCCTAAGGAAGGAGGATGGATTTCCCCGATGAAATCCAAACCCCACTGCTGGAAAGGGGCGCTTACCTAGATAGGCTTGAGTGGCAATGGTTGTAATTTCTGTCTTCCTTCGAAAATCTGGCACTCATGGTAGCCTTTGACTATTTTATAGACATCAGCAAACAATTTCGGCCAATAGTACCCAGCTCTCAAAATCTTATTGGCAGTTGTCTTCCAAAAATGATGACCGCCGCAATCTCCTTTGTGAAAATCTTCCATTACCTTCTTCGCTTCTTCCTCCACCAAAAAATTCAATAAAACACCACCTGGATCCTTCCAATAAAGTGCAAAATTTAAAATACAAAATTTTGCAGCCTTCAGTTTCAAGTTCCTACCTTTGTTTTTGGTCATTCCGGGCGGTGATGACAAATTTTGAAGAACATAGATGATATCTGAATTCCATGGGGAATTAACAAACATTTCCGATACCTGAAGTGGCGAATTATCCTCATCTTCATCAGACATAGCAGCAATCAGATTTATGTCTAATGCGTGCAAATTGGATTCAGCCATAAGTTTCGCCAGCCCCTGTCCCTTGATCAGTTTCGTGGGCTTTATTTCCACATCATATTCCAGCAAATCTGCGATCCAATTACCATGTCTTCCTTCCGGATCAGTCTGTACTAAAACATTTTTCACGGTAGCTTTAGGAACATAAGCTAAAATATGGGAATGCAAAATGTATACCCGGAAATCCTTCAATGCCTTTACCAGTGCCAAATCTTGCTTCTCAATAATGTTGTATTTCAGGGCTACGTCTCTAATAGTTCGACTGAAGAACGCTATGGGCTTCTCATGTCCATCTCTTTTCTGCATTAACACAACTGCCATGGTGTGTTCTGAAGCGAAGGAAAACAAAATGAAATCTTGTGTGTAATCTGGGCTGATTAACACCAGAGCTGAAGATAGTGCCAACTTCACCAAATCAAAGGACTTTACCGCATCTTCCGTCCACTTCACTTGGCTGTCCTTTTTCAGCATATTTGTTATTTCTCTCAAATGATCAGCAAGGTTAGGGACAAAACGACGGAAAAATATCATTTTACCATTAAAAGACTGAATCTCTTTCTTATTCCTAGGAGGGTCAATTTGCTGGATTGCTTCAACACGCACCGGATCAATACGAATGCCATCTTTGGAAATAATGTGACCAAGTAATTTACCTTCATCCATGGTGAATAAGCTCTTCTTGGGATTAAGCAAGACACCATATTTTCTGCACTTCTGAAAAAAACCTTCAAGTGATACATATGTTCTTCATCTGAATTTGAGAAGACAGTCAAATCATCAAGGTATATAACAAGGAAAACATCTTTTTCATTCGCAAAAGCCATGTCCATCGCCTGCTGGAAAGTTGCACCAGCATTCTTCAAACCAAATGGCATCTTGGCATAGTGAAATGTTCCCCACGAAGTGGTGAAGGCTGTTTTTTCACGGTCGTCCTCATGGACCAAGATTTGGTTATATCCAGAATACCCGTCAAGTAGTGACATCCGAGATGCACCCACTACTCGCTGCAATATATGATCCATCTTAGGCAATGGATAATTGTCCTTCAATGACACCTTGTTCAAATTTCTGAAATCAATACACAATCTGATCTCACCTGTCTTTTTCCGCACTGGCACTAAATTTGAAATCCAATCAGAGAATATGATAGGAGCAATGACTCCTGCTTTGTACAACCTGTTTACCTCTTTCTCAATCGATGGCAACAATTTGGGATTGATTCTTCTTAAATTTTTCCTGAAAGGCTTCTGATTAGGCTTAATAGGGATAGTATGCTGGATGATATTGGTGTCATACGTCTTTAAATCTGAGTAATCACAAGCGAAAGCATCAGAAAATGAAGACAACAAACTCACATATTCAGCTCTTATCTCCAGTGACAATGACTTGGATAACTTTACCATTTTGGGGTTTTCAGCTGTCCCAATATTTACATCCTCTACTCCTTTTTCATTCGGTTGTAAAGTTGGCTTCTTGGCCACATCATCTTGATCGAAGAGTTCTTCTAAAGGTATCAAACCTTTTGATATAATGTTATCTTTCAGCTGTAACACTTCCATTTGATTAACTTGAACATCATCACCATCATCAAATTCCATATTGATTGAGGTATCTTTGAACTTACCTTTACTTTGCAGAAAATCATTAATCTCATCATCATCTTGGAAAACTTGCCAACATCTTTGATTATCCGGGATGGTAAGATGGTGCTTGACATGGATCTCGAATTTATTTCTTGAATTCATTGGGATTTTCAAGTTACTTTCTACCTTGGCAAGCACATCTGCAATTCCATTTTGAATGCGAGGAATACAAGTCAAGGTGTAATCTGAAAACTGCTTCAAAATATCAAGGACAACGTTCCGATAAGCCCGCATCCGTGGATGTTTCGTTTGATATTCACCCTTTACCTACTTAATCACCAATTCGGAGTCGCCATAGACCGAAATTCTCTTAGCTTTCATCTTTCTAAGAATCTTTAGGCCAGCAATCAGAGCTTCATACTCAGCCTCATTGTTCGAACAATCAAATGCCCACTTGTAAGAACATACCCGTACATTGCTCGGTACCTTGTCAGGAGTGGAAAAAGGATTGCGTACCCAAATACCAATCCCAGCACCATCACTGCCCATGGCACCATCAAAATCCATGGTCCA
Source organism: Pinus albicaulis (assembly GCA_034641835.2). NCBI lineage: Eukaryota > Viridiplantae > Streptophyta > Pinopsida > Pinales > Pinaceae > Pinus > Pinus albicaulis. The sequence goes on along the minus strand of JAXQQM020070571.1, from coordinate 317,460 downwards.
TAGACCCTCTTCATCATCCTCTAAGTGTTGAAATTGAGTTAGCTCTGTTTTTCCTACTTGTTGTCCACTCTCTTTAGCTGATTGCTCAACTGTGCTTTCCGGTAGCTGCCTTTCTTTCTGCAAAATTTCTCTGAAATTCTCGGTAATCTATGGGATATATTCTGCTTGAACTAAATGACTATCTACATCATTAAAACTATCGGCAAACAAAACAAAAGACTCTAGATCTGTATGTACATAATTAAGTTGATGATTAACCGGTTTCTCCTTAGTGGTAATCATATACTTCATTTTTTGTTCCCGATACAACTTTCTCATTTGGAAAAACACGGGAATCGTCGCATAGGAGAAATCTAACTATAATTTCCCTTTCAATTTTTCTCCCCAAGATCTGGAAAGCAACATACCAAATCTCAGAGGAATGTCTGCTATAACAACGTCCATCAAAACATTCTTTGTAGGAATCTGATCCAAACTTACAACCAAGTCTTTAATGAGCCCAATACATCTCACTCTGCTAGAATTAAATGAATAAATATTGTGTTACTTCCTGGTAATGTCTAAACCCAACTTCTCCATGATTTCTTTCAGCATAAGATTATGGGAAGCACCAGAATCGAACATGGCATTATGCAACACAAACTCATGCAACCGAAGACTGATATAAAAAGGAGGGACTTCGCTGTCCGGAGACTCACCATCTAAATTTGGTCCAAATATCAGTTCTGGTTGATCATCTTCAATATTCACCATGTCAAACATGGGATCAAAATTCAAAATTCTAGAAACTTGACCTTTATAACTGCTGTTCCTCATTAGTTCAGTCAAGGGAATAGATACCTTCAATTTTGAAATCTCATTCTCTAAACTAAAAGTTGAAGTCTTTTCGATCTCTTTGGCTGGAACATCTTTCTTTTCAACCTTCTCTCTCGATGCAATTGGCTGATTTGATTTTTCTGCTGATGACGACTTAGTGGCAGTAGGATCAACTACCTCTTTTGCTTTCTTTTGTTCAATAGGTGAATCATTTTTAGGCGCTGAAACTTCCTTCCTCTTCTGAATGGGATTGACTGGTACATCTCTATTCCTAAGAGAGTATTGCTTCTGTTAAGCTGACAATGCATTCATATATCCTCTCTGATACTCATCCGACTCCTCGTCAAGGGCTGCATCATTTGCTAGGATAAAATCCTCATCTCTCTGTACTGCTGAACTTTCTGCATACTCATCATCTTCGGTGATATAAATGGGAAAATCGTCAGGAGTAAAGAAATTATTTTCCTCCCCCACTACATAATCTTCATCATCTGAATCCTGACCAACAAAATTCTGCTAGAGAGGTATCTTTACTTGCTGCTAGACTTCTGGTTCTTGTGCTCGCTGTTCTCGTTTCTTAATCCTGAATTGGGGCTGTTGCTGACCACAGAAGTTAGGATTCCGAACTTGTGGTTCGGGCTTATCAATAGTGAGCCTTTCGAACATCTTTCCCATTTCGTGAAGTATCTTATCTGTAGATGTAGAAGCTTCTTCTTTTATCACAGCTTTCTTCTCGGCTTTCAGTCTAGCTCTCTTATCATTCAAGTTTGCCTCTACACTCACGGTAATCTTCTGCATGTCCTCTAAAGTAGGCGGATATCTATCTCGTAATGAACAGGCCATCTCCGGATCAAAACCATCCGGGAATTTTAACAAAGCTGACTTCTTAGAAGGCCTCAAGTCATCAGGAATTGCATTATACACCGTATTGAATCTGATAATATAGTCTTGGACAGACTCACCAGGATTGCGCTTGATCTTAGTATACTCAGAAGTGATTTGCAGCGGATCTTTCTTCATCTCCCACCGATCTAGAAACTGTCTCTGAAGCTCTTCCAATGTATTAATACTTCTGGGCTGTAAAGCTCTGAACCACTTGCGTACCTCACCTCCAAAAGTTTGGAAAAACAGTCTCATGGAGACATTCTCTTCATCAATTTCATGCAGGTCCAAAAAGTCTGTCATTCTAAAAATATGCTACTGAGCGGGTACACTTTGAGGAGTACCATCAAACAAAGAAATTTTACTCTGATAATTAGCGGGCATAGGATCCAAATTTGCTGGCAAAACGAGAGGTGCGAATCTAGCAGCCATGGCTCTTGGTGGATTTATGATCTGTCTCGGAGAAACGGGTGGAGTGGGAGCAGTAGGTGTGTGAGGAGTATGTGGTGGAGATGGAGGAGAAACTACTGCTGATTGCTGATCAGATATCAACGGTTGCACTGGAATGGTAGGAATAAAAGAAGGCTCAGCGTGAACTTGTGAATCAGATGTAATTACTGATGGACCAAGAGTTTCAGAAGCGGATTCAATAAACTGGGGAATATTCATTGCCACAATGGAGTTTTGAAGATTCAGAATGTAATTATCAATGGATCGATTAGCTTGTTCAACTTCAATATACTTAATGAATTCGGGGTTTATGACGGTAGAACTAATAACACTTTTAGATTTGGTTTCAAACAAGGACAACTCGAACTGATCATCAAACTCAATGTCTTCGATGTATTCAAATACAGTAGGGTATGAATGAGATTTAAACAAAGGAAACACAGGAGCTTCTCGACAGAAAATTCTTGGAATTAGATTGGGATTCTCATACACTGGAGGCGGATTTGGATCAGGATTTGATCTAGTATGTCTTCTGGAAGCCAGTGTGTTGATCTATTCAAAAATTAAAGGACAAAACAATCTATTCAGCCTGTCAAATTCTAGACTCAATCATCCAAAAGTCCAGAACGATGTAATATACTGGGGTAAAACACAAGGCAAATTTCACATTGAAAAGCTATACCGGAGATCGACTGAAGCAACGTTTATCTACTTCTGCTTATGCATAGCAAAAGCGTTTCGAAAGCTACCTGGCGTGACTTTAGAATCCATCTATAACTTATGAAGAAAATAACATCAACGAGCAAACCATTTTCTTCCCCAGTATGGTCGCCACTATGTTAGTTCCCAAATCCACCTTAGGCTGAAATAAGGCAGAAGAAGGATAACACCAAACCACGCTCAGCCTAGTAGCTAGCCCTACGAGAACAAGAGAGGGCTCTCTCCAGGTCAATCTCGATGAAAATATTCAAAGGGGATTGAGATGACTAAAATAACAACTGATCTTAGGCTAGATAAACAAATAGGAGGGTTTGATTTTGATTTTTAGGGGTTTTTTTTGGAAAAAGGGAAAGACAATTTTGGGCTTGGGGATGAGGCCAAATCTTGCAGAGTTCAAGTTGGGGCAGGGTAGGCAATGACTTTGATGTCTTAGATCGAGTGAACGGATGGAAAATACTGTTGAGGAGCTGAATAGGGCAAGAGAGTGCAAGGATCCTCTTCAAACTGACGAAAACATAAACAACTAAACAAAAGCTTAAGGCAGAGCACCAGCAAATCAATGAATTCTACCTCAAATACTCATTTGTTTAATTCAGAAGCATAGAGAAGGGAAATGGAATACATATAACATTAATGAAACTTAAAATAACATGAGAATAACATCATCAAAACTCATGAGCCACAAGGATCCCAACAAGTGCTGCAAAACTCTGGTCTTTCCTTTGCCAAAAAACTGAAAATGAATGTACAATGAGGTGCCAAAATTTTCCCAAGAGTCCAACCCTGAAAATGTCTAAGAAAATACAATATATAGAAAATTATAACCCCTTCCCATGCCTCTATGGGTCGAGCTCATGCTTCTAGGAGCATTTTGAACCAATTCTAAACAAGGAGCTAAAATCTAGGCAGCCAAACAACTTGCCTCTATATGCTAGGAAACTGATCCATTCACCTAATTTTCACCTTTTAGTGAATGAATCATATAGAAAAAGTAAATTCATGCCAAAATTACATCATGGTTACCATATTACATCAAGCTAAATCAAAAATTACATCAAGAGGTGAAAATAGTCAAAACTGGCCGAATTCCTGAGCTGGAAGCTGAAAAATAGGCTGATTTCCTCTATGCGCCGCGCTACTTTGTACCTATTTTTGGAGCACTTCCCAAAGTCCAAATAGATCTCATGATAGGTCATTGGAAATCCCTAGATGTCTGCGATCCAACCCAAGTGGAATTTTTCAATTCGAAGCTCATTTTCCCCTCTAAAACTTCAATCTCCCAAAAGTACTTCCTCCTGGTACAAAAAGTGGCAGAAAGGTGATTTTCATGGTGTTTTTGGCCCTTAAGACCACCCAAAATTTGATGAAATTCTTCAGCCATTTCTGAGCATGCATAAATTACCATGATAAATCCAAAAATATCAAGTTTCCTCCAGAAGGTGTCCCAATCATAAGCGTGCGTCAGGTGGTGCGACGCGTCGGGCGGAAAAACCTGTTTTGCAATCAAAATGACAAAATGACAAAATATTCTCCAAATTTTCTAAAATTTGGAGTGAATGTCTCCCATCATGTCTCATTCTCAGCCAAGGAAGCATCAGCTAAGATTCGGAGTGGATCCGTCCTCTTTTGACGTTTCAGTGCCTTTCTCAACCTTGCTTTCAGGATCTTCATTTTTTCTCTGCAAACGTGCGTGCGGGCCCAATAGTGATTCTTAATATGTATGAGCATGTATTTGTCCCTATTGGCCTTTGCCAAGAGCTTATATAGATGAATTTTGACATGCATAATGCAATTTTCTCGCTCAAATGGTGTCATGTCACCTGGTCTCTTCTGGGCCAATTGTCGATCTTCACAGATTTGCCGCAACTCTACATGTGTGTGATGATCCTCCAGTTGTTTATTACGCTTCTCCAAATAATATATCACCCACTGAGCTCTCTACAATTTCTCAGTCAGCGTGTCAATCTCAGCCTTGTGTTCTTGGATGATCTCTTTCAGTTTCGAGCTAGGAGAGCTCGCATCAACATCGATCAAAACAAAATTAGTATCTTGGCCTCCCGAGGGGCCCTCATCGTGCCTAGGCCTCTTGCCTCTGTCCTGAACCTGTACCTGTGCTGATGTAGAAGGACAGACCCCTTCTACGCCATGTGGAGATAGTACTTGTGCCGCTGATGAAGCCAACGAGACCCCTTCTATGCGATGTGGAGATAGTACTCATCGTGTCACTGCAAATAAGGCTCTGTGGCCTCTCTGATATGTCACATACACTGGAGCACTGATAAAATCAGTCTCAGGAACATCAAACTGGTGTGAAGGCTCTGCCTCATCATGAACAACTTGTGGCACTGCAAAGAAGTCACGGGAAATGAACTCATCCCATGTGATGCCCTGTTGTGCGAGCTGATGTACCACCATGATCTTGATGAGCGCGTAATGGTAAATGTTGTTATGCTGCTGCGCTGGGGTCTTCTTCTACACAAGGACCGTCATCCGCTCTATGTTACGGTACATGAAATATGGAATGCTCATCAACCGAACTCTCGTGAAATGCATCAACAGTCGGATGTGATACGCATACAAGCGTGAAAAGCGCCCTTCACAACTGAAGTACCTAATGATAAGTTTCATCAATGGTGCATACTCTTCCTTCAGGAAACGAAATGGAAAAACCCTGCTCAACTGCCTCAAATATCCATGTCTGATGTAAGGCTCATAATAAGCTCTATCCAACTGCTGTCTCTTATTCCATTCCTCACCAATGTTCGGTATCCCGGTCGCCTCAGAAATAGTCTCTGGTGACAAAGTGAAATTCACTCCAGCAAGGTTTACACGACTATTATGAAAATGTAGGACAAATAGGCGAGCTAACTCATGATGATGCTGATTTCGGGCAATCATCTCACAATACTGGAAACATGACTGATGCTGAAAACAATCCATTGCAAGCGAGCAAGCCTGCAACTATGTCAAAGAAGTGGGTTCTTCCCTGACATGCCTGCCACTTTTGTGAGATCTCCTTGGCACATTAAGCTCGGTAGATGAATCACTATCCTGCTCATACCCCTTCTCATATGGTGAATCTGTCTCTGACATGGTGCTGAAATGTATTTTTCAACTGTGTGCTTGGTTGATTATAAAATGAGAAATTGGTGTATTTGTTTCAATGCCCAAATGTGTCACATGTAATATCAAAGTGCTATAAGAAACACCACAGTGGGAAAAGGACTGTCAAGTGAGTTTTGAATGTGAAGACAGCCACTGTTTGACTGTATGGGGATTTGGGGATTATAAGTAATGGGAATTGGTGATAGTGATAGAGTGATAGTGATAGGGGGGTAATTTAGGGACAAGAGTCAATGAAATAAAAATATACAAGTGAAATCAAGGACATAAGCGAGCCCTTGAATGTTATGGCAATTAAGATTTTTTCAATGGAGGGATGTAGTAACAAATGATAGGATTTGGGATTTAACACATAGGGTCAAAGGGGTATAGGGATATGGGATAGAGGAATAACAATGGGACTGTGGGAATGTGGTGTATATTGTGAAAAGCTAGTAGTGACAAAAATGACAGTAAATGGCAAGAGCATACATATCAATGAAATGAGAATTGAAGCACCAAATTTCACGTTTTGAAACACCTCCCTTTAACCCTTGGAGAAAATTTGGATGTGGATATAGGGTTAAATCTTTCACCATTCAAACACTAACCTCTTTGCTTCTAAACCACAGCACCATAGTCAAAAATCATTGAGAAGGATTTAACAAACTTACTTGAAGCGGAAAAATTGCTTGATTTTGAAAAATCACAGAGTATTGATGAATTTCGGGCTGGATGGCTCAACGCGCCGTGCACAGACCCAATGCGCCGCATTGGTTTGGTGCGCTGCACCAGTTAGAATTCACACTGTAAAATTTGACCCAATGCGCTGTGCGCATTCTATGCGCCGTGCCTCTTTTGTATACGCCGCGCTCAGACTTTCAACACAGTCATGGCCTCTTTCAAATGTTGTTCACTCTCCAACCTCAAAATTAGACTTTGCTATGAGATTTTATGAATGTTTCTTGATGAAAATGGTTTATATGACTTTGAGAAATATCTTGCAAGAGATGGCTTTGATTTTTCTTCCTTCAAAAACCCATTTTGTAATGTTTTTTATTTTGGCACTTTATCATTTAATGAAACTTCTGTCTTTTGCTTTTTCACTGATTTTCTGAATTTGAAATGATGAACTTGGTTGTTTTTTTGCAGGGATGTTGGCATTGATATTTGAAAAAGGAGAACCAGAGTCTGCTTTGAAGACTCCATGGCGAAAAAATACATGATTATTACGAAAAATGAATTCGACAATTTCTTATTCAAAACAGAGTTTTGAAGAAGAAATGTCCTCGAATATGTTTGATGATGAAATTTGGAATGAGAACTTCTTTGAAAACCATCCTCATGGCCTGCGGGCATTTATTAAGCATTTCAAAAGAATAAACCCTAGACTCAAAAAACAAAAGACTCTTTTTGACTAAAAATAATCATTTATGACTGTGAATGACATGAACTAAACTTTGATAAATTTGGAGGAGTTTTGACCAAACCAGCAGGTACAAGCATGAGGGAAAATAAGAAGACCAAACCCTTCCGTCAATCAATGGCATGCCCCTAACGGAATGCAGATGAATGAGCAGAATGAGACACCTAAACAATGAAATGCAATAAGGGGAATGATCTCTGACAGCTGTAAAGACCAACTCTAACAGGATGGTTGAGCATGATTACTGTTTGAGGTGTAAATTTCTAGATGAAAAGAGTTTCAAAGGTGAGAAGTTGCAAGAAAATAGAACAAGCTTTGGCTAGGAAGATAGATAATTGCAAGTTTTAGTACATTGGGCTATGGAGTCGAAATAGGGTTTAATTGAAACAATCAGGTTCAAGAGTGGTCCATGGGGCAAGTCATATATGTCTAAGGATCTCTTTAAAGTTTGATTTATGGAATGAAATGAGACAAAAGAAGGGGACTTAAACAGATTACGAAACAAGAGTAGCTTAGGATCTGGTAAGTACTTTGAAACTTTCCAGCCTTTAACAAACACTTAAGAAAGACATAAAAGAAATCCAGGATCTGGTAAGTACTTTGAAACTAGCCAACCTTTGATACACTTTCAATAGAAAACATTTAAAAATAGAGGGAAACTTGAAGGTAAATTTTGGAGTAGAAACTAGTGGGCCAGGCTCACCACAAATCCTCTCCCAGCTCTACTTTACTTGGTTACTTTCAAGACAAACACTAAGACAACACAGAATGGCCTAAGATCTGGTAAGTACTTTGAAACTAGCCAAATTTTGACACATTCCAAGGGAAACTTTCAAACAGTCTTTTGGGATAAAACTAGGACCAGGGCATACCATATCTTCCATAGTTCATCTCTACTTAACATATACTGAAAATAACATACAAGAACAATATTCAACTACGACAATAAGACGAGGGCATGCCAGCATTCATATGCTTAAACTGAACTAAATCATTCCTAAATAACACAGATTTGGAAGAAAACATGAAGATAAAGAATTTCAGTCAGAGAAGGGTACTGATATACAGTAGGTCCTAACTCTATGCATGTTTTTCCTTATAAAATAAAATGAACACAGTGAAAACAGAAATAAAACAACAGTTCACAATAAGAAATAACATCACCGTCAACATAGACCAAGATCCCATAAATCAGCTTGTATTGATGCTCCAAACTAGTTACAACTTTAAGTCCAGTGCTTTAGTTTAGCAATCATCTACACTTCCCAGACTAACTTATCTATCACAAGCAGAGCTCCAAGAGCCAGTGAACACTATTTACAGGTAGAAGTCTCAAGCTCGATTACATTTCAAAGTTCAGCAACCAACTCAACCAACAATATCTCATCTTCTACAGAGGTATTTATAGAAGAATGAGGAGGTGAGATCGAATAAAAGATCTCCCATGGAAATTAATACAGATTAATGAATTCTCGGCCTTTGAGGGGCTCAATGGAGAAGTGTACAGGTATTCTTACTATATTAACTGATTTACATTTAAGATTTAAGCTCGGTGGGAGCTTTTTTTTATTTTTGAGGCTCGGTGTCATGTTGGAGTAACTCTACAGATATTTTTGAATTAATTTTTTTGGTAGAATCAACTCTTTGGCTACGTTGAGGAAAATATCTAATTTTGGAAAATAACTTCAGCCTCTGTTTGAATGCTTCGAGGCACAGGTGGCTTGGTGGTAGCTAGGAGGAATCAATTTTTCCCAGATGTGGCGGTGGAGGCCTTTCTGTCTGATAAAACACTTATGATTTTCTTTAACTGTGTTTTAATTTGGAGGATTAAGATTTTGATAATAAATCTTAGCCGTAATCCCCGCAAATCTATCTTCAATATTCAATTCTTGCGCACTCTGTCTTCCACACTGATACTCGTTTAATTTATTTAACTTTGTGTCTTGTTGATGTGCAGGCCATGCAGGGCTCATAAGGCATCAATTCCCATGAAGTATTGATGAAACATGGAATTCTAACCCCGCAAATGGTTTCCTTTGATGAATCAAAGGCACGGGAAACGTCTTTCCCGGCCCTGGGCTTTTTCTTTCAATATAATGGAAAACCATTAATCCTGCAAAACACAGAAAATATTAAGAAATCCTGTGTTGTGAGTTTAACTGCTTCAGAGGGTGTCGAGAGAGAGCATGGTCGTTGGATGGCATCATCCAATGGTGTAGATTCGTTTAGAAGAGGTCAGGAAGGAGAGAAGAGGGAGAAAAAGAGTCGGATCCGTCGATCGTGCAAAGATAGATGGTAGGGATTGGTTGTCAGCACATAAAGTGAATGAGTCACTTTATTTGGAGAATAAAAGAAATGCAAAGAAAATATGCGAAATTCTCTTTGGCGGGGGTAAAATACAAAGGAAAGAAATTGGGGCTTCGGGATGAATACGAGCCTTCAGATTAGATCCGCCCATACAAGATCAACAGTGGAGATTCGCATTAAAAACCCTTTGGTAGAGGTGGAGGGTGATAAAACTATGAGGGAAAGATCTGGGACTGTCCGATCCGGACACGTGGACGGCCCAAATCCAATCGGAAGATCGGAATCGACAAGGGGAGAAACAAAAGTAAAAAACGCACTTGATGGAAATATCCGATGCGATTAGATGAAGACCATCGATCTACATATCAGATCAACGATGGAAGATGTGTCAAGAGATCGCAATCGGCGGTCGGAGGTGGGGTGATGCGACTGCGTAATTGGGGAAGGCCAATGCGATTGCGCGATCGAGCCATCACAATCGAAATTTTTTTAAAGGAGCACAATCGGAAGAGATTTTGCATAAGTTTCCGATGGGATGGGTGGAAAATAGGAAAGCGCGCTGACTGTTGGATTGGCCCAATATTCAACAGAGGAAATGGGTTCGGCCAATGAATAGGCGGGGCCATGTTATAATGTATGAAACCAAAAACTTAATGAAAAGACAAAGGTTTTACGGCTTAAGGGTAGAGAATATATATAAGGCTTGGTGCCCAGTTACGAGGCCAGTGGATATATGAAATTTAATATGCCTCGGGCATTTTAAAAAAAGGGGCCAATCGCAATCGGAGCCTCGGGCTTGGTCTTTTTGATCTAACCATTTTCAAATTTTTCGATGCGATTAATGCTGTGAGGGGTTAGTGCCTGTTTTGTAGGGCGTGGGCATGTGGGGGAAGTGGTTTATGATTTTGGCCCAAGGGGTCTTAAACCCTTACACAAAAATATGTATTTTCTATGATTTTATCTGGTTTTCAAAGGGTTCTGAGGGTTTTGATAAGGCAAAGAAGGAGTCTTAAACCTTATCAACGAGGTTTCGATGGAGGGGAAAAAGGAAAAATATGAACATGAATAATTTTTGTGGGGAATAAAGGGGTGAAAATGAGGTTAGTTTTGGAAGTGGAAGGAAAGGGAAAATGGTGTTTGCAGCAGTATTTTCTCATGAAATCAGCAAACTTTCTGAGTATAAAAAGGGAATAGCAGCAAAATTTCTGAGTATAAAAAGGGAACAACAGCAAAGATTTGGACAGAGGCATGAGGTATTCAAGAGTCTTTAAGAGATAACACTTTTTAGCAGTAAAATTTTTTCCTTGAAGACTCCAAAAAAAATTTAGCCAACATTTGATATGACAATATTTATAGGTGGCTAACACCTTGACCAAACCCTTAACCTTAACCTTAACCTGAAACTTTACCCTAACCTTACCCTAACGTTAACCTTAACCTTAACCTAACCTTAACCTTAACCTTACCTTAACCTTGACCTCACCCTAAACCTGACCTTAACGTTAACCTTATATTAACCTCAACCTTAACCTAACCTTAAACTTAACTTTACCCTTAACCTTAACCTTAGCCTAACAATAACCTTAACCTTAACCTTAACTTTACCCTTAACCTAACCTTATCTTTAACCTTAACCTAACCCTAACCTTAAATTTACCCTTAACCTAATGTTAACCTTAACCTTATCTTAACCTTAACATAACCTTAACCTTGACTTTACCCTTAACCTTAACCTTAACCTTACCTTAACCTAACCTTAACCTTAACGTAATCTTAAGCTTAACCTTGAATTTACCTTTAACCTTAACCTTAACCTTAACCTAACTAATCCTGTAACCTTAACCTTAAACTAACCTTAATCTTAACCTTAACCTTAAACCTAACTATAACCTTAACCTGACTAAACCCGTAACCTTAACCTTAATCTGACTAAACCCTTATCCATAACTATAACCTAACTCTAACCTTGACCAATCCCTTAACCTTACCCTTAGCCTTAACCTAACTAAACCCATAACCTTAACCTTAACCTTACCCTTAACCTTAACCCTAACCTTACACTTAACCTAACCATAACCTTAACCTTATCTTAACCTTAACCTTAAACTCACCTTAACCTTAACTTTACCCTTAACCTTAACCTTAACCTTAGCCTAACCATAACCTTAACCTTACCCTTAACGTAACCCTAACCTTAAATTTACCCTTAACCTAGCCTCAACCTTAACCGTAACCTAACCCTAACCTTAATTTTACCCTTAACCTAACCTTAACCTTAACCTTAACCTTACCTTAACCTAACATTAACCTTAACTTTAACCTTAACCTTAACCTAATCTTAATCTTATCCTTAACCTAACCTTAACCTTAACCTTAACTTAACCTTAACCTTAATTTCACTAAAGTCGTAACCTTAACCTTAACCTAACTAAACCTGTAACCTTAACCATAACCTTGAAATTAACCTTAACTTTACCCTTAACCTAACCTAACTATAACGTAATCTTAACCTTGACCTTAACTATAACCTAACCTTAACCCTACCCTTACCCTAATCTTAACCTTAACCTAACCTTAACCTTAAGGGTTTGGTCAAGAATAGGGTTAGCCTTAACCCTTACCCTTACCCTTAACTATAACATAACCATAACCTTGACCAAACCCTTAACCTTAACCTGAACCTTACCCTTAACCTTAACTTGACTAAACCCATAACCTTAAATTTAACCTTAACCTTAACCTTAACCTTGCCCTTAACCTTAACCCTAAGCTTACCCTTAACCTTAACCTTAACGTTCCCATAACCCTAACCTTAACCTTAACCTTAACCTAACCCTTAACATTAACCTTAACCTTGACCTTAAACTTAACCTTAACCTTAACATTACCCTCAACCTTAAACTTTACCTTAACTATAACCTAATCCTAATGTTAGGTTAAAGTCAAGGTTAGGTTAAGGGTAAAGTTAAGGTCAAATTTAAAGTTAAGGTTAAAGTTATTGGAAGGTTAAGGTTAAGGTTAAGGTTTGGTCAAGGTTAGGGTAGGTTATGGTGAAGGTCAAGGTTAAGGTTAGGTTAAGGATAATGTTACGTATTTAGTTGGGTTAAGGTTAAGGTTAGGTTAAGGGTAAAGTCAAGTTTAAGGTTATGGTTATGAGAAGGATAAGGTTAAGGTTAAGAGGTTAAGGTTAAGTTAAGGGAAAGTCAAGGTTAAAGTTAGGTTAAGGTTAAGGTTAAGGTTATGGCTTTGGGAATGTTAAGGTTAAGGTTAAGGTTATATTTATGGTCAAGGTTAAGGTTAGGTAAAGGTTAGTGTTAAGGGCAGGATATACTGAAGGTTAAGGTTAAGACCCGTAACCTTAAACCTTAACCTTAACCTTAACCTTAACATAACTATAACCTTACCTTAACCTTAAACTGTTAGGGTGAGGTTAGGGTAAAGGTTCACGTTAAGGTTAAGGTTAAGGGTTTGGTCAAGGTTATGGTTAGGTTATAGTTTAGCTTAAGCTAAGGTTAAGGTTAGGTTATAGTTAAGGTTAAGGTTAAGGTTAAAGTTAGGTTAAGGGTAAATTTAAGGTTATGGTTAAGGTTAAGGTTAAGGATAAGGTGAAGGTTAAGGTTAGGTTAAGGGTAAAGTTAAGGTGAAGGTTAAGATTAAGATTAAGCTTAGGTTAAGGTTAAGGTTAAGGTTAAGGTTAAGGTTAAGGTTATGGGTTAGGTTATAGTAAAGGTTAAGGGTAAGGTTAGGGTTGAGGTTAGGGTAAGGTTAAGATAAGGTTAAGGGTAAGATTAAGGTTAACCAAACCTTATATTAACCATAACCTTAACCTTAACCTTAAACTAACCTTAACTTGACTAAACCCGTAACTCGAACCGTAACCTAACCTTAACCTTGACCTTACCCTTAACCTAACCTTAACCTTAACATTAACATTAACTTTACCCTTAACGTAACTTGAACCTTAACCTTAACCTTACCCTTACTCTTAACCTGAACCTTAACCTGAACCTTTACCCTAACCTTACCCTAACCTTAACCTTAACCGTAACCTTAACCTAACCTTAACCTTAACCTTGACTTTAACCTTAACCATAACCTTAACCTTAACCATAACCTTAAATATAAGGTTAAGGTTATGGGTTAATGTTAAGGGTTTGGTCAAGGTTAGGGTAGATTATAGTTAAGGTCAAAGTTAAGGTCAAGTTAAGGTTACGGTTAAGGTTAAAGTCAAAGTGTAGGATTTGGTAAAGGTTAGGGTTAGGTTAAGGTTAAGGTTAAGTTTATGTTTATGGTGTGGTTAAGGTTAAGGTTATGTTTAGGTTAAGGTTAGGTTAGACTAAGGTTAAGTTTAAGGTTTACAGGTTTAGTCAGGTTAAGGTGAAGGTGAAGGTGAAGGTGAAGGTTAAGGGTAAGGTTAAGTTTAAGGTTAAGGTCAAGGTCAAGGTCAAGGTTAAGGTTAAGGTTAGCATTAGCTTAAGGGTAAGGTTATAGTTAAGGTTAAGGTTAGGTTAATTTAAGGTTAAGGTTAAGGTTCGGTAAGGGTAAGGTTAATGTTAAGGTTATGGTTAAGGTTAGGTTAAGGGTAAAGTTAAGGCTAAGGATAGGTTAAGGTTAATGTTAAGGTTAGGTTAGGGTTAGGTTATAGTTAAGGTCAATGTTAAGGTTAGGTTATAGTTAACTAACCTTGACCTTAACTAGTTCAGGTTAAGGTTAAGGATAAGGGTTTCCTTACCCTTAACCTTAACCTTGACCTTAACTATAACCTAACCCTAACCTTACCCTTATCCTTAACCTAACCTTAACCTTACCCTTAACCTAATCTTAACCCTAACATTAACCTTAACCTTAACCTAACTAATCATGTAATCTTAACCTTACGCTTAACTTTATCTGACCTTGACCTTAACTATAACCTTAACCTTAACTTTACCCTTAACCTTCACTATAACCTAACCATAACGTTGACCAAACCCTTAAACTTAACTGTAACCTTAACCTTACCCTTAACCTTATCTTAACCTTACCATTAATATTATCTTAACCTTTACTTAACCTTAACCCTGAACTTGACCTTAACCGTAGGTTAAGGTTAGGTTTAGGTTATAGTTAAGGTCAAGGTTATTTTACAGTTAGAGGTCTTAACCTTAACCTTCACTATAACTATAATATTAACATAACCTTAACCTTACCCTAACCTTTACCCTAAACTTACCCTTAACCTTAACCTTGACCAAACCCTTAACCTTGACCTTAACCTAACCTTAACCTTGACCTTAACTATAACCTAAACCTAACCTTGACCAAACCCTTAACCTTAACCTTAACCTTACCCTTAACCTTAACTTATCCTTAACCTTAACCATAATCTTAACTGCAGGTTAAGGTTAAGGGTAAGGTTAGGGTAAGATTAATATTAGGTTAAGGGTAAATTTAAGCTTAAGGTTAGGGTTAAGGTTAAGGTTAAGGTTAAGGGTAAGGTTAGGGTTAAGGTTAGGGTAAGGTTAATATTAGGCTAAGGGTAAAGTTAAGGTTAAGGTTAGGGTAAAGGTTGAGGTTAGGGTTACCTTATAGTTAACGTCAAGTTTAAGGTTAAGGGTAAGGTTATAGTTAGGTAAGGGTAAGGTTAAGGTTAATTTTAATGTTAAGGGTAAAGTTAAGGTTAGTTTTATAGTTATGGTAAGGTTAAGGTTAAGGTTAAGTTTAAGGTTTGGTCAAGATTAGGGTTAGGTTATAGTTAAGGTCAAGGATAATTTTACGTTAAGGTTGATGTTAAGGTTAAGGTTAAGGTTAAAGGTAAGGTTAAGGTTAAGGTTATGTTTAAGTTTAAGGTTAAAGTTAAGGTTAAGGTTAAAGGTAAGGTTAAGGTTAAGGTTAAGGTTATGTTTAAGTTTAAGGTTAAGGTTAAGGTTAAGATTAAGGTTAAAGGTAAGGTTAAGGTTAAGGTTATATTTAATTTTAAGGTTAAGGTTAAGGTTAAAGGTAAGGTTAAGGTTATGTTTAAGTTTAAGGTTAAGGTTAAGATTAAGGTTAATGGTAAGGTTAAGGTTAAGGTTATAGTTAATGTTAGGTTATAGTGGAGGTTAAGGTTAAGACCTGTAACCTTAACCTTGACCTTAACCTTGACCATGACCTTAACCTTAACCTTACCGTGAAACTTCACCTTAACCTAACCTTGACCATAACTATAACCTGACCATAACCTTAACCTTTACCTAACCTGAACCTTAACCTTAACCATAATATTAACCTTAACCTTGACCTTAACATTAACCTTAGCCTTAACCTTATCCTTAACCTTATATTACCCTTAACCTTAACTTATCCTTAACCTTAACCTTCACCTTCACCAAACCGTAACCTTAACCTTCACTATAACCTAACCTTAACCTTAACCTTACCCTAACCTTAACCTTAACCTTAACCTTAACCTGACTAAACCCGTAACCTTAACCTTACCTTAACCTAACTTTAACCTTAACCTTAACCTTGACCAAACCCTTAACCTTAACCTTCACATGACTAAACCTGTAACCTTAACCTTCACCTTAACCTGACTAAACCCCTAACCTTAACCTTAACCTTAACCAACTATAACCTTACCCTTAACCTAACTTAACCTTAACCTTGACCTTGACCTTAAACTTACCCTTAACCTTCACCTTAACCTTCACCTTAACCTTAAGCTTAACCTCTCTAAACCTGTAACCTTTGTTGAGCTCCAAAGATGTTCTTTCTTCCACCACATTCCACTCCATTTCCTTTGTCCATTATTAATTACAGGCTCAAATGATCAATATAATTAATTAAAATTTCTTTAAGAATGTATATCATGACTAACTTGCTATGTTTTTATGATTTTGTCATTGTAGTACTTTTTGAACTAGATCTAGCTACAGAATGCAGACATTCTGTAGCTAGTTTCCGATTATGCAGCTGTCTTCATGTCTACGCAGGTTCCAGGTGTCATCTCAAAGAAAAACACATATGGTCGTATTCCACATCATTCCCTCATAATTTTTTGCTCTCCACGAAGTTTGAACAGAATTCTATAGGTGGTTATGCACGTGGGAACTCAAACTAGGAGATAGACTCCTAATAGGACAAGGACAGTCTGAATGTCCTTAATCATATTACGAGACCACCATCAGAGTTCTAGTTTGATTTTAATTTGGAAAGACAATTATCCCTAGGTTATCTCAAGACAGTTATGTAATTTTTTTATAAATATGGCTCGGGAAACCGAGGGACAGGGTTAGATTTTGTGTTTGATTGCTAGATTTCAGAAGTCCGAAAACACTCTGTTTTGAAGTAATTTCTCTTTTAATGAAAAAAAGCATCACCTTATTGAAAGCGTTGAGTTAATCTTGAAGTAGATTTTGCGTGCTACTCCGGTGGTAGAGGGCCCCTACTACCTGAGCAGCTTTGTTCATACGGTTTAGATAAGTATTTTAGTCTCGTTTTTCATTTCTAGCTTAATCAAGTTTCTGAAGTTTATGTTTCATATTTGTTTACATTAATCATCATAGCTAGACTTACTCTTATAAACTCTTCCAAAATATCATCATGATGAATAAGGCATAGCTGTGGTGTTGTATATTTTAGTTGCATTTCCTTTCGAATTTTATGATTTATGCTTGTTTACACTAAGTGTCATAGCTGGTCTTACTCCTACAAACTCTTCCAAAACATCATTAACAATGAATAAGAAACTGCTGTGGTATCTTAGATCCTAGTTGTATTTGCTTTCAAATCTTATGTTTATGTTCAATTGCATTGAATAATACAACCAGACTTGTTTTTACAAACTCTTCCAAAACATCATTCATATTGAACGATATGGGCTGTAGAATTCCATAGACTAGTTGCATGTTAATTTAGTTATAACACTCCGAAGGTTGATTGCATTTAGTTCAACTCTGTCACTACATTTCAAGTTTGATAATGGAATTCTAGTTTAACTCCGTTCACTGTACTTCAAGTAGATTAGTAGCACTCTAGTTCAGTCTCAGTTCATTTTGTTTCAAGAAAAGATTAATGGCATTCTAGTTTAGTTGTAGTCACTGTATTTTAAGATTGATAGACCGCGTTCTAGCCTAGTGTTACCCATTGTATTTCAAGTAGTACTAGTTGTCAAAATTAGTCTCTCGGCCTTCATTATTTACAACTTACTTTTGTTCTGAATTTATATTGATACATCATCACATGAACAGGGGTCAGTAATATCAGTTTAAGGCTTTGATTATTCTGCAAATCTTTTACAAATTCACCTATAGCCTTTTTCCCAAACATTATTCTAGAAAATATCTAAACTTCTGAATAAGGCCTAGTAGTGATAAGTCAAGTTGCAGAATAGGGTAACTTCAGCATCATAGGTTAATCTAGAATAGAAACCTTACTGTGTTACAAATAATCATTTTTTTTGTAATATTCTGAGTTGATTGTTTATTTAGGAGAACTTCATTTACACTTAACTTGTCCATTTCTCAAGCTCTTCCAACACATCTTTAATGAATGAATTGGATAAGTTCAAGCTCATGTTGTGATTTACTTCCTTGCAATGAAGTCATTATTAGGCTTTGCATTTTTTTTTTGCCATCCATAGTTTAGGCTTTGTTCTGTTTTAATATAACCAATAGCTTCTTTTCACCAGCACTTAGTTCTTTCCCTTTTCAAACATAAAACCATAAAACCAAAAACATCATAAAACACTAAACACAACGTAGTGAGAAGCAAATACCTAGGCACATATAGTGCACCACACTTCAGCAGTTTACTAGCCCTGGTTGACAATTAATGAACTCAATTTAGGAACACTAAGTTGAGCACAAACATTTTGGTGCCATTGCCAGGGAAGTGTAACTAGGTATCCTTGTTCCTTAACTCAAAAAAAAAAAAAAAAAAACAATGATATCCGTAGAGAGAGAGACTTAAGGGGTAGATTCATAAGAAGAAAAAGTAGAAGCTTGATTCCTAGAACACCTCTTGTTTCACCCAGACCAAGAGCCAGCACACCTCCAACTCAGACCCACATTCCATCCTTTAATGATCCTAGAATTCCAGAAGACTTAAGATTAGATATTCCATTAGAAATACCTTCCACTTCATCCACTGAACTTGTCTTAGAAGAAGATTCAAGGATCCCTACTAGAGACACAAACTTTTCCACTTCCACAGAAGAATCAACAATGGCAGAAGAAAGGGGAGGAGGAGTCTTTAATGGAGAACACACATTATTTGTAGGGGGTAGAGGTAGAGGTAGAGGAGAAGGAGGTAGAGGTGCAGAAGGAGAAGGAGGTAGAGGAAGAGGTAGAAGAGAAATGGGAAGTTGTTTTGGGTTTCCTATAGTAGATGAAGAAACCAATACAACTATGAAAAACATTTCACCCTCTGTCCTTCCAAAATTCTATGGACTTAAAACTGAAGATCCTGAAACCTTCCTATTTTAATTTGAAGTCCTATGTAGAACTTATGACTACTTACAAGATGCTCAAAAACTTAAACTATTTCCTTCAACATTGAAAGGAGCAGCATTGAAGTCATTTATGAGTTTGATCAACAGTTCTATTAGGACATGGGAAGATATGAAACACTCATTTCTATAGAGGTATTTGGATTATTGTATGTCAATCAATCATAAGGAGGAAGTGTTCAAGATGATACAAAAAGAAGATGAAAACCTGGAAGATTTGTTGGAGAGATTTCATTACAACATCAAAAGAGAAAAAATGGAGAACTTAGATCAAGACACCTTAAAAGCTCTCTTGTTGAAGACAATTAGGGATGAATGGTTGGATATCCTTAACATGATGGGAAAAGGGGATATATCTCAGATCACATTACCTGAAATATCTGAGTTATGTATCAACCTTTCAAGAGGGAAATCCAAAACTATAAAAGGTCCAAGAGACCTTGCTCTTACAAGGGCAAGTAAGCCTGCTTCTGAGACAGTAAGTAGGGCAGAGATAGGGCATATTCTTGATGAATTCAAATCTGACATCTTAGGGAGTCTTAGTGAACAAATAAACACCCTTAAGTTACAAAACAAGCAAAAAGTTGAATCTGATGCCTTAGCAATCTTTTTTCCCAAATGTAGAAAGAAGCATTCCTTGAGAGAATATCCTTTGGATGCAAAAGTTGTAGAGACCTGTGTAATTTGTTCAGAAAAACATGAAACCAAGAGATGTCCTTCACTTCCTGGTCTTAAAGCTATCTTTCAAGAGGAAACTCCTACAAATTCCACAGAATCTCTCAATTTTTTCTCTAGAAGGCCTTGGCAAGGACCTCAAACACAAGGATTCCATGATCAATTGTATAATCAACCTCCACTAAATTGGAATTATTGGCAGCAACCTTGGCCCCAATTTCAAAATCAATCTCAAGCTTGGGCACAAGGAGCAAAAAATCCCTATGGAAGATACTCCCAGTACTATCAATATCCACCATCCTATCCACCATACCCACATTTTTCTCCTCAAAATCCTCAACAAAATCCTCAATAGAATCCTCACAACCCACAACATCAAAATCAACCACTCCTATTACCATTGCCTCAGAAATCAAATCAGTTGCTTGCTCAACCCATAGCAAACCCCAACAATAAAAATCCTCAGAATACATACATGATAGAAGGCAAACAGTTTCCAACTTATTTAATTGCTCCTCTATACCTTAGTGATGTTCAACTTAGGTCTGGAAGAATACTTGAAAAGAGGAAACCTTCTGTGATCATACAAGAACAAGACAACTCTGAGGAAGATTCTCTACAGGAAAATAAAAGTCTTGAAAAAGACACATCTTTTCAGGACCCAAACATTGAAAAACCAAAACAAAAAGAACCAATAATTTCAACTCTTGTATTAGAGCAGCCATCAACATCCACTCTTACACCTCCCTTTCCAGAAAGATTACAAATTGATAGAGGTGTAGAGAAACAAATTATGGTGCCTAATTATGATTTCCTAGATGAGCTCATAAATGTCTGTATTAAGATTCCATTATTACAAGCTATCAAGGAAATTATAATTTTAGCAAAGACAATAAAGGAGTTGAGCATGAAGAAAACAAGAAAAAGAATAAGAGAGACAAAGAAAATTCAACTGGTAGGAAAAATAGTAGATATCATGATGGGTAAGATTGCTATTCCCAAGTATCTAGACCCAGGAAATCCAGTTGTTAAAATTCACATCAATGGAATTGAGATCCAAAACACACTCATTGATTTAGGAGCAGCAATCAATATCATGAGTAGACAAATCATGGATAAAATGAAACTTCCTAATCTTCTCTTTACACCCACATTATTACAATTAGCAGATAGATCTGTATTCAAACCTGATGGGGTAATAGAAGACATTCTAGTGTCCCTAGATTCTTGGGAGTACCCTGTGGATTTCATGATCCTAACTCCTAAGAATAATTTAGGAGGGCATCCTATTATATTAGGAAGACCTTGGTTAGCTACAGCTGATGCTTTCATTAGTTGTAGATCCGGTGATATGTATATCTCTGATGGTATTTCAACTAAGAAATTCACTTTGTATCCTCCAGCAAGGACAATTATAGATTTAGATGATACTCAATGGATAGAGGATGAAGAAGACTTACAACCTCTCTTCACAATTTCAGAAATTAGTGAAGATAGTCAAATTCTAAATACTTTAGAAAAATTTGAATCCTCTTCAGAATACAAACATGAACAATTTCAAGAAGAATCCAACATTAAATTTTTATCATCAAGACAGATGTCTCTTCATTCTATGGATAAATTTGATAGCTCTACAAGTGAGATATTTCTAGGAAAAAATTTAAACATAAACAAGAACCTAGAAAAATCTCAACAAGAAGAGCTAGTCAAGATCTTACAGAGACATTCTTCTGCATATGCATGGGAGTACACTGATATGAAAGGGATAAGCCCCAAGACTTGCACTCATCACATCTACATAGAGGAAAATTTTAAACCAATCAGACAACCTCAAAGACGGATGAATCCAAATCTTAGGGAGATTGTTAAAGAAGAATTGCAGAAATTGTTGAATGTCAACTTTATCTATCCTATTTCGGATATTCAATGGGTTTCTCCTTTGGTAATTGTGCCAAAGAAAAATGGTAAATGGAGGGTATGTATTGACTACCGAGAATTAAACAAAGCTACTCTTAAAGATCATTTTCCCCTACCTTTCATAGATCAGGTGTTAGATACCTTAGCTGGCAAAAAGCACTTCTCATTTCTAGATGGGTTTAGTGGTTATAATAAAATTCAAGTAGCACTTGAGGATCAAGACAAAACCACATTTACATGTCCTTGGGGTACCTATGCTTACCGAGTATTGCAATTTATATTATTCAATGCACCTACAACATTTCAAAGGGCGGTATTAGGATTCTTTTCAGATCTAATACATGATTGTGTAGAGGTATATATGGATGATTTCACAGTTTATGGAAACACATTTGAAAAAGCCTTAGCAAACTTGGAAAAAGTTTTAAAAATATTTAAAGAAGCAAATCTTTCACATAGTCATGAGAAGTGTTTTATGATGTTTACTGAAGGAATTGTTTTAGGACATCACATTTCAAGGGATGGGATTAGAGTTGATGAGTCAAAAGTTGAAGTCATCTCTAACTTATCTATTCCAAGTTGTCAAAAATATGTTAGGAGTTTTCTAGGATTTAGAGGATATTATCGAAGATTTATAGAAAACTTCACCAAGATAGCATCTCCACTCTTCAAATTACTTACCAAAGACTATGAATTCAAATGGAATTTTGATTGCCAGTTAGCCTTTGAGACCCTGAAAACAAAAATTTCTAAAGCACCTATTTTAAGGGGACCTAACTAGAAGTTACCTTTTCATATTTCAACAGATGCCTCAGATACAGCTCTAGGAGAAGTATTGGGACAAAAAGACCTGATTCCTTATGCCATCTACTATACCAATAAAAATTTGACTCCTTCAGATTTAAACTATATGGTAAATGAAAAAGAGTTTTTAGCTGTTGTTCATGCCATAAACAAATTCAGACACTATATAACAGGCTATGAAACTTTTGTTCACACAGATCATTATGCAATTAGATACATAATGAAAAAATCAATTACTAATGGCAGAGTCATAAGATGGTTATTGCTTTTACAAGAATTCAACATTACCATTCTAGATAGGCTTGGAAAACAAAACACAGTAGTTGATTTCCTATCTAGAATCCAAAACATCAAAGATGACACTCCAGTTGAAGATCAATTTCCTGATGAATATCTTTTTGCAATTTCTACTCAGACTCCTTGGTTTGCTGACATTGCTAATTATTTAGTTTTAGGGAATTTTCCTTCAATAATGAATGCAAGAAACAAAAGGAAAATCATTTATGACAGTGCAAAATATTCATGGGTTGCTAATGAGTTGTACAAGACAGGTCCAGATTTTTTCATTAGGAGATATGTTCGGGAAGATGAGATGCCTGAGATTCTCAAAGCATGTCATGCTGAACCTTGTGGCAGACACTTTTCTAATAATAGGACAGCTTATAAGGTCCTTTATTTAGGATACTATTGGCCATCCCTTTTTAAATATGCTAAAGAGTATGCCAAAAGGTGTGACAGTTTCCAAAGGGTAGGGAAACCTTCTACTTCAGGTGAGATGCCATTACAACCTCAGGTACATATTGAACCTTTTGAAAAATGGGCTTTGGATTTTGTAGGACCCATTAGTCCTCCATCAAGACAAAAGAAATATATATTATTTTGCACTGATTATGTTACCAAATGGGTAGAGGCCAAGCCATTACTTTTTTCTACTGAAGCATCTGTAGTTAATTTTCTTTTTGAGGATATTTTTATTCGTTTTGGTGTCCCAAGGGAAATTTTTACAGATCAAGGAGTTCAATTCACATCAAGGCTAGTGGAACAAATGATGGAGAGGTACAGAATCAGCACAGAAAATCTACTCCCTATCATCCACAAGCAAATGTTCAAGTGAAATCTACTAATAAGGTCATTGAAGGGATCCTAACAAAGACTGTTCATTTACATAGAAGAGATTGGGCAGATAGGCTTCCCGAAGCCTTATGAGCCTATAGAACTACATGGAGAAGCACAACAGGTCATACTCCTTACGAAATTGTTTATGGAAAGCAAGTTTTGTTTCCCATAGAGTTGCAGATTCAAACTTTCAAAATGGCAGTTCAGCTAGGACTTGATCTAACAGAGGCACAAAAGCACAGATTGGAGCAGATTAATGAATTGGATGAGATCAGACAAGATGCAGTTCAGAAAACAAGTATAGTCCAATAGCAAAGGATTAGATGGCATGATAAGTACATCAAGGAAAATAAGTTCAAAGAAGGTGACTGGGCTCTCTTGTTTGATTCAAAGTTCAAAGATTTTCAAGGTAAATTCCAAACACATTGGCTTGGGCCATATGAAATTGTGAAATTTTTTGACAATGGGGCAATAAAAATCAGGACAATAGATGAAGAAGAGGTCACTTTTCTTGTGAATGGTCATAGATTGAAGCTGTATCATATGCCACTTTCAAGAGAAGAATTTGTTAAGAAATTCCAGGAAAACAGTGATGTGAAGTTAATGAAGAGGAATCTTTCTTCTTCATCAACTTAATTGAATTTTCTGAAATCATTTTATTGAAAAAAATAAATAAATAATAAAGTATAAACATGAAAACCAATCACTGATTGACATGTTTATACAGAAAAGGTGGAGTGAAAATCAGAATCTTTCTGACACTCTAGCTTTTCAAATCCGTTATTTCTGCAAGCAGTTATTACAAAATCATAAGCGCAAATCCATTTCACTTATGACCCATCTCACTTCATTCATCCACAATCCATTTCATTCACTCATCTACAATTCATTCATTTCACTCCATAGTCCACCTCATTTCCATCCCAGATTTTTAAGTTTGATGTTTTACTGCAATTGAATAATACATATCATGAATTGCAGGCCACTTCTCATACTTCACTCCATTTCATAAGTTGTGATCCATTCCACTCCATTATTCACTTCATTCATATTCCATTACACCATATTTTATTATCCATCTTCACTCATTCCATACAACATTCCATTCATGCTCCAAACCATTCCATTTCATTTTTCAAGTCTTCTACAGGTACATTCTGCAATCAGTTAGACATTCTACAGCTAGTCAGACATTCTGCAGCCAGACAGACATTCTGCAACCAGAGATCCTGAAAGCACTGTCCAGTAATCACCTGATCTGTAATAAAATGATCCTTCATATCCATGACAACAAGCAAAATCAAGGGAGTTATGAAGACTCAAAAAGTAATGATTTTCAGGGGAGAACAAAGCATATAAATATCGCAAAAATCAGAGGAAAGGAAAAAGTAAAAGTTCTGATTATAATGACATATCATGAAAAATTTTAGTATAGTTAAGTTATGAATAATTCAAAAAGTTGTTTTAATTAATTTTGTTGATCATGCCTAAAAAACCTCCCGTAGAAACTTTGGATAAAACTCCTTCTATTCCACCATTTCAAATCCCATATCCGATCATCATTTAAAAATCTAAACAGTTAAAGTGATGAATTGATTGGATTAGTCACGTCACTAGGCCAAAGAATTTAATGATGATTTTGAATTCATTACAAAATATCTTTGTGGTCTTTTCTTCCGTGATATCTTTCAACTCATATACATCATCCTCACCTCATTATGTTCATTCCATAATCACTCCATATCATTCTTTCCTGTAGCCAACTCTTAACCATTTCATTCTGTAAAATAGAGGAAACATCTGTGGGGCAAAAACATCTCTGTAACAGCCATTGTCACCGTGAACAGAGGAGCAACAATTTGAAGGTTGGAAAGAGAAGTTATGGGTCTCATAGTGAGGACCGAACCGGTTGGAACTAAGTACTTGGAAGGTTATCCTCAAATAAGAGAAGTGTTACAACAAGCAGGGCGGTTGCAATTATTTGAAAAATTCAGTGGTTTTCACAAAGAGGTGACTAAAACATTTTCACGGTCCTTCAATGGAGCTGAGGTCAAGATAGGAGATATTAAATTCACCATTACAGAAGCCTCCATTGCAGAAGCAACGAAATTTCATAGAAAAGGAGAAAGGTGGTTCAAGAATAGAGAATTTCATAACGAGTCATGGAAGCAGATACTCAAGTCACCAAGTATGGATGTTTCCATTTTTAAAAAGGGTACCCCTAGCTCCGCACTAAAGAACAAATGGAGGAACATGTTGCTTATCTTGCAAAAATTCATCACTTGTGAAGGGAGATATGGTACCTTCTATGTTTATCATATTCGGTTGATAATGCATTTCTTAGAAGAAGAACTAAATTTTCCCTTTTTCTTGCTTCATAGTTTAAAGAAAATGGCCTCAAGTGTTCAAAAGAGAGTTCAATTTCTAGAAACGACCTTATACCACCATGGTTTAATCAAAATTTTGATTGAACATCATTTGAGAAAAATGGGAGATAATTGGGAAGAGTTCTTAGTGAGAAATCACTTTGAAGAACCCAAGGAACCTCCACCTGAAGACAAACCTACAAAAAGAAGCAGAAGATGGAAAACATCCAAAATTGAAACTGGTAAAACAATACAAGAAGGCAGTGAAGAAATGATTTCTAAGAAATTGGCTTAGATTAGGAAGCAGCTTAAGAAGAGAGGATAATAAGAAAATTTGCCAGAGAGAAAGGAGAAGGACCATCTCAACCAAGACAGAGCCACGGAATTAGAGGGATACTAAAGAAAAAAAAGTTTAGACAAACTGGAGTCATAAAAATAGAGGATGAAGAAACACCTACTGAGGAGGATTTTGATGAAGGAGCTCCTGAAATAGACCCAGCACAACAATAAATTTACAACTATGTTGAGACATTAGAGAAAAGAGCTTCAGAAAGTAGAGACAGAACTCCTAGTCCACCAAAATCTACAGTTGATATCCTAAGGAGAGATAAATATGAGTTAGAAATACTCAACAGGCATATCAAAAATGAGAATGAAATTCTGAGAGAGCAGGTTAAACTGAAAACTGATATGAATTCAACTATGTCTCTACAAATGCAAAAGTTGTACAAGACCAGTGAAAATTTGAAGAAGAAAAATAAAAAGTTAACCAGGGCACTCACAAATTTGAGATTCAATTTAGTCATAAGGAAGCCCAAAAGGCCTTTGACTACCAGACAAAGCAGAAGAAGAGGGTTGGATGTCCTTGCAGAGGTCTCAGAGTTCATGGAATAGTTGCATGAGGACATGCAAGAACTTAGCAGTGGGGGTATGTTGAGCTCCAAATATGTTCTTTCTTCCACCACATTCCACTCCATTTCCTTTGTCCATTATTAATTACAGGCTCAAATGATCAATAGAATTAATTAAAATTGCTTTAAGAATGTATATCATGACTAACTTGCTATGTTTTTATGATTTTGTCATTGTAGTACTTTTTGAACTAGATCTAGCTACAGAATGCAGACATTTTGTAGCTAGTTGACGATTCTACAGCTGTCTTCATGTCTACGCAGGTTCCAGGTGTCATCTCAGAGAAAAAAACATATGGTCATATTAAAAATCATTCCCTCATCATTTGTTTCTCTCCACGAAGTTTGAATGGAATTCTGTAGGTGGTTATGCACGTGGGAACTCAAACTAGGAGATAGAATCCTAATAGGACAAGGACAGTGCAGATGTCCTTAATCATATGACGAGACCACCATCAGAGTTCTAGTTTGATTTTAATTTGGAAATACAATTATCCCTAGGTTATCTCAAGACAGTTATGTAATTTTGTTATAAATATGGCTCGGGAAAGCGAGGGACAAGGTTAGATTTTGTGTTTGACTGCTAGATGTCAGAAGTCCGAAAACACTCTGTTTTGAGATAATTTCTCTTTTAATGAAAGAAGCATAATTTTATTGAAAGCACTGAGTCAATATTGAAGTAGATTTTGCGTCCTAATCCAGTGGTAGAGGGCTGCTGCTACTTGAGCAGCTTTGTTCATACAGTTTAGATAAGTATTTTAGTCTCATTTTTCATTTCTAGCTTAAGCAAGTTTCTGAAGTTTATGTTTCATACTTGTTTACATTAATCATCATAGCTAGACTTAATATTATAAACTCTTCCAAAATATCATCATGATGAATAAGGCATAGTTGTGGTGTTGTAGATTTTAGTTGCATTTCCTTTCGAATTTTATGATTTATGCTTGTTTACACTAAGTGTCATAGTCGGTCTTACTCCTACAAACTCTTCCAAAAAATCATTAACAATGAATAAGAAATAGCTGTTGTATCTTAGATCCTAGTTGTATTTTCTTTCAAATCTTATGTTTATGTTCAATTGCAATGAATAATACAGCCAGACTTGTTTTTACAAACTCTTCCAAAATATCATTCATATTGAACGAGATGGGCTGTAGAATTCCATAGACTAGCTGCATGTTAATTTAGTTATAACACTCCGGAGGTTGATTGCATTTAGTTTAGCTCTGTCACTACATTTCAAGTTTGATAATGGCATTCTAGTTTAACTCTGTTCACTGTACTTCAAGTAGATTAGTAGCACTCTAGTTCAGTCTCAGTTCATTTTGTTTCAAGAAAAGATTAATGGCATTCTAGTTTAGTTGTAGTCATTGTATTTTAAGATTGATAGACCGCGTTCTAGCTTAGTGTTATCCATTGTATTTCATGTAGTACTAGTTGTCAAAATTAGTCTCTCGGCCTTCATTATTTACAACTTACTTTTGTTCTAAATTTATATTGATACATCATCACATGAACAGGGGTCAGTAATATCAGTTTAAGGCTTTGATTATTCTGCAAATCTTTTACAAATTCACCTATAGCCTTTTTCCCAAACTTTGTTCTAGAAAATCTCTAAACTTCTGAATAAGGCCTAGTAGTGATAAGTCAAGTTGCAGAATAGGGTAACTTCAGCATCATAGGTTAATCTAGAATAGAAACCTTACTATGTTACAAATAATCATTTTTTTTGTAATATTGTGAGTTGATTGTTTATTTAGGAGAACTTCATTTACACTTAACTTGTCCATTTCTCAAGCTCTTCCAACACATCTTTAATGAATGAATTGGATAAGTTCAAGCTCATGTTGTGATTTACTTCCTTGCAATGAAGTCATTATCAAGCTGTGCATTTGTTGTTTGCCATCCATAGTTTAGGCTTTGTTCTGTTTAATATAACCAATAGCTTCTTTTCACCAGCACTTAGTTCTTTCCCTTTTCAAACATAAAACGATAAAACCAAAAACATCGTAAAACACTAAACACAACGTAGTGAGAAACAAATACCTAGGCACATATAGTGCACCACACTTCAACAATTTACTAGCCCTGGTTGACAATTAATGAACTCAATTTAGGAACACTAAGTTGAGCAAAAACAACCCTAACCTTACCCTTAACCTTAACCTAAACCTTAACCTTAAGCTTAATGTTGAGGAGGTAAATCCCCTCTGCGGAAAGAGGCGATCCCTACTAGCCCAGCAGGGGTCTAGCAACAATCAAACAATGTTATGACGCAAGCTCCTAGTTACGAATGAAAATACTAGGAATAGAAGCCTACCTGGATTCCAACGCTATGATCTGAAGAAGAAGCGTCCCCAAGGCTCGCCCAAGAGAGATCACAATCCCTCCACGATCTCCGCTGATGAAGACCTTCATTCAGGGTAAACGAATGACATACAAGCATAAAATCCAAGACACGTAACTAAACACGCTCAAAAGGATGCCATGCGCATTAACATGATGGAAAAACGAGTGGAACCATAATCATAATCATCTATTAAATAATAAACGAAGAGAGCAACCAAGTTCTGACGTCGCGGTCTTCTTCGGATGGGTCTCCAGTCGTTCACGTTTCGCAAAGCTCGCCAAGGAAAGGGAAAACCTCTCCGAAGTCTCTTGACAATGGTCTCCTTACTTGAGTCAGCCTTAAGGGAAAGAGAGGATTCTTTACAACACAAAGGCTCTTGGGAATATGGAGATTCAGAGCTTAGGCACTTCAAGACTAGCTTGCCATGGGATTGAGCAGGCTTTTATAGATGGGGAAGGAGGGAGTTGGGATCCCTATTATTATGGGATTGGCCCTATCAACAAGGAAGGTTCCATGGGAGGTGGCAAAACCACTTCCCTTCCATAGAATTCTCACAGCCAAACCTCCCAACTCAATATAGGCAATGGTTTGTGAGTTTGTTGGAACTCAAATTCCGCCATATTTATTTAAAAAACAGTCCCTAAGTTGGGTGGCGCGACTACTTCTCTATGACAGAGTGCCAGTTGGCGCGACCTCTTTGCAGGATTTTCCCCATTGGCGCGAGTACTGAACTGCCTGCCCACGCCAATGCCAAAAGGGATGTTTTTCATGATTTTTGCAAGGAGATGTCTCAAGGGCAAATGAAGCTCATGCTTAGAGGAATGCATTGATGATGTTTTCAAGGCATGACAATGTTCACATGTCACAAAATGGGTCCTCCATTGTGCGGGACGGGGAATGGTAGGGACGGTGACAAATTACTGTGTAACAGATGCCCCCTAAAGTATGAGGCCCGAGAGAGAGAGGGGTGAAATGCTTTACGAGAACATGTTCAACTGAAGGCCCGCCGTCGTAAAACCTGCGCAGAAAGATACAACTGATATCTCAAGTACATGATGTATATGTGGTATGGACGCAGCCATCCGAAACAGAGTATGCTATAATCCGGATCCAGGGTATGGGCGCAGCCATCCAACTAAGATCAAACAAATAGACTCAGGTATGGTCGCAGCCATCCAATCAGTGAGTCATGTACATAATGATAATAATCCACAATCGTAGCCTGGATTACAACAGACACAATCCAGGGTCTTGCGCTCCATCTCGACCCAACAAAGTACAAGTTCATGCATGTGAATATGTGAGCTGAAGTCGAACATGCAAGAACATCGTCGGATTACCAGCCAATGATGAAAGCTGTTAACCGACGCGAGAGAAACCACCAATAATGACAATGGTCCCCAAGGTACTACAGGTACAATCTACGGCGTGCGAATAAATGAACTGACGTCGAACACCCGCAGAATCACTCGATCGGAGGTCAATGATGTAAACCTCTCGTCGAATGCGACGAACCTGCCATTGAGGCATGCAGGCTCCAAGGTACCAGAAGGAGTCTCTAGACCAACTTCCTGGATAATGAGTTGATGTCGACAGGAAGTGACCTCGATCGAAGGTGGGCCATAATGATTCCCACATCATCGACACGAGACAGAGGAACATGATGTTTTGTTGTGAATCAGGATCGTATGAGGAACAGAGGAAGGTTGATATTTGCAGAGGCCAACTTCTCTTGAACACATGAACGGCACGACAGTGGACTTGGCAGTATTTGACATCAACGGATCAGAGGTCATGGTGACGAGGCAGTGAAAAGATGAGAGGTCAAAAGAGATTACCCAAACCCATGGAGGCAAAGTGAAGCAACGAGATGAGATGTCCCCAACCCGACACGAATGCAGACAAGTGCCATGTTCAAGAGCGACATACTGCCGACGACAACGACGATGGTTCCATTTTTTCCCCCACCATTTCTGGCGAGTACCCCAATTATTTTTGATAATCAAGCTTGAAGGGGATAGCATATGCTTGTGATATAAGTCCGCCCTTCGGGCGAATCCATCCTAGTGCATTTAACGAGTCCTAGGAAGGAGGAACTCGGAGAACGTCATTTTGACTAGATCCGATGTCATCAGGGTTTAACGAGTCTGACAAAGGAAGAACTCGGCGTCTTTTCAGGTTTAGAGAGTTTGAAAAGACAGCGGAAAAGAAAACTCCACAGGTCGCTTTTCGTAAATAGTTCCCCAGATCCGAAAAGGTAGAAAACAATATCCGGGAAAACCTCCTAGTCGCGATAGGCTAGGGTATTCCTTTTTCGTAATCGATCCAGCCCAGCCCGAAAAAGGGTTAAACCTATACTGGGTGAATGTCGATTCGTGTCCATTTTAACGAGATCGAAACGACAAGGGCCTCGGCGATCTTTTCATATTTAGAGAGTCAGAAAAGAGCTGAAAGATGACTCCAGAGTGACTTTTTCGTGTATTTACCGAGTCCGAAAAAGTATAAAATACAACTCGTTTCCATCATTTAAGTCGCAAAAACCTACTGCTGCACATACCAAGCAAGCGTAAAAATCCATTTTCGACATAACATATGCAAATATTTGATAAAAATAACTTTTAAAACTCATTTAACGTCGAAAAAGTTATAAATATGTCAAATTGGTAAAAATAAAATTACTTTTACTATTTACCTTGGTGGAAAGCAACAGTGGTCCATTTGGAGCAGAAACTTCTGACGGTGATTGCGACAAATCCAATCGACCATTCAGCTCCTCGTCTGTCATAGGTAAGAGGCGCTCTTTTGCTCTTCATTTTCATTCATTTTTTAATAGCTTTCCCTTAAAAATCAGTTATGTGTGGCCATTTTTAGAATTTTAGGGCTGCGCCCATTGGCGCGGGTATCGGGCACGGACCCGCGCCAATGAGCTCTTTTTTATAAAGGGCTCGCGCCATGTGGCGCGACTGTTCACAAAACAGCCGCGCCAGCGGCCGAACCTCAAATTTCGCCCAAAATTCTGACATTTAGACCGAATTGCATGGAATTTGAAGCTCATCAAAGATCTAACTAAGGGTTTTTGACCATGTGAATGCAGATAATCACTCAAAATGGCAATCGAATGGAAGGAACGAGAGCATGGAGAAGAGGATGAACAGGCCATGCAAAGCCAAGCTTGCATGAATGCACTTAGAAACTATGGATTGAAAAATTTCTTCCTCACACCATGTTTACGAGCTCAGCCCGAGCTCCTCCAATATTTAATCAGTATCTGGGACGAACATGAACAGGTGTTCAGGTTACGAGACCAGGTGTTAGAACTGGAGGTCACCGATGTTTATTTCATCACTGGATTGTCCCGCAGAGGTCCAATCCCTGTATTGACTGGAAGCAGACCATCTGGGGAAAATATGGAAGAAGTAATGGCACGGGTGTGCCGAGGGGCACAAACAGGATCAGGAAGCAAGAAGGTGGATATCCACACCATCCCTGATCTAGCACTGAGAGTAGTTCTCCATACCATTACGCGGGCTGCTGGATCGCAGGCTCTGCACGAGGCCACGAAGACCCAACTCCTGCTGGCCTTAGAATGCATGGGTCCCTTACTGTTCAACTGGGTAGAAGCAGTAACTATCAATATGAAAAGGCAGCTCACAAAGTGCAAATAGGGGAAACTGAAGCAGTTCGGTTATGGTTCCATCTTGGTATCGTTCATTCCGGAACGTTTACCAATCTTCCAGGGCCAAGGGGCCGCAGTGGGGAGTCCGATACCACGAGAGCCAAGAATGGCTCGCTGGGCAGCATTGATGCCCAGATCTGGAGGTGGCCAACAGATGTCCTGGAGGCCAGAGTTTTTTAGGTGGTTACGGCGCCAGCTGATTGTCGTGGAAGACTGGCCCTATGCAGGAACTGACTTTACTCGGGACCCAGATCTCCCACTACCAGAAGGAGATGACTGGGACGAGGAGCTGGGTAAGACCTCATATTTTTTATTTTATGTTTATATGTTTTTTTGTTAATACACATTCGTCTTAACACAATTATATATGCATGTAGATGTAGGACCTGAGAGACCAGCCAGGATGTCTCCAATCTCCCGGAGGACACAACTCGCCCCTGAGATCCAGGGAGAAGGCACCGGAGGAGATGAACTGATCTAGAACCTCGAGGGTATTTCCCACGGGATCCCAGACTATGCCCGGCTAGCAGACGTACCGATGGCATACCATCACCACACGGTGGGAGTTCCGAATCGGATCCACTGAATCCTGAGGCACCTAGTGCGTGCAGTCACGTGCTATCATGAGCACCACGCGGATTAGTCCTTAGGATTTATACCACACCTATTTTTTGAGAGACATAGCGTCTCCGGATGTACTAAGACGATTATGTATATTTTTTGAGTTTTATGTGACACACTCTATGTAAACATTTCGATATCTATATATATACATATCTATTTCTGGATGAGTCATTCTTTACATGTGATGATGATTTATAAATTGCGCAAATGTCTGTCTAATACCAAATTTGCTACTGCATCTGTTAATGTATTCAAATGCCTGGGTATATGATGATATGTAATGTAGTAAAAATTCCTTTCCAGTAATCTAATACGCAAATAAAGACGTAAGATGGACGGGTTCCTTACTGAATAGTGTCCGTTCAGTTGTAACACTACAAGTTGAGAATCTAGGTACACGAGCAATTCACGGATACCAAGGTTTACTGCCTCGGTTAATAATTCCAACACGGCACTATATTCCGGGATGTTGTTCGTGGTACATCCTAGACACACACCTTGCAGGTCAATCAACTCACCAGCAGGATCGTAGATTACCCAGGCTGCGGAAGACAGATTCCTGGTACTGCGGGAGGCACCATCCGCGAAACCAACAAATGGATGAATAGACATCTGCACAACCAGGAAGACCCGATCAGCAGAAAGATGTTTACAAATCACACCACACCATGCACACAAATGACAATCACACACCTATGTACACACACCACACCAAGAAATCACTTCAGGCATAGTACTTTTTGAGGTACAGCCCATTTCTGGGTTGTGCCAGCGGAACTCCTTCGTAATATATAAGCTCGTAGGCCCCATTTTTAAAAACGCGCTTTACTATATAGGGCCCGTGCCACATAGGCTGGAGCTTACCAGCTCCAAGCTTATCATGTGCCTGATCGTACAAGAGGACGAGGTCTCCTTCAATGAAAGAACGGGGAGAAACAGATTGATCAAAATGAGTTTTGACCCTCTTCTTTTGTGCTTCGATGATCAAAGCAGCTAGACGATGGGTTTCATCCAACCATTTGAGATACAAAAGATGTTCTTCCTCAGGAGAAGTATCTAGTAAGAGCTCCACAG
This sequence comes from Pinus albicaulis, assembly GCA_034641835.2. Lineage (NCBI taxonomy): Eukaryota > Viridiplantae > Streptophyta > Pinopsida > Pinales > Pinaceae > Pinus > Pinus albicaulis. The sequence continues at coordinate 282,775 of JAXQQM020070571.1, read as the reverse complement.
CTAATTTAAGCGAAGGAATTTCACATTCAACCGGCAGAGTAGCTTCCAGACCGTACACCAATTGGAATGGTGTGAATCCGATTGCACTCTTAGCAGATGTTCGGTATGCCCAGAGAGCTGAGAACAGTTGGAGATGCCAACTGGATTTATGAATCCCAACTGTTCGCTGAAGCATAGTGACCAAAACCTTGTTCACCGCTTCAACCTGACCATTCGCTTGAGGGTAGTATGGTGTTGAGTTGTCGTGACGCAAGCCCAACGTTGAAGTCAGCTCCGCCATCATGTAATTGCGGAAATGAGTACCGTGATCAGTGACGATGGCTTGAGGAACCCCGAACCATGCAATAACGTGGTTGAATATAAATCGAGCAGCCGTTTTCCCATCAGCAGCTAGTGTAGGCATCGCCTCGGCCCACTTAGTGAAGTAGTCGATGGCGACAATGATATACGCATGCCCCCCGGCCAAGTGAGGGTTACACGTCATAAAATCCACGCCCCATTTCGCAAAAGGGCCTACGGTAATAATGGGATGCAGTGGCAACGGCGGCACGCGCATCTTGCACTGAAAAATATGGCATGGATGACATTTATGGACTGCAGTGATACAATCCTTGAATATGGAAGGCCAGAAATAACCTACCCGTAGAATCTTCTGGGCAGTAGCATACCCAGACATATGCCCGCCACAGGCGCCACTATGACAGTCATTTAAGACTTTCTCAGCCTCTTCTAAGGTAAGGCATCGTCAGAGTACCGAATCTACTCCAATACGATATAAGGTATCTCCTACTATACGGTAGGGTTGGGACTGGTGCCGAATCCGACGGCGGGCAGTTTTATCGAACTCAGACCGAAAAGTCGCGTAATGGTATCGAGAACTACTCTCAGTGCTAGATCAGGGATAGTGTGAATATCCACCTTCTTGCTTCCTGATCCTGTTTGTGCCCCTCGGCACACCCGTGCCATTACTTCTTCCATCTTTTCCCCAGATGGTCTCCAGCTCAGTCACTGGCTGTGATCGGACCTCTCACAGGACAATCCAAAGGATGAAACAACATCGGTGACCCCCAAGGTGACCACGTGGTCTCAATAACCGAACACCCATTCCCGTTCGTCCCGTATACCTGGGACAACACCGGAGGAGCCCTGGGCCGAGCTCGTAAACATGGTGAGAGGAAACTTTTTCAACTACGTCACATTCATGCAAGCTTGGCTTGCATGGCTTCGTTCACTCTCTTCTCTCGTGCTCTCGTTCTTTCCATTCGATTTCCATTTTGAGTGATTATCTCCGTATTCACATGGTCAAAAACCCCGCGTATTCATGAGCTTCAAATTCCATGCAATTTGGTCTAAATGTCGACCTTGGGCAAATTTTTTTATGGAGGTTCGGCCACCGGGCGCGAGCCCTTTGTATAAAAGAGCTCATTGGCGCGGGTCCATGCCCGATACCCGCGCCAATGGGCGCAACCCTAAAATTTTAGAAGTGGCCACATAGAACTGATTTTCAAGGGAAAATTATTAAAAAATGAATGAAAATAAAGAGCAAAGGAGCGCCTCTTACCTGTGACAGACGAGAAGCTGAATGGTCAACTGGATTTGTCGCAATCACCGTCAGAAGTTTCTGCTCCAAATGGACCACTGTTGCTTTCCACCAAGGTAAATAGTAAAAGTAATTTTATTTTTACCAATTTGACATATTTATAACTTTTTCGACGTTAAATGAGTTTTAAAAGTTATTTTTATCAAATATTTTCATATGTTATGTCGAAAATGGATTTTACGCTTGCTTGGTATGTGCAGCAGCAGGTTTTTGCGACTTTAACGATGGAAACGAGTTGTATTTTATACTTTTTCGGACTCGGTAAATACACGAAAAAGTCACTTCGGAGTCATCTTTCAGCTCTTTTCTGACTCTCTAAACATGAAAAGATTGTCGAGGCCCTTGTCGTTTCGATCTCGTTAAATTGGACACGAATCGACATCTACCCAGTATACGTTTACCCTTTTTTCGGGCTAGGATGGATTGATTATGAAAAAGGAATACCCTAGCCTATCGCGACTAGGAGGTTTTCTCGGATATTGTTTTCTACCTTTTCAGATCTGAGGAACTATCTACGAAAAGGGACCTGTGGAGTTTACTTTTCTGCTGTATTTTCAAACTCTCTAAACATGAAAAGACGCGGAGTTCTCCCTTTGTCAGACTCGTTAAACCCTGATGACATCGGATCCAGTCGAAATGACGTTCTCCGAGTTCCTCCTTCCTAGGACTCGTTAAATGCACTAGGATGGATTCGCCCGAAGGGCGGACTTATATTACAAGCATATGCTATCCCCTTCAAGCTTGTTATCAAAAATAATTGGGGTACTCGCCAGAAATGATGGGGGAAAAATGGAACCATCGTCGTTGTCGTCGGCAGTATGTCGCTCTTGAACATGGCACTTGTCTGCATTCGTGTCGGGTTGGGGACATCTCATCTCGCTGCTTCACTTTGCCTCCGTGGGTTTGGGTAATCTCTTTTGACCTCTCATCTGTTCACTGCCTCGTCGCTATGACCTCTGATCCGTTGATGTCAAATACTGCCAAGTCCATTGTCGTGCCGTTCATGTGTTCAAGAGAAGTTGGCCTCTGCAAATATCAACCTTCCTCTGTTTCTCATACGATCCCGATTCACAACAAAAACATCATGTTCCTCTGTCTCGTGTCGATGATGTGGGAATCATTATGGCCCACCTTCGATCAAGGTCACTTCCTGTCGACATCAACTCATTATCCGGGAAGTTGGTCTAGAGACTCCTTATGGTACCTTGGAGCCTGCATGCCTCAATGGCAGGTTCGTCGCATTCGACAAGAGGTTTACATCATTGGCCTCCGATCGAGTGATTCTGCGGGTGTTCGACATCAACTCATTTATTCGCACGCCGTAGATTTTACCTGTAGTACCTTGAGGACCATTGTCATTATTGGTGGTTTCTCTCGCGTCTGTTAACAGCTTTCATCATTGGCTGGTAATCAGACGATGTTCTTGCATGTTCGACATCAGCTCACATATTCACATGCTTGAACTTGTACCTGTTTGGGTCGAGATGGAGCGCAAGACCCTGGATTGTGTCTGTTGTAATCCAGGCTGCGATTGTGGATTATTATCATTATGTACATGACTCACTGATTGGATGGCTGCGACCATACCTGAGTCTATTTATTTGATCTTAGTTGGATGGCTGCGCCCATACCCTGGATCCGGATTATAGCATACTCTGTTTCGGATGGCTGCGTCCATACCACATATACATCATGTACTTGAGATATCAGTTGTATCTTTCTGCGCAGGTTTTCCGACGGCGGGCCTTCGGTTGAACATGTTCTCGTAAAGCATTTCACCCCTCTCTCTCTCGGGCCTCATACTTTAGGGGGCATCGGTTACACAGTAATTTGTCACCGTCCCTACCATTCCCCGTCCCGCACAATGGAGGACCCATTTTGTGACCTGTGAACATTGTCATGCCTTGAAAACATCATCAATGCATTCCTCTAAGCATGAGCTTCAATTTCCCTAAAGACATCTCCTTGCAAAAAACCATAAAAACATCTCCTTTTGCATTGGCGCGGGCAGACAGTTCACCACTCGCGCCAATGGGGAAAATCCTACAAAGAGGCCGCGCCAACTGGCGCTCTGTCCCAGAGCAGTAGTCACGCCAGCCAATTTAAGGAGTGTTTTTTAAATAAAGATGGCAGAAGTTGTTTTTCAACAAACTCAGAAACCATTGCTTATCTTGAGTTGGGAGGTTTGGCTGCGGGAGTTCTATGGAAGGGAAGTGGTTTTGCCACCTCCCATGGAACCTTCCTTGTTGATAGGGCCAATCCCACAATAATAGGGATCCCAACTCCCTCCTTCCCCATCTATAAAAGCCTGCTCAATCCCATGGAAAGCTAGTCTTGAAGTGCCTAAGCTTTGAATCTCCATATTCCCAAGAGCCTTTGTGCTGTAAAGAATTCTCTCTTTCCCTTAAGGCCGACTCAAGTAAGGAGACCATTGTCGAGAGACTCTGGAGAGGTTTTCCCTTTCCTTGGCGAGCTTTGCGAGACGTGGACGACCGGAGACCCGTCCGAAGGAGATCGCGACGTCAGAACTTGGTTGTAATCTCTCTTCGTTTATTATTTAATAGATGATTATGATTATGGTTCCACTCTGTTTTCCATCATGTTAATGTGAGTAACATCCTTTCTGACTGATGTTTAGTTACGTATGCTGGTTTCTATGCTTGTATCTGTTCGTTTCTTCCATGTGCAGGTGTTCATCCGCGGAGATCGTGGAGGGATTGTGATCTGCCGGGGCTGAGGAATGGGGACGCTTCTTCTTCAGATCATAGCGTTGGAATCCAGGTAGGCTTCTATTCCTAGTCTTTTCATTCGTAACTAGGAGCTTGCGTCATAACATTGTTTGATTGTTGCTAGACCCTTGCTGGGCTAGTAGGGATCGCCTCTGTCCGCAGAGGGGATTTACCTCCTTAACAATTTGGCGACTCCGCTGGGGATCAAACCGAGAATCTCTGGTTTCGCAGACACTATGATGTCACCGTACCAAGGATCTTGAGTACTGATAAGAAAAAGCGCTTCATCTGGTATATGGTCTTCAGAGTGTGAGGGAATAGAGTCTGTAGGGAGAGAACATATCAGATCCGCGAAGACCAGTGATTTAGTTGACTTGGCAGTGGTGAACTCCAAGTCAAACTCCTGCAGGATCACGATCCATTTGGAGTACTTGCCCCCTAGTAATTGTCTAGAAAGAATATACGTCATAGGGTTGCAGTCTGAAACCGCTGTTATCGTGCGCAAAAGGATGTAATGGCGAAAGCGTTGTACGGCGTGTACTGCTACTAAAGCCAACTTCTCAACATGTACATAACGCGTTTCCGGGTCAAGAAGGTTCCGAGAGAGGTAATAAACAACATGTTCATCACCGTTATCGTCATCCTGCACCAAGACCATGGCGATGGTGCTAAATGCGGCGGCTAGATACAAAGTAAAGTCGCGGTGGTAGTCTGGAGGATGAAGCAATGGAGCATTGACTAGCAATGTCTTCAGCTTCTCAAAGGATTCCTGAGCAATTTCATCCCAGTGAAAGGGAACATTCTGCTTTAACAAACGAGTGAATCCTTTGGCCACCTCGGCATAATTCGGGATAAAGCGCCTAAGAAAATTTGCTTTCCCTTGCAGACTCTATAACTGATACAGGGAGGAGGGTGATGGGAGATTTACTATGGCCTCGACCTTTAGAGGGTCAAGGCAAATTCCGTCTTTCGAGACTATAAAGCCTAAAAGATGGCCAGAATCAACACAGAAGACGTACTTATGAGGATTGAGCCTGAAATTGTAGCGTCTGCAATGAAGAAATATCTGGCGAAGATGCTCAGGATGGTCCTCTCGCTTACCCGAATGGGCTGGCAAGTCGTCCAGATAGGACTGAACGATATGGCAAATGTCATGAAAAGCTTAGGACATCGCACGCTGAAACGTGGCGCCAGCGTTCTTTAAGCCGAACGGGAGTTTTTTGTACGCGAAAGTGCCCCACGGATAGATTAATGTGGTCTTATGTTGATCCCCAGGTGCGATATTGATCTAGTTATAACCTGAGAAACCGTCCATTAAGGAATAGATCTCACTCCCGGCACATTCTTCGATGATTTGGTCGATAAACGGAGTGGGATAATTATCCTTAGGACAGGCACGATTGATATCGCGATAATCCACACAGACTCGAATTGTACCCTGCTTTTTATCGACAGGGACAATATTGGAGACCCATTCTGTAAGGGGGATAGGATAAATAAAACCCGCATTCAGAAGTTTTTCAACTTCTGCCTTGATAGCGGCGGCTTTCCGAGGATGCATGGGACGTAAGCGTTGGGGCACGAGTTTCGCACCTGGATAGGTTGGAATCTCGTGCACGACAATACTAGGATCAATTCCCGGCATTTCCTCGTAAGACCATGCGAAAACATCTCTGAATTCTTTGAAAAGCTCAGTATAGACTTGAATCTCCTCGAGAGAACAAGTCACACCCACATGAATGTTCTCAACAATCCCCGGTTTAACGGAGATGTTGATTGGAACAGTTTGAGTAATGTTACTCAGATTACCCTCCGAAAAGACCTCGTGCGTCAAGATCGGTGTTTGAAGAGGAGGGGAAGGAACCTGAGTAGCATAGCGCTCGAGACAGTTAGTCATTGCCCCCAAGCTAGGCATAAACGAGGAACGATGATGCCCATCGCCCCAGGGTAGCTCCTCCAGAGACATAGTTTCAATGATAGCCTCATCCGAGGGAAAAGTCTCTCTAAGAGGATCAGGCGAATCAGCCTGACCAAGCCAGGGGGATTGTGAGTAGACGTCAAGAGCCATGCTCATCGGAGCATGCTGAGGAGGTGGAGGGTCCGATGCAGCAACAATCTCACAGTAGCTGATCTCTACTGGCGTTAAAGGCATGGATCCTCCAAACTCATATACCTGCTCAGGTGTAGGAATCAGCCAGGGGTCATCAGTCCCGGACAACATGTTGACTTGAGCGGTATTCGGTGGCGGCGCAGGGAAAATACCCATGAGGACTGGGTCTTTGAAGAGACCAGGTCCTATGCTGTCTGGGGGATTCGGAATTTGATCCACATACGGCACGTTGTTCTCAGAGCTAGAGGTAAAAAATGACAACTGATCTACCGTGACAATCTTGCCCTCGTGAGGGAACTTAATGAATCGAAAGACGGTAGACGGCACGCAGAGCATGGCATGGGTCCAGCTGCGGCCAAGAAGTATATTTTAGTTGAGTTTAGCGTCAACCACTTCTACTTCCACGTTGACAGTTTTTCCCTGTAATGTGATCGCAAGACTCTCGAGAACTCCCAGGGGTTTAGATTCCCGACCATCAAATGCCTCAAGGGCATTGGGAGATGACGACAAGGCTGGAGAGCTGATGGCCTTCCAGCAAGCGGAGGACATAACGCAGGTAGATGCACCCTCATCTACGATGGCCCTATGAACGTTCAAACCGTTAATCCCGACTTGAATGACCAAAGTGATTTGATGTGGAAGCCGGGGAGTAAAATTCTCCAGATCGAAGGTGAGAAGGCTTGAGTCGGCGGGATCGATACCACCGATTGCAGACAGTAAAGCCTTCCGTTGTGAAGGAAAACTTTGAAGAACCTCAAGTGCAGACATAGCACATGGCGCTTGTGCCAGATCCTCAACAATGCTGTAATGTTGAGCGGCACGATCATTTGGATTATAAGAGGATATTCGAAGAACACCCTTGGGAGGTGGTTTCACAACGGGTTCGGGAGTCGGCTTCTCGATTTCATTGTAATCCTTCGACCGCGTAGTGATAGTGATAGGTGCATTAGTCTTCATAATGAAAACCTGAGACCCAAACGGTGCAGATGGTGACGCCTGTTCGACCATCTGGGTCTGCTGAGATGGAAATGGCTCTTTTAAAATAGCTGGAGTCCCTTTAGAGCCTTTAAGAAGTTGACTAACCTCAGACTGTCGTGGACAATCCTTGGTGTAATGGTCACCTTCACAGATGAGGCAAGGGAATTTCGGCTTACGTTGGGAGCCATCCTCAGTTCGAGATTTAGATTCCGATTTCGGGGCATCAGATTTTGATTTGCCTTTGCCCTTCTTCTTCCCCTTGGAGGATTTGTCCACAGGATTGGCCTAGACGGCATTCACCTCCGCGGTTTTACCAGAATCAGATGAGGCGGGATTAGCAGAGGTATTTTTGGAAGAATTAGCCTTATGCTTCCCATTCGAAGACTTCTTCGAATTTTGAGAGACGGAACCAATGACACCATCCACCGTAGGGGTAGGCGGAGCCTTAGTGGTTCTGGGCCGTGGAGCATCAGTCAAGATGTCATAAAGTGTACCAGACTGCGAATAGACAAGATCCAGGTACTGGGCACGCGCGATAGCTTGTTCCTCCGTCACACACGCTCCCATCGCGATATCCTGAGTGATTTTATTCACAAAGGAGGTGGTGAACCAGTGAGTCAAAATCTGATCAGGTATGTGAAACTTGATCAGTCGACGACGGCGCCGCCACTCATGAATGTGATTTGAGATGTGAGTGGCCTTGTCCTTCTTCAGGGAAGTCAGGAGGTGCGTCCCGGCCTCATACCGGACCGGTAACTGGAAGTGCGTGAGGAAAGCCATGGCTAACGAGTTGAAATCTTGAAAAATACCACGGGATAGCTCTATGTACCACTTAGCAGCAGCTCCTGTTAAAGTACGCTGGAAAAGACGCAAACGGATCGAATCTTCGACCCAAGAGTTAGACGAACACCAGAGGTGATACGTCATCACATGCGCCTGAGGGTCTTCGCCAGCTTTGCCCCCAAACTTGGGACAATCACCTGGTATCTTGGTGGGAACCGGAGGCCAATATGGATTATGTGAAATCGGATCATTCGTCAATTTTGAAATTTCCGGCAGTTCCAAGGTAGCCAGGAACGGCAATGGAGGGTTAACTGCCATGCCAGTCCCAGGATGAGGTCCGGTACCCATGTTCCACGATGGTTGTGAATATCCCTGCCCCCATGGGTTCTGTCCCGTAGGATTCTGACCGTAGGGGGCATAGTTCGTATAACCAGATTGATTTGGATTCTGGTAACCATAGTGCGGGGCTTGATAACCAGGGTTCGGGCCCTGATTAGGCATCTGCCCCATATAAGCAGCATTTGGATTTGGCTGCTGAGCATAGGTAGAACCGGGTGGAGGAGGATAATACTGAGAGCCTCTAGGGTGGTTATATTTCGCGGAGACCGACCAGAGAATAATAACCACTCGAGGATGAGTAGGCTGTCGATAAGTGAACCTTGCGAGCTCGGTACGTAGGCGCAACTACGATTTGGTCGCTACATCGAATGAACAAAGGCCGAGCGTAGTGAACGAATGAGAGGGCTACCTCAAATGAACAAAGCTGACCCGACCGAGAGGGTCGGTCGAATGACCAAGTCGTCTTGACAAACAAAGCGGCGCCGGTTCACAAAGGACCTCGTTCAGAAGTGAGCCCTGTGTTGTACCGGATGGGTCACTGCCTCTGGGACAGAACAGACCTGTGTGCTTTGCCGGAAACCAACATTCTAGCGAACCAGATGGTCCAAGCCGATATGTAACGTTAGAAACAATAGGATATTGGTGCCACTCTGCAAAGAAGGCCGGATTTTCCCCCCGACCATAGCTCTGGTCTTGCTGGATACCTTACCAGGCCGAGCAAAGGACTGTTATACATAATATGGTCCTTGCAGATTGTACAATGGCCCTTGCTGGCCCGCAGGGTAGCCTTGGATGGGCTGTCCCTGTGGGTTATATAGATAGCCAGGTTGGCCCGCAGGTTGGCCTTGGAAGGGCTGTCCCTGCGGGTTATAAGCCTAGTTGTACGGTAAACCTTGAGCATACAGATAAGACTCAGAATCAGGAAGGCGCAAAACCTCCCCGTGCTCATCATACTGACCTGGGAAAGCATACACGGAAGTGCCATCCTGTGCATAGTGCAAAAAGAAAGATCGGTAAGGATCTTGGGGAAACTGTCCAGCTTCGGCGTTCGGCTGTTGCAAAGACAACCGATACTCCTCCGAAGAGATATTCTCCGGTATAGCAGTAGCTAGATAAACATCTTCAGGAGTTGGCCCAGCCCTGGTAGTAGATGCTGAGACAACAGAAGAAGAGGCAGCCACACAAACAGTGGGCCGAAAGGGAACAGAAGTGACGGGCGTCGAAGGGGACACCCCGGGTGTGGTGACAGCTGGCCTCGAAGCAGGAGATGATATTCCCATAGAGGCTGCAGCTGAAATGATCTGACCCAGAGATCTGTATCCCTGTGGTAAAGAAGGACTGGCTGATGACATGGTAGCCAGTTCAGAGTCGTCTCCCTCAAACAATCTACGCGGGATGCGCTGATAGTCTTCACTAGGAATTTCCTCACCAGAATCACTCATGGTTGATCCTTCCATTAAATCACGCAAAAGATGGCGAGGAATAGGAGGAAAAACAACAGCAAAAAATGATGAACCCGATGTAAGAGAAAGGAAATCAGCTCCTATTCTCAATTCAGACACAGGGTCCGAAAAGGGCCAATTGAACTCAACTGGTCCTCCAAAGGGTTGCTCGGCGAGAACCGGTCCCCCGTTAGGAAACTCGGAAACAACAGGCTGCTGTGGTTCAACAGAAGGCTCAGAAGCTTCTGAAGAATCGTCCGTGTAAGGACTACCAGTAGACGAAACCGATGGTTCCGCCACCGTGGCAAAAGACTAAAAAAAAAGGGCACACACACACACGGGCTGAAAATGAATTAAGACACACGCTCAAACGGTCAACAAGCAACGTCTAAATAGGTGTGAAATCATGGGCGATTAATTTTACCACATTGGAAAATAAGAAATCCTACCGTTTCATGTTTCAAGAGTCGAGAAATGATAAAAAGATGACTCTATCTCTTTCAGAGTTGACACAAGCGTGAAAGGACAAGCGTCAACAGATTTTCCCTTTTCAAGTTTAGGGAGTCCGAAAAGACCAAATGACTCGCTCAGAAAAACTAGGCACAAAGGGTGTACCAAATAACCGTGAACTGCAATATACACCTTGGTTTCAAAATGAAAGAGAAATCAACCAAGGACTTTCCGTACATGCAGACAGTCTCCCAGAATGCTGTGTCCGGTGTATCATGGGTATAAGGCAGCAGACTCGGCTTCCTACGGATAAAGGATAGCAACCTAGTGGGGTCTCCCTTTATATACGCGACGGTACGGGGAGCACAAGTCCGTACTAGTGCTGTCTAAAGCCAAAAGGTGAACGACAGCTACTAGGTTTAAAGACGCCGAAACACGTCTCTAGCCTAGACCTCTAAATGTGTTTCGTTAAGTTCCAATGCTGCCTTAGGTTTATTGAATAAATTTTACAGTTGATCTTCAATTAAGTTGCAATTTTCAGGCCCTATCGTATGTAGTGTCTCGAAAGACTCCTAAATGCAAAGCTATATGCCACAGTCCAACATTTCGTTCGATGAAAACTAGTTAGAGAAGAGTTGAGAGCTTTTACACAAACGAAATGAACGAAAGACAAACAATGAGATCTCTAATGCAACTAATGAAATTGAAAACTTTTCATTCAAAACACTAATGACTAGCGATATGGAAAAGATCACAATTTGCACTAATTAACAAAAGAAAAAGATATTTTTTTGATTTTCAATGATTAATAGCTAATATGCACTAAACAAACTTGAAAACAAATGGAACGACTTGAGAAACGATTTCAAGAGAGCGAAACGAACAAATTTCACTCAACAATACAAGCAATCAGATCCCCAAATCGACCAAAGTCTCTCAAAACGAAGAAAAGACTCAAAAGCTTCCAATGGACCGTTTGATCTAGGTCCAAGGCAAGACCAAACGAATTTCGAATGAAGGAATGAACAATCACCCAAAAATCGCAACAAAACAATGAACAACTACTTGGAGGATGCGGAGAATCAATCAGATAGTTGACAGGACAATCAAAACACCAAAATTCCCAAGGAGGGCTTGATACACTAAGCCACTAGATGCTCTAGGGCTTAAAACATGAAATAGGTAGATAAAAGCAAAAAACCAAAGGACAGATGTGAATTCCCAGTCAAACAGGACTCCAACACACTCAGGCAGTCGAAAAATCAAGAAGAAAAACATTGATCAAATTCAGAGAGCTCAAAAATGAGGAAACTCAAAAATCTTACAGGGGTGGCGCGACTGTAAGGGTGAAACTGGTGCCAGAAAGCAATTAGCGCGGGCTGGACAAAGGCAACGTGCGCCAATTGGCGTGAATGTCGGGTTAAAAACCGCGCCAGTCAAGTTTCTCAGCCAAAAATTAAAAACAAGCTACTCCAGAAGCAGACCAATGCAAGCTAAGCAAACCAAGAAGCAAAAACAGTGAAAGAACCCAACCCAGAAGGTTCATCAAGCAAGGAAAAACATAAAATAATCAAAGCGAGACAACACAAACGAGACAGTGAAATCTGGACGATCTCCCCAGTGGAGTCGCCAAATTGTTGAGGAGGTAAATCCCCTCTGCGGACAGAGGCGATCCCTACTAGCCCAGCAGGGGTCTAGCAACAATCAAACAACGTTATGACGCAAGCTCCTAGTTACGAATGAAAAGACTAGGAATAGAAGCCTACCTGGATTCCAACGCTATGATCTGAAGAAGAAACGTCCCCGTTCCTCAGCCCCGGCAGATCACAATCCCTCCACGATCTCCGCGGATGAACACCTGCACATGGAAGAAACGAACAGATACAAGCATAAAATCCGGCACACGTAACTAAACATCAGTCAGAAAGGATGTTACTCGCATTAACATGATGGAAAACGGAGTGGAACCATAATCATAATCATCTATTAAATAATAAATGAAGAGAGATTACAACCAAGTTCTGACGTCGCGGTCTCCTTCGGATGGGTCTCCAGTCGTCCACATCTCGCAAAGCTCGCCAAGGAAAGGGAAAACCTCTCTGGAGTCTCTCGACAATGGTCTCCTTACTTGAGTCGGCCTTAAGGGAAAGAGAGGATTCTTTACAGCACAAAGGCTCTTGGGAATATGGAGATTCAAAGCTTAGGCACTTCAAGACCAGCTTGCCATGGATTTGAGCAGGCTTTTATAGATGGGGAAGGAGGGAGTTGGGATCCCTATTATTATGGGATTGGCCCTATCAACAAGGAAGGTTCCATGGGAGGTGGCAAAACCACTTCCCCTCCATAGAACTCCCGCAGCCAAATCTCCCAACTCAAGATAGGCAATGGTTTGTGAGTTTGTTGGAACTCAACTTCCGCCATATTTATTTAAAAAACAGTCCCTAAATTGGGTGGCGCGACTACTGCTCTATGACAGAGCGCCAGTTGGCGCGACCTCTTTGCAGGATTTTCCCCATTGGCGCGAGTACTGAACTGCCTGCCCGCGCCAATGCAAAAAGGGATGTTTTTCATGATTTTTGCAAGGATATGTCTCAAGGGCAAATAAAGCTCATGCTTAGAGGAATGCATTGATGATGTTTTCAAGGCATGACAATGTTCACAGGTCACAAAATGGGTCCTCCATTGTGCGGGACGGGGAATGGTAGGGACGGTGACAAATTACTGTGTAACACTTAACCTAACCTTAACCTTAACTAAAACCTAACCCTAACCTTAACCAAAGCCTTAACCTTAACCTTAACCTAACCTTAACCTTAACCTAACCTTAACCTTGACTTTACCCTTAACCTAACCTTAACCTTAACCTAACCTTAACCTTAACTTTACCTTAACCTAACTTTAACCTTAACCTTAACCCTATCTTAACCTTAACATAACCTTAACCTTAACCTAATTATAACCTTACCTTAACCTAACTTAACCTTAACCTTAACGTTAACTTTAATTTTACCCTAACCTAAAGTTAATAATAGGGTTAGGTTAAGGTTAAGGTTAGGTTAGGTTAAGGGTAAGGTTAAGTTTAAGGGTAAGGTTAAGGTTAAGGTTAGGTCAAGGATAAGGTTAAGGTTAAGATTAGGTTAAGGTTACGGTTAATGTTAAGGTTAAGGTTGATGTTAAGGGTCTGGTCGAGGTGGTTAAGGTTATGTTTAAGGTTAAGGTTAAGGTTGGGGTTAAGGTTACGGTTAGGTTAAGGTTAAGATAAGGATAAGGTTAAGGTTAAGGTTACATTATGTTTAAGCTTAAGGTTAAGGTTAAGGTTACGGTTAAGGTTAGGGTTAGGTTTAAGTTAAGTTGAGTATAAGGTTAAGGTTAAGGTTAAGGTTAAGTTAAGGTCAAGGTTAGGCTAATGTTAACTTAAGGGTAAATTCAACCTGTAACCTTAACCTTAACCTTCACTATAGACTAACCCTAACCTTCACCAAACCCTTAACCTTAACTATAACCTAACCTTAACCTTAACCAAACCCTTAACCTTAACCTTAAATTTACGCTGAACTTAAACTTAACCTTAACCTTAAACTTACTTATTCTAACTTAACCTTAACCTTGACCTTGACCTTAATCTTAACCTTAACCTTACCCTGACCTTAACGGTTTAGTCAGGTTAAGGTTAAGGTTAAGGGTTTGGTCAAGGTTAGGGTTAGGTTAAGGTTAAGGGTGAAGGTTAAGGTTAAGGTTACGTTAAGGGTAAAGTTAGGGTTAAGGTTAGGGGAAGGTCAAGGTTAAAGTCAAGGCTAGGTGAATGTTAAGGGTAAGGTTAGGGTAAGGTTAAGGTTAAGGTCAAGGTCAAGGTTAAGGTTAAGTTAGGCTAAGAAAATGTTAAGGTTACGGTTAGGTTACAGTTAAGGTTAAGGTTAGGTTAAGGTTAAGATTAGGTTAAGGGTAAATTTAAGTTTAAGGTTAGGTTAAAGTCAGGGTTAAGGTTAGGTTAAGGGTAAAGTCAAGGTTAAGGTTAGGTTAAGGGTAAATTCAAGGTTAAGGTGAAGGTTAAGGGTAATTTTAAGGTTAAGGTTACGAGTTTAGTCAGGTTACAGTTAAGGTTAAGGGTTTGGTTAAGGTTAGGGTTACGTTAACGTTAAGTTTAAGGTTAGGTTAAGGTTAAGCGTAAGATAAGGTTAAGGTTAAGGTTAAGGTTAAGATAACCTTAAGGTTAAGGTTGAGATAATGTTAAGGTTAATGTTAAGGGTAAGATAATGTTAAGGTTATGGTTAGGTCAAGGTTAAGGTTAAGGTTAAGATTAAGGATAAGTTAAGGTTAAGGTTAAGATAAGGTTAAGGTTAGGGTGAAGGTTAAGATTAGGTTAAGGGTAAAGTCAAACCTTAACCTTAACCTTCCTCTAACCTTAACCCTAACCTTAACCTTAACGTGACAATTAGCCTAACCTTAACTATAACCTTAACCTTAACTTTACCCTTAACCTAACCTTAACCTTACCCTAAGCATAACCTTAACTTTATACTTAACCTAATCTTAATATTAACCTAACCTTAACCTTGACTTTATCCTTAACCTAGCCTTAACCTTACCTTAACCTTTAACTAACCCTAACCTTAACCTTAACCATAACATTAACCTTAAAATTAACCTTAACCTAACCTTAACCTTGACCTTAACTATAACCTAACTCTAACCTTGACCAAACCCTTAACCTTAACCTTACCCTTAACCTTAACTTATCCTTAACCTTAACCTTAACCATAATCTTAACCTCAGGCTACGGTTAAGTATAAGGGTAAAGGTTAAGGGTAAAGGTTAAGGGTAAAGGTTAAGGTTAAGGTTAAGAGTTTGGTCAAGGTTAGAGTTAGGTTATAGTTAAAGTCAAGGTTAAGGTTAAGGTTAAGGTTAAGGTCTTGGTTAAGGTTAAGGTCAAGGTTAAGGTTAAGGTTAGGTTAAGGTTAAGGTTGAAGGTTAAGGTTAAGGTTAGGTTAAGGTTAAGGTTGAAGGTGAAGATCAAGATTAAGGTTAAGGTTAAGGTTAAGGTTAGGTTTTAATGAAGGTTAAGGTTAACCTTAACCTTAACCTTGAACTTACCCTTAATGTTAACCTTAACCTAACCTTAACCTTTAATTTACCCATAACTTAACCTTAACCTTCACTATAACATAACCCTAACCTTGACCAAACCCTTATCCTTAACCTTAATCTTACCCTTAACCTTAACATTAACCTTACTAAACTTGTAACCTTAACCTTAACCTCAACTATAACCTAACCCTAACCTTGACAAAACCCTAACCTTAACCCTAACCTTAACCTTAAATTTACCATAAACCTAAGCTTAAACTTAACTATACCCTTAAACTAATCTTAACCTTAAACTAAACTTAACCTTACCCTTAACCTTAACCTTAACTTAACCTAACCTTAACCTTAACCTTAACTATAACCTAACACTAACCTTGTCCAAATCCTTAACCTTAACCTTATCTTAACCTTATCCTAACCTTAAAATTAACCTTAACCTAACTATAACCTTACCCTTAACCTTAAACTTGACCTTAACTATAACCTAATCCTATCCTTGACCAAACCCTTAACCTTAACCTTAACCTCAACCTTCACCTTACCCCCTTAACCTTAACCTTAAACTAATCTTAACCTTAACTAAAACCTAACCCTAACATAAACCAAACCCTTAACCTTAACCCTGACCTTAACCTAACCTTAACCTTAACCTTAACGTAACTATAACCTTACCCTTAACCTTAACCTTGACATTAATTATAACCTAACCCGAACCTGGACCAAACCCTTAACCTTAACCTTAACCTGACTAAACCTATAACCTTACCCTTAACTTTAACCAAACCTTAACCTTGACTTTACCCTTAACGTAACCTTAAACTTAACCTAACCCTTAACCTTCACCAAACCCTTAACGTTAACCTTAACCTTAACTTTACCCTTAACCTAATCTTAGCTTTAACCTAAGCTTAACCTTCACTTTACCATTAACGTAACCTTAACCTTGACCTTAACCTAAGGTTAGGATTATTGTTTAGGTTAATGTTAAGTCAAGGGATTAGTTATTTAGGTTGATTAGACAGGTTTTTTTGATAGGTGGAAGTTAAGGTTAAGGTTAGGTGTAGGTTATAGCTAAGGTTAAGGTTAGGTTAAGGGTAAGATAAGATTAAGGTTAAGGCTAGGTTATAGTAAAGGTTAAGGTTAAGATAAGGTTAAGGTTAAGGTTATGGGTTTGGTTAAGGTTACGATTAGGTTATAGTGAAATTCAAGGTTAACATTAGGTTATAGTGAAGGTTAAGATTAAGGTTATGGTTAAGGTTAAAGTTAAGGTTAGATAAAGGTTAAGGTTAAGGTTAATGTTAAGGATTTGGTCAAGGTTAGGGTTAAGGGTTTGGTCAAGGTTAGGGCTAGGTTAAGGTTAAGGTTAGGTTAAGGTTAAGGGTTTTGGAAGGTTAAGGTTAAGGTCAAGGTTAAGTTAAGGTTAAGGTTAAGCTTAGGTTAAGGTTAAGATTAAGGGTTTAGTTAAGGTTAAGGTTAAGGTTAATGTTAAGGGTTTCGTCAAGGGTAGGGTTAAGGTTAAGGCTAAGGATAAGTTAAGGTTAAGGGTAAGATAAGGTTAAGGTTCAGTTTAAGGTTAGGTTAAGGGTAAAGTCAAGGTTAAGGTTAGGTTAAGGTTAAATTTAAGGTTAAGGTTAAGGTTTGGTAAAAGTTAGGGTTAGGTTATAGTTAAGGTTATGATAAGGTTAAGCTTAAGCTTAAGTTAAGTTAAGGTTAAGGTTAAGGTTTGGTTAAGTTTAGATTAAGATTAAGATTAGGTTAAGGGTAAAGTTAAGGTTATGGTTAGGGTAAGGTTAGGGTTAAGGTTAGGGGAAGGTTAAGGTTAAGGTTAGGTTAAGGGTAAAGTAAAGGTTAAGATTAGGTTAAAGGTAAGGGTTTGGTTAGGGGAAGGTTAAGGTTAAGGTTAAGTTTAGGGGAAGGTTAAGGTTAAGGCTAAGGGTTTGGTCAAGGTTAAGGTTAAGGTTAATGTTAGGGTTAGGTTAAGTTTAAGCTTAAGGTTAAGGTAAATCTTATGGTTAAGGTTAAGATTAGGTTAAGGTTAGGTTAAGGTTAAGATAAGGTTAGGTTAAGGTTAAGGGAGAAGGTTAAGGGTAAGGTTAAGGTTAAGGTTAGGTTAAGGTCAAGGTTAAGGCTAAGTTAGGTTAAGGTTAGGTTAAGGGTAAAGTCAAGGTTAGGGTTAAATTTAAGGTTAATGTTAAGGGTAAGGTCAAGGTTAAGGTTACAGGTCTTAACCTTAACCTTCACTATAATTGTTTAGTCAATTCAGTGTCATGAATTGATAGAATAAATTATCAACCAGGGCTTGTAAACTGATGAGGTATAGTTGCACCGTATTTCCCTAAATATTCGTATTCTTATTTCATTGTTTTCAGTATTTTGTTGATTTTTTTGAGTTTTTTTATGTTTAGGTTTTAGTATTCTATTCTATGTTCAAAAGGTGATATCAAATCTATGACAAAAAGGAATGAAAATAAAACCATAGACTCAAAATAGAGTGTAATTGTAAATTATGTCCCTAATCAGGAAAATGATGAAAAACAAAGCATTCTAATCTATGGATGTCCTAGCTTGCAAATAACCATAAATGTAACTCAAGACATTATATTTCAAACTGATCCTTTTAGTTAGAGGTTTGTTGGAATAGTTTGTGGAAGAGATTGAACTCCAATGTGATGAGGATCTTAAAAACAGATAGCAACTTAGAATATTTTTGTGCAATCCTATTCATATAATAGAGATATTTTGGAACAGCTTGAGAAGAAAATTGCTACAATATGCTAAGGATATCCTATGAATATTTGAACTACTTATGACATTACAGCTAGATCTCATTCATCAGCTAGAGATTTATTAGAAGAGTTTATTGAAGGAGACTAGATATAACGAAATAAGGATCTTCTAAACAACAAGTAAGCCGCAGTATTACAATTAGGCCTTTTCTGTGATTTAGATATTTGTTGGAACAGTTTTGAGAAAATATTGTTTATAACAATATGAGGATCTTCTATCTAATTGCAGAATAGAAAATGCTAATTAACTCAACATAATACAACCAAATCTCATTCACATAATAGTGATATGTTGGAAAATATTTTTAAGAAAAATAATGGCTGTAGGATACTGAGGATCTCTTAATCTAAATGACAGAGCTAAAGTGTTGGTAACTCAAGATGTCACAACTAAATCCATTCACTAAATAGAGATATGTTGGAAAAGCTTTAAGAAAAGACTAATTATAACATCATGAGGATCTGTTAGTTAAACAAATAGTGCAAGACATGATACTAAAAGATATAAATTTAGAAAATTGTCTAAGTGAGAAACATAAAAACACAAAATAAAAATCTACTTATTTAGAAAGCATGTAGAAGCCTCCTTAGATAGTAGGGGCCCTCTTCTATCAATTTGGCATGAAAAATATTTAACTCCTCAAGTTTGTCTTCAACACAGCATCAAAGTTATGCTTCTTCTTATTAGCAAAAATACTTCGAAACAGAGTATCACAGCCTTGGAAAAATAAAAGTTAACTTGTGTTTCTCAGTCTCACCGAGCTAAATTTATAGGCAATTACATAACTGATATTGAATGAAAGTAGGCACAGGTGTATTCTAAAGTCAAAATCAAACTAAAACTCTTTTTTAGGACTTGTGATTTACTGAAAGTAAATCAAGAGTCCTTATCCTTATAGAAATCTACTTCTCGGACTTTTGGTTTGACCACGTACATAAGCATATCTAGTTTTTGATTCAGCCTTCGTGGATGACAAGGAACGATGTAAGAAAGATTTAGAATATAACCATATACTCCTTTTCTTCAGATGACACCTGTAATATGTTCACACAACAAAATGGCTACAGAATGTGTAACCGGCTATAGAATGGCTACATTCTGTAGCTAAAACTGCTAAGAAATCATTAAGACAACAAAACCACAAAAGTACAACAAGTTAGTCATTGCATGTATTCCTTGAGTGATTTTAATCATCTTATTGATATTTAGGTCTATAAAATGGAAAAATTAATGATAAGATGAAATGGAATTTGGCAAAGGAGAATAGGGCTCAACATACCCGCACTGCAAAAATTTTGCATATCCTCATGCAATTTCATTCCATTTGTACTGATACTTCTGCAAGAACATCTAACCTTTTTTTTTTCTGCTTCTTGTGGTGGTTTCTTGTGGTGGTTAATGCCATCCTAGGTTTTCTTATGAGTATCTTGAACTTCAGGTTAATGAGTGTCGTGTTCAATTTCTTGTTCCTTTTCTTCAACTTCATGTTTGCTTTATATAATCCTTCCATTTTCTAAGAGAGAGTACTGTTAATGCTACCTTTTAATTTAACATGTTCCCTTTGAATGTCATTTTCATTTTTAATATGGTTATTCAGTATCTCCAATTCATAATTGTCTCTTCTTAATTTTTCAATTGGATGTTCTTGTAGACTGGGGGATATTTCTCTATTTTCTGAGGCTTTTCTTTCTAATGATTCCACATGGTCATAAAATTGTTGCTGAGCTGGGTCTACATCTGGGGTTCTTCTACCAGAGTTTTCTTCATATTGGTATACAAGAGATCTGTCAACTGGGGTCTGAACTGGAACTTCTTGTTTTTCAATGTTTATGATTTCAGTTCCTTTAATACATATATTTTTCATCATGCCCTTAAGCCTAGAGCTTCTTCTCAATTTGGGTAGATTTTCATCTTTTACATTCTCTTATTCAACACATTCATTTGTTAATTCCTCCTTCCTTTTATTCCTAAGTTGTTTCCTAATTTTTACCATTTTTTCAGAGATTATTTCATCACTGTCTTCCTCTGTTGATATATTAGGCCCCATTTCAACAGTTTTAACATATTTTCCTCTCCTACTTCTTCTCACAGGTTTTTATTTAGACAATGTTTCTCTAGGTTCCTCAAAATGGTTCCTTAGGATGAATTCATCCCAATTATCTCCTATATTCTTCAAATGAAACTCAATTAACATTTTAATTAAGCCATGATAATGTAAGGTAGTCTCTAAGAACTGAAGCCTTTTCTGGACATTTGAAGACATCCTTTTCAAAATATTAAGTAGGAAAAATGGTAGATTTATTTCTTCATCTAGAAAATTCATCATGAGCCTAATGTGATAAACATACAAAGTGCCAAATCTGCCTTCACAGGTTATGAAATTTTGTAAAATTAATAGCATATTCCTCCATTTATTCTTCAATGCTGAACTAGGAATACCTTTCTTAAACACTGGAGTGTCCATACCTGGGTTTTTAAACATTTGTCTCCAAGCCTCATTATGAAATTATTTGTTTTTAAACCAACGCTCTCCCTATCTTGGAAACTCTATTGCTTCTGCTATGAATGCCTCTGTGATGGTGAATTTGATATCCCCAATCTCCACTTCTTCTCCATTGAATGATCTGGCAAATGAATTTGTGATTTCTTTATGAAATCCATTAAACTTCTCTATAAAGCTCAGCCATCCAGCCTGTTGCAATAACCCTTTAATCTTAGGGTATCCTTCCAAATACTTAGTTCCAATTGGCTCTGACCTTACAAAAAGCCCAATTTCTTCTTGATGAAAATTTCTTTTTTTCTATGGCTTCAATTCACTACTATGTTCCTGTTCTTAAAGAAAAAGCAACTGTGAAGGGTTGTCTTGCCCTAAAATGACTTCTCTATAGATGATGATTTGGGTACGGAAGGAAATAACAGTAAGTGGATGTGAACAGAACAGGTTAGTGGTAAATCATAAGGATAATTGGGTATAAGAGTTTGATATGGGATGAATGACCGCAAAGAAATCTTATGAAGATTTCAAAAATCATCAATGAATGTTCCGGTCTGATGATGTGACCTAATAGGTCACTTCTAGGTTTTGACTATTATCTTTCAATTAATGATGATTTGTTATGAAGCAGGCTGAAAGGGATTTGGTCGAGGAATGTTTATGATAGGGGTTTGATCAGCTTGAATCATAAAATAACTTAGGAAAACATATGACCTAACCACATTATACCTTTAATAATTTTCTATCAAAAATAATTTCATACAATTTTACCTTAGCACTTTTTGAATTTTTGTTGCTTTGGTGTGCTTTGTCTTTCATCTGAAAAATATTGATCCTTTAGGCTCCATAATCTTATTTAACTCATCCTCTGTTTACTAAAGTGGATTTTACAGAATCAATTGGTTGTAGAATGGATCTGGATGCAGAATAGGTAGCTACAGAATGTACCTGTAAAAACTCTGAAATATGAAATGGAATGAAGTGAAATGTGGATGAAATGAAGTATGGAATGGAATGAAGTGAAAATGTGGATGGAGTGAAGTATGATATGGATCACGGATAAAGTGATATATGGATGGAATGAATGAAATGGATCATGAACATGTAAAGTGAATTTCAACTTATGATTTTATGATACTTAATTGCAGAAAAGAACAATTTTTTTTTTAAATCTAAAGTGTTAGAAGAACTCTGATTTTCACCTTAGATTTTCTATATAAACATGCCAATCAATGATTGGTTTTCATGTTTATACATTATATATATATATATATATATATATATATATATATATATATATATATCTTTTTCTTTTTTTTGAAGAATACAATTAAGTTAGTGAAGAAGAAGGGTTCTTCTTCACTAACTTCATATCAATGTTATCTTGAAATTTCTTGACAAATTCCTCTCTTGAAAGTGGCTTATGATACAATTTCAGTCTATGTCCATTTACAAGAAAGGCTACCTTTCCTTCATCTATTATCCTGATTTTATTGCTCCATTTTCAAAGATTTTCACAATATCATATGGCCCAAGTCAATGAGTCTGAAATTTACCTAAAAAATTCTTGAAATTTGAATCAAATAAGAGATCCCAGTCACATTCTTTAAATTTATTTTCCTTGATGTACTTATCATGTCATCTAGTCCTTTGTTGTTGGACTATGCTTGTTCTCTAGACTGCATCTTGTCTAGTCTCATCCAATTCATTAATTTTCTTTAGTCTGTGCTTCTATGCTTCTGTTAGATCAAGTCCTAACTGGACTACCATTTTAAATGTTTGGATCTGAAACTCTATGGGAAACAAGACTTTTTTTCCATAAAAAAGTTCATAAGGAGTGTGACCTATTGTGTTTCTCCATGTATTTCTATAGGCCCACAAGGCTTCAGGAAGCTTTTCTACCCAATCTCTCCTATGTAAATGAACAGTCTTTGTTAGGATCCCTTCAATGACTTTATTGGTAGATTCCACTTGACCATTTGCTTGTGGATGGTAGGGAGTAGATTTTATGTGTCTGATTTTGTACTTTTCTACCATTTTCTCCACTAGCTTTGATGTGAATTGAGCTCCTTGATCTGTAACAATCTCTCTTGGGACACCAAAATGAGTAAAAACACCCTCAAAAATAAAATTTACTACAGATGCTTCAGTAGTAGAAAGTAATGGTTTGGCCTCTACCCATTTGGTAACATAATCAGTGAAAACTAATATATATTTATTTTTTCTTGATGGAGGATTAATAGGTCCTACAAAATCCAAAGCCCATTTTTCAAAGGGTTCAATGTGTACCTGAGGTTGCAGTGGCATTTCACCTAAAGGAGAAGGTTTCCCTACCCTTCGGCAACTGTCACACCTTTTAACATATTCTTTAGTATCCTTAAAGAGGGATGGCAAATAATATCCAAAATGAAGGATATTATAAGATGTCCTCTTATCAGCAAAGTGTTCACCACATGGTTCATCATGACATGCCTTGAGGATCTCAGGCATCTCATCTTCTCGAACACATCTTTTGATAATGAAATCTGGACCTGTTTTGTATAACACATTATCAATCCATGAATATTTTTCACTGTCATAAATGATCTTTCTTTTATCTCTTGTATTCATAATTGAAGAAAATTTTCCTGAAACTAGATAGTTAGCAATATCAGCAAACCAAGGAGTTTGAGTGGTAATTGCAAAGAGATATTCATCAGGGAATTTGTCTTCAACTGGAGTATTTTCTTTAATGTTTTAGAGTCTAGATAGGAAATCAACCACCGTATTTTGTTTCCCAGGCCTATCTAGAATGGTGATGTTAAACTCTTGTAAAAGAAATAACCATCTTGTGACTCTGCCATTAGTAATTGATTTTTTCATTAAGTACCTAATTGCAGAATTGTTTGTGTGAACAAAATTTTCATAGCCTGTTATATAGTGTCTACATTTATTTATGGCATGAACAACAACTAAGAACTATTTTCAATTACAGTATAATTCAACTCTGAAGGAGTTGAATTTTTACTTGTATAGTAGATGGCATAAGGAATCTGGTATTTTTGTCCCAATACAGTGCCTAAAGCTATATCCGAGGCATCTGTTGAAATATGAAAAGGTAATTTCCAGTTAGGTCCCCTTAAAATAGGTGCTTTAGATATTTTTTGTTTTCAAGGTTTCAAAGGCTAACTGGCATTCAGAATTCCAATTGAATTCAAAGTCTTTGGTAAGTAATTTGAAAATTGGAGATGCTATCTTGGTGAAGTTTTCTATAAATCTCATGTAATACCCTGTAAATCCTAGAAAAATCCTAACATCTTTTTGACAACTTGGAACTAGTAATCTGGAGATGACTTCAACTTTTGACTTATCAATTTTGATCCCCTCTCCTGAAATGTGATGTCCTAGAACAATCCCTTCAGTAAACATCATAAAACAATTTTCATGACTTAATGAAAGATTTGCTTCTTTAAATCTCTTTAGAACATTTTCCAAGTTTGCTAAGGCTTCTTCAAATTTGTTTCCATAGACTGTGAAGTCATCCACATATACCTCTACACATTCATGTATTAGATCTAAAAATATTCCTAATACTGCCCTTTGGAATGTTGCAGGTGCATTGCATAATTCAAATGGTAATACTCGGTAGGCATAGGTACCCCAAGGACAGGTAAATGTGGTCTTGCCTTGATCCTCAGGTGCTACTTGAATTTGATTGTAGCCATTGAACCTGTTATTGCCTAAATCTACCTCAGGCTGAGAAAGGTAGAGTCTAGGGTAACATCAAACCACGCTTAATCTGGTAGCTAGCCCTACCAAATCGGGAGAGGGCTCTCTCCTTGTCAATCTCAGCAAAAAATTATCAGTGAGGCTTGAGATGGCTTGAATAAAGGCTTATTTTAGGCTAGGAATATATGTAAAAGAGTTTTATTTGATTTTTAGGGTGTTTGTTGGATCAAAGGGAAGGGCATATTTTGGGTCTAGGGAATGAGGCCTAGTTTTTGCAGAGGTCTGAATGGGGCAAGGTAGACAACTGTTTTGATGCTTCAAATTTGAATGAAATGGATAGCTCAGACTAGTGAGGAGTTGAAGAGGGAAAAATACTTCCAAGAAATCTCTTCAGAAAGTTGAAAACATAGAAAATTAAACAAAATTCAAGGTAGAGCACTACAAATCTAATGAATTCCACCTTTATCCTTGTTTTTTTAACCTGAGAAGAAGTAAGAGGGAAGATGATACACATAAAGCACCAGTAAACTTACATTAACAGAGAGAAAAACATCATCAAAACAAAGAACCACATGAATCCCAAGGAGTGATGCAAACCCTGGTCTATTCCTTTGCCAAACTGCATAGATGAAATGTACAATGAAGCTCAAAGAAATCCCAAGTGTCCAACCAGGAAAATGACTGAAAAACTACAAGATATAGAAAACACTACCTCATCCCAAACCTCTAGGGGTCTAGATCACAAGTCTAGGATCTATTTCAACAAGATCTAAACTAAGAACTGGAAAATAGGCAGTGGAACAACTTGCCTCTATAAGATAGGAAACTGATTCATTCAGTTGCAATTCACCTTTTGATGGATGAATCTACCTCCATGAGTAAAAATTTGACAAAATTGCATCAAAACCCATCAAATTACATCAAATTACATCAATATTTTTACATTTGGAAGTAATAAAGTCAAACTGGCCAAAACTAGGCAAAAAATAGAGTTACTGAGTAAAAAATGAGCCAAAATCCCCAATGCGTCGCGCCTGATTTCTCTATGCATCGTGCCAGTTTGGAGCTGATTTTGGAGGCCTTCCCATGATCCAAATTGGCTCCAAGTGGGCTTGTTGGAAAGGTATTCCTGTCTACCTTCCAACATAAGTGGAATTTCTAAATTTTTCTTCAATTTACCCCTCCAAAAATGAGTTATTCCAACATTGCTTCCCGTGTGTCCAAAAAGGGGCAGAAAGGTTATTTTTAGGGTGTTTTTGACCTTTATGGAAGCCCAAAACCTGTCAAAATATCTTGGCCATGGGTAGGTATCCATAAATTTTCATGAAGATCCAAAAATATAAAGCTTTACCCTAGAGTAGCTCCCAATTATAAGCGCGCGCCAAGTGGCGTGACGCATTGAGCTGAAAAATATGTGTTTAGGCCAAAAAAGAACAAAATTTGCAAAATGTGTCCCAAATTTCTTGAAATTTGGGCTGAGTGTCCTCCATCATGCACTATGCTGGGCCAAGGAAGCCTTGGTCAAAATTTGAAGTCTATCTTGCCTTTTCTGACGCTTTAATGCCCTCTTCAACTTGGTGTTGAGGAGGTAAATCCCCTCTGCGGATAGAGGCGATCCCTACTAGCCCAGCAGGGGTCTAGCAACAATCAAACAATGTTATGATGCAAGCTCCTAGTTACGAATGAAAATACTAGGAATAGAAGCCTACCTGGATTCCAACGCTATGATCTGAAGAAGAAGCGTCCCCGTTCCTCAGCCTCGGCAGATCACAATCCCTCCACGATCTCCGCGGATGAACACCTGCACATGGAAGAAACGAACAGATACAAGAATAAAATCCGACACACGTAACTAAACATCAGTCAGAAAGGATGTTACTCGCATTAACATGATGGAAAACGGAGTGGAACCATAATCATAATCATCTATTAAATAATAAACGAAGAGAGATTACAACCAAGTTCTGACGTCGCGGTCTCCTTCGGACGGGTCTCCGGTCGTCCACATCTCGCAAAGCTCTCCAAGGAAAGGGAAAACCTCTCCGGAGTCTCTCGAAAATGGTCTCCTTACTTGAGTCGGCCTTAAGGGAAGAAGGGGATTCTTTATAGCACAAAGGCTCTTGGGAATATGGAGATTCAAAGCTTAGGCACTTCAAGACTAGCTTGCCATGGGATTGAGCAGGCTTTTATAGATGGGGAAGGAGGGAGTTGGGATCCCTATTATTATGGGATTGGCCCTATCAACAAGGAAGGTTCCATGGGAGGTGGCAAAACCACTTCCTTTCCATAGAACTCCCGCAGCCAAACCTCCCAACTCAAGATAGGCAATGGTTTCTGAGTTTGTTGGAACTCAACTTCCGCCATCTTTATTTAAAAAATAGTCCCTAAATTGGGTGGCGCGACTACTGCTCTATGACAGAGCACCAGTTGGCGCGACCTCTTTGCAGGATTTTCCCCATTGGCGTGAGTACTGAACTGTCTGCCCGTGCCAATGCAAAAAGGGATGTTTTTCATGATTTTTGCAAGGAGATGTCTCAAGGGAAAATGAAGCTCATGCTTAGAGGAATGCATTGATGATGTTTTCAAGGCATGACAATGTTCACAGGTCACAAAATGGGTCCTCCATTGTGCAGGACGGGGAATGGTAGGGACGGTGACAAATTACTGTATAACAGATGCCCCCTAAAGTATGAGGCCCGAGAGAGAGAGGGGTGAAATGCTTTATGAGAACATGTTCAACTGAAGGCCCGTCGTCGGAAAACTTGCGCAGAAAAATACAACTGATATCTCAAGTACATGATGTATGTGTGGTATGGGCGCAGCCATCCGAAACAGAGTACACTATAATCCGGATCCAGGGTATGGGCGCAGCCATCCAGCGAGGATCAAATAAATAGACTCAGGTATGGTCGCAGCCATCCAATCAGTGAGTCATGTACATAATGATAATAATCCACAATCGTAGCCTGGATTACAACAGACACAATCCAGGGTCTTGCGCTCCATCTCGACCCAACAGAGTACAAGTTCAAGCATGTGAATATGTGAGCTGAAGTCGAACATGCAAGAACATCGTCCGATTACCAGCCAATGATGAAAGCTGTTAACAGACGCGAGAGAAACCACCAATAATGACAATGGTCCTCAAGGTACTACAGGTACAATCTACGGCGTGTGAATAAATGAGTTGACGTCGAACACCCGCAGAATCACTCGATCGGAGGTCAATGATGTAAACCTCACGTCGAATGCGACGAACCTGCCATTGAGGCATGCAGGCTCCAAGGTACCATAAGGAGTCTCTAGACCAACTTCCCGGATAATGAGTTGATTTAAATACTTTTCGGTAATAACATATGACGGGAACGAAATGACGCCAGCTTCGAACCACAAGAACATCATCAGGACTAGGTGAGAGATCAGATCAAATCAATAAGCTTAAATAGATGTAGAGATGTTTAAACTAGCCGTTTTTTAACGACTAGTTTAAACATCTCTACATCTATTTAAGCTTATTGATTTGATCTGATCTCTCACCTAGTCCTGATGATGAACCACACTGGTTGGTTCGAAACGCGTCGACAACGTTCCATTATATGTGATTATTACCGAAAGATATTTTACAATTTTATATGGATCACAGAAGCATAGATTCTAAAAATCATGAGTTGAAGTCGACAGGAAGTGACCTTGATCGAATGTGGGCCATAATGATTCCCACATCATCGACACGAGACAGAGGAACATAATGTTTTGTTGTGAATCAGGATCATATGAGAAACAGAGGAAGGTTGATATTTGCAGAGGCCAACTTCTCTTGAACACATGAACGGCACGACAATGGACTTGGCAGTATTTGACATCAACGGATCGAAGGTCATGGCGACGAGGCAGTGAACAGATGAGAGGTCAAAAGAGATTACCCAAACCCATGGAAGCAAAGTGAAGCAGCGAGATGAGATGTCCCCAACCCGACACGAATGCAGACAAGTGCCATGTTCAAGAGCGACATACTGCCGATGACAACGACGATGGTTCCATTTTCCCCCCACCATTTCTGGCGAGTACCCCAATTATTTTTGATAACAAGCTTGAAGGGGATAGCATATGCTTGTGATATAAGTCCGCCCTTCGGGCGAATCCATCCTAGTGCATTTAATGAGTCCTAGGAAGGAGGAACTCGGAGAACGTCATTTCGACTAGATCTGATGTCATCAGGGTTTAACGAGTCTGACAAAGGAAGAACTCGGCGTCTTTTCATGTTTAGAGAGTTTGAAAAGACAGCGGAAAAGAAAACTCCACAGGTCCCTTTTCGTAAATAGTTCCCCAGATCCGAAAAGGTAGAAAACAATATCCCGGAAAACCTCCTAGTCGCGATAGGCTAGGGTATTCCTTTTTCGTAATCAATCCATCCCAGCCCGAAAAAGGGTTAAACTTATACTGGGTGGATGTCGATTCGTGTCCATTTTAATGAGATCGAAATGACAAGGGCCTCGGCAATCTTTTCATATTTAGAGAGTCAGAAAAGAGCTGAAAGATGACTCCAAAGTGACTTTTTCGTGTATTTACCGAGTCCGAAAAAGTATAAAATACAACTCGTTTCCATCGTTTAAGTCGCAAAAACCTGCTACTGCACATACCAAGCAAGCGTAAAACCCATTTTCGACATAACATATGCAAATATTTGATAAAAATAACTTTAAAACTCATTTAACGTCGAAAAAGTTATAAATATGTCAAATTGGTAAAAATAAAATTACTTTTACTATTTACCTTGGTGGAAAGCAACAGTGGTCCTTTTGGAGCAGAAACTTCTGACGGTGATTGCGAAAAATCCAGTTAACCATTCAGCTTCTCGTCTGTCACAGGTAAGAGGCGCTCTTTTGCTCTTCATTTTCATTCATTTTTTAATAACTTTCCCTTAAAAATCAGTTCTGTGTGGCCATTTTTAGAATTTTAGGGCTGCGCCCATTGGCGCGGGTATCGGGCACGGACCCGCACCAATGAGCTCTTTTTTACAAAGGGCTCGCGCCAGCGGCCGAACCTCAAAATCCGCCCAAAATTTCGACATGTAGACCAAATTGCATGGAATTTGAAGCTCATCAAAGATCTAACTAAGGGTTTTTGACCATGTGAATGCAGATAATCACTCAAAATGGCAATCGAATGGAAAGAACGAGAGCACGGAGAAGAGGATGAACAAGCCATGCAAAGCCAAGCTTGCATGAATGCACTGAGAAACTGTGGATTGAAAAAGTTCTTCCTCACTCCATGTTTACGAGCTCAGCCCGAGCTCCTCCAGTATTTAATCAGTATCTGGGACGAACATGAACAGGTGTTCAGGTTACGAGACCAGGTGTTAGAACTGGAGGTCACCGATGTTTATTTCATCACCGGATTGTCCCGCAAAGGTCCAATCCCCGTATTGACTGGAAGTAGACCATCTGGGGAAAATATGGAAGAAGTAATGGCACGGGTGTGCCGAGGGGCACAAACAGGATCAGGAAGAAAAAAGGTGGATATCCATACCATCCCTGATCTAGCACTGAGAGTAGTTCTCCATACCATTACGCGGGCTGCTGGGTCGCAGGCTCCGCACGAGGCCACGAAGACCCAACTCCTGCTGGCCTCAGAATGCATGGGTCCCTTACTGTTCAACTGGGCAGAAGCAGTAACTATCAATATGAAAAGGCAGCTCACAAAGTGCAAACAAGGAAAACTGAAACAGTTCGGTTATGGTTCCATCTTGGTATCATTCATTCTGGAAAGTTTACCAATCTTCCAGGGCCAAGGGGCTGCAGTGGGGAGTCCGATACCACGAGAGCCAAGAATGGCTCGCTGGGCAGCATTGATGCCGAGATCTGGAGGTGGCCAACAGATGTCCTGGAAGCCAGAGTTTTTTAGGTGGTTACGGCGCCAGCTGATTGTCGTGGAAGACTGGCCCTATTCGGGAACTGACTTTACCGGGGACCCAGATCTCCCACTACCAGAAGGAGATGACTGGGACGAGGAGCTGGGTAAGACCTCATATTTTGATTTTATGTTTATATGTTTTTTTGTTAATACACATTCGTCTTAACACAATTATATATGCATGCAGATGTAGGACCTGAGAGACCAGCCGGGATGTCTCCAATCTCCCAGAGGACACAACTCACCCCTGAGATCCAGGGAGAAGGCACCGGAGGAGATGAACTGATCCAAAACCTTGAGGGTATTTCCCACGGGATCCCAGACTATGCCCGGCTAGCAGACGTACCGATGGCATACCAACGCCACACGGTGGGAGTTCCGAATCGGATCGACTGAATCCTGAGGCACCTAGTGCGTGCAGTCACGTGCTATCATGAGCACCACGCGGATTAGTCCTTAGGATTTATACCACACCTATTTTTTGAGAGACATAGCGTCTCCGGATGTACTAAGACGATTATGTATATTTTTTGAGTTTTATGTGACACACTCTATGTAAACATTTCGATATCTATATATATACATATCTATTTCTGGATGAGTCTTTCTTTACATGTGATGATGATTTATAAATTGCGCAAATGTCTGTCTAATACCAAATTTGCTACTGCATTTGTTAATGTATTAAAATGCCTGGGTATATGATGATATGTAATGTAGTCAAAATTCATTTCCATTAATCGAATGCGCAAATACAGACGTAAGATGGACAGGTTCCTTACCGAATAGTGTCCGTTCAGCTGTAACACTACAAGTTGTGAATCTAGGTACACGAGCAATTCACGGATACCAAGGTTTACTGCCTCGGTTAATAATTCCAACACGGCACTATATTCCGCGATGTTGTTCGTGGTACGTCCTAGACACACACCTTGCAGGTCAATTAACTCACCAGCAGGATCATAGATTACCCAGGCTGCGGAAGACAGATTCCTAGTACTGCGGGAGGCACCATCCGCGAAACCAACAAATGGATGAATAGACATCTGCACAACCAGGAAGACCCGATCAGCAGAAAGATGTTTACAAAGCACACCACACTATGCACACAAATGATAATCACACACCTATGTACACACAGCACACCAAGAAATGACTTCAGGCATAGTAATTTTTAAGGTACAGCCCATTTCTGGGCTGCGCCAGCGGAACTCCTTCGTAATCTGTAAGCTCGTAGGCCCCATTTTTCAAAACGCGCTTTACTATATAGGGCCCGTGCCACATAAGCTGGAGCTTACTGGCTCCAAGCTTATCATGCGCCTGATCGTACAGGAGGACGAGGTCTCCTTCAATGAAAGAACGGGGAGAAACATATTGATCAAAATGAGTTTTGACCCTATTTTTTTGTGCTTCGATGATCAAAGCAGCTAGACGACGGGTTTCATCCAACCGTTCGAGATACAGAAGACGTTCTTCCTTAGGAGAAGTATCCGGTAAGAGCTCCACAGCTAATTTAAGCGAAGGAATTTCACATTCAACCGGCAGAGTAGCTTCCAGACCGTACACCAATTGGAATGGTGTGAACCCGGTTGCACTCTTAGCAGATGTTCGGTATGCCCAGAGAGCTGAGAACAGTTGGAGATGCCAACTGGATTTATGAATCCCAACTGTTCGCTGAAGCATAGTGACCAAAAACTTGTTCACCGCTTCAACCTGACCATTCGCTTGAGGGTAGTATGGTGTTGAGCTGTCATGACGCAAGCCCAACGTTGAAGTCAGCTCCGCCATCATGTAATCGCGGAAATGAGTACCGTGATCAGTGACGATGGCTTGAGGAACCCCGAACCGTGCAATAACGTGGTTGAATATAAATTGAGCAGCCGTTTTCCCATCAGCAGCTAGTGTAGGCATCGCCTCGGCCCACTTAGTGAAGTAGTCGACGGCGACAATGATATACGCATGCCCCCGGCCGAGTGAGGGTTACACGTCATAAAATCCACGCCCCATTTCGCAAAAGGGCCGACGGTAATAACGGGATGCAAAGGCAACGGCGGCGCGCGCATCTTGCGCTGAAAAATCTGGCATGGATGACATTTACGGACTGCAGTGATACAATCCTTGAATATGGAAGGCCAGAAATAACCTGCCCGCAGAATCTTTTGGGCAGTAGCATACCCGGACATATGCCCGCCACAGGCGCCACTGTGACAGTCATTTAAGACTTTCTCAGCCTCTTCTAAGGTAAGGCATCGTCGGAGCACCGAATCTACTCCAATACGATATAAGGTATCTCCTACTATACGGTAGGGTTGGGACTGGTGTCGAATCCGACGGCGAGCAGTTTTATCCAACTCAGACCGAAAAGTTGTGGTCTGAAGATACACTATGATGTCACCGTACCAAGGATCACGAGTACTGATAAGAAAAAGTGTTTCGTCCGGTATATGGTCTTCAGAGTGTGAGGGAACAGAGTCTGTAGGGATAGAACATATCAAATCCGCGAAGACCAATGATTTAGTTGACTTGGCAGTGGTGAACTCCAAGTCAAACTCTTGCAGGATCATGATCCATTTGGAGTACTTGCCCCCTAGTAATTGTCTAGAAAGAATATACGTCATAGGGTTGCAGTCTGAAACCACTGTTATCGTGCGCAAAAGGATGTAATGGCGAAAGCGTTGTACGGCGTGTACTGCTGCTAAAGCCAACTTCTCGACATGTGCATAATGCGTTTCCGGGTCGAGAAGGTTCCGAGACAGGTAATAAACAACATGTTCATCACCGTTATCGTCATCCTGCACCAAGACCATGGCGATGGTGCTAAATGCGGCGGCTAGATACAAAGTGAAGTCGCGGTGGTAGTCTGGAGGACGAAGCAACGGAGCATTGACTAGCAATGTCTTCAGCTTCTCAAAGGATTCCTGAGCAATTTCGTCCCAGTGAAAGGGAACATTCTGCTTTAACAAACGAGTGAATCCTTTGGCCACCTCGGCATAATTCAGGATAAAGCGCCTAAGAAAATTCGCTTTCCCTTGTAGACTCTGTAACTGATACAGGGAGGAGGGTGATGGGAGATTATGATGGCCTCAACCTTTAGAGGGTCAAGGCGAATTCTGTCTTTCGAGACTATAAAGCCTAAAAGACGGCCATAATCGACGCAGAAGACGCACTTATGAGGGTTGAGCCAGATATTGTAGCGTCTGCAACGAAGGAATATCTGGCGGAGATGCTCAGGATGGTCCTCTCGCTTACCCGAATGGGCTGGCAAGTCGTCCAGATAAGGCTGGACGATATGGCGAATATCATGAAAAGCATAGGACATCGCGCGCTGGAACGTGGCGCCAGCGTTTTTTAAGCCGAACGGGAGTTTTCTGTACGCGAAAGTGCCCCACGGACAGATGAATGTGGTCTTATGTTGATCCTCAGGTGCAATATTGATTTGGTTATAGCCCGAGAAACCGTCCATTAAGGAATAGATCTCACTCCCGGCACATTCGTCGATGATCTGGTCGATGAACGGAGTGGGATAATTATCTTTAGGACAGGCGCGATTGATATCACGATAATCCACACAGACTCGAATTGTACCCTGCTTTTTATCAACAGGGACGATATTGGACACCCATTCTGTAAGGGGGATAGGATAAATAAAACCCGCGTTCAGAAGTTTTTCAACTTCTGCCTTGATGGCGGCGGCTTTCCGAGGATGCATGGGACGTAAGCGTTGGCACACGGGTTTCGCACCTGGGTAGGTTGGAATCTCGTGCACGACAATACTCGGATCAATTCCCGGCATTTCCTCGTAAGACCATGCGAAAACATCTCTGAATTCTTTGAAAAGCTCAGTATAGACTTGAATCTCCTCGGGAGAGCAAGTCACACCCACATGAATGTTCTCAACAATCCCCGGTTTAACGGAGATGTTGATTGGAATAGTTTGAGTAATGTTACTCAGATTACCCTCCGAAAAGACCTCGTGCATTAAGATCGGTGTTTGAAGAGGAGGGGAAGGAACCTGAGTAGCATAGCGCTCCAGACAATCAGTCATTGCCCCCAAGCTGGGCATAAACGAGGAGAGATGATGTCCATCGCCCCAGGGAAGCTCCTCAAGAGACATGGTTTCAATGATAGCCTCATCTGAAGGAAAAGTCTCTCTGAGAGGATCAGGTGAATCAGCCTGACCAAGCCAGGGGGATTGCGAGTAGACATCGAGAGCCATGCTCATCGGAGCATGCTGAGGAGGTGGAGGGTCCGATGCGGCAACAATCTCACAGTAGCTGATCTCTACTGGCGTTAAAGGCATGGATTCTCCAAACTCATATACTTGCTCAGGTGTAGGAATAAGCCAGGGGTCATCAATCCTGGACAATATGTTGACTTGAGCGGTATTCGGTGGCGGTGCGGGGAATATACCCATGAGGACTGGGTCTTTGAAAAGACCAGGTCCTATGCTGTCTGGGGGATTCGGAATTTGATCCACGTATGGCACGTTGTTCTCAGAGCTAGAGGTGAAAAATGACAACTGATCTACCGTGACAATCTTGCCCTCGTGAGGGAACTTAATGAATCAAAAGATGGTAGATGGCATGCAGAGCATGGCATGGGTCCAGCTGCGGCCAAGGAGTATATTGTAGTTGAGTTTAGCGTCAACCACTTCCACTTCCACGTTGATAGTTTTTCCCTGTAATGTGATCGCAAGACTCTCGAGAACTCCCGAGGGT
Organism: Pinus albicaulis; assembly: GCA_034641835.2. NCBI lineage: Eukaryota > Viridiplantae > Streptophyta > Pinopsida > Pinales > Pinaceae > Pinus > Pinus albicaulis. The sequence goes on along the minus strand of JAXQQM020070571.1, from coordinate 247,639 downwards.
TTAGATTCCCGACCATCAAATGCCTCAAGGGCATTGGGAGATGACGAAAAGGCTGGAGAGCCGATGGCCTTCCAGCAAGCGAAGGACATAACGCAGGTAGATGCACCCTCATCTACGACGGCCCTATGAATGTTCAGACCGTTAATCCCGACTTGAATGACCAAAGCGATTTGATGTGGAAGCCGGGGAGTAAAATTCTCCAGATCGAAGGTGAGAAGGCTTGAGTCGGCGGGATCGATACCACCGATTGCAGAAAGTAAAGCCTTTCGTTGTGAAGGAAAACTTTGAAGAACCTCAAGTGCAGACATAGCACATGGCGCCTGTGCCAGATCCTCAACAATACTGTAATTTTGGGCGGCATGAGCATTTGGATTATAAGAGGATCTTCGAAGAACACCCTTGGGAGGTGGTTTCACAACGGGTTCGGGAGTCAGCTTCTCGATTTCCAATGGACCGGAGGAAGGTGGGGGAGGCGGCCCATCTGCAACTGCCTTCCTGGGTGCCTTCCGCGATTCATTGTAATCCTTCGACTGCGTAGCGATAGTGATAGGTGCATTAGTCTTCATCATGAAAACTTGAGACCCAAACGGTGCAGATGGTGACGCCTGTTCGACCATCTGGGTCTGCTGAGATGGAAATGGATCTTTTAAAATAGCCGGAGTCCCTTTAGATCCTTTAAGAAGTTGACTAACCTCGGACCATCGTGGACAATCCTTGGTGTAATGGTCACCTTCACAGATGAGGCAAGGGAATTTCGGCTTACGTTGGGAGACAACCTCAGTTCGAGACTTAGATTCCGGTTTCGGGGCATCAGATTTTGATTTGCCTTTGCCCTTCTTCTTCCCCTTGTAGGATTTGTCCGCAGGATTGGCCTGGACGGCATTCACCTCCGCAGTTTTACCAGAATCGGATGAGGCGGGATTAGCAGAGGTATTGTTGGAAGAATTAGCCTTCTGCTTCCCATTCGAAGACTTCTTCGAATTTTGAGAGACGGAACCAATGACACCATCCACCGCAGGGGTAGGTAGAGTCTTAGTGGTTCCAGGCCATGGAGCATCAGTCAAGATGTCATAAAGCGTGCTAGACTACGAATAGACAAGATCCAGGTACTGGGGACGCGCGATAGCTTGTTCCTCCATCACACACGCTCCCAATGCGATATCCTGAGCGATTTTATTTACAAAGGAGGTGGTGAACCAGTGAGTCAAAATCTGATCAGGTATGTGAAACTTGATCAGTCGACGACGGCGCCGCCACTCATGAATGTGATCTGAGATGTGAGTGGCCTTGTCCTGCTTCAGAGAAGTCAGAAGGTGCATCCCGGCCTCATACCGGACCGGTAACTGGAAGTGCGTGAGGAAAGCCATAGCTAACGAGTTGAAATCCTGAAAAATACCACGGGATAGCTCTATGTACCACTTCGCAGCAGCTCCTGTTAAAGTACGCTGGAAAAGACGCAAACGGATCGAATCGTCGACCCAAGAGTTAGACGAACACCAGAGGTGATACGTCATCACATGCGCCTGGGGGTCTTCGCCAGCTTTGCCCTCAAACTTGGGACAATCACCTGGTATCTTGGTGGGAACCGGAGGCCAATATGGATTATGTGAAATTGGATCATTGGTCAACTTTGAAACGTCCGGCAGTTCCAAGGTAGCCAGGAACGGCAATGGAGGGTTAACTGCCATGCCAGTCCGAGGATGAGGTCCGGTACCCATGTTCCACGATGGTTTTGAATATCCCTACCCCCACGGGTTCTGTCCCGTAGGATTCTGACCGTAGGGGGAATAGTTCATATAACCAGACTGATTTGGATTCTGGTAACCATAGTGCGGGGCTTGATAACCAGGGTTCGGGCCCTGATTAGGCGTCTGCCCTGTATAAGCAGCGTTTGGATTTGGCTGCTGAGCGTAGGTAGAACCGGGTGGAGGAGGATAATACTGAGAGCCTCTAGGGTGGTTATAGTTCAGTTGAGACTGACCATGAGGATGATAACCACTCTTAGGATGAGTAGGTTGCTGATAAGTGGAACCCTGCGGAGCTTGGTACGTAGGGCGCAGCTGTTGATTTGGCTGCGGCATTGAATGAATAGGCTATTGACCAGAGTGAACGGAATGAGAGGGCTGCCTTGAATGAACAGGTTGACCTGACTGAGAGGGCTGGCCTGAATGACCAGGCTGGCCCGGATAAACAGGCGGCGCTGGTTGCGCAGGTTGACCTGGTTGTAAGTGAGCCCCAGGTTGTACCGGATGGGCCGGCTGGCCTGGAGGTGGAACATGACCAGGTGCTTGCTGGAAACCAGTTTGACCTGAAGCAGAACCATAGGATGGTCTTGGCTGATATGCAACGTTAGAAACAACAGGATACTGCGGTTGCATCGATAAAGAAGGCTGGATTTTCCCCCCAGGACCATAGGCTGGTCCCGGTTGATACCCCGGCTGAGGCTGAGCAGGTTGACCAGCAGGGCTATAATATGGTCCTTGCGGATTGTACAATGGCCCTTGCTGGCCCGCAGGGTAGCCTTGGATGGGTTGTCTCTGTGGGTCATACAGATAGCCAGGTTGGCCCACAGGTTGGCCTTGGAAGGGTTGTCCCTGCGGGTTATAAGCCTGGTTGTACGGTAAACCTTGAGCATACAGATAAGCCTCAGGAGCAGGAAGGCGCAAAACCTCCCCGTGCTCATCATACTAACCTGGGAAAGCATACACAGGAGTGCCATCCTGTGCATAGTGCGAAAAGAAAGATCGGTAAGGATCTTGGGGGAATTGTCCAGCTTCGGCGTTCGGCTGTTGTAAAGACAACCGATACTCCTCCGGAGAGATATTCTCCGGTATAGCAGTAGCTAGATAAACATCTTTAGGAGTTGGCCCAGCCCTGGTAGTAGATGCTGAGACAACAGAAGAAGAGGCAGCCACACAAACAGTGGGCCGAACGGGAACAGAAGTGACGGGCGTCGAAGGGGACACCCCGGGTGTAGTGACAGCTGGCCTCGAAGCAGGAGATGATATTCCCATAGAGGCTGCAGCTGAAATAATCTGACCCAGAGATCTGTATCCCTGTGGTAAAGAAGGACTGGCTGACAACATGGTAGCCAGCTCAGAGTCGTCTCCCTCAAACAATCTACGTGGGATGCGCTGATAGTCTTCACCAGGAATTTCCTCACCAGAATCACTCATGGTTGATCCTGCCGTTAAATCACGCAAAAGAGGGCGAGGACTAGGAGGAAAAACAGCAGCAACAAACGGTGAACCCAATGTAAGAGAAAGGAAATCAGCTCCTAATCTCAATTCAGACACAGGGTCCGAAAAGGGCCAATTGAACTCAACTGGTCCTCCAAAGGGTTGCTCGGCGAGAACCGGTCCCCTGTCAGGAAACTTGGAAACAACAGGCTGTTGTGGTTCAACAGAAGGCTGAGAAGCTTCTGAAGAATCGTCCGTGTAAGGACTACCAGTAGACGAAACCGAAGGTTCCGCCACCGTGGCAAAAGACTAGAAGAAAAGAGCAAACACACACACGGGCTGAAAACGAGTTAAGACACACGATCAAACAGTCAACAAGCAATGTCTAAACAGGTGTGTAATCGTGGGCGATTAATTTTACCACATTGGAAAGTAAGAAATTCTACCGTTTCATATTTTAAGAGTCGAGAAACGATAAAAATATGACTCTATCTCTTTCAGAGTTGACACAAGCGTGAAAGGACAAGCGCTTGACGGTCTTTTCAAGTTTAGGGAGTCAAAAAAGACCAAATGACTGCTCAGGAAAAACTAGGCACAAAGGGTGTACCAAATATCCGTGAACTGCAATATACACCTTGGTTTCAATAATGAAACAAAAATCGACCAAGGACTTTCCGTACGTGCAGGTAGTCTCCCCGAATGCTGTGTTCGGTGTATCACGGGTATAGGGCGGCAGACTCGGCTTCCCGTGGATAAAGGATTGAAAACCTATAGGGGTCTCCCTTTATATACGCGACGGTACGGGGAGCACAAGTCCGTACTAGCGCTGTCTAAAGCCAACAGGCGAACGACAGCTGCTAGGTTTAACGACGCCGGAACACGTCTCTAGCCTAGACCTTCTAAATATGTTTCGTTAAGTTCCAATGCCGCCTTAGTTTAATTGAATAAATTTTACAGTTGATCTTCAATTAAGTTTCAATTTTCAGGCCCTATCGTATGTAGTGTCTCGAAAGACTCCTAAATGCAAAGCTATATGTCACAGTGCAACATTTCGTTCGATGAAAACTAGTTAGAGAAGAGTTGAGAGCTTTTACACAAACGAAATGGACGGAAGACAAACAATGAGATCTCTAATGCAACTAATGAAATTGAAAACTTTTCATTCAAAACACTAATCACTAGTGATATGGAAAAGATCACAATTTGCACTAATTAACAAAAGAAAAAGAGATTTTTTTGATTTTCAATGTTTAATAGCTAATATGCACTAAACAAACGGAACAACTTGAGAAACGATTTCAAGAGAGCGAAACGAACAAATTTCACTCAACAATACAAGCAATCAGATCCCAAAATCAACCAAAGTCTCTCAAAACGAAGAAAATACTCAAAAGCTTCCAATGGACCGTGTGATCTAGGTCCAAGGCAAGACCAAATGAATTTCGAATGAAGGAATGAACAATCACCCAAAAATCGCAACAAAACAATGAACAACTACTTAGAGGATGCAGAGAATCAATCAGATAGTTGACAAGACAATCAAAAGACCAAAATTCCCAAGGAGGGCTCGATACACTAAGCCACTAGATACCCTAGGGCTTAAAACATGAAATCGGTAGATAAAAGCAAACAACCAAAGGACAGAGGTGAATTCCCAGTCAAACAGGACTCCAACACACTCAGGCAGTTAGAAAATCAAGAAGAAAAACACTGATCAAATTCAGAGAGCTCAAAAATGAGGAAACTCAAAAAGCTTACAGGAGTGGCGCGACTGTAAGGGTGAAACAGGCGCCAGAAAGGAATTGGCGCGGGCTAGAAAAGGCAACGTGCGCCAATTGGCGCGACTGTCGGGTTAAAAGCCGCGCCAGTCGAGTTTCTCAACCAAAAATTAAAAACAAGCTACTCCAGAAGCAGACCAATGCAAGCTAAGCAAACCAAGAAGCAAAAACAGTGAAAGAACCCAACCCAGAAGGTTCATCAAGCAAGGAAAAACATAAAAAAATCAAAGCGAGACAACACAAACGAGACAATGAAATCCGGACGATCCCTAGCGGAGTCGCCAAATTGTTGAGGAGGTAAATCCCCTCTGCGGACAGAGGCGATCCCTACTAGCCCAGCAGGGGTCTAGCAACAATCAAACAATGTTATGACACAAGCTCCTAGTTACGAATGAAAAGACTAGGAATAGAAGCCTACCTGGATTCCAACGCTATGATCTGAAGAAGAAGCGTCCCCGTTCCTCAGCCTCGGCAGATCACAATCCCTCCACGATCTCCGCGGATGAACACCTGCACATGGAAGAAACGAACATATACAAGCATAAAATCCGGCACACGTAACTAAACATCAGTCAGAAAGGATGTTACTCGCATTAACATGATGGAAAATAGAGTGGAACCATAATCATAATCATCTATAAAATAATAAACGAAGAGAGATTACAACCAAGTTCTGACGTCGCGGTCTCCTTCGGATGGGTCTCCAGTCGTCCACGTCTCGCAAAGCTCGCCAAGGAAAGGGAAAACCTCTCCGGAGTCTCTCGACGATGGTCTCCTTACTTGAGTCGGCCTTAAGGGAAAGAGAGGATTCTTTATAGCACAAAGGCTCTTGGGAATATGGAGATTCAAAGCTTAGGCACTTCAAGACTAGCTTGCCATGGGATTGAGTAGGCTTTTATAGATGGGGAAGGAGGGAGTTGGGATCCCTATTATTATGGGATTGGCCCTATCAACAAGGAAGGTTCCATGGGAGGTGGCAAAACCACTTCCCTTCCATAGAATTCCCGCAGCCAAACCTCCCAACTCAAGATAGGAAATGGTTTGTGAGTTTGTTGGAACTCAACTTCTGCCATCTTTATTTAAAAAACAGTCCCTAAATTGGGTGGTGCGACTACTGCTCTATGACAGAGCGCCAGTTGGTGCGACCTCTTTGCAGGATTTTCCCCATTGGCGCAAGTACTGAACTGCCTGCCCGCGCCAATGCCAAAAGGGATGTTTTTCATGATTTTTGCAAGGAGATGTCTCAAGGGAAAATGAAGCTCATGCTTAGAGGAATGCATTGATGCTGTTTGCAAGGCATGACAATGTTCACAGGTCACAAAATGGGTCTTCCATTGTGCGGGACGGGGAATGGTAGGGACGGTGACAAATTACTGTGTAACACTTGGCCTTCAAGATTTTGATTCGTGCCTTGCAAACATGATTTCTTGCCCAATAATGATTTTCCATCTTCCTCAACATGTTATTTTCCTTGTTGGCCTTCTCCAACAGCTTTTCCAAATGAATATTTACTCTTTCAAGCCAATTTTCATGATCAGCCTCAATCTCTTGCTCAAGTGATGTCATCTCTGTTTTGCTCCTTTGGGCAACTTGCCATTTTGCTTTCATGTTTTGGAGCTCCATGAATGAGTGGGACTAATGAGGGGAGGGTTTGATGCTAGTTGTAGGATTTTAGGGAATGAAGGGTTTAGGGGATGATATCTAGGGTTTGGGATGGAAATTAGGGTTTTGGGGATATTTTACTAAGGTTTGGGATAGTGGGATTAGGGATTTAGGGTTAGTTGATTAGGTATAAGGGAATTAAGGAAATGGACTAATTTAAAAAGATAGTCAGTGAGGAGGGAATAATGGGGTCGAGAAGTAGGAGTGATGGACACAAAACCAAATCATAAACCCTAAAGGAGCATTCTTCAAACAAGATAATAGGGTTTGAATTTTGTATTTAAATCCTCATAAACAACACAAGACCATGTTCATTGACAATGGAGAGTCTACTTAACTTACTTGGACAAAGAAGGACTGAGCCGATTTGAAATTTTGAAAGGAATGGCAATGAAAATGCTTGTGGTATTATGCGTCACGCAACAAACCTAGTTCATTGTGTGGCATCAATGCATCGTGCAAGAGCAAATTCAACACAGTGGGGGCCGAACCAATGCACCGCGCCTGCCCAATGCGTCACGACACCCAATCAATGCATCGCGCGACTGAACTTGCAAAAATTTCGCCTTCAAACTATTTGCTTTGCTCTTCACAAATTATCCTTTGCTCACCACTGTCTTCTTGGCATACAATTGAAATTTGGAAAGATGAAAATGTTTTATATGACAAGGATTTTGATTCTTCTTTTCAAAAAACCCACTTTGCAATGTTTCAGACTTTGACATTTAAAAAAAAAAACTATGTTTTGCTTCATTTGGGCTTTTTGACTGAATGATGAGCTTTCTGTTGGTTCTGCAGGGAATTGATGGCTGGAGCTTGACAAAGGTGACCAGGGTTTCCAGTGAAATTATTATTACAACTGAGAAAACTTGAAATCACATTACATTTATACATAAATATGGAATACTCTATTTTTCTTCAAAACAGATTTTTGAAGAAAAATACATTAATAAGAATATGATGATAAGATTTTGGAACTGAAAACTTATTTCAAACTTCCTCATGTGCCTGCTGACCATTATTGGGCATTATAAATATCTGATTAATGAAACCTTAGACCTAATGACACTAAAACCCTAAAATTGAATTTTTGCAAACTATGAGACAAAAAATGACTGTAAATGATTTTAATGAACAGAAATAGGCTAGCAGGTAAAGGACATGAGGAACATGAGCAATAAGCCACTACCGTCATATGATCCATGCTCCTAATGGAATGCAGCTGACTGAATGAGACACCTAATATGCAATGCAACAAGAGAAATTTGATCACTGACGGAGGGATGAAGACACTGACACTAAAATTGGCTCCAATGGGGATGGTAGCTCCTTGGAGGTGCCAAGAACTATAGATCTATGGGAAATTAGGTAGTTCCTTTGTCCATTGGGCCATGGAATCAATAACTTCGACAAACCAAAACAAGACTCTTGTCAGAATTGAAAAAACTAACTCAATTTTGAAATGAAAAATTACTGAAAGAAATGACTCACCAAATAAAACCAAAACTGAAACCAACCTTCAATTTTATAGCCTTCTCCTTGGGCCCCAAACTGAAAGAATGATGACAACACACACTTGCTTTGAAACTATGTTGAAACTGACTAAAACAAAAATGACTCAAGACCTACTTAACTGAAATCAGTACTTACAAAGCTTTTTAATGGCAGAATTCCATCGAGATTTGAGGGCTTCAAATCATGATGAAAACCAACTGCTTACTGATGGAATATGTACAATCATGTGTAGTGAGCCTTCCAATGTAACCAATCCAGCAGATGACTACATACCAAAATTCTTCTCTCACTTTTCTCGAGCAGGTAGAACGATGTACATGTAGGCAACTCACAATAACCACTAAAACCAAGGCTTATGATAACAAATCGGGCAACATTTATCTTTTTTGATGCTTGCAAAATAATTTCGAAGGGATCTTGAAAATACTGAAGCACTAGTTTGTCTTGAGATCCAGCAGCTAAAATACAAGTACTCCCTTCATTCTGATCTAAAATAAAAATTGATTGCCAAGTGATAGGAAGGCACAGAGAGGTATAAGCTTCTGCCATCTAAGTGTTAGCTATAAGTTCCTTGACCATGAGAAATTCTGGAATATTTTCTCTCTCAAGCTCATATTCCTCAACTTCATGGTCTAGGTCATTCTTAAACAAAAAACAATCTTCAAGATTATCAAACATGGAAGCCTTATCATCTTCATGAAACAAAATATTATCTGTTTTCTGATCTATAAAACTAATTACAAGACCGTGATCATTTTCAAAAGAGGAAGAAGTTTCACCAACACTTTCTTGACCATGTTCACACTGCAAATCTACTTTAGCTTGGGCTATAACATGACCTTTCAAGAGTTGATCTATCTCATCTTCAGACAGAGGAGATAATAATTTTTGTTTTCTTTTGCTCAAATAGTGATTATCTTCATGAAATAACACTTTAAAACATGAAAAACCTGAATGACAGTCCTTAATTCCCTGATCTTCTAAAATTTTAAAACATTGTTGATCATCTTCATATGACATGGAAATCAAATTCTCATTTATCACTGAGTTATTGAAACAATATTTTTCACTTACTTAAACAAAGATCTCATCTTGTTTTTCATGAACTGACTGGATTAACTCCTCATGAAGGCTTTGTTCTAATGAAATGAGAACATTGGGATCAATAACTCTGTCTTCTTCATTCCAGATGATCTCAACAACAGAGTTCTCCTTCATGGTATTCAGCACAAGGTATTCTTGATCATCACGATTTGAATCTAGATCTGAAATAGCTGACTTGACTTTATCACATTCTGAAATTGAAACTTTACTTTCCTGCATATTGTCTTCTTCTATGGACAGATCTGAAACAAAACCTTCTCTTTCATCATTTTCCATTGTACTGAGATCTTGATCTTGCTGCAAAGTTTCCTGAGCATCTTGATGGGTATCCTCTAAGTTCTCTTTATGCTTCTGAAATGGATTTTCGTACAGAACCTCCATGATCTCATCGTCATGAATTCATCATATTCATAAACTTTTTCAATATTTTCAATAAAGCTATGAACATGGCTACAACAGTTCTGAACTAAAGTTAAGGATGGATAAGATTCTTTATACCTTTCAAAGAACATGGTATGAAAATCCTTTAAACAGTAAATACAAGGAGGCAGCAAAATTTCATACCAAGATCGCGCTTCACCTTCCAGAGTGGCCATGAATATCTTCATCAAGAAATCTTTAGGAAAATCAACCTTCAACTTGCGAATATGTATGTGAAATCTAACCAGATGTAAAGTAGCATCCTTCCTATCATCATCTTTAAACTTAGGCAAATTCCTTTGCCAATCTACCTTAGGAATTTTATTTGGAAAAACTGGAATGTGATCTCGGCTCATGGGAGCATACCTTTGATGCAGCGAAACCATTTTGATAACAATGAATTCACCAAGAAATTCCTCAGGCTACTGATTCTTGAAGAGTAGAATCGCCATTAAAATTATGAACCTTAGGATTATTCGACACTGGAGTCGCCAAGTGAATGATTTCAGCCTTCCTATGTCTGATCGTTTTCCACCATCAACCATCAGATCTAACTTGATACATGTACTGGGGAAATTTTCAAGTCAGATGTTATGTTTATAAAACTATACCGGAGATTGACTGAAGCAGCATTCATCTACTTTCGCTAATGTAAAGCAAGAGTGTTTCGAAGGCTACCTGGCTAACTTCAGGCTCTGTCTGTAGTCTACAAAACTAATAACGCTAACAATAAAACAATATTGAGATTCCCCAGTATGGTCACCACTATGTTATTGCCTAAATCTACCTCAGGCTGAGAAAGGCAGAGTCTATGGTAACATCAAACCGTGCTTAATCTGGTAGCTAGCCCTACCAGATCGGGAGAGGGCTCTCTCCTGGTCAATCTCAGCAAAAAATGATCAGTGAGGCTTGAGATGACTTGAATAAAGGCTGATTTTAGGCTAGGTATATATTTAAAAGAGTTTTATTTGATTTTGAGGGTGTTTGTTGGATCAAAGGGAAGGGCAGATTTTGGGTATGGGGAATGAGGCCTAGTTTTTGCAGAGGTCTGAATGGGGCAAGGTAGGTAACTGTTTTGATGCTTCAAATTTGAATGAAATGGATAGCTCAAACCGGTGAGGATTTGAATAGGGTAGGATAATTTCAAGAATCCTCTTCATACAGTTGAAAACATAGAAAATTAAACAAAACTCAAGGTAGAGCACTACAAATCTAATGAATTCTACCTTTATCCTTGTTTGTTTTACTTAAGAAGAAGTAGGAGGGAAGATGATACACATAAAGCACCAGTAAAATTACATTAACAGAGAGAAACACATCATCAAAACAAAGGGCCACATGAATCCCAAGGAGTGCTGCAAACCCTGGTCTATTCCTTCGCCAAACTGTAGAGATGAAATGTATAATGAAGCTCAAAGCAATCCCAAGTGTCCAACCAGGAAAATGACTGAAAAAATACAAGATATAGACAACACTACCTCATCCCAAACCTCTAGGGGTCGAGCTCACAATTCTAGGAGCTATTTCAACAAGATCTAAACTAAGAATTGGAAAATAGGCAGTGGAACAACTTGCCTCTATAAGATAGGAAATTGATTCATTCAGTTGCAATTCACCTTTTGATGGATGAATCTACCTCCATGAGTAAACAATTGAAAAAATTACATAAAAACCCATCAAATTACATCAAATGACATCAATAGTTTTACATTTGGAAATAATAAAGTCAAATTGGATAAAACTAGGAAAAAAACAGAGTTACTGAGTAAAAAATGAGCCAAAATCCCTAATGCGCCGCGCCTGATTTCTCTATGCGTCGCGCCAGTTTGGAGCTGATTTTGGAGGCCTTCATATGATCCAAATTGGGTCCAAGTGGGCTTTTTGGAAATTTCTTCCCATATACTTTCCAACACAAGTGGAATTTCTGAATTTTGCTTCTATTTGCCCCTCCAAAAATGATTTCTCCCAACACTGCTTCATGTGTGTCCAAAAAGGGGCAGAAAGGTCATTTTTAGGGTGTTTTTGACGCTTCTAGAAGCCCAAAACCTGTCAAAATCTCTTCGCCATGGGTAGGTATGCATAAATTTTCATGAAAAATCCAAAAATATAAATTTTTACCCCAGAGGAGCTCCCAATTATAATCACACGCCAAGTGGCCCGACGCGTTGAGCTGAAAAATTTGTGTTTAGGCCAAAAAAACAAAATTTGACAAATGTGTCCCAAATTTCTTGAAATTTGGGCTGAGTGTTCTCCATCATGCACTATGCTGGGCCAAGGAAGCCTTGGCCAAAATCTAAAGTCTATCTTGCCTTTTCCGACGCTTTAATGCCCTCTTCAACTTGGCCTTCAAGATTTTGATTCATGCCTTGCAAACATGATTTTTTGCCCAATAATGATTTTCCATGTGCCTCAACATGTTATTTTCCTTGTTGGCCTTCTCCAAAAGCTTTTCCAAATAAATACTTACCCTTTAAAGCCAATTTTCACGATCAGCCTCAATCTCTTTCTCAAGTGATGTCATCTCGGTTTTGCTCCTTTAGGCAACTTGCCATTTTGCTTTCATGTTTTGGAGCTCCATGAATGAGTGGGACTGATGAGGGGAGGGTTTGATGCTAGCTGTAGGATTTTAGGGAACGAAAGGGTTTAGGGGATGATATCTATGGTTTGGGATGGAAATTAGGGTTTTGGGGATATTTGACTAGGGTTTGGGATAGTGGGATTAGGGATTTAGGGTTAGTTGATTAGGTATATGGGAATTAAGGAAATGGACTAATTTAACAAGATAGTCAGTGAGGAGGGAATAAAAGGGTGGGGAAGTAGGAGTGATGGACACAAAACCGAATCATAAACCCTAAAGGAGAATTCTTCAAACAAGATAATAGGGTTTGAATTTTGTATTTAAATCCTCATAAACAACACAAGACCATGTTCATTGACAATGGAGAGTCTACTTAACTTACTTGGACAAAGAAGGAATGAGCCGATTTGAAATTTTGAAAGGAATGAAAATGAAACTGATTGCAGTCCTATGCGTCACGTAACAAACCCAATGCGTCACGTGGCTTCAATGTGTCACGCAAGAGAAAATTCAACACAGTGGGGGCCGACCCAATGCGTGGCGACACCCAACCAATGTGTCGTGCGACTGAATTTGCAAAAATTTCATCTTCAAACTGTTTGCTTTGCTCTTCATGAATTCTCCTTTGCTCACCACTATCTTCTTGGCATAAAAATGAACTTTGGAAAGATGAAAATGTTTTATATGCCAAGGATTTTGATTCTTCTTTTCAAAAAACCCACTTTGCAATGTTTCAGACTTTGACATTTTTTTTTAAAAACTCTGTTTTGCTTCATTTTGGATTTTTGACTGAATGATGAGCTTTATGTTGGTTCTGCAGGGAATGGATGGCTGGAGCTTGAAAAAGGAGACCAGGGTTTCCAGTTAAATTATTATTACAACTGAGAAAACTTGAAATCACATTACATTTATACATAAAGATGGAATACTCTATTTTTCTTCAAAACAGAGTTTTGAAGAAAAATAAATTAATAAGCATATGATGATGAGATTTTAGCACTGAAACCTTATTTCAAACTTACTCATGTGCTTTCTAACCATTATTGGGCATTCTGAATATCTGATTAATGAAACCCTAGACCTAATGACACTAAAACCCTAAAATTGACTTTTTGGAAACTATGAGACAAAAAATGACTGTAAATGATTTTAATGAACAGAAATAGGCCAACAGGTAAAAGACATGAGGAACATGAGCAAAAATCCACTACCATCAGATGATCCATGCTCCTAATGGAATGAAGCTGACTGAATGAGACACCTAATATGCAATGCAACAAGAGAAATTTGATCATTGACAGAGGGATGAAGGTATCGACACTAACAGAACCCATCCAAAAATGAAAAGTACTTCTTGCCTGCTAATGTGTCTAACACTTGATCTATGAAAGTTAAGGGAAATTGGTCTTTAAGAGTAGCCTTGTTTATTTCTCGGTAATCAATACATACCCTCCATTTTCCATTCTTCTTGGGTACAATCACCAAAGGAGAGACCCACTGACTATCTGAAATGGGATAAATAAAATTGACATTTAACAATTTCTGCAATTCTTCTTTAACAATCTCCATGAGGTTTGGATTCATCCTTCTCTGAGGTTTTCTAATTGGTTTAATATTTTCCTCTATATAGATATGATGAGTGCAAGTCTTAGGATTTATCCCTTTCATGTCAGTGTACTCCCAAGCATATGTAGAAGAATGTCTCTGTAATGTTATGACTAGCTTTTCGTGTTGAAACTTCTCTAGGTTTTTGTTTATATTTGAGGTTTTTCCTGGGAATATTTCAATTGTAGAGCTGTCAAATCCTTCCATGGAGTAAAGAGACATCTGTCTTGACGATAAGATCTCAATGTTATATTCTTCTTGAAATTGCTCATTTTGAAATTCTGAAGAAGATTTATAATTTTCCAAGGTATTCAGAATCTGACTATCTTCACTAATTTCTGAAATTGTGAAGAGACATTGTATATCTTCTTCATCATCAATCCACTGAGTATCATCTAATTCTGTGATTGTTCTTGCTGGAGGATACAAGGTAAATTTATTGGTTGAACTTCCATTAGAGATGTACATATCACCGGATCTAAAGCTAATGAAAGCATCAGTTGTAGCTAACAAGGTCTTCCTAATATAATAGGATGTCCTTCTAGATAATTTTTAGGAGTTAGGATCATGAAATCCACAGGATACTCCCAAGAATATAGGGACACTAGAATATATTCTATTATCCCATCTGGTTTGATCACAGACCTATCTGCTAATTGTAGCAGTGTGGGTGTAAAAAGAAGATTAGGAAGTGTTAGTTTTTCCATGATTTTTTCTATTCATGATATTGATTGCTGCTCCTAAATTAATAAGTTTATTCTAGATTTCAATAGAATTGATGTGTATTGTGAAAAATGGATTTCCCAGGTCTATATACTTAAGAATGGCAATCTTACCCATCATTATATCTGCTATTTTTCCTGCCAGTTGTATTTTCTTTATCTCTTTTATTCCTTTTCCTGTTTTTTTCATACTCAACTCCTTTATTGTTTTTGATAAGATTGGGATTTCATTGATAGCTTGTAATAATGGAATCTTAATACAAACATTTCTTAACTCATCTAGGAAATTATAATTAAGCATCATAATTTTTTTTTCTACACCCCTATCAATTTGTAATATTTATGGAAAAGTAGGTGTAGAAGTAGATGTTGATGGCTACTCTAATATAGGAGTTGAAATTATTGGCTCTTTCTATTTTGATTTTTCAATGTTTTGGTCTTGAAAAGATGTGCTTCCCTCAAGACTTTCATTTACCCGTAGAGAATCTTCTTCAGAATTGTTTTTCTCTTGTATAATTATAGAAGGTTTATTCTTTTCAAGTATTCTTCCAGACCTAAGTTGAACATCATTAAGGTCTAAAGGATTAATCAAATAGGTTGGGAATTTTTGACCTTCTATCATATATGTATTCTGAGGATTTTTATTGTTGGGGTTTGCTATAGGCTGGGTAGGCAATTGATTTTCTTTTTGAGGAAATGGTAATGGAAGTGGTTGATTTTGATTTTGGTTTTGATGTTGTGGATTTTGTTGAGGATTTTGTTGGGGATTTTTTTGTAGGGGAAAGTTTGAGTATGTTGGATATGACGGATAAGAAGGTGGATATTGATAGTACTGGGAGAACCTTCCATAAGCATTTTGTGTTCCTCGTGCCCAAGGTTGAGATTGATTTTGAAATTGGGGCCAAGGTTGCTTCCAAGAGTTCCAATTTGGTGGGGGTTGATTATACATTTGATTATTAAACCCTTGTGTCTGAGGTCCCTACCAAGGTCTTCTAGAGACAAAGTTAAGAGATTCTGTGGAATTTGTGGGTGTTTCTTCTTGAAAGACTGCCTTAAGACCAGGGAGTGAAGGACAACTCTTGGTCTCATGTTTTTCTCAACAAATTGCACTAGTCTCTATTACTTTTTCATCTAAAGGGCACTCTCTCAAGGCATGCTTCTTCCTACATTTGGGACAAAATATTTCTAAGGCATTAGCTTTGGCTTTTTGCTTGTTTTGTAACTTAAGGGTGTCTATTTTTTCACTAAGACTCCATAGAATGTCAGATTTAAATTCATCAAGAATATTACCTATTTCTGCCCTACTTACTGTTCCAGCTGCAGATTTACTTGCATTTGCAAGAGCAGGGTCTCTTGGTCCTTTTACAATTTTAGATTTTCCTCTTGAAATATTGATACATAACTCAGCCATATCAGGTAATGGAAGCTGAGATATGTCCCATTTTCCCATCATATTGAGGATATCTATCCATTCATCCCTAATTGTTTTCAACAAGAGAACTTTCAAAGTTTCTTGATCTAGGGTTTCAATTTTTTCCCTCTTGATGTTATGATTGAATCTTTCCAACAATTCTTCTAGATTTTTATCCTCTTTTTGCATCATCTTGAACACTTCTTCCTTATGGTTGACTGGTATATACTAATACAATTATCTCTATATAAATGCTCTCGTCATATCATCCCATGTCCTAATAGACCTATTGATTAAACTCATAAACCATTTTAATGCTGCTCCTTTCAATGTTGAAGGGAACAGTTTAAGTTTCTGAGCATCTTGTAGATAATCATAGGTTCTACATAAAACTTCAAATTCAAATAATAAGGTTTCAGGATCCTCACTTTTTACTCCATGAAAGTTTGGAAGAATAGAAGGTGAGATGTTTTTCATAGTTGCATTAGTCTCTTCATCTACTATAGGGAATCCAAAACAACTTCCAGTTTCCCTTCCACCTCTTCCTCCTTATGCATTTCCTCTTCCTCCTTCTACATTTACTCTACCTCTACCTCCTCCAAATAGTGTATGTTATCCATTAAATACTTCTCCTTCCCCTTCTTCTGCCATGATAGACACTTTTGAACTGATATAGGGTTCAGTTAGAAGAGCTAGTTGTTCTACTGGTTCTTCTACTAAGGGTATATTGAAGAAATAGTCCTCTTCTTCCTCTTCAATAGGGATTATTAATTCTTCTGTTGGAATATATTCCCCTGTGGAAGTGAAAAAGGTTACCCCTTATGTAGGAGTCCTTGCATATTCTTCCTCTAGAATTCCTTCATTGGATGAAGTGGGGGATCTTCCTGATGGGATATCTGATCTTGAGACTTTTGGAAGCCTATGACCAGTATCGTATAGAATGTGAGTTTGGGTTGGAGGTGTGCTACTTCTTGGTATTGGTGGAGTGAGTGGATTTGTGGGAATTAAACTTCTACCTCTTACAAATCTACCCCTAGAATATATTTCTCTACGCATATCATTGTTTTTGGGAAATAGGAAATAAGGCTACATAGTTATACCTCCCCGAAAACGGCGCCAAAATGTTTAGTCAATTCAGTGTCCTGAATTGATAGCATAAATTATCAACCAGGGCTTGTAAACTGATGAGGTATAGTTGCACTATATGTTCCTAAATATCCTTATTCTTATTTCATTGTTTTTAGTATTTTGTTGATGTTTTTTGAGTTTTGTTATGTTTAGTTTTTAGTATGCTATTCTATGTTCAAAAGGTGATATCAAATCTATGACAAAAAGGAATGAAAAGAGAACCCTAGACTCAAAACAGAGTGTAATCGTAAATTCTATCCCTAATCAAGAAAATGATGAAAAATAGAGCATTCTAATCCATGGATGTCCTAGCTTGTAAATAAGCATAAATGTAACTCAAGACATTATATTTCAACCTGATCCTTTTAGTTAGAGGTTTGTTGGAATATTTTGTGGAAGAGATTGAACTCCAATGTGATGAGGATCTTAAAAACAGACAACAACTTAGAATATTGTAGTGAAATCCTATTCATATAATAGATATATTTTGGAACATCTTGAGAAGAAAATTGATACAATATGCTAAGGATATCCTATGAATATTTGAACTACTTATGACATTACAGCTAGATCTCATTCATGAGATAGATATTTATTGGAAGATTTTATTGAAGGAGACTAGATATAACGAAATAAGGATCTTCTAAATAGCAAGTAACCCACAGTATTACAATTAGGCCTTTTCTGTGATTTAGAGATTTATTGGAACAGTTTTGAGAAAAGATTGTTTATAACAATATGAGGGTCTTCTATCTAATTGCATAACAGAAAATGCTAATTAACTCAACATAATACAATGAAATCTCATTCGCATAATAGTGATATGTTGGAAAATATTTTTAAGAAAACGAATGGCTTTAGGATACTGAGGATATTTTAATCTAAATGACAGAGCTAAAGTGCTGGTAACTCAAGATGTCACAAATAAATCCATTCACTGAATAGAGATATGTTGGAAAATATTTAAGAAAAGATTAATTATAACATCATGAGGATCTGTTAGTTAAACAAATAGTGCAAGACATGATACTAAAAGATATAAACTCAAAAAACTATCTAAGTGAGAAACATAACAACACATAATCAAAAGCTACTTATCTAGAAAGCATGTAGAAGCCTCCTTAGATAGCAGGGGCCCTCTGCTATCAATTTGGCATGAAAAATCTTTAACTCCTCAAGTTTGTCTTCAACACAGCATCAAAGTTATGCTTCTTCTTATTAAGAAAAATACTTCGAAACAAAGTATCACAACCTTGGAAAAATAAAAGTAAAATTGTGTTTCTCGGTCTCACCGAGCTAAATTTATAGGCAATTACATAACTGATATTGAATGAAAGTAGGCACAGTTGTATTCTAAAGTCAAAATCAAACTAAAAATCCTTTCTAGAACTCATGATTTACTGAAATTAAATCAAGAGTCCTTATCCTTATAGAAATATGCTTCTTAGACTTTTGGTTTGACCATGTACATAAGCATATCCAGTTTTTGATTTAGCCTTTGTGGATGACAAGGAACGATGTAGGAAAGATTTAGAATCTACCCATATACTCCTTTTCTTCAGATGACACCTGTAATATGTTCAAACACCAAAATGGCTACGGAATCCCTAAAACTGCTCAGAAATCATTAACACAACAAAACCACAAAAGTACAACAAGTTAGTCATTGCATGTATTCCTTGAGTGATTTTAATCATCTTATTGATCTTTAGGTCCATAAAATGACAAAAGGAATGATAAGGTGAACTGGAATTTGGAAAAGGAGAAGACACTTTTAGGGCTCAACAATAACCTAACCTTAACTATAACCTAACCCTAACCTTAACAAAACGTTAACCTTAACCTTAACTTAACTATAACCTTAACCTTAACCTTAACTTTAACCTTAACCTTAACCTTAACCTCAACTTTAACGTAAAATTATCCTTGACCTTAACTATAACCTAACACTAACCTTGACCAAACCTTAACCATAACCTTAACTTAACCTTAACCTTAACCTTAACCTTCCCATAACCATAACCCTAACCTTAACTTTACCCTTAACCTTAACATTAACATTAACCTTACCCTTACTTAACTATAACCTTACCCTTAACCTTTTCCTTGACCTTAAGTATAAGGTAACCCTAACCTTAACCTTAACCTTAACCCTAACCTTAACCTTAACTTTACCCTTAACCTAATATTAACCTTACCCTAACCTTACCCTTAACCTTAACCCTAACCTTAAAGTTAAATTTACCCTTAACCTAATATTAACCTTACCCTAACCTTAACCCTAACCTTACCCTTAACCTTAACCTGAGGTTAATATTATGGTTAAGGTTAAGGTTAAGGATAAGTTAAGGTTAAGGTTAAGGTTAAGGGTTTGGTCAAGGTTAGGGTTAGGTTATAGTTAAGGTCAAGGTTAAGGTTAGGTTATAGTTAAGGGTAAGGTTAAGGTTAAGGTTAAGGGTAAAGTTAAGGTTAACGTTAAGGTCAAGTTCAAGGTTAAGGTTAAGATAAGGTTAAGATAAGGCTAAGGGTAAGGTTAAGGTTAAGGTTAAGGGTTTGGTCAAGGTTAGGGTTAGATCATAGTGAAGGTAACGTTAAGATTACAGGTTTAGTCAGGTTAAGGTTAAGGTTAAGGTTTGGGTTAAGATTAGGTTAAAAGTAAGGTTAATGTTATGTTAAGGTTAAGGTTAAGGGTAAGGTTAGGGTTAGGTTATATTTAAGGTCAAGGTTAAGGGTAAGGGTAAGGAAACTCTTCACATTAACCTTAACTTGAACCTTTACCCTAACCTTACCTTAATCTTACCCTTAATGTTAGCCTTAACTATAACCCAACCCTAAAATTTACCAAACCCTTAACCTTAACCTTAACCTTAACCTGACTAAACCCGTAACCTTAACCTTAACCTTAACCATAACCTAACCTTAACCTTAACTTTACCCTTAATCTAACCTTAACCATAACCTTAACCCTAACCTTACCCTTACCTAACTGTTGAGGAGGTAAATCCCCTCTGCGGACAGAGGCGATCCCTACTAGCCCAGCAGGGGTCTAGCAACAAACAAACAATGCTATGACGCAAGCTCCTAGTTACGAATGAAAGACTTGGGATAAGAGCCTACCTGAATTCCAACGCTAGATCTGCAGAAGAAAATGTCCCCGTCCTTCAGCCCTGGCAGATCACAATCCTTCCACGATCTCCGTGGATGAACACCTGCACACAGAAGAAACGAACAGAAGGTTCCATGGGAGGTGGCAAAACCACTTCCCTTCCATAAAACTCCCGCAGCCAAACCTCCCAACTCAAGATAGGCAATGGTTTGTGAGTTTGTTGGAACTCAACTTCCGCCATCTTTATTTAAAAAACAACTCCCAAATTGGGTGGCGTGACTACGGCTCTATGACAGAGCGCCAGTTGGCGCGACCTCTTTGCAGTAATTTCCCCATTGGCGCGAGTACTGAACTGCTTGCCCGCGCCAATGCCAAAAGGGGTGTTTTTCATGATTTTTGCAAGGAGATGTCTCAAGGGCAAATAAAGCTCATGCTCAGAGGGATGCATTGATGATGATCTCAAGGCATGACAATGTTCACAGGTCACAGAATGGGTCCTCCATTGTGCGGGATGGGGAATGGTAAGGACGGTGACAAATTACTGTGTAACAGATGCCCCCTAAAGTATGAGGCCCGAGAGGGAGAGGGGTGAAATGCTTTACGAGAACATGTTCAACCGAAGGCCCGCCGTCGGAAAATCTGCGCAGAAAGATACAACTGATATCTCAAGTACATGATGTAGAAGTGGTATGGACGCAGCCATCCGAAACAGAGTATGCTATAATCCGGATCCAGGGTATGGGCGCAGCCATCCAACTAAGATCAAATAAATAGACTCAGGTATGGTCGCAGCCATCCAATCAATGAGTCATGTACATAACGATAATAATCCACAATCGCAGCCTGGATTACAACAGACACAATCCAGGGTCTTGCGCTCTATCTCGACCCAACAAAGTACAAGTTCAAGCATGTGAATGTGTGAGCTGAAGTCGAACATGCAAGAACATCGTCGGATTACCAGCCAATGATGAAAGCTGTTAACCGACGCGAGAGAAACCACCAATAATGACAATGGTCCTCAAGGTACTACAGGTACAATCTACGGCGTGCGAATAAATGAGTTGACGTCGAACACCCGCAGAATCACTCGATCGGAGGTCAATGATGTAAACCTCACGTCGAATGCGACGAACCTGCCATTGAGGCATGCAGGCTCCAAGGTACCATCAGGAGTCTCTAGACCAACTTCCCGGATAATGAGTTGAAGTCGACAGGAAGTGACCTTGATCGAAGGTGGGCCATAATGTTTCCCACATCATCGACACGAGACAGAGGAACATGATGTTTTTTTGTGAATCAAGATCGTATGAGAATCAGAGGAAGGTTGATATTTGCAGAGGCCAACTTCTCTTGAACATATAAATGGCACGACAGTGGACTTGGCAGTATTTGACATCAACGTATCAGAGGTCATGGTGACGAGGCAGTGAACAGATGAGAGGTCAAAAGGGATTACCCAAACCCACGGAGGCAAAGTGAAGCAACGAGATGAGATGTCCCCAACCCGACACGAATGCAGACAAGTGCCATGTTCAAGAGCGACATACTGCCGATGACAACGACGATGGTTCCATTTTCCCCCACCATTTCTGGCGAGTACCCCAATTATTTTTAATAACAAGCTTGAAGGGGATAGCATATGCTTGCAATATAAGTCCGCCCTTCGGGCGAATCCATCCTAGTGCATTTAACGAGTCCCAGGAAGGAGAAACTCGGAGAACGTCATTTCGACTAGATCCGATGTCATCAGGGTTTAACGAGCCTGACAAAGGAAGAACTCGGCGTCTTTTCATGTTTAGAGAGTTTGAAAAGACAGCGGAAAAGAAAACTCCACAGGTCCCTTTTCGTAAATAGTTCCCCAGATCCGAAAAGGTAGAAAACAATATCCGGAAAAACCTCCTAGTCGCAATAGGCTAGGGTATTCCTTTTTCGTAATCAATCCATCCCAGCCCGAAAAAGGGTTAAACTTATACTGGGTGAATGTCGATTCGTGTCCATTTTAACGAGATCGAAACGACAAGGGCCTCAACAATCTTTTCATATTTAGAGAGTCAGAAAAGAGCTGAAAGATGACTCCAAAGTGACTTTTTCGTGTATTTACCGAGTCCGAAAAAAGTATAAAATACAACTCGTTTCCATCGTTTAAGTCGCAAAAACCTGCTGCTGCACATACCAAGCAAGCGTAAAATCCATTTTCGACATAACATATACAAATATTTGATAAAAATAACTTTTAAAACTCATTTAACGTCGAAAAAGTTATAAATATGTCAAATTGGTAAAAATAAAATTACTTTTACTATTTACCTTGGTGGAAAGCAACAGTGGTCCATTTGGAGTAGAAACTTCTGACGGTGATTGCGACAAATCCAGTTGACCATTCAGCTTCTCGTCTGTCACAGGTAAGAGGCGCTCTTTTGCTCTTCATTTTCATTCATTTTTTAATAATTTTCCCTTAAAAACCAGTTCTATGTGGCCACTTTTAAAATTTTAGGGCTGCGCCCATTGGCGCGGGTATTGGGCACGGACCCGCGCCAATGAGCTCTTTTATATAAAGGGCTCGCGCCACGTGGCGCGACTATTCACAAAACAGCCGCGCCAGCGGCCGAACCTAAAAATCCGCCCAAAATTTCGACATTTAGACCAAATTGCATGGAATTTGAAGCTCATCAAAGATCTAACTAAGGGTTTTTGACCATATGAATGTAGGTAATCACTCAAAATGGCAATCGAATGGAAAGAACGAGAGCACGGAGAAGAGGATGAACAAGCCATGCAAAGTCAAGCTTGCATGAATGCACTTAGAAACTGTGGATTGAAAAAGTTCTTCCTCACACCATGTTTACGAGCTTAGCCCGAGCTCCTCCAGTATTTAATCAGTATCTGGGACGAACATGAACAGGTGTTCAGGTTACGAGACCAGGTATTAGAACTGGAGGTCACCGATGTTTATTTCATCACTGGATTGTCCCGCAGAGGTCCAATCCCTGTACTGACTGGAAGCAGACCATCTGGGGAAAAGATGGAAGAAGTGATGGCACGGGTGTGCCGAGGGGCACAAACAGGATCAGGAAGCAAGAAGGTGGATATCCACACTATCCCTGATCTGGCATTGAGAGTGGTTCTCCATACCATCACGCGGGCTGCTGGGTCGCAGGCTCCGCACGAGGCCATGAAGACCCAACTCCTGCTGGCCTCAGAATGCATGGGTCCCTTACTGTTTAACTGGGCAGAAGCAGTAACAATCAACATGAAAAGGCAGCGCACAAAGTGAAAACAGGGGAAACTGAAATAGTTTGGTTATGGTTCCATCTTGGCATCATTCATTCTGGAACATTTACCAATATTCCAGGGCCAAGGGGCCGCAGTGGCGAGTCCGATACCACGAGAGCCAAGAATGGCTCGCTGGGCAGCATTGATGCCCAGATCTGGAGGTGGCCAACAGATGTCCTGGAGGCCAGAGTTTTTTAGGTGGTTATGGCGCCAGCTGATTGTCATGGAAGACTGGCCCTATGCAGGAACTGACTTTACCGGGGACCCAGATCTCCCACTACTAGAAGGGGATGACTAGGACGAGGAGTTGGGTAAGACCTCATATTTTTGATTTTATGTTTATATGTTTTTTTTTGTAAATACAAATTCGTCCTAACACAATCATATATGCATGCAGATGTGGGACCTGAGAGACCAGTTGGAATGTCTCCAATCTCCCGGAGGACACAACTCGCCCCTGAGATTCAGGGAGAAGGCACCGGAGGAGAGGAGATGATCCAGAACCTTGAGGGGATTGCCCATGGGATCCCAGACTATGCCCGGCTAGCAGACGTACCGATGGCATACCAGCGCCACACGGTGGGAGTTCCGAGTCGGATCCACCGAATCCTGAGGTGCTTAGTGTGTGCAGTCACGTGCTATCATGAGCACCATGCGGATTAGTCTTTAGGATTTATACCACACCTATTTTTTTTTAGAGACATAGTGTCTCTGGATGTACTAAGACGATTATGTATATTTTTGAGTTTTATGTGACACACTCTATGTAAACATTTCGATATCTATATATATACATATCTATTTCTGGATGAGTCTTTCTTTACATGTGATGATGATTTATAAATTGCGCAAATGTCTGTCTAGTACCAAATTTTCTACTGCATCTATTAATGTATTCAAATGCCTGGGTATATGATGATATGTAATGTAGTCAAAATTCCTTTCTAGTAATCGAATATGCAAATACAGACGTAAGATGGACGGGTTCCTTACCGAATAGTGTCCGTTCAGTTGTAACACTACAAGTTGTGAATCTAGGTACACGAGCAATTCACGGATACCAAGGTTTACTGCCTCAGTTAATAATTCCAACACGGCACTATATTCTGCGATGTTGTTCGTGGTACGTCCTAGACACACACCTTGCAAGTCAATCAACTCACCAGCAGGATCGTAGATTACCCAGGCTGCGGAAGACAGATTCCTGGTACTGCGGGAGGCACCATCCGCGAAACCAACAAATGGATGAATAGACATCTGCACAACCAGGAAGACCCGATCAGCAGAAAGAGGTTTACAAAGCACACCACACTATGCACACAAATGACAATCACACACCTATGTACACACACCACACCAAGAAATCACTTCAGGCATAGTACTTTTTAAGGTACAACCCATTTTTGGGCTGCGCCAGCGGAACTCCTTCGTAATCTATAAGCTCGTAGGCCCCATTTTTCAACACGCGCTTTACTATATAGGGCCCGTGCCACATAGGCTGGAGCTTACCGGCTCCAAGCTTATCATGTGCCTGATCGTACAAGAGGACGAGGTCTCCTTCAATGAAAGAACGGGGAGAAACAGATTGATCAAAATGAGTTTTTACCCTCTTCTTTTGTGCTTCGATGATCAAAGCAGCTAGACGACGAGTTTCATCCAACCCTTCGAGATACAGAAGACGTTCTTCCTCAGTAGAAGTATCCGGTAAGAGCTCCACAACTAATTTAAGTGAAGGAATCTCACATTCAACCGGCAGAGTAGCTTCCAGACCGTACACCAATTGGAATGGTGTGAATCCGGTTGCACTCTTAGCAGATGTTCGGTATGCCCAGAGAGCTGAGAACAGTTGGAGATGCCAATTGGATTTATGAATCCCAACTGTTCGCTGAAGCATAGTGACCAAAACCTTGTTCACCGCTTCAACCTGACCATTCGCTTGAGGGTAGTATGGTGTTGAGCTGTCGTGATGCAAGCCCAACGTTGAAGTCAGCTCCGCCATCATGTAATCGCGGAAATGAGTACCGTGATCAGTGACGATGGCTTGAGGAACCCCGAACCGTGCAATAACGTGGTTGAATATAAATTGAGCAGCCGTTTTCCCGTCAGCAGCTAGTGTAGGCATCGCCTCGGCCCACTTAGTGAAGTAGTCGATGGCGACAATGATATACGCATGCCCCCCGACCGAGTGAGGGTTACACGTCATAAAATCCATGCCCCATTTCGCAAAAGGGCCGACGGTAATAACGGGATGCAATGGCAACGGCGGCGCGCACATCTTGCGCTGAAAAATCTGGCATGGATGACATTTACGGACTGCAGTGATACAATCCTTGAATATGGAAGGCCAGAAATAACCTGCCCGCAGAATCTTCTGGGCAGTAGCATACCCGGACATATGTCCGCCACAGGCGCCACTGTGACAGTCATTTAAGACTTTCTCAGCCTCTTCCAAGGTAAGGCATCGCCGGAGCACCGAATCTACTCCAATGCGATATAAGGTATCTCCTACTATACGGTAGGGTTGGGACTGGTGCCGAATCCGACGGCGGGCAGCTTTATCCAACTCAGACCGAAATGTCACGGTCTGAAGATACACTATTATGTCACCGTACCAAGGATCATGAGTACTGATGAGAAAAAGTGTTTCGTCCGGTATATGGTCTTCAAAGTGTGAGGGAACAGAGTCTGTAGGGAGAGAACATATCAAATCCGCAAAGACCAGTGATTTAGTTGACTTGGCAGTGGTGAACTCCAAGTCAAACTCCTGCAGGATTACAATCCATTTGGAGTACTTTCCCCCTAGTAATTGTCTAGAAAGAATATACGTCATAGGGTTGCAGTCTGAAACCACTGTTATCGTGCGCAAAAGGATGTAATGGCGAAAGCGTTGTACGGCGTGTACCGCTGCTAAGGCCAACTTCTCGACATGTGCATAATGCGTTTCCGGGTCGAGAAGGTTCCGAGACAGGTAATAAACAACATGTTCATCACTGTTATCATCATCCTGCACCAAGACCATGGCGACGGTGCTAAATGCAGCGGCTAGATACAAGGTGAAGTCGCGGTGGTAGTCCGAAGGACGAAGCAATGGAGCATTGACTAGCAATGTATTCAGCTTCTCAAAGGATTCCTGAGCAACTTCGTCCCAGTGAAAGGGAACGTTCTGCTTTAACAAACGAGTGAATCCTTTGGCCACCTCGCATAATTCAGGATAAAGCGCCTAAGAAAATTAGCTTTCCTTTGCAGACTCTGTAACTGATACAGGGAGGAGGGTGATGGGAGATTTACGATGGCCTCGACCTTTAAAGGGTCAAGGCGAATCCCGTCTTTCGAGACTATAAAGCCTAAAAGATGGCCAAAATCAACGTAGAAGACGCACTTATGAGGATTGAGCCTGATATTGTAGCGTCTGCAACGGAGAAATATCTGGCGAAGATGCTCAGGATGGTCCTCTCGCTTACCCGAATGGGTTGGCAAGTCGTCCAGATAAGGCTGAACGATATGGCGAATGTCATGAAAAGCGTAGGACATCGCACGCTGAAACGTGGCGCCAACGTTCTTTAAGCCGAACGGGAGTTTTTTGTACGCGAAAGTGCCCCATGGACAGATGAATGTGGTCTTATGTTGATCCTCAGGTACAATATTGATTTGGTTATAACCTGAGAAACCGTCCATTAAGGAATAGATCTCACTCCCAGCACATTCGTCGATGATCTGGTCGATAAACGGAGTGGGATAATTATCCTTTGGACAGGCGCAGTTGATGTCGCGATAATCCACACAGACTTGAATTGTACCCTGCTTTTTATCAACAGGGACAATATTGGACACCCATTCTGTAAGGGGGATAGGATAAATAAAACCCACGTTCAGAAGTTTTTCAACTTCTGCCTTAATGGCGGCGGCTTTCCGAGGATGCATGGGACGTAAGCGTTGGCGCACGGGTTTCGCATCTGGATAGGCTGGAATCTCGTGCACGACAATACTAGGATCAATTCCCGGCATTTCCTCGTAAGACCATGCGAAAACATCTCTGAATTCTTTGAAAAGCTCAGTATAGACTTGAATCTCCTCGGGAGAACAAGTCACACCCACATGAATGTTCTCAACAATCCCCGGTTTAACGGAGATGTTGATTGGAACAGTTTTAGTAATGTTACTCAGATTACCCTCCGAAAAGACCTCGTGCATTAAGATCGGTGTTTGAAGAGGAGGGGAAGGAACCTGAGTAGCATAACGCTCCAGACAATCAGTCATTGCCCCCAAGCTGAGCATAAACGAGGAGCGATGATGTCCATCGCCCCAGGGAAACTCCTCAAGAGACATAGTTTCAATGATAGCCTCATCTGAAGGAAAAGTCTCTCTGAGAGGATCAGGTGAATCAGCCTGACCAAGCCAGGGGGATTGCGCATAGACGTCGAGAGCCATGCTCATCGAAGCATGCTGAGGAGGTGGAGGGTCCGATGCGGCAACAATCTCATAGTAGCTGATCTCTACTGGCGTTAAAGGCATGGATTCTCCAAACTCATATACCTGCTCAGGTGTAGGAATGAGCCAGGGGTCATCAGTCCTGGACAACATGTTGACTTGAGCGGTATTCGGTGGCGGTGCAGGGAATATACCCATGAGGACTGGGTCTTTGAAAAGACCAGGTCCTATGCTGTCTGGGGGATTCGGAATTTGATCCACGTATGGCACGTTGTTCTCAGAGCTAGAGGTGAAAAATGACAACTGATCTACCGTGACAATCTTGCCCTCATGGGGAAACTTAATGAATCGAAAGACGGTAGACGGCACGCAGAGCATGGCATGGGTCCAGCTACGGCCAAGAAGTATATTGTAGTTGAGTTTAGCGTCAACCACCTCTACTTCTACGTTGACAGTTTTTCCCTGTAATGTGATCGCAAGACTCTCGAGAACGCCCAGGGGTTTAGATTCCCGACCATCAAATGCCTCAAGGGCATTGGGAGATGACGACAAGGCTGGAGAGTCGATGGCCTTCCAGCAAGTGGAGGACATAACGTAGGTATATTTACCCTCATCTACGACGGCCCTATGAATGTTCAGACCGTTAATCCCGACTTGAATGACCAAAACGATTTGATGTGGAAGCCGGGGAGTAAAATTCTCCAGATCGAAGGTGAGAAGGCTCGAGTCGGTGGGATCGATACCACCGATTGCAGACAGTAAAGCCTTCCATTGTGAAGGACAACTCTGAATAACCTCAAGTGCAGACATAGCACATGGCGCCTGTGCCAGATCCTCAACAATGCTGTAATGTTGAGCGGCACGAGCATTTGGATTGTAAGAGGATCTTCGAAGAACACCCTTGGGAGGTGGTTTCACAACGGGTTCGGGAGTCGGCTTCTCGATTTCCAATGGACCGGAGGCAGGTGGGGGAGGCAGCCCATCTGCAACTGCCTTCCCGGGTGCCTGCCGCGATTCATTGTAATCCTTCGACCGTGTAGCGATAGTGATAGGTGCATTAGTCTTCATCATGAAAACCTGAGACCCAAACGGTGCAGATGGTGACGCCTGTTCGACCATCTGGGTCTGCTGAGATGGAAATGGCTCTTTTAAAATAGCCGGAGTCCCTTTTGAGCCTTTAAGAAGTTGACTAACTTCGGACCGTCGTGGACAATCCTTAGTATAATGGTCACCTTCACAGATGAGGCAAGGGAATTTCGGCTTACGTTGGGAGCCATCGTCAGCTCGAGATTTAGATTCCGGTTTCGGGGCATCAGATTTTGATTTGCCTTTGTCCTTCTTCTTCCCCTTGGAGGATTTGTCCGTAGGATTGGCCTGGACGGCATTCACCTCCGCGGTTTTACCAGAATCAGATGGGGTGGGATTAGCAGAGGTATTGTTGGAAGAATTAGCCTTCTGCTTCCCATTCGAAGACTTCTTCGAATGTTGAGAAACAGAACCAATGACACCATCCACCGTAGGGGTAGGCGGAGCCTTAGTGGTTCCGGGCCGTGGAGCATCAGTCAAGATGTCATAAAGCGTGCCAGATTGCGAATAGACAAGATCCAAGTACTGGGCACGCGCGATAGCTTGTTCCTCCGTCACACACGCTCCCATCGCGATATCCTGAGCGATTTTATTCACAAAGGAGGTGGTGAACCAGTGAGTCAAAATCTGATCAGGTATGTGAAACTTGATCAGTCGACGACGGCGTCGCCACTCATGAATGTGATCTGAGATGTGAGTGGCCTTGTCCTGCTTCAGAGAAGTCAGGAGGTGCGTCCCGGCCTCATACCGGACCGGTAACTGGAAGTGCGTGAGGAAAGCCATGGCTAAAGAGTTGAAATCTTGGAAAATGCCACGGGATAGCTCTATGTACCATTTAGCAGCAGCTCCTGTTAAAGTACGCTGGAAAAGACGCAAACGGATCGAATCGTCGACCCAAGAGTTAGACGAACACCAGAGGTGATACGTCATCACATGCGCCTGGGGGTCTTCGCCAGCTTTTCCCTCAGACTTGGGACAATCACCTGGTATCTTGGTGGGAACCGGAGGCCAATATGGATTATGTAAAATCGGATCATTGGTCAACTTTGAAACGTCCGGCAGTTCCAAGGTAGCTAGGAACAGCAATGGAGGGTTAACTGCCATGCCAGGCCCAAGATGAGGTCCGGTACCCATGCTCCATGATGGTTGTGAATATCCCTGCCCCCACGGGTTCTGTCCCGCAGGATTCTGACCGTAAGGGGCATATTTCGTATAACCAGACTGATTTGGATGCTGGTAACCATAGTGCCGGGCTTGATAACCAGGGTACGGGCCCTGATTAGTTGTCGGCCCCGTATAAGAAGCGTTTGGATTTGGCTGCTGAGCGTAGGTAGAACCGGGTGGAGGAGGATAATACTGAGAGCCTCTGGGGTGGTTATAGTTCAGTTGAGACTGACCATGAGGATAATAACCACCCTGAGGATGAGTAGGCTTCTGAAAAGTGGAACCTTGCGGAGCCTGGTACGTAGGGCGCAACTGTTGATTTGGCTGCGGCATTGAATGAACAGGCTGTTGAGCAGAGTGAACGGAATGAGAGGGTTGTCCTGAATGAACAGGTTGACCCGACTGAGAGGGCTGGCCTGAATGACCAGGCTGGCCCGGCTGAGAGGGCTAGCCTGAATGACCAGGCTGGCCCGGATAAACAGGCGGCGCCAGTTGCGCAGGTTGACCTAGTTGTAAGTGAGCCCCAGGTTGTACCGGATGGGCCAGCTGGCCTGGAGGTGGGACACCAGGTTGTACCGGATGAACCGGTTGGCCTGGTGGTGGAACAGGGCCAGGTGCTTGCTGGAAACCAGTTTGACCTGAAGCAGAACCATAGGATGGTCCTGGCTGATATGCAACGTTAGAAACGACAGGATACTACAGTTGCATTGGTAAAGAAGGCTGGATTTCCCCCCCAGGACCATAGGCCGGTCCCGGTTGATACCCCGGCTGAGGCTGAGCAGGTTGACCAGAAGGGCTATAATATGGTCCTTGCAGATTGTACAATTGGCCCTTGCTGGCCCGCAGGGTAGCCTTGGATGGGTTGTTCCTGTGGGTCATACAGATAGCCAGGTTGGCCCGCAGGTTGGCCTTGGAAGGGTTGTCCCTGCGGGTTATAAGCCTGGTTGTACGGTAAGCCTTGAGCATATAAATAAGCCTCAGGAGTGGGAAGGTGCAAAACCTCCCCGTGCTCGTCATACTGACCTGGGAAAGCATACACGGGAGTACCATCCTGTGCATAGTGCGAAAAGAAAGATTGGTAAGGATCTTGGGGAAACGGTCCAGCTTCGGCGTTCGGCTGTTGTAAAGACAACCGATACTCCTCCGGAGAGATATTCTCTGGTATAGCAGTAGCTAGATAAACATCTTCAGGAGTTGGCCCAGCCCTGGTAGCAGATGCTGAGACAACAGGAGAAGAGGCGGCCACACAAACAGTGGGCCGAACGGGAACAGAAGTGACGGGCGTCGAAGGGGACACCCTGGGTGTAGTGACAGCTGGCCTCGAAGCAGGAGATGATATTCCCATAGAGGCTGCAGCTGAAATGATCTGACCCAGAGATCTGTATCCCTGTGGTAAAGAAGGACTGGCTGTCGACATGGTAGCCAGCTCAGAGTTGTCTCCCTCAAACAATCTACGTGGGAAGAGCTGATAGTCTTCACCAGACGTGGGAATTTCCTCACCAGAATCACTCATGGTTGATCCTGCCATTAAATCATGCAAAAGACGGCGAGGACTAGGAGGAAATACAACAGCAACAAACGGCGAACCCGATGTAAGAGAAAGGAAATCAGCTCCTAATCTCAATTCAGACACAGGGTCCGAAAAGGGCCAATTGAACTCAACTGGTCCTCCAAAGGGTTGCTCGGCGAGAACCGGTCCCCCGTCAGGAAACTCGGAAACAACAGGCTGCTGTGGTTCAACAGAAGGCTGAGAAGCTTCTGAAGAATCGTCCGTGTAAGGACTACCAGTAGACGAAACCGAAGGTTCCGCCACCGTGGCAAAAGACTAGAGAAAAAGAGAAAACACACACACGGGCTGAAAATGAGTTAAGACACACGATCAAACAGTCAACAAGCAATGTCTAAACGGGTGTGTAATCGTGGGCGATTAATTTTACCACATTGGAAAGTAAGAAATTCTACCATTTCATATTTTAAGAGTCGAGAAACGATAAAAAGATGACTCTATCTCTTTCAGAGTTGACACAAGCGTGAAAGGACAAGCGCTTGACGGTCTTTTCAAGTTTAGGGAGTCAGAAAAGACCAAATGACTGCTCAGGAAAAACTAGGCACAAAGGGTGTACCAAATATCCGTGAACTGCAATATACACCTTGGTTTCAATAATAAAACAGAAATCGACCAAGGACTTTCCGTACGTGCAGGTAGTCTCCCCGAATGCTGTGTTCGGTGTATCACGGGTATAGGGTGGCAGACTCGGCTTCCTGTGGATAAAGGATTGAAAACCTAGAGGGGTATTCCTTTATATACGCGATGGTACGGGGAGCGCAAGTCCGTACTAGAGCTGTCTAAAGCCAATAGGTGAACGACAGCTGCTAGGTTTAACGACGCTGGAACACGTCTCTAGCCTAGACCTTCTAAAAATGTTTCGTTAAGTTCCAATGCTGCCTTAGGTTAATTGAATAAATTTTACAGTTGATCTTCAATTAAGTTTCAATTTTCAGGCCCTATCGTATGTAGTGTCTTAAAAGACTCCTAAATGCAAAGCTATATGCCACAGTCCAACATTTCGTTCGATCAAAACTAGTTAGAGAAGAGTTGAGAGCTTTTACACAAACGAAATGAACGGAAGACAAACAATGAGATCTCTAATGCAACTAATGAAATTGAAAACTTTTCATTCAAAACACTAATCACTAGCAAAATGGAAAAGATCACAATTTGCACTAATCAACAAAAGCAAAAGAGATTTTTTTTTTTAAATTTTCAATGTCTGATAGCTAATATGCACTAAACAAACTTGAAAAAAAAATGGAACAACTTGAGAAACGATATTCAAGAGAGCGAAACAAACAAATTTCACTCAACAACACAAGCAATCAGATCCCCAAATCGACCAAAGTCTCTCAAAACGAAGAAAAGACTCAAAAGCTTCCAATGGACCGTGTGATCTAGGTCCAAGGCAAGACCAAACGAATTTCGAATGAAGGAATGAACAATCACCCAAAACTCGCAACAAAACAATGAACAACTACTTAGAGGATGCGGAGAATCAATCAGATAGTTGACAGGACAATCAAAACACCAAAACTCCCAAGGAGGGCTCGATACACTAAGCCACCAGATGCCCTAGGGCTTAAAACGTGAAATCGGTAGATAAAAGCAAACAACCAAAGGACAGAGGTGAATTCCCAGTCAAACAGGACTCCAACACACTCAGGCAGTCAGAAAATCAAGAAGAAAAACACTGACCAAACCCAGAGAGCTCAAAAATGAGGAAACTGAAAAACCTTACAGGAGTGGCGCGACTGTAAGGATGAAACTGGCGCCAGAAAGCAATTGGCGCGGGCTAAACAAAAGCAACATGCGCCAATTGGCGCGACTGTCAGGTTAAAAACCGCGCCAGTCGAGTTTCTCAGTCAAAATTAAAAAAAAACTACTCCAGAAGCAGATCAATGTAAACTAAGCAAACCAAGAAGCAAAAACAGTGAAAGAACCCAACCCAGAAGGTTCATCAAGCAAGGAAAAACATAAAATAATCAAAGCGAGACAACACAAACGAGACAATGAAATTTGGACGTCTCCCCAGTGGAGTGGCCAAATTGTTGAGGAGGTAAATCCCCTCTGCAGACAGAGGCGATCCCTACTTACCCAGCAGGGGTCTAGCAACAATCAAACAATGTTATGACGCAAGTTCCTAGTTACGAATGAAAAGACTAGGGATAGAAGCCTACCTGGATTCCAACGCTATGATCTGAAGAAGAAGCGTCCCCGTTCCTCAGCCTCAACAGATCACAATCCCTCCACGATCTCCGCGGATGAACACCTGTACATGGAAGAAACAAACAGATACAAGCATAAAATCCGGCATACGTAACTAAACATCAGTCAGAAAGGATGTTACTCACATTAACATGATGGAAAACAGAGTGGAACCATAATCATAATCATCTATTAAATAACAAATGAAGAGAGATTACAACCAAGTTCTGACGTCGCGGTCTCCTTCGGATGGGTCTCCAGTCGTCCACGTCTCGCAAAGCTCGCCAAGGAAAGGGAAAACCTCTCCGGAGTCTCTCGACGATGGTCTCCTTACTTGAGTCGGCCTTAAGGGAAAGAGAGGGTTCTTTACAGCACAAAGGCTCTTGGGAATATGGAGATTCAAAGCTTAGGCACTTCAAGACTAGCTTGCCATGGAATTGAGCAGGCTTTTATAGATGGGGAAGGAGGGATTTGGGATCCCTATTATCAACAAGGAAGGTTCCATGGGAGGTGGTAAAACCACTTCCCTTCCATAGAACTCTCGCAGCCAAACCTCCCAACTCAAGATAGGCAATGGTTTCTGAGTTTGTTGGAACTCAACTTCCGCCATCTTTATTTAAAAAACAGTCCCTAAATTGGGTGGCGCGACTACTGCTCTGTTACAGAGCGCCAGTTGGCGCGACCTCTTTGCAGGATTTTCCCCATTGGCGCGAGTACTGAACTCTCTGCCCGCGCCAATGCAAAAAGGGATGTTTTTCATGATTTTTGCAAGGAGATGTCTCAAGGGAAAATAAAGCTCATGCTTAGAGGAATGCATTGATGATATTTTCAAGGCATGACAATTGTTGTTGTCATAAAAAAGAGTGGCATATTTAAGGTTAAGGTTGAGGATAAGGTCAAGTTCAAGGTTAAGATTAAGTAAAGGTTAAGATAAGGTTAAGGGTAAGTTTAAGATAAGGGTAAGGTTAAGGGTAACGTTAAGGTTAAGGTTGAGGGTTTGGTCAAGGTTAGGGTTAGGTTATAGTGAAGGTTAAGGTTAAGTTAAGGGTAAATTCAAGGTTAGGGTTAAGGTTAAGGTTATAGTTAAGGTCAATGTAAGATAAGGTTAAGGGTAAGGTTAAGGTTACAGGTTTAGTCAAGTTAAGGTTAAGGTTAAGATTAGGTTAAGGGTAAGGTTAAGGTTAGGTTAAGGTTAAGGTTAAGGTTAAGGGTAAGGTTAGGGTTAGGTTATAGTTAAGGTAAAGTTTAAGGTTAAGGACAAGGAAACCCTTAACCTGAACCTTTACCCTAAACTTAACCTAACCTTACCCTTAACCTTAACCTTAACTATAACCTAACCGTAACCTTGACCAAACCTTTAACCTTAACTTTAACCTAACTAAACCAGTAACCTTAACCTTAACGTTACCATTAACCTTCACCCTTAACCTTAACCTTAGCCTTACCCACTTAACCTTAACCTTAACCTCAAACTTAACCTTAGCCTAACTAAACCCGTAAACTTAACCTTACTAAACCCGTAACCTTAACCTTAACCTTAATATGACCTTAACCTTAACTTTACCCTTAACCTAAACTTAGCCATAACCTTAACCTTAATGTTAACCTTACCCTTACCTAACCTTAATGTTAGCTTTACCCTTAATCTTAAAAATAACCTTAACCTTAAACTTTATCTAACCTTAACCTTAACCTTAACCATAACCTTAACCTTTACCCTAACCTTAACCTTGACCAAACCCTTAACCTTAACCTTAACCTAACCTTAACCTTGACCTTAACTATAACCTAAACCTAACCTTAACCAAACCCTTAACATTAACCTTAAACTTAATCTTACCCTAACCTTAAGGTTAAGGTTAAGGTTAAGGTTAAAGTTAGATTAAGGTAAGGTTAGAGTTATGGATTTAGTTAGGTTAAGGTTAAGGTTATGGTTAAGGGGGTAAGGTTAAGTTTAAGGTTAAGGTTAAGGTTATGTTTAATGCTAAGGTAAGGTTAAGGTTAAAGTTGATGTTAAGGTTAGGTTAAGGTTAGGGCTAGGTTATAGTTAAGGTCAAGGTTAAGGTTAGGGTTAATGTTAGGTTAAGGTTAAGGGTACGATTAAGCCCTTAACCTTCCCATAACCTTAAACTTAACCTTAAACTTAATTTAACATAACGTAAGCTAACATTAACCTTATCCTTACCTTAAAATAACTTTAACCTTAAACTTCCCCTAACCTTAACCCTAACCTTACCCTAACCTTACCCTTAACCTTCAATTTAATTTTAACCTAACCTTAACCTTAACCTCAACCTAACTCTAACCTTGACCTTAACCTTAACCCTAACCTTAACCTAACCTTGACCAAACCCTTAACCTTAACCTTAACCTGATTAAACCCGTAACCTTAACCATAACCTTAACCTTAACCTTAACCTTAACTTTGACTTTACCCTTAACTTAACCTTAACCTTAACCTAACCTTAACCTTACCTTAAGGTTAGGTTAAGGTTAAGGTTAGGTAAGGGTAAGGTTAAGGTTATAGGTTTAGTTAGCTTAAGGTAAAGGTTAAGGTTTAGGTTAACGAGGTAAGGTTAAGGTTAAGGTTAGGTTAAGGGTAAAGTTATGGTTAAGGTGAAGGTTAAGGGTAAGGTTAAGGTCAAGGTTACAGGTTTAGTCAAGTTAAGGTTAAGGTTAAGGGTTTTCTCAAGGTTAGGGTTAGGTTATAGCTAAGGTTAAGGTTAGGGTTAAGGTTAAGGTTAAGTGTAATATTCCAAAATTTTAGCCTCCAAGCTAAATGGAATATTAGAGTTATTTTATCACTAGCTAGATGAATAAATGGGTAGTGAGACCCATTAACCTATTTAGAGGGATCAATAACACTCTTAATGTGAAAGGAGTAAGAATAAGCAGATAATTTAAGCACCCTTGGGTGTGAACGAAGATGGGATCATGTTGATTCAGTCAACTTTGACCAAGTCAACAAAGCTGTCTAGATGCATTGAACTTCCTTGAAGGACAGCATAGTTTTGGTGGAGGAAAACTTGCATGAGCTTGATGGCACATGTGTATGGGACCCAATGTAGAGAGATTCAATTACTATATAT
Organism: Pinus albicaulis; assembly: GCA_034641835.2. NCBI lineage: Eukaryota > Viridiplantae > Streptophyta > Pinopsida > Pinales > Pinaceae > Pinus > Pinus albicaulis. The sequence goes on along the minus strand of JAXQQM020070571.1, from coordinate 210,628 downwards.
GGAGAGGATGGGAGCCTTTTTTATGGATAATTTTCATTTGATCTTTTGATCTTGTCTATTTAGACTTGGCTTCCTCTTGCTGATTAGCAGGGTCATAGTGTTGTTGAGCATAGGGTGTTCTCGAGCGGGAATCCCACCTCTTCCCTTGAGAGGCCTCTTGGGAGTGCTTGACCTATATTTCTCCACATCTAGGCTTGAGGCCAAGCACCATTCTTCATTCCCAGCATTATTTCTATGGCAGAATATTGCTGAGTTGCATAGTGTTGCAGTGGAGGTTTGTTACACCACTTCCAGGTCTGTTTCTCAGTAGAAGGTGCCTTCCTTCTCTTGAGATATCATCTAGGAATATTTCTGGGCACATTTCATATCTTGGCAGTAGGACAAATTATTTCTCATCTCCTACAGCACAGTCTCTTGCAGGAACTGCGTCATTTTTCATAGAGTTTTTGCAGCAGGGTTAAGACCCTTGTTTCTGAGCTAGTTTCCTAGAGAAAGGGCCAACCCTTCTCCCAGAAAGCTAGAGGAATGGATTCTCATCCATATTTTGTATTATTCAGCTATATTTCTGTAATTTTTCAGTAATACTGCATTTTTTGAGCTGAATATTTAGATATGCTCTTTTTGTACTTGTACTTTCATGAAACCCTTGCCGGGTTGGCTTTATAATGCAATAAGGAGATCAAATCTTCATTTTCTTGGAATATTTTCCCATATAGTTCTATATCCATATTATTTTATCATTTTACTATAGTAACCCTCATAAAATAATGTTGTACATGCTTCAATATTTTTCTGCATAACATAAGTCATGGGATTTGGCTATTTTTAAGCTGATATGAAGCTGGGAGGTTTGTTTAACATATCAAAAGGGATTTCTTTCTGATCCCCTTTTGTATGTGAGGGCCTAACATCATATGCTAAGGGAAACAAGCATTATTTCACCCAATAAAAATTCATATCTTCATAGATAATGTTTTCAGGGTCTATTTGCTGCATTTTCCCCACTTGGGAATGTGTAGAAGCTCTTGTTTTGCTATTGTTTCACTCATTTGATGGTTATGTTTTTTTAACACATAATATGAGTCTATTTATCACTAAACATCCATTATTGTGTTCAGGTATTTTTGAAGCTCCAACTTAAGAATATCTTAATATATTATTATTGTTGTAGAAATTCCATATTTTGGGATATTACAGTGGTATTGGAGCATGGTCTTGGCTTAGCCTGTGGAACTCAGCCATGTAGCTATCAAGAGAATAAGATATGAATAGAAATAATACTCCATTATGTGGATAAAGAAAGGAAGATAGCCTTACAAAGCTTCTTCCAAAATCTATGCAGTGCATCAATGAAGATCTTAAGAAGATAAGAGGAGAGATGGGATCTCCAGAGGAGATTGGATCTAGAGCCATATCTATATTGGAACATGATAGGTGTGAGCATGCAGCTACACCCTATTATGCAAAACACAGTCAAATTCCCAGATCTACTATGGAAGAGATGAAAGAAGAGAAAATGCCAAGGAGGGAAACTCTTAGTAATTTTCTGCAAGAGTATGAATCTCAAACTGAAAATTTCAGAGATCATATCCCTTTCAAAGAGTTTTGCAAGATCAAGGTGGACAGGAGCAAGCTGTATGACATGGATATATTTTCTCTATCTACTTTTGATGGATCCCCAACTTGTTCAACCAAAGCTTGGGTGGAGGAGTTGTGTACTTATTTGTAGCAACAACAAGTTTTTGAAGATGAAGCCATCAGATTTGTAGCACTAAACTTTGAAGGTAAGGCCTATGCTTGGTGGATGTTTGAGTCATTTTCATTGAAAAATGTTAATACTTCTTCTTTTTCAAAGTTCACTAAGAGATTGGTAGAAAGGTTTGATAAAAAACATGAGACAATCAAACCAACGAAACTTTTGCATAAGTTGGGAGGACCTACAAACTCAAGACCACTTCAGAAACCTATTGGAGGAGAACACATCTTGCATGATACCCTTCTGGAGGCAAGATCCTTGTTTCCTAACCTTGGACAAAAGGGCATGAAGGTTCCTTTTGCAAAGAAGGATCCTCTTATGGAGCAGTTACCTCCTATTCATATTGAAGATGAAGAGAAGGATGGGGGTTACAACGCTATCACATCTAGAGCATATCTAGTGCCTCATGCAGAGGAAGGAGGAGCACATGCTCAAACCGGAGGTTTTCTTATGTCGTTACAAGAAGTTCCCCAGGATATCACACATCGAAGGAAAAGTAAAATCAATGAGCAGCATGATTGTGAGATGATATTGATGGAAGGAGGTAGGGAGGAAAGACATCATCATTTGATGAGGATCACACACCCATATCTATTTCAGAGAGATGGTGCAGGGAGGAGGAAGACTAGTTTGCATTGTGAGGGCAAGGGAAAAATTTCCCAACCATATGAACAGTCTTCTCTTACCATTGATGTCTCACTCTATGGAGGCATTCCACCAGGGAGGCCACCAGATCTGAAGTTGGTAAGAGAAATCTTGCCATTTGATTTACCACTCTTGGATTTTGGATAGGTGAAGATTTTGGAGGGAGGCTTTGGCATGGGTGATGTCAAAGTAACAGGAAAAAGCATGAAGAGAGCTTCACATGCCAGATCACCAGCGCGGTCTCTTGGGAGTATTGATCCATATTGGAGGTCTTAACTCTTGGAAGAGTACTCCAAGGATCTTAGTGCTTGCATGATTCTTGATGACCCTGATAGAGATGATAGATATATGGTGGATGATATGGTCATCTATTCTTATGGCAGAGTCTTCTTGACTAGAGCTTCTAAGCTCAAGGAGAAGCTGCTACATGCAGCACATGAGGACTTCTTTTCCATGCATTTTGATGCATATCTTTCCTTGGCAGAGGAGCTCATTTGGGAGGTCATTCAGCATGACATATTTCAAAATATGGATATATGCATAGCCTAGATGGTGATAGAGAGGATGTCACAGCCACTTCGCTACTCTTTGGAGTTGAGGGAGAGTTTCCAGTTGAGCCATTTCAGCTCAAGATCTCAAGTACATGATGGAGAAATTACAATTTCACTTTATTTTTTGTACTTATTTTCTTTATATGAGCAGCATATTGTACCAAGGAGTATTATTCCTTCTTGCATATTGTATAATGATGTACTTGAAGCCATTTTTAGCATTGAGATTGGCTATCTCATTGGTGGTTTGTGGGGGAAGCCACATGATTTTTGGTGTGCACCATTGACACCACTTTGTACATTCATGTTTATATCTTGTAATATGATTGTGGCAGCAAACAAGTGGGTGGAAAAGCACTTGTTTTTGATTGATTTTATGCAGGAAAAGGATGCACTATGCTAGTTCCTTGTGTGGGACCTTGATCAACTTTCCGGTTGTCATATGACAACTTGTTTCTATTGGTTTTTGCTTCCATGTATTGTTGATATTTCAATGTTCATGGGAAGCTTTGTTTGGAGAGTGGGGAATGAGTTGAAGAAGCCCATTAGGAGTATCATTCTCCCTACTTGTCATGATGCATGTTTTAGGAGCAGAAATGGGCAGCCCATGATTGCCAAATTACGTCTCTCTTCTTCATGTGGGAGGAGCCATTTGGATAACATTAGTTTTTGGAGGAGGCACTTCATGGTTTATTTGTTTGATGGGGTAGCTTGGGCCACTCTTGGAGGTCATGATATTTCAGCCCAATATCAGCAACAACCCCATACTTATCATAAATGGAGAGAGAAACCACTTGGTTGGGAGTATCCAATCTCTCCATGCAGCCCCAACACATTGTATGAACCAGGGGTTGAAGATATTTTTGAGTTAACTAGATTGGCTCATTTCATTTGGATGATAGCATGGGTGTGGGAGTCACTCATTGGGAATAATATTCCCATTTTTCATCATCACTACTACCTTGAGGAGGCCATTAGATATCAGGGAGGTTTCCACTTACATCTTCCACCTTTTTATGATATAAGCCATATGGTTTTGCATGCTTGGGAGGAAACATTGGAGGAAAAATTTGTAGCAGATCATTTTGAGCAGTGGCGGAGACATTTGATGAGGAGGCCACAAGAAGAGGAGGGGAGGAATTTTTCTCTCCTTATACAGTTGCTTGAGGACAAGCAACATTTTTGAGGGGAGGACTGTAATATTCCAAAATTTTAGCCTCCAAGCTAAATGGAATATTAGAGTTGTTTTATCACTAGGTAAGTGAATAAATGGGTAGGGGGGCCCATTAACATATTTAGAGGGATCAATAACACTCCTAATGTGAAAGGATTAAGAATAAGCAGCTAATTTAAGCACCCTTGGGTGTCAACAGAGATGGGATCATGTTGATTCAATCAACTTTGACCAAGTCAACAAAGTTGTCTAGATACATTGAACTTCCTTGATGGGCAATGTAGTTTTGGTGGAGGACAACTTGCGTGAGCTTGATGGCACATGTAGATGGGACCCAATGTGGAGAGGTTAACTTGCTATATATGAGAGGATGGGAGCCTTTGTTATGGATACATTGTATTTTATCTTTCGATCTTGTCTGTTTAGACTTGGCTTCCTCTTGCTGATTAGCAGGGTTGTAGTGTTGTTGAGCATAGGGTTTTCCCGAGTGGGAATCCCACCTCCTCCCTTGAGAGGCCTCTTGGGAGAGCTTGACATATATTTCTCCACATCCAGGCTTGAGGCCAAGCACCATTCTTCATTCCCAGCATTATTTCTATAGAAGAATATTTCTGAGTTGTAGGGTGTTGCAGTGAGGTTTGTTACACCATTTCCGGGTCTGTTTCTCTCTATAAGGTTCCTTCCTTCTCTTGAGATATCAACTACGAATATTTCTCGGCACATTTCATATCTTGGAATCAGGCCAAAGTATTTCTCATCTCCTACAGCGCAGTCCCTTGTAGGAACTACTTCATTTTGCATAGAGTTGTTGCAGTAGGGTTAAGACCCTTGTTTTTGAGCTAGTTTCCTATAGAAAGGGCCAACCCTTCTACCGGAAAGCTAGAGGAAGGGATTTTCATCCCTATTTTTTAGTATTCAGATATATTTCTATAATGTTACAGTAAGACTACATTTTCTGAGCTGAATGTTCAAATCTTCTCTTTTTGTACTTGTACTTTTACGAAACCCTTAACTTTAACTATAACCTTACCTTAACTATGACCTAACATTCACCTTAACCTTAACCTTAACCTTACCCCATTAACCTTAACCTTAACCTTAACCTGAATAAACCTGTAACCTTAACCTTACCCTTACCTAACCTCAACCTTAACCTAACCTTAACTTTACCGTTAACCTAACATTAACCTTAACTATAACCTAACTCTAACCTTAAATTTAACCTTAACCTTAACTATAACCTAACCTTGACCTTGACCTTAACGATAACCTAACCCTAACCTTGACCAAACCCTTAACCTTAACCTTAACCTGACTAAACCCGTAACACCTAACCCTAACCCTGACCAAACCCTTAACATTAACCTTAAATTTACCCTCAACCTAATCTTATCCTTAACCTAACCTTAACCTTGACTTTACCCTTAAACTAACCTTAACCTTGAACTTAATTATAACCTAACCCTAACCTTGAACAAACCTTATCCTTAAGCTTAACTTAACCTTAACCTTCCCATTACCATAACCTTAACCTTAACTTTACCCTTAACCTTAACTTTAACCTAATATTAACCTTAACTTTACCCTTAACCTAACCTTAACCTTAACTTTACCCTTAAACTAATCTTAACCTTGAACATAACTATAACTTAATCCTAACCTTGAACAAAACCTTAAGGTTAGGGTTAGGTTATAGTTAAGGTAAAGTTTAAGGTTAGGTTATAGTGAAGGTTAAAGTTAAGATAAGGTTAAGGTTCAGGTCAAGGTTAAGACCCGTAACCCTAACCTTAACCTTAACCTTGAATTTACCCTTAACCTAACCCTAACCTTAACCTTTACCTTAACCTTATCTTAACCTTAACCTAACCTTAACCCTAACTTTAACCTAACTATAATCTTAACCTTAACCTTAACCTTAACCTTACCCTTAACCTTAACATTAAACTTAACCTAACCTTAACCTTACCCTATCCTTAACCTTAAATTTACCCTCAACCTAACCTTAACCTTAACCTAACCTTAACCTTATCTTAACCTTAACTATAAAATAACCCTAACCTTGACAAAACCTTAACATTAACCTTAAGTTTACACTTAACCTAGCCTTAACCTTAACCTTAACCTTGACTTTACCCTTACCTTAACCTTAACCTTCACTATAACCTAACCCTAACCTTGACCAAACCCTTAACCTTAAACTTAACCTTACCCTTAACCTTGACCTTAACCTTAACTTTAACTCTAAACTAACCCTAACCTTGACCAAACCCTTAACATTAACCTTAACTTAACCTTAACCTTAACCTTAACCTAACCTTAACCTTGACCTTAACTATAACCTAACCCTAACCTTGACCAAACCCTTAACCTTAACCTTAATCTTAACCTTAACCTTAACCTTTACCTAACATTTACCTTAACCTAACCCTAACCTAACCCTAACCTTAACCCTAACCATAACCTTAACTTTACCCTTAACCTAACCTTAACCTTAACCTAAACTCAACCATAACCTTAACCTGAACCATAACCTTAACCTAACCTTAATGATTAAGGTTAGGGTAAGGTTAAGATTACGTTAAGGGTAAGGTTAAGGTTAAGGTGAAGGGTAAAGTCAAGGTTAAGGTTACGTTAAGGGTAAGGTTAAGGTTTGGGTAGGGTTAGGTTATAGTTAAGGTCAAGGTTAAGTTTAAGGTTAAGGGTAAGGTTAAGCTTAAGCTTAAGGTTACGGGTTTATTCAGGTTAAGGTTAAGGGTAAGGTCAAGGTCAAAGTTAAGGTTAAGTTAAGAGTAAAATCAAGTTTAAGGTTGTGTTAAGGGTTTGGTCAAGGTTAAGGTTAGGTTAAGGTTAGGGTTAGGTTATAGTTAAGGTCAATGTTAAGTTTAAGGTTAAGGGTAAGGTTAAGGTTAAGGTTAATGTTAAGGTCAATATTAAGGTTAATGTTAAGGGTTTGGTCAAGGTGAGGGTTAGGTTAAGTTTAAGGTTATGGTTAATGTTAAGGCTAAGGTTAAGGTTAAGGTTATGGGAAGGTTAATGTTATGGTTAAGGTTAAGGTTAGGTTAAGGTTAAGGTTAAGGTTATGAGAAGGTTAATGTTATGGTTAAGGTTAAGGTTAAGGGTAAAGTTAAGGTGAAGGTTAGGGTTAGGTTATAGCTAAGGTTAAGGTTAGGTTAAGGGTAAAGTAAGGGTTAAGGTTAAGGTTAAGGTTACGGGTTTATCAAGGTGAAATTTAAGGCTAAAGTCAAGGTTAAGGTTACGGGTTTAGCAAGGTGAAGGTTAAGGTTAAGATTAGGTTAAGGCTAAGGGTGAAGGTTAAGGTTAAAGCTTAACCTTCACTATAACCTAACCTTATCCTTGACCTTAAATATAACCTAACCTTGACCTTAACCTTAACCTTACCTTAACCTTAACCTAACCTTCCCATAACCTTTACCTTAACCTAGCTTTAACTTTAACCTTCCCCTAACCTTAACCTTAACCTAAACTTAACCTTAACTTTACCGATAACCTTGACCTTACCCTTAACCTAACATGGCTTGACTGTACTTTTTTTACCCTTAACAAAACCTTAACCTTAACTGTAAAGTTAAGTTAACCTTAACCTTAAACTTATCTTAACCTTAACCTAACCTAATCTTAGCCTTAACCCCTAACCTATCCTTACCTTAACCATAACCTTAACCTAACCTTAACCTTAACCTTATCCTTAACCTTATCTTAACATTACCTTAACCTTAACCCTCCCAAACCCTTAAAATTAACCTTAACCTAACCTTAACCTTACCCTTAACCTAACCTTAACCTTGAATTTACCCTTAATGTAACCTTAACCTTAACTTTAACCTTACTAAACCCGTACCCTTAACCTTATCTTAACCTTAACCTTTATTTAACCTTAAGGGCTAGGTTAAGGTTAAGGTTATGGGAAGGTTAAGGTTAACATTGACTTTACCCTTAGCCTAACCGTAACCTTAACTATAACCTAACCCTAACCTTGACCTTAACTTTACGCTTAACCTTGACCTTAACCTTAAACTTAACCTTGACCTTGACCTTAAATTAAACTTAACCTTAACCTTAACCTTAACATAACCTTAACATAACCTTAACCTTAACTTTATAATTAACCTAACCCTAACCTTGACCAAACCCTTAACCTTAACCTTAACCTTACCCTTAACCTTAGCTTGACTAAACCCGTAACCTTAACCTTACCCTAATCTTAACCTTAACCTTGACTTTACCCTTAACCTAACCTTAACCTTAACCTTAGCCTAAAGTAAACTTAACCTTACCCTTGACCTTGTCCTTAACCTTAATATTAACCTTAAGTATAACCTAACCCTAACCTTACCCTAACCATAACTGAACCCTAACCTTAACCTTACCCTTAACCTTATCTTAACCTTAACCTTCAGTATAACCTAAACTTAACCTTAACCTTAACCTGACTAAACCTGTAATGCTAATCTTATCTTAACTTAACTTTAACCTTAACCTTAACCTTAACCATAACCCTAACCTTGACCAAACCCTTAACCTGACTAAACCCATAGCCTTAACCTTAACCTTAACCTGACTAAACCTGTAACCTTAACCTTAACCTTAACCTTAACTTAACCTTACCCTTAACCAAACTTAACCTTAACCTTGACCTTTAACTTGCCCTTAACCTTAACATTACCCTTAACCTTCACCTTAACCTTAACCTTGACTTTACCCTTAACCTAACCTTAACCTTAACTATAACCTAACCCTAACCTCGACCTTAACTTTACCCTTAATATTTACCTTAACCTTAACATTAACCTTTATGTTTACCTTAACCTTAACCTTATCTTACCCATAATCTAACTTTAACCTTAAGTTTAACCATAACCTAACCTTAACCTTAACATTACCTTAACCTTGACTTTACCCTTAACCTAACCTTAACCTTAACCTTAATGTGACTAACCTTAACCTGACTAAACCCTTAAGGTTAGGGTAAAGTTAAAGTTAAGGTAAAGGTGAAGGCCAAGGTTAAGGTTAAGTTAGGTTAAGGTAAGGTTATGGTTAGGTTAAGGTTAAGGTTAAGGTTAGGCTAAGGATAAGGTAAGGTTAAGGTTAAGGTTAGGTTAAGGGTAAAGTCAAGGTTAAGGTAAAGGTTAAGGTTAAGGGTAAGATTAAGGTAAGGATAAAGTTAAGGTTATGTAAGGTAAGGTAAAGGTTATGGTTAAGGTTAGGGTTAAGGGTAAAATCAAAGTTAAGGTTAGTTTAAGGTTCAAGTTACGAGTTTAGTCAGGTTAAGGTTATGTCAAGGTAAAGGTTAAGGAAAAGGTTATGTTAAGGTAAAATTTATGGTTAGGGCTAGGGTTAAGGGTAAAAACAAGGTTAAGGTTAGTTTAAGGTTATGGTCAAGGTTAGAGTTAGGTTATGGTTAAGGTCAAGGTTAAGGTTAAGGTGAAGTTAAGGTTAGCTTTAAGGGTTTGGTTAAGGTTAAGGTTATAGTTAAGGTCAAGGTCAAGGTTAAGGTTATCGTTAAGGTTAAGGTTAAGGTTAGGAAAAAGTTAATGTTAAGGGTAGGTTATAGTGAAGGTTAATGTTAAGACCCATAACCTTAAACCTTAACCTTAACCTAACCTTAAACTTAACCTTATCTTAACCTTAAGCTTAAGCTTAACCTAAACTAACCTTAACATTAATTTTACCCTTAACCTTACCTTAACCATAACCTTAACCTAACCTTAACCGTAACCTTACCCTGAACCTTATCTTAACCTTTCCTTAACCATAACCTTAACCTTAACTATAACCTAACCCTAACCTTGACCAAACCCTTAACATTAAACTTAACTTTAACGTAACCATAACCTTAACTAAACCCTTAACATTAACCTTAACCTTAAAATTAACATTAACCTTAACCATAACCTTACCCTAACCATAACCTTAACCTTACCCTAACCCTACCCTAACCATAACCTTAACTTTAACCTTAGCCTAACCTTAACCAAACCCTTAACCCTAACCTTAATCTTAACCTAACCTTAACCAAACCCTTAACCTTAACCTTAACCTAACCCTAACCTTGACCTTAACTTTACTCTTAACCTTAACATTAACCTGAACCTTGACCTCGACCTTAACCTAACTTTAACTTTGACCTAATATTACCCTTAACCTAACCCTAACCTTGACCTTGACTTTACCCTTAACCTAACCTTAACCTTAACTTTAAACTTAACCTAACTAAAACCATAACCTTAACCTTATCCTAACCTTATCCTAACCTTAACCTTATCTATAACCTAACCCTATCCTTGACCAAACTTTAACCTTAACCTTAACTTAACATTAACCTTAACCTTAACCTTTCCGTAACATTAACCTTAACCTCAACCATAACCTAACCTTAACCTTGACCTTAACTATAACCTAACCCTAACCTTGACCAAACCCTTAACCTTAACCTTAATCTTAATCTTAACCTTAACCTTTACCTAACCTTAAACTTAACCTAACCCTAACCTTACCCTAAACTTAACCCTAACCATAATCTCAACTTTACCCTTAACCTAACGTTAGCCTTAACCTAACCTCAACCATAACCTTAACCTAAGCTGAATGTTAACCTTACCCTTAACCTTATCTTAACCTTACCTTAACCATAACCTTAACCTTGACCTTAACTATAACCTAACCCTAAGCTTGACCAAACCCTTAACCTTAAAATTAACTTTAACTTTACCCTTAACCTAACCTTAACCTTAACCTTACCCTTTGTTGGGGTCCCGTGTTTTGATAGTTTGGAAAATCAAAAGACAAGGAAAAATCAGAACCAATATTTAGAGTTCCAGGATCTAGTCCTCCTGTTCTCAGAGAGGGATCTCTCAAATTATTTGTTTTAGCAAAGGTTTATCTTGTGTGCTTTGGATATTGGTTTTTAGACTAGTTATTAAGTGCAGGTGTTTGTTTGTTTGTTGGGTTGGAATTGATACAACAGAACCTAAAAGGTCTAGGAAAGATAGATAGAAAGGGGAAATGTCAGCTTTATTGGGCTATGGAGTCAAAATAAGGTCATGAAAAACATTATCAATGGATATGGGATATCAAAGGGAAAATCTAACTTGGCCGTAGGATCCTTTGGTTTTGAAATGAGATGGACATCAATGATTTGGAAAGAAAAGTTTTTAATTCTCAACAAAGGGAATTTGAAAACACAATTTGAAAAATAAAGAGCTATTTGATAGACAGGGCTAACCATGAATTCTACAAATCACACTTTAAGCAAATAATGACCTCAAAACAAATTTTAAAATGAAATCTAAGATTTGGGGAACAACCTATTTCCTCGAAGATTTTATTTCAAATGACGTAGAAAACATAAAATATTTCACTGATAATTATGGTCATAGAAGAGGGAACACCTAAATACATCTATGATCAAAACTATAAAGACCTTTAAGCCAATTGTTCAAGCAAGGACAAGGGGCAAGATCAAAATAGACCTCCTTGAATTACTGTAAACAAAGAAAATTCAAAGGGAGACTTCAATAATAGTCTTTAAGTGGCAGCAGACAAGCAGGGAGAAGAAATACAAAGGAAAATAGGTAAGAATATCCTTTGGTGGAGGAAAAACACTGAAATGGAATTTGGGGTTTTCGAATGGTCGTGGGCCATTGGATTAGATTAGTACAACGAGATCAACGGTGGAGAAGACGTCGGGAGGTCGCCGGTGGGGGGGGGGGGGGGGGGTGGGGGGAGAAAAAAATAATAATAAATCAAACCCAATGAAATCTCCAATGTGATTAATTGAGAGCTGTTGATCTGAGTATTAGATCAATGGCGGGGGATGAATCGGGAGATCGGCAATCGGAGTTTGGGAATAAAACCTTAAAATGTGACAATGGAAAATCTCCGATGCAATTATATATGGATCGTCAATCTGCAATTCAAATTGACGGTGGAGAAAGAATCGGGAGGTGGTCACGATGGGGATAAGGCTTTGCAGATGGGGAATAAGGGCTATCAGATCTGGATCTGGCGTGTAGATCCAACGGTGGAGAACTTATCGGGGGATCGCTGATTGGGAGTGGCAAAAATAACGCGAAATGCGCTCTTTGGAAATCGCCGATGCGATGAGTGCTTTATGGGTCTAGCGCCTAGTTATAGGGTGTGGGCATATGTGGGGAAGTGGTTTAGGGGGCTTAGCTGAAGGGGGCTAAAGCCTGTAACACGAAAATGTGTATTTTTATGATTTTCAATGGTTTTCAAAGGAATTTGAGGGGTTCGGTAAGGTCCAAAAATGAGTTTTAAACTATGTAAAAATATTTTCATGAATGGAAGAAGGGGAATCATGAAAATAGAGGAATTCTATGGAGAAAAAAAGGCGAAGAAAAATGAAGGTTAGTTTTTTGAGTGGGGGAAGGGGAAATAGGGGTTTTGCAGTAGTCTTTTCTCATGAAATCAACAAAATTTCTGAGTTTTTAAAAAAGGAACAGCAGTGAAGATTTGGACAAAGGCATGAGGCCTTCGAGAGTCTTCAAGAGATAGCATTTTTCAGAAATAAAAATTGTTTCTTGAGGGCTCCAAAAATGATTTAGCCAGCATTTGATATAACAGATTTTATAGCTGGCTAACACCCTTAACCTTCCCTTAACCTTAACCTTAACCTTAACGTGAACCTTAACCCTAACCTTAACCTTAACCTAACCTTAACCTCAATTTTACCCTTAACCTTAACCTTAACCTGAATAAACCCTTAAACTTAACCTTAACCTGAACCTTGACCTTAACTATAACCTAACCCTAACCTTAACCATGAGTTTACCCTTAACATAACCTTAACCTTGACTTTACCTACCCAAAGTTAAGGTTAAGATTAAGGTTAAGGTAAAGGTTAGGTTTAGGTTAAGGTTAAAGTTACGAGTTTAGTAAGGTTAACGTTAAGGTTAAGGTTAAGGTTAAGGGTTTTGGAAGGTTAAGGTTAAGGGTAAGATAAGGTTAAGGTTAAGGTTAAGGTTAAGGTTAGGTTAAGGTCAAAGTAAAGGTTAAGGTTAAGGTCAAGGTTAAGGGTAAAGTTAAGGTCAAGGTTAGGGTTAGGTTATAGTTAAGGTTAGGTTAAGGGTAAATTCAAGGTTAAGGTTAAGGTGAAGGTTAAGAGCACAGTTAAGGTTAAGGGTTATGCCTTGACTTTACCGTTAACTTAACCTTAACATTCACTATAACCTAACCCTAACCTTGACCAAGCCCTTAACCTAACCTTAACCTTAACCTTAACCTTCCCATAACCGTAACCTTAACCTCAACCTTAACCTAACCTTAACCTTAACCTTTACTTTAAGGGTAAGGTTTGGTCAAGGTTAGGGTTAGGTTATAGTTAAGGTTAAGTTTAAGGTTAAGTGAAGGTTAATGTTAAGGGTTTGGTTAAAGTTAAGGTTAAGGGTAAAGTTAAGGTTAAGGTTAAGGTTAAGTTATGGTTAAGGTTAGGTTAAGGCTAAGTTAAGGGTAAATTCAAGGTTAATGTTAAGGTGAAGGTTTAGGTTATAGTTAAGTTAAGGTTAAAGTTAAGGTGAAGGTTTAGGTTATAGTTAAATTAAGGTTAAGGTTAAGGTTAAGGGTAAAGATAAGGTTATGGTTAAGGTTACGTTAAGGGTAAAGTCAAGGTTAAGGTTAGGCTAAGCTTAAGCTTAAGGTTATGGTTAAGATAAGGTTAAGATAAGGTTAAGGGTAAGGATATGGTTAAGGTAAGGTTAAGTGTAAAGTTAAGGTTAAGGTTAGGTTAAGGTTAAGATAAGCTTAAGGGTAAGGTTAAGGTCAAGGTCAAGGTTAAGGTTAAGGTTAAGGTTAAGGTTAAGGTCAAGGGTAAGGTGAAGGTTAAGGTTAAAGTTATGGTTATGGGAAGGCTAAGGTTAAGGTTCTGGTTAGTGGAAGGTTAAGCTTAAGCTTAAGCTTAAGGTTAAGGTTAGGGTTAAGGTTACGGTTAAGGTTAAGATTAAGTTAAGGTTCAGGTTAAGGTTAAGGTTTGGTCAAGGTTAGGGTTAGGTTATGGTTAATGTTAACATTAGGTTAAGGGTAAATTTAAGGTTAAGGTAATGGTTATGGGTAGGTTAAGGTTAAGGTTAAGGGGTTAAGGTTAGGTTAAGGGTAGATTCAAGGTAAAGGTGAAGGTGAAGGTTAAGGTTAAGGTTAAGGGTTTGGTAGAGGTTAGGGTTAAGTTATAGTTAATGTCAAGGTTAGGTTAGGTTATAGTTAAAGTTAACGTTAAGGTCAAGGTTAAGGTTATGTTAAGGTTAAGGTTAAGGTTAAGTTCAAGGTCAAGGTTAAGGTTAGTGTTAGGTTAATGGTAATGTTAAGGTTAGGGTTAGGTTATAATTAAGGTTATGGTTAGGGTAAGGTTAGCGTTAGGTTATAGTTAAGGTTAAGTTTAGGTTAAGGTTAAGGTTAAGGTTACGTTAAGGTTAATGTTAAGGTTATGGTAATGGTTATGGAAATGTTAAGGTTAAGGTTAAGGTTAAGTTAAGTTTAAGGTTAAGGTTAAAGTTAAGGTCAATGTTCAGGTTAAGGGTTTGGTCAAGGTTAGGGTTAGGTTATAGTTAAGGTTAAGGATAGGTTGGGTTATAGTTAAAGGTAAGGTTAAGGTTAAGGTTAGGTTATAGTGAAGGTTAAGGTTAAGACCCGTAACCTTAACCTTGACCTTACCCTTATCCTTAACCTTAACTTTAACCCTAACCTTGACTTTACCCTTAACTTAACCTTAACCTTCACTATAACCTAACCCTAACCTTTACCAAACCCTTAACCTTAACCTTAACTATAACCTAACCCTAACCTTGACCAAACCCTTAACCTTAACCTTGAACAAACCCTTAACCTTAACCTTAACCTTCCCCTAACCTTAACCCTAAGCTTAACCTTAATGTTAACTCTTAACCTTAACCTTACCCCCTTAACCTTAACCATAACACTATCCTTGACAAAATTCTTAACCTTAACCTTAACCTCAACCTTAACATTAACCTTGACCTTAACGTTAACATAACCTTAACCTAACCTAACCCTAACCTTGACCAAACCCTTAACCTTAAGTTTACCCTTAACTTAAAATTAACCTTAACTATAACCTAACCCTAACCTTGACCAAACCCTTAACCTTAACTTTAACCTTAACCTAACCTTAACCTTAACTATAACCTAATCCTAAACTTGACCAAACCCTTAACCTTAACCTTACCTTAACCTTAACCTTGTCTTAACCTGACTTTAACCTTAACCTTCCCCTAACCTTAACCCTAACCTTACCGTAACGTTACCCCTAACCATAATCTTAACCTTAACCTAACCTTAACCAAACCATTAACCCTAACCTTAATCTTAACTTAACCTTAACCAAACCCTTAACCTTAACCTTAACCTTAACCTAACTTTAGCCTTGAATTTACCCTTAACATAACCTTAACCTTAACTATAACCTAACCCTATCCTTGACCTTAACTTTACCCTTAACCTTGACCTTAACCTAAACCTTGACCTCGACCTTAACCTAACCTTAACTTTAACCTTATATTACCATTAACCTAACCCTAACCTTTACCTTGAATTTACCCTTAACCTAACCTTAATCTTAACCTTAATCTTAACCTAACTAAAACCATAACCTTAACCTTAACCTAACCTTAACCTTGACCTTATCTGTAACCTAACCCGTAACCTTAACCTTAACCTTGACCTTAACTATAACCTAACCCTAACCTTAACCTTGAGTTTACCCTTAACATAGCCTTAACCTTGACTTTACCTATCCAAAGTTAAGGTTAAGGTTAAGGTTAAGGTAAAGGTTAGGTTAAGGTTAAGGTAAAGGTTACGAGTTTAGTAAGGTTAAGGTTAAGTTTAAGGTTAAAGTTAAGGGTTTGGGAAGGTTAACGTTAAGGGTAAGATAAGGTTAAGGTTAAGGTTAAGGTTAAGGTCAAGGTTAAGGTTAAGGTTAAGGTCAAGGTTAAGGGTAAAGTTAAGGTCAAGGTTAGGGTTAGGTTAAGGTTAAGGTTAGGTTAAGGGTAAAGTCAAGGTTAAGGTTAAGGTGAAGGTTAAGAGTAAGGTTAAGGTTAATGGTATGCCTTCAATTTATCCTTAACTTAACCTTAACCTTCACTATAACCTAACCTTAACCTTGACCAAACCCTTAACCTAACCTTAACCTTAACCTTCACCTTCCCATAACCATAACCTTAAACTCAACCTTAAGCTAACCTTAACCTTAACCTTAACCTTTACCTAACCTTAACCTTAACCTTGACCTTAAGGGTGAGGTTTGGTCAAGGTTAGGTTATTGTTAAGGTTAAGGTTAAGGTTAGTTTAAGGTTAAGGTTAAGGTTAAGTTAAGGTTAAGGTTAGGTTAAAGCTAAGTTTAGGGTAAATTGAAGGTTAAGGTTAAGGTTAAGGTGAAGGTTAAGGTTATAGTTAATTTAAGGTTAAGGTTAAGGTTAAAAGTTAAGGTTAAAGATAAGTTTATGGTTAAGGTTACGTTAAGGGTCAATTCAAGGTTAAGATTAAGCTTAACGTTATGGTTAAGATAAGTTTAAGATAAGGTTAAGGGTAAGTTTAAGGTTAAGGTTATGTTAAGGTTATGGTTAAGGTAAGGTTACGTGTAAAGTTAAGGTTAAGGTTAGGTTAAGGTTAAGATAAGTTTCAGGGTAAGGTTAAGGTCAAGGTCAAGGTTAAGGTTAAGGTTAAGGTCAAGGGTAAGGTGAAGGTTAAGGTTAAGGTTAAGGTTATGGGAAGGCTAAGGTTATGGTTAGTGGAAGGTTAACATTAAGCTTAAGCTTAAGGTTAAGGTTATAGTTAATTTTAAGGTTAAGTTAAGGTTAAGGTTTGGTCAAGGTTAGGGTTAGGTAATGTTTAATGGTAAGGTTAGGTGAAGGTTAAATTCAAGGTTAAGGTCATGGTTATGGGAAGTTTAAGGTTAAGGTTAAGGGGTTAAGGTTAGGTTAAGGGTAAATTCAAGGTAAAGGTGAAGGTGAAAATGAAGGTTAAGGTTAAGGTTAAGGGTTTGGTCAAGGTTAGGGTTAAGTTATAGTTAATGTCAAGGTTAGGTTAGGTTATAGTTAAAGTTAAGGTTAAGGTCAAGGTTAATGTTAATTTAAGGTTAAGGTTAAGGTTAAGGTCAAGGTCAAGGTGAAGGTTAAGGTTAGTGTTAGGTTAAAGGTAAGGTTAAGGTTAGGGTTAAGTTATAGTTAAGGTTATGTTTAGGGTAAGGTTAGGGTTGGGTTATAGTTAAGGTGAAGTTTAGGTTAAGGTTAAGGTTAAGGTTAAGATTATGTTAAGGTTAATGTTAAGGTTATGGTAATGGTTATGGGAAGGTTAAGGTTAAGTTAAGTTTAAGGTTAAGGTTAAAGTTAAGGTTAAGGTTAAGGGTTTGGTCAAGGTTAGGGTTAGGTTATAGTTAAGGTTAAGGTTAAGTTGGGTTATTTTTAAAGTTAAGGTTAAGTTTCAGGTTAAAGTTAAGGTTAAGGTTCGGTTATAGTGAAGGTTAAGGTTAAGACCCGTAACTTTCACCTTGATCTTACCCTTATCCTTAACCTTAAATTTAACCTTCACCTTGAATTTACCCTTAAATTAACCTTAACCTTCACTATAACCTAACCCTAACATTGACCAAACCCTTAACCTTAACCTTACCCTTAACTTTAACCTTAACCTTAACCTTAACCTTACTAAAGCCGTAACCTTAACTATAACCTAATTCTAACTTTGACCAAACCATTAACCTTAACCTTGACCAAACCCTTAACCTTAACCTTAACCTTAACCTTTCCCTAACCTTAACATTAACTCTTAACCTTAACCTTACCCCCTTAACCTTAATCTTAACCTTAACCATAACCCTATCCTTGACAAAATTCTTAACCTTAACCTTAACCTTAACCTTAACATTAACCTTGACCTTAACGTTAACATAACCTTAAAATAACCTAACCCTAACCTTAACCAAACTCTTAACCTTAACTTTACCCTTAACCTAAAATTAACTTTAACTATAACCTAACCCTAACCTTGACCAAATCCTTAACCTTAACATTAACCTAACTAAACACGCAACCTTAACCTTAACCTTACCTTAACCTTAACCTTGCCTTAACCTAACTTTAACCTTAACCTTCCCCTAACCTTAACCCTAACCTTACCATAACCTTATCCCTAACCATAATCTTGACCATAGCCTAAACCTTAAACTTAACCTTAACCTAACCTTAAACAAACCCTTAACCTTAACCTTAACCTTACCCTTACCCTTAACCTTCACCTTAAACTTAACCTTGACCTGACTAAACCCGTAACCCTTAACCTTAACCTACCCTCAACCTTCACCTTAACCTTAACCTTGACTTTACCCTTAACCTAACCTTAACCTTAAATATAACCTAACCCTAACCTTGACCTTATCTTTACCCTTAACCTTGGACTTAACCTTAACCTTAACCTTGACCTTGACCTTAACCTAACCTTATCTTACCCTTAACCTAACCTTAACCTTAACTATAACCTAACCCTCACCTTAACCTAACCTTAACCTTAGCTATAACCTTAACTTAACCTAACCTTAACCTTAACCAAACCCTTAACATTGACTTTAACCTTAACCATAACCTTAACCTTAACCTGAATAAACCCATAACCTTAACCTTAACCTAACCTTAACCTTAACCTTGACTTGAGGTTGAGATTGTTAGCCACCCATAAATTTTGTTATACCAAGAGGTGGCTAGACTTTGTCTTCAAGTTTTGAATAGATAGTTTCCTTTGAAAACCTATCATCTTTTTGAAGTCTTATGATGTTTTTTATCCTTTGAATTAATCTTCACTACTGTTTCACTATTAGCCCTAAAGTACCTGCTGTTCACCAAGAGAAAATTGCTTATAAAACTCCATTTCTCGCCATTTACCTCTTCATTCCAATCCCACAAACTCTCCATTTCCATCCTTTCTTCTCTCACAAAATCCCTCAAAAAACACCTTCGTCTAACCCTCAAAACATCCTAATCCTCTTTAAAACCTTATATTCTACCTTATTTGGTTTTAAAAAAACCCTTTCTTTCACTTATCGGAACCCTTTTTTGGTCTTGAAAATCCCTATTTTTGGCCTAAAAACACCCTTTTACACTCTAAGGGTCTTAAGCCTCTGAGGGCTTATTACCTTTAATCATTTTCCTCATATAACCTAAGCCCCGCAATTGAGCGCTTAAAGGCCTAAAAACCCTTTCTGAAACCTTATTTCCTTTTTATTTTTTCATTCCCCGATGTTAAGGCTAAAATAAATGTGGACCATTGATCTCTGCAGATCAACGGCCATCAGGCGCCAATTTATTTCCCGTCCCTTTTTCCCCTTTAAAAATCCTTCGCTTCCTCTCTCAATCATCACCATCCATTCTATAAATCTAATGGCTAGGATCTATCCCGACATTCAAACACTCCCGACAACCCACCCGCTCCGTGCAAAAGAACACATTATCGTCGGGCCCACTACATTCCTCATCCGCACAACTATCTCATTGCGCTCATTCTGCGCCGTTGGATCTAGAGCCTCCAATCCAATGGTCGATGATGCGAGTCACAAAATTTTTGCGCCCAAAAGTTAACAATAATTTTTTTTGCGAAATGGGCGGTATTGGAAGGGACAGGTGTCAAGTGATGTATGGAATCACATTTTTTTCTGCAAAACCACCTCCCCCTATTTTATTTTGTGAAAACCACCCTTGGTTTTCCATCATGCCGCTGCCCTTCACAGCGTCACTTTAATTTTTAATCCCATCCATCAATCTTTGAGATCGCACGGCCCATATTATATCGCGATCTCAATTCACTTTTTTCCCATCTCTCCTCCGTTGTGCTCATCGAACTATATCCACCGTAGATCACTTGGATCTAACAGTCCTCATTCCTCGTCCCACTTAAACCCCATCGGACCTAGTTAGCTACTCTGCCAAGGTTTTCTTCCATTTTTTTTTGCATCCATTTCATCCCCACGGCTCTGACCGCTTCCATAAAACCTTCTAAGCAGTTCTAAACCAAATTTCACAAGATTTAAGTAATGTTTGTTTTTTTTATGCAGGTTTAATGAAGATTAAGGTAAACCCTCCTGTAGCCATTACTGTGTTATTATGGGCTGAGGATGACAACCCTCATGTAATTTTATACAAATTAAAAGGGTTTAAAGTGATAATTCTATGTTTTTAGAAGATCGATAAGTCATGATTATCGGCTTTTTGAACAAATTCTTTAACAAACCCTCTGCGCACCTAAAAGCAGCAAAACATAGTCACCATCAAATAAATGAAAGAATATCGGTGTCAAGATGAAGATCAGAGCATAATCAAAGGTTTAAAGATGTTAATCAAAGCTTAAAGGATCAAGGCATGAACTCCAGAATCAAAGGTCTTATCCACAAATCAGAGCCAGGAGACCTCGAATGCCAAATCAGAGGGGCTAATTGAATCCCCAGCTACCAAAATTGCCACCTGCAGCCTCTCTGCCTCAAAAGAATACCCAGATCAAATGTCAGTCTGAAACATTAAAGCCAAAGACAGCTGAACAGTTATTACAAGCAAAATAAATATCCCAACTGTCAGTAGAGGTTATTGTAAAGATAAGAAGAGCCTTAAAGTCAATCTTCTTACCCACTAAGCCTAAAAATCAGAAACAGAGTAAGTGAAATAGATTTGTAATTCAATGCATTCCTGCCTTATGCCTTGCATGGTTTTCAAGGCTAGGAGTTGCATTTAGTATAGAATTAATTACACTTCAACCCTAGGAACTCTTCCACCTCCTCATTTCCTTATAAAATCTCCTTGAGAATCACATTGTAAAGGGTTGGTTGGTCACTAGTTGTAACATTGGAACTCTTTGAAATAATACATAGTCTGTTCGAAGTTGAGGAAGAAATTGAAGTCTTGGAAGCTTGATGATGTTGTGACATGATTTTTCTTAAGAAGGCTCTATCATTGGATCCCTGAGCTTGGTTGTTGGTGATGTATTCTGAATTGTCTACTGTCTTTCCTATTTTCATTATGTTTCATAAATTCTTACTACAGTAGGATGAAAAGTTTAGGCTAAGAAATGACTCCTAGAAGCACCTTAGACCTGTTTATCCTTCACTGTTTTATGTTTTCTTCTGCTGAGGTATTTTAGAGTCTTTAAAATTTCTCTTTAAGTCCTCATGCTTGTTTATTTCTCTAATAGTTCAAATAGTTGGTTCCAGCATGATTTATTGTTTTCCCTGCTTGTCTGCTGCCACTTGAAAACTGTTTTTGAAGTCTCCCTTTGAAGTACCATTGTTTATAGTTATCCAAGGAGGTTTGTTTCGATCATACCCTTTTTTCCTGCTTGAATAATTGTTTTAAACGTCTTTATAGTTGTGATCATAGATGTGTTAGGTGTTCCCTCTTCTATGACTGAAATTATCAGTGAATATTTTATGTTTTCTAAGTCCTTTGAAATAAAATATTTGAGGAAATAGGATATGCTCCTGAATCTTAGATTTCATTTTAAAAGTTGTCTTGAAGTCATTCATTGCTTAAAGTGTGGTTTGTAGAATTCATGGTTAGCCCTATCTATCAAATACCTCTTTATTGTTCAAGTTATGTTTTTAAGTTCCCTTTGTTGAGAATTCAAACTCTCTTTTCAAATCATTGATGTCCATCTCATTCAAAAAATTAAAGGATCCTATGGCCAAGTTAGATTTTCCCTTTGATATCCCATATCCATTTATGAGCTTGTTATAACCTCTTCTTAACTCCATTGCCTAATGAATCTGACACTTCTTCTTTCTATCTATACCACCTAGACCTTTCATGTTCTGCTATACCAATTCAACCAAACAAACAAACCAAACAAACACTTGCACTTAATAACTAGTCTAAAATCAATACTTAAAAGCAAACAAGATATATCTTTGCAAAAAATTTGAGAGATCCCTCTCTCAGAATAGGAGGACTAGGTCCTGGAACTCTAAAGATTGGTTGTGATGTTGTCTTGTCTTTTGGTTAGCCAATCTATCAAAACTCAGGAATCCAAACACAGATTATCATTAAGGTTAAGGCTAGGGATAATTTAAGGTTAAAGGTAAGGTTAGGGTTAAGGTTATGGGTTTATTCATGTTAAGGTTAAGGTCAACGTTAAGGTTAGGTTAAGGGTAAAGTTAAGGTTAAGAAGAAGGTTAATGGTAAGGTTAAGGTTAAGGTTACGAGTTTAATGAGGTTAAGTTAGGGTTAGGTTATAGTTAATGTTAAGGTTAGTGTTAACCACTTGTGAAATTTTTTATACCAAAAGGTGGCTAAATCATTTTTGGAGCCTTCAAGAAACAAGTTTTATTGCTAAAAAATGTTATCTCTTGAAGACTCTTGGAGGCCTCATGCCTCTGTCCAAAATCTTCCCTACTGTGCCCATTTTACACCCTAAAATTATGCTAATTTCATGAGAATAAACTGCTGCAAAATTACCTTTTTTCCCTTTCCTCACTCGAAAAACTAACCTCCATATTGCTCCCCTTTTCCTCCATAAAACTCCTTTGTTTTCATGATTCCCTTTCTTCCATTCATGAAAATCATTTTTTACCAAGTTTAAAGCTCGTTTTGAACTATATCAAAACCCCTAAAATCCATCTAAACACCTTGAAAATGTCCTAAAAAAAATTTATTTTGACTATGGGTCTAAGCCCCTTTGGGCTAAATCCAAACCGTTTCCCCCCCATGTGCCCCAGCGCTAGAACCAAATGCTAAGGTCTTGAGCACTTATCGCATCGGAGCAACTCACGGAGCGCATTTTTTTGTGCGTTAAACAAAAACCTCAATGCCAATTAGCCCTATATATTATAGCCCCCAATCATATTTCATTTCATATAGACCAAAGGCCCCGCAGTCGGGCGCCTATCCACTTCGTATATATAAAACCATCCCAACACATAAAACCTTTGTTTTTATTAATATTTTGGGTTTTTTGCAGGGTTCGAAAAGGTTTTCACTGGTGCAAAGCTTAAATCGCTCCCCACTGTCGATCTGATCTGCATATTGATGGCCCACTAATCAATCGCCCCGGTGGTCCCCATGGTCCATCACTATACAAAACCAATAGTTTTGATCGCACCACCTTTGAAAGGAAATTTGTATTCCCCGTTTGGACGTGATCAATGCCACAAGTTGACATGTGGCCTTGAGCGGTTTGGAGATACCGCCCTCATCATGCATTAAAAGTCGACTATGGGTTCAGTGCGATATTGACGTGCACCGTCTGATCTGAGGCCAGCTCATCAGACGGTGATCACGCTCAAAAGAAGCTCAGGGGATAAACTAAGGTACGACGCATTTATCAAAAAATCTTCGCCGTCAATCTAATCTGTAGATCAACGGCCCACAATCAGTCGCCCTGGTCCCCGCGGCCACGACAGTATTCAGCGGTCCCACAGAACCGGTGGTCCCAATGCCTAGTCAGCATCTACATGGCAGAAGCGAATTGGAGCGGATCTTGTTCGGTTCCTCGTAGGGTCGAGAAATTTGGACCCGATACACTTTATATGGCGGAATTCATAAAAATTTCGGGTCACACTTGGGCTGACGTCAGCAAGCCCCAAAATGGACCTGATAAGCTTTATAAAGTGGATTTCATAAAAATTTCTGGTCACAAACACCCTGACATTAGTAAGTCCCTTTTGTGACCCGAAATGGTTATACAGCTTAGTTTTATCAAAATTTTTGAAGTCCGGGTATATTATTTGGTAAGGGTGATTAAATGGTTTTTCTATTGTGTCGAAGAAAAAGCCGAAGGCTGAGGTTTAATTCTCGCACCTTCGATTCTTTAAAAGAAAGCCATCCATGGAATCAAATTTCCCCACCTCCTCAATACTCCAAAGGCACTGATGCCTCACAACCCCTGCACAACACTGCACGCCAACAGAACACAGTAAATGAATAAAAAATCAAAGAGTATCAGTGTCGAAGACAGAACGCACCAGAATGGAAAATTGAAGATAAATTTATGAGGATTACGACTAAGATTGATTGTCAAAAGCCTAATCCTCCCAATTAAGACACAGTTAAAAGGAAATCAAAGTGTTTTATCAGATAGAAGGCCTCCACTGCCACATCTGAGGAAAATTGATTCCTCCCAGCTACCACAGTGCCACCCGTGCCTCAAATCATTCAAACAGAGGCCGAAGTTAGTGGTCAAGATTAGATATTTGCCTCAGCGCAGCCAGAGAGTCAATTCTGCAAATAAAATTAATGAAAAAATATCAGCAGAGTTACTTTAACATAACAGAGAGCCTCAAAATTCAAAAAGAGCTCCCACCAAGCTTAATATTAAATGAAAAACATTAATAAAGACAAAAAATCTTTAAACTTATTCATCGAGCCCCCCAAGGGCCGAAAAGCCATTAAGACTGTATTAATTATCTTTGGAGATCTTTTATCAGATCTCACCTCCTCATTCTTCTATAAATACTACTGGAGAAGATGAGAGAGGGGTTGGTTACTGAACTTTAAAATACAATTGAGCTGGAAACTTCTACCTGTAAATAGTGTTCACTGGCTCTTGAGGCTCTGCTTGTGATAGATAAGTTAGTCTGGGGAGTGTAGATGATTGCTAAACTAAAGCATTGGACTTAAAGTTGTAACTGGTTTGGAGCATCAATACAAGTTGATTTATGGGATCCTGGTCTATGTTGACGGTGATGTTATTTCTTATTGTGAATTGTTGTTTTATTTCTATTTTCACTGTGTTCATATTCTCTTATAAAGAACAACATGCATAGAGTTAGGATCTACTGTATATTAGTACCCTTCTCTGACTGAAAATATTTATCTGAATGTTTTCTTCCAACCTGTGTTATTTCAGAATGATTTAATTCAGTTCAAGCAGTAGGAATGTTGGAGTTCCCTTGTCCTCCTGTTTATCTAATTGTTATTCTTAAATGTTATTTTCAGTATAAGTTAAGTAGAGATGAACTAAGGAAGATATGGTGTGCCCTGGTCCTAGTTTTATCCCCAAAGACTGTTTGAATGTTTCCTTTGGAATGTGTCAAAATCTGGCTAGTTTGAAAGCACTTACCAGATCTTAGGCCATTCTATGTTATCTTTGTGTTTTTCTTGAAAGTTACCAAGTAAAGCAGAGCTAGGAGAGGATTTGTGGTGAGCTCGACCCGCTAGTTTCTCCTCCAACAATTGCCTTCAAGTTTCCCTTTGTTTTTAAATGTTTTCTATTGAAAGTGTATCAAAAGCAGGGTAGTTTAGAAGTACTTACTTGAACTTAGGCTGCTCTTTGTTCTTCATCTATTTAATTCCCATTCTTGTTGTATCATTTCATTCCATAAATCAAACTTTAAAGAGATCCGTAGACATAGATGACTTTCCCCATGGACCACTCTTGCCCCTTGTTGCTTCAATTAAACCCTATTATGACTCCATAGCCCAATGGACTAAAACTTGCAATTATCTATCTTTTTGGCCAAAGCTTTTTCTATTTTCTTGCAACTTCCCACCTTTGAAACTCTTTGCATTTAGTACTTTCCCTCAAACAATAATCATGCTCAACCATCCAAAACAAAACAAAAATCCTTGGCCTTCATAACTAGCCTAATATCATTACTCAAGACTTGAAAGACAATTCTATCTTTTCACTTATTGGAGAGATCCCTCTTTGGATTCAGGAGGGCTATATCCTAGAATCCCAAAGTGGTTGAAACGATGTTGTTTCTGTGATCGGACTTTGCCAATATTGCTGATTACATATTACTAATAGTTAGGTTAAGGGTGAAGTTAAGGTTAAGGTTAGGTTAAGGTTAAGATAAGGTTAATGGAAAGGTTAAGGTTAAGTTATAAGGTTAAGGGTAAGATTAGGTTAAGGTTAAAGTTAAGGTTAAGGTTAGGGGAAGGTTAAGGTTAAAGTTAGGTTAAGGTTAAGGTTACAGGTTTACTCAAGTTAAGGTTAAGGTCAAGGGGTTGGTCAAGGTTAGGGTTATGTTATAGTTAAGGTTAAGGAACTTAGAGAAAGGTTAAGGTTAAGGTCAAGGGTTTGGTCAAGGTTAGGTTATAGTTAAGGTTAAGGTTGAGGTTAAGGTTAGGTTAAGGTTAAGGATAAGGTTAAGGTTAGGTTAAATTTAAGGTTAAGTTTAAGGTTAATGTTATGTTTAAAGTTAATATTACGTTAAGATTAAGGTTAAGGTTAGGATAAGCTTAAGATTAGGTTAAGGTTAAGGTTAAGCTTAAGCTTAAGGTTAGGTTAAGGGTGAAGGTTAAGGGTAAGGTTAAGGTTAAGGTTAGGTTAAGGTCAAGGTTAAGGTTAAGTTAGGTTAAGGTTAGGTTAAGGGTAAAGTCAAAGTTATGGTTAAAGTTAAGCTTAAAGTTAAGAGTAAGGTCAAGGTTAAGGTTATGGGTCTTAACCTTAACCTTCATTATAACCTAACCTTAACTATAACCTAACCCTAACCTTAACAAAACCTTAACCTTAACCTTAACTTAACTGTAACCTTAACCTTAACCTTACCTTTACCCTTAACCTTATCCTTAACCTTAACCTTAACCTAACCTTATTCATGACCTTAACTATAACCTAACCCTAACCTTGACCAAACCTTAACCTTAACCTTAACCTTCCCATAACCATAACGTTAACCTTAACCTTAACATTAACTCTACCCTTAACCTAATATTAACCTTACCCTAACCTTACCCTTAACCTTAACCCTAACCTGAGGTTAAGATTATGGTTAAAGTTAAGGTTAAGGATAATTTAAGGTTAATGGTAAGGTTAAGGCTAAGGTTATGGTTAAGGTTACGGCTAAGGTTAAGATTAAGTGTTTGGTTAAGGTTAAGGTTAGGTTATAGTTAAGGTCAAGGTTAAGGTTAAAGCTATTGTTAAGGTTAAGGTTAAGGTTAAGGGTAAAGTTAAGGTTAAGGTGAAGGTTAAAGTTAAGGTTGACGATAAGGTCAAGGTCAAGGTTAAGGTTAAGGGTAAGTTTAAGATAAGGGTATGATTAAGGTTAAGGTTAAGGGTTTGGTGAAGGTTAGGATTAGGTTATAGTGAAGGTTAAGGTTAAGTTAAGGGTAAAGTCAAGGTTAAGGTTAGGTTAAGGTCAATATTAGGTTAAGGGTAAAGTTAAGGTTAAGGTTATAGTTAAGGTAAATGTAAGATAAGGTTAAGGGTAAGGTTAAGGTTATAGGCTTAATCAGGTTAAGGTTAAGGTTAATATTAGGTTAAGGATAAGGTTAAGGTTAAGGGTAAGGTTAGGGATAGGTTATAGTTAAGGTCAAGGTTAAGATTAGGTTAGGGTTAAGTTTAAGGGTTTTTTTAAACACCATGTTAAGCACACACATGGTGCATGAGGAAGAAATCACACACACACAAGAGACTCAACACACAATGAAGGATAAGAATGAGGCTTTCTTATTTTCCATTATACAAAGATGTACATTTATAGTACAATGGTGTGACTCTTGGTTTCATATTCCAAGGTCACTTGGACTCCATTGTGACTTTTCGCATTTCACACCTACCCATGTAGGATTATGTGTTCCAACATCCCCCCTTAATCTAAAGGGGTATGTGTGAGTCCAAGAAAAGAGTTGTAATACAAATCTGCAAAGTATACATGGCAGAACTTGGGCTGAATCAACTCTTTGAAATGTTGGAAAAAAGAGGTGGTTTAAGGATGACCACAAACACTGGAACGCAATACTTGTTGCAGTTCCCAGAACTCTTCCAAAACTGGCAAGAATCTGAAAGCTTCTGCTAGAGGAATTGTCCCTCATACAAAAGGGAGACCTTCAACCTAAAAGAAGGGAGGTCTACTACCTGTGATGGTTTTATGATTACCAACAACTCTGGAATGCTTTGAAGCATTTCCTGGAACTCAACCAATGTTGGCAAGAAGCTGAAGGCTTCTGCTAGAGGAAGTTTTCCCCATATATGAAAGGGAGACCTTCGACCTAAAAGATGGGAGGTCTACTACCTGTGATGGTTTTAGGTTGTCCACCAACCAAAGATGGTTGTTTAAGGTTGTCCACCAACTGAAGGCATGGTCATGGGCATCTGTGTCTCTGGCTACATCTCTGAATGACGAATTGTGGCTCAGGCTCACTTGAACTGTTGTGTTTCTGGCTACAACTCTGAACATGGAATGAGAGATTGTGGCTCAAGATCGCTTGATCTGTCGTCGAAGCTTGTACATGACCACCATTTTCCCCCCTGTCAGGGACAAGGTGAGATGATGGCGAAAACTCAACTGCAAGTTTGCTCAATATTCGTGAGCATGTTCTGACATGCGAATTAAACATCTTCTTGGCTACTGATGCCCATTTCCAAGAAGCAATCCATCTAATATGAATCTTTGTTCTTGCAGGAGGCTTATTTCTGAAGCATATGTGTAAAGAATGGGTGTGCCGACCACAGTGCTTGCATGGATGAAGATCAAAACAGTGATATTTCATGTGATCTGCATGTACTTCTGCTCTTGTGCAAGGAACTGAATGGGAATCAACTTCAACTTTACTGACTTGTTGTTGATGGGAGTCCTTCTCAATCTTCTGAATAGAAATAGGTTCAAAATGGTGACTCTTTTGCTGAAGTTAGTCTTGCTGAAGCTGAGTTTCCAGCTGCAAAAACTCAATCTTTTCTTGTGCATCTTGCAAACAACTTTGAATGTTACAAAGAGCATTCTTGCTCATTTTTATCATATCATCAAAATTTGAATGAATGAGGTTACTTAACAACTCTAATGCCTCATTGATTTTAGCCATTTTCAGCAATTTAGGCTCAAAAAATGAAAGGGTGTCGGCTTCAACCGAGAATGCACCTGTTTACAATGTGATTCCTTTCAAACAAATACAAATGAATCCAAGGAATTCTCAAAGTACAAAATCTGCTCCTCAAATGATGGAGGGAAATCAACAATCCAACAACTCAAATTTACACTTCAAGTCTTGATTGCAACTATGAATGAAGAAGCAATACAATACAATATTTCTGCAAAATATTTTGTAAATGTGCAGCTGAAAACACTATGCAAGAAGCCTTTAAGGCAGCTAAATTTTTTCTTCAAAGAGCTATTTTGCACCAATAACAACTTGTCTTCAAATGTCAATTTCTTCAAAAAATCACCCTTATGTCAATGCCACAAATCATAAATTGTAAAACTGCAATTTTCTCTATGTGTACAGTCCATCTTCTTCATATGTCATTTCCTTCATTTCTGTTGTTCATATTCTCTCTCTGCCCTTCCTCTCTCTACTGTTTTTTTTTTTTAAATTAATTAAAAATTAATTAAAAAAATGGGAATAATTAAAAATGGGGGGAATTAAAAGATCAAATTAAAAAAAAATTGTGAAAAATATTATAAGGGAAATGTTAATAAAAAAGGGATTATTAAAAAAGGGAAGGGGGGTGATTTAATTAAAAAGGAAGGGGGTATGAGAATTTTCAAAATATAAAAAACGAATTTTATAATGGGATGGGGCTATGGTATTTGAAATATGAGAGGGGCGTGTTGTATGGGAGGTGAATATTAAAAAAAAATTAAAAATTTTAAAATGCTTGGAAGGCCGAGCTAAAAAGGAGGGGCCGAGCTCAAAGGGAGTTTGCAGAGTGAGGGGGGTCGGGGTTTAGAGAGGGGAAGGGCGAGCAGTCAGTAGGGATAGTGAGCATTAAGTGTAGATGTGAGGGTGTATCTTAGAGGAGAGGGCGGCCGAGGTGTGAGAGGGGTTGGGTAGGAGCGATAAGGGTGTAGGCCGAGGAGTTGGGGGAGGCCGTGGGCCGTGGGGTGGTGGGATGCGAGGGGATGTCGTTGAGGTAGCAGCGAGCGGGTAAGATGCACGTAGAGTGTTGTATGTGCAGCGTAAGGAGGGAGGGCGCGATAAGGGAGGTTGCATAGTTGGGAAGGCATAGTGGGTAGTGGACGTAAGGGAGTGTAGGATAGGGGAAGCGGATAGGGGGCAGGCTGGGCTGGAGTGAGGGATTAGCGTAGGGCTCGGGTTGATGAGTGCAGGGGCGGGGGTATTGGTTATGGAGAGGGGGCATTAACATGGAGTATACCAGGTGATGGGCATAGGTTGGGATGGGTAGTCGAGGGTTTAGGGGGATTACGTAGATTCAGAGGGCCGAGAGCTTGAGAGGGAGCTCAGAAATTTATATTTTATTTTTTATTTTTACTTTTATTATTATTATTTTTTTTTACACAGCAGAGAGGAGTGAAATTTGAGACCCAATACTTTAAAAAAGTAGCAGGAAATTTCGCCAAATATGCAGGGTTTTAAGCAGGGATACACAGTAGAATTTTTGTGGAAATTATAGCAGTAAAAAATCCAGAATTTTTTAGAAATATTCGAAAGAAAAAATCAGAAATTTTTCTTTCAAAAAAAACCCAGAATTTTCAAGAAATTCATTTTAAACACTTTTCCAGCAGCTCCAAAATGGTGCAGAAGTTAAAATGCATAAATTTCAGGAAAAATGAGAAGTGAGACAACCTTCAGACGCACAATGCTGCTTCTCTTCAAAACCAATGCTACTCTTCTTCAAAACACCTTTTTGAATGCTGCCAATTTCTGAACGCTGCTCTTCTCAAAATAAATTCTTCAATGTGGAAAAAAGACTGCCACAGAAACTATGAGTGCTACAAAAATGCCAAGAAATTTTGCAGATATGCACAGGCCATAAACACAAATGGCTCACTCAAATTGGAGCAGAGCCAGCAATCGCCTACTCTGATACCATGTTAAACACCATGTTAAGCACACACATGGTGTATGAGGAAGAAATCACACACACACACAAGAGACTCAACACACAATGAAGGATAAGTGTGAGGCTTTCTTATTTTCCATTATACAAAGATGTACATTTATAGTACAATGGTGTGACTCTTGGTTTCATATTCCAAGGTCACTTGGACTCCATTATGACTTTTCGCATTCCACACCTACCCATGTAGGATTAGGTGTTCTAATAGGTTTGGTCAAGGTTAAGGTTAAGGTTAAGGTTAGGGTAAAGGTTAAGGTTAAGGTTAGGTTATAGTGAAGGTTAACGTTAAGACATGTAACCCTAACCTTAACCTTAACCTAACCCTAACCTTAACCTTAACCTTAACTATATATTAACCTCAACCTAACCATAACCTTAACCTTAACCTAACTATAACCTTACCCTTAACCTTAACCTTGACCTTAACTATAACCTAACCCTTAACCTTAACCTTAACCTTAACCTTTACTTAATTTTAACCTTGACCTTAACCTTAATCTTAACCTTACCCTTAAGGTTAACATTAACATTAACCTAAACCTTAACCTTAACCCTAACCTTACCCTAACCTTAACCTTAACTTTACCCTTAACCTAATCTTAACCTTAACCTAACCTTATCTTAACCTTAACTATAATCTAACCCTAAACTTGACAAAAACTTAACATTAACCTTAACTTTACCCTTAACCTAACCTTAACCTTAACCTTAACCTTGACTTCACCCTTAACTTAAGCTTAACTTTCACTATAACCTAACCTCAACCTTGAAAAAACCCTTATCCTTAACCTTAACCTTTCCCTTAACCTTGACCTTAACCTTAACTTTAAGTATAACGTAACCCTAACCTTGACCAAACCCTTAACATTAACCTTAACTTAACCCTAACCTTAACCTAACCTTAACCTTGACCTTAACTATAACCTAACCCTAACCTTGACCAAACCCTTAATCTTAACCATAACCTGACTAAACCCTTAAGGTTAGGGTAAAGTTAAAGTTAAGGTTAAGGTCAATGTCAAGGTTAAGTTTAAGTTAGGATAAGGTAAGGTTATAGTTAGGTTAAGGTTAAGGTTAAGGGAGTAAGCCTTAACCTTAACCTGACTAAACCCTTAACCTTAACCTTAACCTTAACCTAATGTTAACCTTAACTAAACCCTTAAACTTAACCTTCCCCTAACCTTAACCTTAACCTTACCCTTAACTTTCACCTTTAACCTTAACCAAACCATAACCTTGACCTGAACCTTAACCTAACCTTAACCTTAACCTTACCTTAACCTTAACCTTAACTTTACCCCTAACCTAACCCTAACCTTAAGGTCAAGGTTAGGGTTACGTTAAGGGTAAAGTTTAGGTTATGGTTAGGGTAAGGTTAGTTTAAAGTTAAGGTTAAGGTTCTGCTTAAGGTAAGGTTAAGGTTAAGGTTATGGTTAAGGTTAAGGTTAAGGTCAAGGTTAAGTTAGGTTAAGGTAAGGTTAAGGTTATTGTTAGGTCAAGGTTATGGGTTTAGTCAATTTAAGGTTAAGGTTAAGAGTTTGGTCAAGTTTAGGGTTAGGCTAAGGTTAAGGGTGAAGGTTATGGGTAAGGTTAAGGTTAAGGTCAAGGTTAGGGTTAACGTTTTGGTTAAGGTTAAGGTTGTGGTTAGGTTAAGGGTAAAGTTAAGGTTATGGTTAGAGTTAAAGTTAGGTTAAGGTCAAGGTTAGGTTAAGGTTAAGGGTAAGGTCAAGGTTAAGGGTAAACTTAAGGTTAAGGTGAAGGTTAAGGGTAAGGTTAAGGTTAAGGTTACAGGTTTGGTCAGGCTAAGGTTAGGGTTAAGGGTAAGGTTAAGGTTAAGGTTACAGGTTTAGTCAGGTTAAGGTTAGGGTTAAGGGTAAGGTTAAGGTTAAGGTTAGGGGAAGTTTAAGGTTAAAGTTAGGTTAAGGTAAATGTTTGGTCAAGGTTAAGGTTGAGGTTAAGGGTTTTGTCAAGGTTAGGGTTAGGTTAGAGTTAAGGTTAAGGTTAGAGTTAAGGTTAAGGTTAAGGTTAAGGATTTGGTCAAGGTTAGTGTTAGGTTATAGTGAAGGTTAAGCTTAAGTTAAGGGTAAAGGCCAAGGTTAAGGTTAATGTTAAGGTTAAGTTTAAGGTTAAGGGTTTGGTCAAGGTAAGGGTTAGGTTATAATTAAGGTTAAGGTTAATGTTAATTTTACAGGTTTAGTCAAGTTAAGCTTAAGGTTAAGGGTTTGGTCAAGGTTGAGGCTAAGGTTAAGGTTAATGATGAGGTTAGGGAAAATTTAAAGTTAAGGTTAAGGTTAGGTAAAGGTTAAGGTTAAGGGTTTGGTCAAGGTTAGGGTTAGGTTAAGGGGGTAAGGTTAATGTTAAGGTTAAGGTTAAGGTTAAGGTTAAGGGTTTGGTCAACATTAGGGTTAGGTTATAGTTAAGGTCAAGGTTAAGGTTAAGTTATAGTTAAGGTTAGGGTTAAGGTTAAGGTTAAGGTTAGGGTAAATTTAAAGTTAAGGTTAAGGTTAAGGTTAAGGGTTTGGTCAAGGTTAGAGTTAGGTTAAGGGGGTAAGGTTAAGGTTAACGTTAATATTAAGGTTAAGGGTTTGGTCAAGGTTATGGCTAGGTTATAGTTAAGGTTAAGGCTAATGTTAGGTTATATTTATGGTGAAGGTTAAGGTTAGTTTAAGGTTAAGATTAGGTTAAGGGTAAAGTTAAGGTTATGGTTATGGTAAAGTTAAGGTTAAGGGTAAAGATAAGATTATGGTTAAGGTTAGAGGTCAAGGTTAAGGTTAAGGTTAGGTTAAGTTAAGGTTAAGGTTAGGTTAAGGGTAAAGTTAAGGTTTAGGTTAGGTTAAGGTTAAGGTTAGTTTAAGGTTAAGGTTAAGGGTAAATATGAGGTTATGGTTAAGGTTATATTTAAGGTTAGGTGATAGTTAAGGTTACGATTAAGGTTAAGGTTAGGTTAAGGGTAAAGTTAAGGTTAAGGTTAAGGTTTGGTCAGGTTAAGATTAACGTTAAGGTTAAGGTGAAGTTTGAGGGTAAGGTTAATTTTAAGGTTACATTAAGGTTAAGGTTACGTTAAGGTTAAGGTTAAGGTTTTGGGATGGTTAAGGTTAAGGTTAAGGGTTTGGTCAAGGTTAGGGTTGAGTTATAGTTAAGGTCAATGTTAAGTTTATGGTTAAGGTAAGGTTAATATAAAGTTAAGGGTACGGGTTTAGTAAGGTTAAAGTTCATGTTAAGGTCAAGGTCAAGGTAAGGTTAAGGGTAATGTTTAGGTTAACCATGAACATGACCTTAACCTTAACCTTAACCTTAACCTTAACATTAACCTAACCTTAACCTTAACTTTAACCTTAACCTTAACCTTCACCTTCACCTTACCTTGACCTTAACCTTATTACAAAATAATTAACTCAAAAACAGACATAAAGCACACATAATAAAGCACACACAAAATAAAGGCGGAAAAGGCAGAAGCCTCATGGATTCCTCATGTAATCTCTCTTATTAAAAGAATTTAATTTACAACTTAAATAGATGAGAGAAGATAGTCCGTGCTATCTTATACTCTTTTGGTTGAGATAATTTCTCACCAAAAACAATCCAAGATAGGAGTTCCTAAACAAACTCCAATATTTGAGGAACAACCCAAGAGTTAGGCACATATTCCTAACTTGGAATATTTAATTATTATTTTTGGATTTATTATTTCTATTTGAGAGAGGCTAAAATTCCCCCCTTCAATGAAAAATCCAAAATAAGAACGAGGAACCATCTTCCAAGTTCTCATGTTGATCCTTAAAAAAACATTGCCTGAAAAACCGCCAAAGCTGGATGCTGAAAAACTACAATCTGAAGAGACCATGAGTCAGCTGCATGTCTGATTCATCTCTAAATTTTGCTTGACAACTCCATCAAGTGCCAAGTTGCAAAAGGATCCATCTGTCCTTTTCATGAAAGTAGCATCCTTTGTCCACTAAAAAAATTTGTTCAAAGCCCACTGGCTGATGATGTCAAAAACAACTCACTGTTGCTTTTGCTGTGCTGAAAAATGTTCACTGCTTCTTTTCTATCGACTGCCCACTGGAAAATTTGTTGATGCTCACTAGCTGTTGAAGATGCCCACTGGCTGATTTTGCTGGTTTTGTCGAGACTTTCAGTCTGACAACCACTGTCAATTTCGTTGACATTTTACCCCCTTTGTCTGCTGAAAGGAGAGACACTTCTCTTGGAAAGTATTCCTGAACTCCCCCCCTTTAGGTGTAGGAGTTTTACACTATTGTACTTCCCAATTCAACTGCATGAGAGTACCATCATCTTTTCACTGTTGGTTGCACTATGTGTGATTATATGCGGTTGTAGAACTAAAGCAATCTTTTAACTGTGGACGACCATTCCCAAGGGTCGATATAATCTTCCATATGACCGGTTCTCTCACAATGAGAACATTTCGGTCTGACTTCAACTTCAGGTTGTGTGGAATTATGTTTTTTTGCAACTTTGGGTTGCGTGCATTGCTGGTTGAATACGAATGTATCTGAATGTGCTAAGGGGATTTGTTCAAGAAATCCCGCACTGACGAACTGAATGGGATTGGAATAATCGAGAATATGTAAGTTGGCATCATCTTGGACATATCCTAAGCCTCGTTGATTCTTGTTATTGTGAATTTATTCCAAGGGCTTGATGATGGGATTGGAAGAAATTTGAACTGGAACAACTTCGACACTTGAAGATGTTGGGATGAATGACTTATCATCTGGATGGTTCAAAGACTTGAAATTATCACTCTTTTCTTGAAATTCATTCCTTTGAAGTTGTGACTCTAGTTGAAGAAATTCAATGGTTTCTTTTGTTTGTTGTAGATGCCGTGAAATATCAGCAAGAGTTTCTTTGCTGACTTGCACCATGTCGTCATCACTGGAGATGATCAAACTGTGAAGAATGTTTAATAACTGAATATGTTGTGCCAATTGAACTTGCGTTCTTGAAATCAGGCTGTCTTGTTGTAGATTTCATACTTTGAACTGTTTCACTTGAATGATAGGCTCACTTGAATGTGGCTTTAATGGCACGCTCACTTGATTTGTTGCTTACTGCGCTTGCTTGGAACACTTGCTAGAATTGTAGAATTTTCTTGCTTAAAATATGGAATTCATGCTCGCTTTATGACGATCGCATTTTTTTAAGCGCTCACTTGAATTACTTGATGATTTCACGCTCACTTGAATGAATAGCCACGCTCGCTTGATATCGATCTCAACTTGCTTGATTTTTTTAACTTGTTTGGTTGCTTTGATGATTGCTGAGATAAACTTCACTCTAGCTCGCTTGAAGGTTTGATCTTTGTACTGACTTGATGCAAATTTCTTGAATGAATACTCACACCCGCTTGCAGAAGATGTGAACTTGTTGCTTGTTTGATTTAAAAAATCATGCACTCACTTGATTTTGTGTAAAGGAAGGGTGTCGAACACTGTCGACAATGCACCCAAGAAAGCTTACAATGATTCACTTTAAAACAATGAATTCACTTGTTCTCTTAAAAATTCTTTATCAATGAATTTTTAATGATTCACTTAAATCAATGAGTTTGATTACAAGTTCTTTAAAGGGGTTTGCAAGAACGTTGATGAAGACTTTGCTGTGAAAAGAATTAACTTGACTAAGTGAATTTGTTGTTTAATGTAGAATGCTGATGTAGACAATCTTCGATTATATGTTGTAGTTGTGTAGATGCATGTGTTGATATTGCATCTATTTCGTTATATGTGTTGTGCTTGCTGATGTATGTGATATTAAATGAAATCATTGAAGTGTCACAACTAGACACAAATCAAAAACAACAACATGAAGCCATAAAAAACATGCACCATCACAAACACACATGGTGTACCTAAGATCCCCTTATTAAATTTCAGGTGGATCTAGGACACATCAACACCAAAAATAATATGTCTTTATTAATCACTGGAGTACATCATCTGAAGCAATGATAATGCCAAGCTGGGAACCCTTTGAAAGAAATTTGTCTTCAAAATATGGATATTCATCGACTCAATCTCTCTCAAATTAAACCAATACTTTGAATTACAACAATGGCTTTCCCTTATCACTCCAAATTTACAAAAAGAAAATCATCTCCAAATAAGACACTTATCTCTTCAAAAAAAAAACATAACCTTATCATTACACTCCTTTTTCCTAATACCCTCTCCATTCACAACAAAAACTCATACTAATCATCTCACCAGTTATTCTCTCCCATGACTATATTAAGTCTATCTTTCAATTTACATAAAGAAATTTATGATTTCACTTTTAAAAAGTGAATCTAAACTTAATACTTCATAAAGAAAAGGATGTGTCACATTGTTGTTTTAAGAGTGCTTTTAAAAAATTTGACTTTGAAGATTTGATCTAACTGATAGAGGAGAGAACTCGAATAGTTGGAGGAGGGAATTTGAAATATTTATGGACACATCAATGCATCAATGCATGCAAGTAAAAAAAATTGACCTTTTCAATGGTGAGAAAGCCCGGCATTGTGAGTTGATTGTGACTCAACCGAAATACCTCCAAGAACAACACATCAACTCCATTGTGGCTGCTCACTGGTTACAAGCTAAGTGACTGGACTTACTTGTTTGCAAGCATCTTTGAAAATTAGGAAGATTTGAATGGGCACCA
The DNA here is from genome assembly GCA_034641835.2 of Pinus albicaulis. Taxonomy (NCBI): domain Eukaryota; kingdom Viridiplantae; phylum Streptophyta; class Pinopsida; order Pinales; family Pinaceae; genus Pinus; species Pinus albicaulis. The sequence continues at coordinate 173,073 of JAXQQM020070571.1, read as the reverse complement.
ATCCTATCTGTTCTAGACAGAATAAAAACTGATTAAAATGAAAAATATGCATTCACTCGGGGTTTGTCATATGTTAAAAAGAAAATATCTGTGAAAAATGCAAAGGAGGCATTCACTCAGGGTTTGCAGAAACTGCCAAAATTATAGTCGTTGGCTATAAGTTTTTCAACATTGACTCTGGCAGTGTAGAAAAATTCGAAGTTGAGTTTGAATGAGTTTGAAGTCAAGTTAATGTGTTTTTAAGAATGACAACTATAACCTAGACCATCCAATATTTGTGAATACTTTAAATAGTATCAAGTACACTGGAACAAATTGTAATCACTGGCTCCTATCTGGCCATAGTTTGATGTTTTGTTCAGATGCGTACTTGAGACGATATTTGGAAGCTTGGAATTGGAATATACAAAAATAAAAAAAGATATTGGAGGATACTTTGAAATGGAGGGCAGCATATAAACCAGAGAATATAAATTGGGATGAATTTGCTGTAGAAGGTGAAACTGGGAAATTATATAGAGCTAATTACCTCGATCGGTCTAGGAGAACTGTTCTTCTGATGAAGCTTGGAAATCAGAGTACAATGTCTCAAGAAAATCAACTACGCCACCTGGTTTATCTTCTTGAGAATGAAATTATGAATTTTCCATCTAGCCATGAACAGATGGTTTGGCTAATCAACTTCAATGGGTGGTCATTGTCCAATTCTATGCCCATTAAGACAGCTCGCAAAACTGCAAATATTTTACAAAATCACTATCCTGAGCTATATATGTCAAGGCATGAATGCGTGTTGAACAACAATGTGACGTCCTTGAGTGAATAAAGGCCTAAACTTCTCTCCAATCCAAAATTAACGGTCTAGCAATAAGCAAATACGATGTAGAGGAATTTGGAAAGGTATCCATGCCCTCTAGCCAAAGTGGTAATCAACAATTCTCTGTGTTAAGTTTGAACGATTTCCAAGACTTCATGTAAATAACAATTAATATTATACTTATATTTATAATATTTATACTTAGTGTCTGGATCTGATCTCTCACATAGTCCTGATGATGAACCACACTGGCTGGTTCGAAACGCGTCGACCTCGTTCTTTTGCATGTGATTATTACCGAAAGAATTTCTACTAAATTAAACTTCAACATAATTCCAATTTTGATTTAAACCTACACTATGTTTTCCTGTTTAGCTATAGACATGCTACACTAATGAATTTCGTCCTCTCTATCGGCACTGGTTCTAGAACCTAGAGACTTTGTTACAGAATTATGCTGCTCCTTCGAGAGAGCGTCCACTGATTTGGGCTTCCATATTGCTATGGCTCGTGTAAAGAAACCAGATTTGAGAGAATCATCGGATGTCCACGAAAGACAAACTCTCACACAAGCATAGTCATGACACACGCCATAAGAACATTAAAAAATACCTATTATTTGTATTTCAAAAATTCTATAATGGAAAATGGAACGCAAACAGACAGTATTGGTGTATGCTAATGCCTGTTGTCGATATTTCATCCCCGAGTGGATCCTCTGCGTGACATCACAATTCGCAGCCTTTAATCCACCAGTCAGCAGCTCTTGGCTCTTCCGTTCCTGTTTCTAGACTGAATCTGTGTCATGTTCCCCTTAAATCTCACTGCAGCTCTAATACCACATATTACAAAATAATTAACTCAGAAAGAGACATAAAGCACAAACAAAATAAAGGTTAAGGTTAAGGTTAAGGTTAAGTTCAAGGTCAAGGTTAAGGTTAAGTTAGGTTAAGGTAAGGTTAAGGTTACGGATATCGTTAGGGTAAGGTTAGGGTTTGGTTATAGTCAAGGTTAAGATTAAGGGTAAATTTAAGGTCAAGGTTAGGGTTAGGGTATAGTTAAGGTTAAGGTTAGGTGAATGGTAAATTCAAGGTTAAGGTTAAGGTTAAGGTTACGGGTTTAACAAGGTGAAGGTTAAGGGTAAAGTCAAGGTTAAGGTTAATGTTAAGGTTACAGGTTTAGCAAGGTGAAGGTTAAGGTTAAGGTTAGGTTAAGGTTAAGGGTGAAGGTTAAGGTTACGGATCTTAACCTTACCCTTAACCTTCACCCTTAACCTTCACTATAATCTAACCTTAACCTTGACCTTAAATATAACCTAACCTTGACCTTAACCTTAACCTTACCTTTACCTTAACCTTAACCTAACCTTCCCATAACCTTTACCTTAACCTAGCTTTAACTTTAACCTTCCCCTTACCTTAACCTTAACTTTACCCATAACCTTAACCTTACCATTAACCTAACATTAACCTTGACCTTGACCAAACCCTTAACTTAACGTTAACCTTAGCCTAACCTAAACTTAACCTTAACCTGAACCTTATATTAACCTTAACCATCCCATAACCTTAACCTTAACCTTAACCATAACCTAACCTTAACCTTGACTTTACCCTTAACGTAACCTTAACCTTAAAGTTAACCTTAACCTTAACCTTCCCATAACCATAACCTTAACCTTAACCTTACCCTTAACCTAACCTTAACCTTAACCTTACCTTAACCTTAACCTAACCTTAACCTTGACTTTACCCTTAACAAAACCTTAACCTTAATGGTAAAGTTAAGTTAACCTTACCCTTAACCTTATCTTAACCTTAACCTAACCTAATCTTAACCTTAACCCCTAACCTAACCTTACCTTTACCATAACCTTAACCTAACCTTACCCTTAATCTTATCTTAACATTACCTTAACCTTAACCTTTCCAAATCCTTAAACTCAACCTTAACCTAACCTTAACCTTATCCTTAACCTAACCTTAACCTTGACTTTACCCTTAACGTAACCTTAACCTTAACATTAACCTTACTAAACCCATACCTTTAACCTTATCTTAACCATAACCTTTAATTAACCTTAAGGGTTAGGTTAAAACCTTTACTTAACCTTAAGGGTTAGGTTAAGGTTAAGGTTATGAGAAGGTTAAGGTTAAAATTTACTTTACCCTTAACATAACCTTAACCTTAACTATAACCTAACCTTAACCTTGATGTTAACTTTACCCTTAACCTTGACGTTAACCTTAACCTTAACTTTGACCTTGACCTTAACCTAAACTTAACCTTAACCTAACCTTAACCATAACCGTAACCTTAACCTAACCTTAACCTTAACTTTACAATTAACCTAATCCTAACCTTGACCAAACCCTTAACCTTAACCTTAACCTTACCCTTACCCTTAACCTGACTAAACCCGTAACCTTAACCTTACCCTAATCTTAACCTTAACCTAACCTTGACTTTACCCTTAACCTAACCCTAAACTTGACCAAACCCTAAATGTTAACCTTAAGCTTACCCTTAACCTAAGATAACCTTAACCTTAACATTGAACTTGACCTTAACCTTAACCTTAACTATAAACTAACCCTATCCTTACCCTAACCATAACCTAACTCTAACCTCAACTCTACCCTTAATGTTATCTTAACCTTAACATTCATTATAACCTAACCTTAACCTTAACCTTAACCTGACTAAACCCATAACCTTAACCTTAACCTAACTAAACCTATAACCTTAATCTTAACCTTAACCTAACCTTAACCTTAACCTTAACCTAACTATAACCTTACCCTTAACCTAACTTAACCTTAACTTTGACCTTGACCTTAACTTTAACCTTTACATTACCCTTAACCTTCACCTTAACTTTAACCTTAACCTTAACCTAACTAAACTTGTAACCATAAACCTTAACCTTACCCTTACCCTTAACCTTCACTTCAACCTTAACCTTGACTTTACCCTTAACCTAACCTTAACCTTAACTATAACCTAACCCTAACCTTGACCTTAACTTTACCCTTAACCTTTACCTTAACCTTAACATTAACCTTGACCTTGACCTTAACCTAACCTTAACCTTAACCTTAATCTTAACCTTATCTTACCCTTAATCTAATTTAACCTTAACCTTAACCTAACCTTAAGTTTAACCATAACCTAACCTTAACTTTACCTTAACCTTGACTTTACTCTTAAAATAACCTTAACCTTAACATGACTAACCTTAACCTGAATAAACCCTTAAGATTAGGGTAAAGTTAAAGTTAAGGTTAAGGTCAAGGTCAAGGTCAAGGTTAAGGTTAGGTTAGGTTAAGGTAAGGTTATGGTTAGGTTAAGGTTAAAGTTAAGGTTAGATTAAGGGTAAAGTCAAGGTTAAGGTAAAGGTTAAGGGTAAGGGTAAGATTAAGGTAACAGTAAGGTTAAGGTTACATTAAGGTAAAGGTTATGTTTAAGGGTAAAATAAAAGTTAAGGCTAGTTTAAGGTTCAAATTATGGGTTTAGCCAAGTTAAGTTTATGTTAAGGTAAAGGTTAAGGTTAAGGTTACGTTAAGGTAAAGGTTATGGTTAGGGTTAAGGGTAAAAACAAGGTTAAGGCTATGGTCAAGGTTAGGGTTAGGTTATAGTTAAGGTCAATGTTAAGGTTAGGTTAAGGTTAAGTTTAAGTTAAGGTTAACGTTAAAGGTTTGGTTAAGGTTAAGGTTATAGTTAATGTCAAGGTTAAGGTTAAGGTTATGGTTAAGGTTAAGGTTAATGTTAAGGGTAGGCTATAGTGAAGGTTAATGTTAAGACCTGTAACATTAAACCTTAACCTTAACCTAACCTTAAACTTAACATTATCTTAACCTTAAGCTTAAGCTTAACCTAACCTAGCCTTAACCTTAACTTTACACTTAACCTTACCATAACCATAACCTTAACCTAACCTTATCTTAACCTTACCTCAACCATAACCTTAACCTTGACCTTAACTATAACATAACCCTAACCTTGACCAAACCCTTAACATTAAACTTAACCTTAACGTAACCTTAACCTTAACTAAACCCTTAACCTGAAACTTAAAATTAACATTAACCTTAACCATAACTTTACCCTAACCATAACCTTAACCTTACCCTAACCTTACCCTAACCATAACCTTAACTTTAACCTTACCCTAACATTAATCTTAACCTAACCTCAACCAAACCCTTAACCTTAATCTTAACCTTAAACTAACCTTAACCTAACCTTAACCTTGAATTTACCCTTAACCTAACCTTAACCTTAACTATAACCTAACCCTAACCTTCACCTTAACTTTACCCTTAACCTTAACCTTAACCTTTTCCTAACCTTAACCTTAACCTAACCCTAACCTTTCCCTAACCTTAACTGTAACCATAACCTTAACTTTACCCTTATCCTAACCTTAACCTTAACCTAATGTCAACCATAACCTTAACCTAAGCTTAACGTTAACCTTACCCTTAACCTTATCTTAACCTTACCTTAACCATAACCTTAACCTTGACCTTAACTATAACCTAACCCTAAGCTTGACGAAACCCTTAACTTTAACCTCAATATTAACTTTACCCTTAACCTAACCTTACCCTTAACCTTAAACCTAACGTAAACCTTAACCCTAACCTTAACCTAATGTAACCTTGACTTTACCCTTAACCTTAACCTTAACCTGACTATGCCTGTAACCTTAACCTTAACCTCTACCTTAACTATAACCTGGCCCTAACCTTAACCTTGAATTTATCCTTAATGTAACCTTAACCTTGACTTTACCTAACCAAAGTTAAGGTTAAGGTTACGGTTAAGGTAAAGATTAAGATAAGATTAAGGTTAGGTTAAGGTTAAGGTTAAGGTTACGAGTTTAGTCAGGTTAAGGTTAAGTTTAAGGTTAAGGTTAAGGTTAAGGGTTTGAGAAGGTTAAGGTTAAGGGTAAGATAAGGTTAAGGTTAAGGTTAAGCTTAAGGTTAGGTTAAGGTCAAGGTCAAGGTTAAGGTTAAGGTTAAGGTCAAGGTTAAGGGTAAATTTAAGGTCAAGGATAGGGTTAGGTTATAGTTAAGGTTAAGGTTAGGTTAAGGGTAAAGTCAAGGTTAAGGTTAAGGTGAAGGTTAAGAGTAAGGTTAAGGTTAAGCGTTACGCCTTGACTTTACCCTTAACTTAACCTTCACTATAACCTAACACTAACCTTGACCAAACCCTTAACCTAACCTTAACCTTAACCTTAAACTTCCCATAACCATAACCTTAACCTTAACCTTAACCTAACCTCAAGGGTAAGGTTTTGTCAAGGTTAGGGTTAGGTTATAGTTGAGGTTAAGGTTAAGGTTAGGTTAAGGTTAAGGTTAAGGTTAAGTTAAGGTTAATGTTAAGTGTTCGGTTAAAGTTAAGGTTAAGGTTAAGGGTAAAGTTAAGGTTAAGGTTAAGGGGTTAAGGTAAGGTTAAGGTTAATGGGGTAAGGTTAAGGTGAAGGTTTAAAACTAAGATTAAGTTAAGGTTAAGGTTAGGTTAAGTCTAAGTTAAGGATAAAGTCAAGGTTAAGGTTAAGGATATAGTTAAGTTAAGGTTAAGGTTAGGGTTATGGTTGAGGTTAAGGTTAAGGGTAAAGATAAGGTTATGATTAAGGTTACATTAAGGGTAAAGTCAAGGTTAAGGGTAAGGTTAAGGTTAAGGTTATGGTTAAGGTAAGGTTAAGTGTAAAGCTAAGATTAAGGTTAGGTTAAGGGGAAGATAAGTTTAAGGGTAAGGTCAAGGTTAAGGTTAAGGTCAAGGGTAAAGTCAAGGTTAAAGTTAAGGTTAAGGTTATGGTTATGGGAAGGTTAAAGTTAAGGTAATGATTAGTAGAAGGTTAATGTTAAGCTTAAGATTAGGCTTAAGTTTAGGGTTAAGTTTATGGTTAAGGTTAAGGTTAAGTTAACGTTAAGGTTATAGTTAAGGTTAAGGTTAAGGGAAAAGTTAAGGTTAAGGTGAAGGTTAAGGGTAAAGTTAAATTTAAGGTTAAGGTTAGGGTTAGGTTATAGTTAAGGTCAAGGTTAAGTTTAAGGTTAAGGTTAAGGTTAAAGTTAAGGTCAATGTTAGGGTTAGGTTACAGTTAAGGTTAAGGTAAGGTTAAAGGTAAAGTAAAGGTTAAGGTTAAGGTTACGGGTTTAGTAAGGTTAATGTTAAGGTTAAGGTTAGGTTAAGGTTGAGGGTGAAGGTTAGGTTATAGATAAAGTCAAGGTTAGGGTTAGGTTATAGTCAAGGTTAAGGTTAGGTTAAGGGTAAAGTCAAGGTTAAGGTTAAGGTGAAGGTTAAGAGTAAGGTTAAGGCTAAGGGTTACGCCTTGACTTTACCCTTAACTTAACCTTAACCTTCACTATAGCCTAACCCTAACCTTGACCAAACCCTTCACCTAACCTTAACCTTTAACCTTCCCATAACCATAACCTTAACCTTAACCTAACCTTATGGGTAAGGTTTGGTCAAGGTTAGGGTTAGGTTATAGTTAAGGTTAAGGTTAAGGTTAGGTTAAGGTTAAGTTTAAGTTAAGGTTAATGTTAAGGGTTCATTTAAGGTTAAGGTTAAGGTTAAGGGGTTAAGGTAAGGTTAAGGTAAAGTCAAGGTTAATGTTAGGGGGTAAGGTTAAGGTGAAGGTGAAGGTTAAGGTTAAGGTTAAGGTTAAGGTTAGGTTAAGGCTAAGTTAAGGGTAAAGTCAAGGTTAAGGTGAAGGTGAAGGTGAAGGTTAAGGTTAAGGTTAAGGTTAAGGTTAAGGGTAAAGATAAGGTTATGGTTAAGGTTACATTAAGGGTAAAGTCAAGGCTAAGGTTAGATAAACTTAAGCTTAAGGTTATGGTTAAGATAGGGTTAATATTAGATTAAGGGTAAGGTTAAGGTTAAGGTTAGGTTAAGGTTATGGTTAAGGTAAGGTTAAGTGTAAAGCTAAGGTTAAGGTTAGGTTAAGGTTAAGATAAGTTTAAGTGTAAGGTAAAGGTCAAGGTCAAGGTCAAGGGTAAGGTCAAGGGTAAGGTCAATGTTAAGGTTAAGGTCAAGCTTAAGGTTAAAGTTAGGGTTAAGTTTATGGTTAAGGTTAAGGTTAAGTTAAGGTTAAGGTTAAGGTTAAGGTTATAGTTAAGGTTAAGGTTAAGGGTAAAGTTAAGGTTAAGGTGAAGGTTAAGGTTAGGGTAAGGTTATAGTTAAGGTCAATGTTAATTTTAAGGTTAAGGTTAAGGTTAAGGTTAAAGTTAAGGTCAATGTTAGGGTTAGGGTATAGTTAAGGTTAAGGTAAGGTTAACGGCAAAGTAAAGGTTAAGGTTAAGGTTAAGGTTACGAGTTTAGTAAGGTTAAGGTTAAAATTAAGGTTAGATTAAGGTTAAGGGTGAAGGTTAGGTTATAATTAAGGTCAAAGTTAGGGTTAGGTTATTTTTAAGGTTAAGGTTAGGTTAAGGGTAAAGTCAAGGTTAAGGTTAAGGTGAAACTTAAGAGTAAGGTTAAGGTTAAGGGTTACGCCTTGACTTTACCATTAACTTAACCTTATCCTTCACTATAACCTAACCCTAACCTTGACCAAATCCTTAACCTAACCTTAACGTAAACCTTAACCTTCCCATCACCATAACCTTAACCTTAACCTTAACCTAACCTTTAGGGTAAGGTTTGGTCTAGGTTAGTGTTAGGTTATAGTTAAGATTAAGGTTAAGGTTAGGTTAAGGTGAAGGTTAAGGTTAAGGTTAAGTTAAGGTTAATGTTAAGGGTTCAGTTAAGGTTAAGGGTAAAGCTAAGGTTAAGGTTAAGGGGTTAAGGTAAGGTTAAGGTAAAGTCAAGGTTAAGGTTAAGGGGGTAAGGTTAAGGTGAAGGTTAAAGTTAAGGTTAAGGTTATGTTAAGGTTAAGGTTAGGTTAAGGCTAAGTTAAAGGTAAAGTCAAGGTTAAGGTTAAGGTGAAGGTTAATGTTATAGTTAAGTGAAGGTTAAGGTTAAAGTTGATAAGGTTATGGTTAAGGTTATATTAAGGGTAAAGTCAAGGTTAAGGTTAGATAAAATTAAGCCTACGGTTATGTTTAAGATAAGGTTAAGATAAGGTTAAGGGTAAGGTTAAGGTTAGGTTAAGGTTATGGTTAAGGTAAGGTTAAGTGTAAAGTCAAGGTTAAGGTTAGTTTAAGGTTAAGATATGTTTAAGGTTAAGGTTAAGGTCAAGGTCAAAGTTAAGGTTAGGGTTAAGGTTAAGGTTAAGGGTAAGGTCAAGGGTAAGGTCAAGGTTAAGGTTAAGGTTATGGTTATGGGAAGGTTAAGGTTAAGGTTATGGTTAGTGGAAGGTTAAGGTTAAGGTTAAGGTTAGGGTTAATTTTATGGTTAAGTTTAAGGTTAAGGTTAAGGTTTGCTCAAGGTTAGGGTTAGGTTATGGTTAGTGTTTAGGTTAGGTTAAGGTTAAATTCAAGGTTAAGGTTATGGTTATGGGAAGGTTAAGGTTAAGGTTAAGGGTTTGAGGTTAGGTTAAGGGTAAATTCAAGGCAAAGGTTAAGGTGAAGGTTAAGGTTAAGGTTGTTAGTCATCAGTATTTTTTACTTGTTGGTGATGACTAGTTGTAATAGCCAAGTTTTCCAACAACCGATCTAAAAATTTGTCAAAATTGCCAGCTGGGAAAACACCTATAAATTTTTTTTCCCTCCTACCTTTCAATCCACCCATGAAGAGATGAAGCCTCATTATCAAATCCTACCTAGCCTCAGCCATACTAGTCTACCCATCAGCTCTAAAGAGATAATCCAAATCTATTCAAACAATCTCCCCTAAGTTAGGAAGTGACGCTTTAAGGCATTTCTCCCTTGGAAAACTATCCAAGAACCAAAAACCTCCATCTGCTATAAACTATTCATAACAGACCTCCCACTCTACTAATAAAGTTGGTTATAGCCCTAGGTCGTGCCACTAATACACCCTTAAGTCTCAGCAGTACATCGACCATAAGTCAAGCTGATTTGAGGTGTTTTTACATTATTTGATGGATCATTCAAAGGACAGAAACATACCAACATCTGAGAAGATAATTTTGGCTTCACATGAGAATACAAATGCTTCTCAATGTGATCTTAAGCCTGGGATGTAGCAGAGAGCAAAGAGTTTCTCATCAAACTTTTGCGACCACATTCAAAGCCTGAAAGGATAGTAAAAGGAAAAACAACATTGTCAAGAGGTTGTTGATAGGACATGACTAAGAACCTCCTTCATTAATAAGCAGAGGATTTGAAGACCAAAGAACCTCCTTCATCTATAAGTAGAGGGTTTTAAAAGTGCCTCCTTCTTCTATAAGAAGAGGGCATATGGACAAAGTTTGATTTAAAGAGTTGCAACTAACTGCAAGACAAATTTGTTTTTAATAAACAGTCAGGCAGCAAATGAAGATCTCTGCATTAAAATGGTGAGTTAAGACAGAGGTATAAGAGAAGCCACTAACAGTTTGATTCATCAAACATTCTGCATTTGATTGAGACATAGGTTAAAAGAACATCAGAAATTTCTCCAAGTAAAGGGCCTCCTTCATTTATAAGCAGAGGGCTAGGGCATTGACTGATTTCAAGGTTTAACTGATCAAAAGATGAGTGGTAAGAAAAGTAAGAGATAGTTGAAACAAAGAAACAATGTAAAAGACCAAGAAGGAAATCAGGGGTACCACTACAATCCAAGGGGTTAAACTTGTCTCTGAATAGGGTTTCTTTCAAAAGACAGTCTGCAGCTCAAACAAAACAAAATTGAAGAGTGGTTGATGAGATGGGTCATTGCACAGGAAAAATACATGATAATGATCAGGTTTCAAAGAATACTAATCTTCCTACTCATAAGGGAATGTCCTTCAGATTACTCATCATAAGTTGACAAAGGAAAATTTGAGTTCAGTTCTTCCCAAGAAAGGTATTGCAGCTAGACACATTTGTTCATAAAATGCAAGAAGGACTTTGGCATGCTTTTCAGATTATGGAGAAAAATTCAAAACAAATATAGGCATGTTCCTTATAAAGAGGTCAAAGGTACCTTATCAATGCATTTTGAGTAAAGAGAGAGGTGTTAAAGAAATCCCCTTTTAATGGAAAGAGGTGGAAAAGCCCGAGTAAATGCAACTGCATTTTGCACCCACAGTCAGAAAATAAGTTTAAAGGACACTTGACAGTCAAATCATTTTCACAGTAGGGCCTTATCACCTTTAAAGCATCCAGAGTAGAAACTTTAGTTAAAGTTTCAAAGGGTAAATATACCTCCTTGCAAAATTACTATAGGTTCCTCATCATCGTTGGTACATTGCTGAGTATTTTGTCCAGGATTGAAAATACCATAAAAGGTATAACAATGGTAGAAATCACCTTTCAAACATATAAGCACAGTGAACAGATTTTGACCTTTTGAATATGTTTTTTTTATGAATAAGTTTATACCTATTAAATTTTTTTAAAGCCATACATCCTTTCGCCAAAATTTTTCAAAGGGATGGGCCCCTCTTAACACAGTTAAGATCATTTAGGTTTCAAAAAATGAGCCAAGGAATTGTTTCAAAGAGAAACACTTTCAAAAACCCTTACAAGTCAAAGTCAAGGAGTTTTTGATTTGTTGCATTTCAAAGGGACAAAGAACCATTGAAAATTCATATTGCAAACTCCAAAGCACAAGCAAGGCATTCCTTTGATGTTCACGATGCCGGATAAAGAGGTCTTGAGCAAAAAACCATAGTTTTCAAGGGTTGGAGTTTGCGCGACGCACCTTTAGCATTGTGCGGTGCGTTTGGGCGCAAAATTTGCACAGGATTGAACTGTCACACGGCACGCCTGTAGGAGCGCGCGGCGCGCCTGTATTCTTTGGTCCTGTCGGCCCAACAGTGACCCGATGGCTTTTTCTCTGCGCAGCGTTCTTCTGGTTGAACGTGCCGCGCACATTTCACACAAACCTAGCACCTCCAAATCACTTTCAAAGCTGCTCCAGCTCTCAAACAAAGCCTGCCATCATTTGTAAAGGCCAAAGTATTTCTCTATTTGATAAAAAGAGGAAAAATCACTAGTGTTTTCCCCTTTACCCCATAAACCAAATTTAGTGTGTGAAGCTGTAAATCACCACTTGGAAGTATTATCAAAGTCTAGGTATGAAGAAAAGTGAATTATAAGGAGGGCAGTGTTTTGATTGAAAGGAGTTTATGGTTGTTTGAAAGCTACAGGTCTTTGAGCTCACACCAAACACAATAAGCTCTGCTATCTTATCCTATTACACAGTGACCTTTGACTGTGTATATACTTTTTGGTTGACTATGTTTATGTTGTTGAATCTACTGGTTGAGTGGTCTACAAAGAAGAGAGCAGTGTTTCAAATTAAAAGATTTTTTTTTTTTCCTTTCTCTACAAAAACAAGGCTGTCCTATTGCCTCAAAACACCAAGAGCTAGGTAATCTTACCACAAACACAGAAAAAGCATTTTGACTGTGTTTATCTTTGTTGATTGTGTGCTCATTATAAATATTGTCTGTTCGGTATACAAAGGAAACAAAAGGAAACCATTGTTGCCTTATCAAACAGTGATTGACAGCTGAGATAGAGTTTAGTTTGAAGAAGGAATTTCAAGAGATTTTGAGGCATTTTGGTTTTTCATAAGCACATCTAGAATAAGATGCCTCCCAGGCATGATAGCAGGAGTGGATTGCACAAAATATATGAGCCTATTTCCACGAAGGAGGTCAATGCACACCCATCAATCTTATTCAATTTCCATGAGGTGGGATGCTTAGATTTTTGCCAAAGGGTACAGGAAGTGAAAATTTTCTCTCCTTTAACATATATGTGTGCTTTGAGGTTCAGAGACAAATATTTTCAATTGGCAGGCCTTGACTTCAAGTTCTCCCCAAGATCCATATCCAAGGCTACTAAAATTTCCTATATTGGCGAGAAATGGTTTAAACAAAGCTATTTGGACTTAGATGACTACAAACCTTTCCTCAAGTCTGAGCACAGAGAATCATGCCCTGCTATTTTCCCTTTCTCATATCTTTTAGCCAGCTATGGCCCCCTCATGAATATTATCATGAGGTATTTCACTTGTGAGGGGAGATTTTCCTGTGTTTATGCATATCACATCCGACTGTTGATGCATTTCAAAAGGACCAAGCAACTGAATCCTCCTTTCTTCTTATGCAAAAGTATTGAGAAAATGGCCTCCACTGTCCAAAATAAGCCTTCATCACAGAAAATAACCTCTCTATTCCATCACTCTCTCATAAAAATCATCATCCTTCACCAGCTTGAAAAGAGGGAGGTCTCTTGGGATGTTTTCATCAGTCACCTGGATTTCTCCATTGTCCCTCCAGTCCATACATCCCCTACATCTCCTACTCATCACCCCTCACCTTCCTCTAGCAGACCTACTCCTAGAAAGCTCAAATTCACTACAGAATAGGAAAAAGAGCATGGAGAAGGAGAAGGAAGTGGCCAGCAGGAGGAGGAAGGACATGAGCATGAAGAAAAAGATGAAGAGCAGCAAACTGAGGATGAGGAGCAGCAGCATGACAGTGGTGAGGGTGATTAGTAGTAGGAACAAGAGGAGAAGAGTGCTGAACAACAACAACTCAGTGGTGATGAACAATAGCAAGGAAAGGAAGGGTAGTAGTTTAAGCAACATCATAAGGATGATGATCAAGGGCAGCAGCTTGAACAACAGAATGAGCAAGAAATTGAGACAGAGTAGTAGCATGATATTGATGACCAAGGGCAGCAGGAAAGTGAGGCAGGGAAACAACATGATATTGAGGAGTAGGGGAAGATTAAAGAAGACACACAACAGCCTCCTCAAGATACACAGCAGCCTCGAGAAGAACAAAAAACTCAAGAGGATGATAAGCAGGATGACAAAGGTAAAGGAATCATGCCTTCCTCTCCTAAAGAGGCCAAGCCCGGGACAGCAAGAAAGAGAGCGCCTAATCTTGTCACTCCAAATTTGACAAGAGCTCTCCGTAGCAAAGGAAAGTTTCCAAAGAAGCCTATGATTGACTTGCCTGAGAGGAAGAGCACAAGAATAGCCTCCCAAAGCAAATGGAAAGGCAAGGTAGAAGGAAGTCATGAGAAAAGAAAGTGCATTTCATATCATCCCTATCCAAAGTGATGATAGTGACAATGAGGCCCGCATTCTAGAAAAGCTCTTGATCCAAAGAGAAGGCCAAATTGATGCATTGAAGGATGATCTTCATAGGGCAAGGAATTTCATTCAATTATTGCAAATCCAAAATAGGCAAATGAGTGTCCATATGGCCATTCATGAGACAAGGGCGACTAAGTACAAAAAAGAGGCCTCCAAATCCCAAGCAAGGATAGATGAGATCATAGGCGATTTTGATGAAAGTGAAGAAGAAGACCAGCCTAGGCGAAAAAGGCCTAGAACCATAGGGCTTAAAAGAGCCCTTGAGAGGCAAAAAGAAGAGGAGAAAGCCCTTCTCCAATCCACTCCTCTCACTGCATTGTTTGAACAGGAGATAGAAAAAAATAAAGAGGCATGGCTTGAAAGAGTAAATGACCATTTGGAGAAGAATTTGGAGAGGGAAAACATGGATCTGGAGCTTCAAAGGAGAATGACAAAGCATTACCAAAAGTTAAATCATTTTTCCTGGCGCAAGTTAAAGGATGCCTAAGAAAAGCTAAAGGAGGCTAAAGGGAAGCGCCCCACACGGAAAGTGAAGAAAGACACATCAAGACTTGATATTTTGGCCACTTCTTCATAAAATATTGCTAATAACCCTTGAGGGTCATACCCACCGATTTTGAGCACATTTTGACATATTTTGGTTTTTTGGCATTTTTGAGTTTTTGGTCAAAACTCGTGAAATTCACCATTTCATTTTGGGGAATCGTCAAAGGAGGAGAATGGTGTCATTGGATGCCCTAATTTTAGGAGCACACACTCAGCGATTTTCAAGACATTTGCAGATAATTTTCTCCCCCGAAATGGTGAAAAATGCTCGCTTTTTGCACACTCTGCTCGGTCTATCAGCAGACTATAATTTTTGTTTTTTTACACACAGGTTCATTTTTGGAGGACTTATAGGCATAATATTGGAAACATTTCAGTTTTTTCGGAAAGTAGACACTTAGAGCTTTCCAACGAGCTATCATGAGCCTCGTTTTGACATCGGGAAGGTTGCCAAATGTTGCCGGCAAGTCAGGGGACCTTTTGCTGATGTAATTTTTGAGTATTTTTGTAAAATTTGAACCTCTAAACACTGATTTTTGCTCATGTGCGTTTAGCTATTTTTGCACATGAAAAATGATGTAAAATCAATTATTTTTCCTTTTTTAGCATTTTTTAGATATTTTATGAGATATTTTGTGCCTTGGGCTTTGCAAAGCCTCAAGGACAAGTTTAGATATTTTGGTTAGGCCAATGAGGATGCAAATTGAACTATGAGGTTTTCCTCACTTGAGCCTATATATTCCAAAGGCTTTCATTGTAAATGATGCTGAACTTGATGATAGAAGCAATATATGGTCATATAAGCTTTGGAAGAAATACTTGTCTCATGCTTTTGGATTGCCTCTTGGATGTTCTTGGATGATGAAAGAGGATTGTTGTTGGATTCCATGACTTGGTAGAATGGTATAGTGTCTCTTTCTAGTTTTGTCTTCTAGTTTTCATTCATGAATAAATGTTTCTTTCTTGCTATAGATCAGTAGAGAATAAATTTGAAATTATCTCTTTGACTGATTAGATTGTCATTTGTTGAACCAAGGAGGCCTAGTTCTGATCTAGCCCTTTGTCTAAGGCTATGCCATCTTATTTTCAAAGTGCCCAATAACTTGAAGTACTGTGTTTAGGCATTCCGGCATAGTTTTTTGAGTTGTTTGTCTATCTTAAGTGTTTTTCCCCAAAGTCTGATAGCCATTTCCCAAAGTTAGAGATTTATATGTCTCTATGCATGGCTTGAATGTTTATTTCTATGTATTGATTAGCTTATAGTTACATTTTTCATGATTAATAGTTTGCCCTATCATGTTTATGTCTGCTATTAAACTAGTTATGCTTGAAACCCTTTGTTGTTCACAAACTTAATGTCCATTTACTCCATTTTTCCCAAAGAACCTTTCTACCTTGAATCAAATCGGCCCTTCAACAACCTTGTATCACCATATAATAGCTTTCTTGAGCTTTTCGACCCCATAGCCCAGTTAATCTAACATATTTTTACCTATCTTATATCTTTGATCAGTTTCATCCCTCACAACCGAAAAAACCAAAACCAAAAACATACTTCATAACTAGCCTAAAATCAGAACATAATAAGCAAACACACAGACATCCCTTACACTAATAGAGGGAGCCCTCTCTGAGTCCAGGAAGGCTAGGTCCTCGGGCTCCAAAGACTGGTTTGATGTTACACTGTCATTTGGCTTGCCAATCAGCCAAATCACGGGACCCTAACATAATGGCAATCACGGTGGGACTCTGAGTAATAAACAAACTTAGATTCCCTAGACCTTAAGAGACCTTTGAAAATACTATCTTATTGAATTATCCCACCGCTCACTAACATAATGGCGATCACGGTGGGACCTATTGAGTACATGATAGTCTAGAAAACTCTTATAGACTCTTTAGTCCTTCAACACTAAACTCAGAACATCAGCCTTTAGAATCATTTAGAGTAAACTCTCTGTTTCACCATCTTAGCAAAGTGATGAATCAGGTTTATAACAATGTTACATACTAGGTTGCACATAAAACTCAAAAAAACCACAAAAAATACTTTATATTGGTTTATGTCGCTACTGGTGGTGGACCATACACATATACCTCAAGACAACCAAGTTCCACCTAGCGACTCCACTAGCCTCCAGTAGGCCTTACTATTTTACCGAACTCTAGATTACTATCCAATTGACCTATCCCATCGCTCACTAACATAGTGGGAGATGGTGGGACACTGAGTACATGACAGTCTAGCAAACTCTTATAGACTCTTTAGTCCTTTAGATACTTAAACAAGCGAGCAATCCATAAGACTCATTTAGAGTAAATTTTTTTTGCTCTCACCACCCTAGCAAAGTGTTGAAACAAGTTTATAATACTTTAATAAACCATAGGTTGCACATAAAACTTAGAAAAACTCCAAAACATTCCCAGATTAGTTTTCCCTAGTTACTGGTGGTGGACCATAACTACATCTCTACAAAAACAACCAAGTTCCACCTGGCAAATCCACTAGTCCATCCTTTTATTTTGAACATCCTTCATATCATTAGAACTTTAGAGAGGCCATCCATCCAAAACATTCACTAACACCATCCTCTCTAAAACTCTAGACCCAAAATCTAGCTTCACGAAGAATCAACACCAGATCTCATCCAGACCCAAATCCCCTTATCATAGTAGATGACCCAAAGAAGATTCTATGGCAAGCTTCTGAAACTAACAATATAGCTACTGATAGATCCATCCATAAAACAATATCACTACCTAAACATCTCACTATCTTACCAGATTCCCCTCTTAACTTAGAGTCAGCAAAAACACTTTTTAGAAGCAAGTCACATAGTAAGATAAACTTTGACGATCTTGAACCCCTAGATCCGTCATAGAGTCATAGTAGAGAAGCCTCACCTTCCACACCTCCCGACTTTCAGCTTCTCCATCACTTTGGCTCCTACCATCCCAGATCTGCTCAAAACCAGATCACTAGTCCAACTACATCTGCCACACCTATCCAAACCACTACTGTTAAAACCACCTTAGCTAATCCCACAAGCCCTCATCCTCTACATCACCCACTAGCTCCCGTCATGGCAGCCTGGTATGCACCTTTGGTGTTTCCACTACCTTTGGCTCCTCTACTAGTTAACTATTAAGACAAAATCCCATACTTTACTGGAGAAGAGACTGCCATAGCTCAACAACATATAAGTAGGATTAGCGATGCCTTTGAATACTTGGAAGTAGAAGACGAGACCATCAGAATGAGAATGTTCGCCCAAAGCCTGGGAGGAGAACCTAAAAAATGGTTTAAAATCTTAACTCAAAACAGCATCCACAACATCCCAGAACTCTACCAAGTCTTTTTAAACAAGTGGGAAATCCGAAAGAACCCCATTCAAATCTCGTCTGAATATAACAGTCTAAAACGGGAAAATGGGGAAAGTGTCCAAGGATACTGCACTAGGTTCAACAGTGTGTATAACGCCCTCCCACCTCACTTCAAACCCCTGCTTGGTTCAGCCTTGGAAAATTTCCCCGAGGGTTTTGACCCAGACATGAATTATAAATTAAGAGACAACGACCCCCATACCTTAGAGGAAATGCAACAAGTAGCCATAAGAGGAGAATACAACTTGGAAAAAAAGAGAGCTAGGACTAGATTAGAAAGGAAAGTCACATACCGAGATGAGGTCTCTACTTCATCCCCTTCCCTAGATCCTAGAATAGATGACTTAGTCAAGTCCATGGCCAAAATGTTGGAAAAGATGAGTGAGAAGGCTCCTCTTAGGGATAACCAACCACCTCCTCCAAACAGAAACCGTAACCAAAATTTCAGGAGGGAGCAACCTCAAAACAGACCAAGGGAAAATGACCAACAAATTAGGCCACCATTTAATGAAAATTACGTGGAAGAAGATGATAGGGATACATAACCCATTGATGAAAATCATTTGAACCTCATAGGGTCTGATAATGAGAGTGAGGTGTACCTCACAGAAGAAGAACAAGCATTCTTCTCTCCAAATCAGGATGAGGCCAACTATGAAGATCCCGATGATCCTGCCATGGATTTTCAAAATGCCATTATAGAAGCTCACAGGTAGTATGACCTTAGAAGAAAAATAAATCAAGACAATTCCAAGAAAGGTAGCTCAGACACTGCTAAAACCCCTGATACCATCCTTAAAAAAGCAGTAAACAGTAACAAAATCATGGTCGGGAAAAATGACCAAAACAAAGATAGAGTTACCCAAACTATTCCTGACTCAGATGCTCTTAGTACTTCCGCAAAAATTCCCGGGGTGACTATGGCAAACAAAGTCCTGAAACAGAGCCAACAAACTCAGAATACAAAGAAGGTCGTCGCTGAAAAATATGAAAAAAACATGTCCAAACTTCAGCTGCCTTTTAGCTTTGAGGGCGAAATCGCCAAAATAAAGATCACCATGCCTCTTACCGAGCTCCTTGCCCAAAGCTCTTATAAATCCCAAGTGTTAAAAGTCCTGAATCTACGGAATGATGCGAACACTCTTAATCTAGCTGATGACACTCTTGAAGTGTTATTTGGTCTGAAAATAGAGGGGAAATTCCAAGAGGGAACCACTCTTCCATTTTACATTAGTCTAAATATCCACGACCAAATCCTTCACAATGCCATGCTAGACTCTGGTGCCTCACATAATCTTATGCCGAAGGTTGTAATGGAAAGACTAGGCCTGGAAATCACAAGACCATACAAAGACTTGTATTCATTTGATTCGAGTAGAGTCAAATGCCTAGGTTTGATCAAAGACCTTTGTTTCAGTCTGACCCAAATACCTATGAAACATCTAATCATGGACATAGTAATGGCAGACATCCCTCCCAAATACGGGATGCTTCTATCCAGATCTTGGGGAGCCAAACTCCAAGGGAATATTCAATTGGACATGTCCTACGCCACCATTCCTATGTTTGACCAAACAAGAATACTTTACCAAGAGTCACACATGAAATACATGATTAGTAGTCAAGAGAGGCTAGATAACATCCCAATTTATTCCTTGCATTCCGACCTAAACTCTTTTATTCTGCATATTGATGAGGAAATGGAAGAAAAGTTAGAAGAAATTGAAACAAACTCAGACTCACCACATCAGCTACCCCTAGTTCTCTATGATGAACTAGACACTCAAAACTACCATGATCATAGACAGCTATGTCTTGAGGAAATTAAGTATGTTCCTTCTGAAATAGGAATAGGGAAAGAAGCACAAACCATTATGTACTATCAAGTGAATTGTTCGAACCTCAGTCAAACATCAGCGGTAACCTTCAGAAACTTTTAAAGGGTAAAGGCTTTAGAAGACCTACATATCACGAACCTGTTTGGAACTCGGGAGCAGGGAAGTTTAATGTTTATACCATACCTCAAAGATTTACCATCACATAACTCTTCCACTGAAAATGAAACTTTGACTATAGCCATAACAACCCAAAATCCAGAAAAAATGCCTGATAAGCTTCTTATGAGCAAAGATGATAGCTGCAGTCCAAACATACCTCAGTTACTTGAATTGGCTCATATTCTGTCTTTTCAACAAAAACTTAGAAATGCTAGAATTAGCAATCTCATGCAGAATACCATTTCATACAGGGAAAACAGGGGAAAACACTGTGCCACTACCATTCCTTCAAGAAACAACTTATACAAGAGAAAATATAGCATTCTGAACCAATCAGTAATAATCAGAGATAAAATAACTGGTCATAGGGTATGTTTTGATTTTAGAAACACTACTGCACATCCCTATAACAGAAAATTTGTCCTTTCTACCCAAGACCATGATATACCAATGAAAAGTACTTTTAATCATATGTTTTTGCAAGATAATGTTTCAGGTTATAGTCAAAATATTCCCTTGCAAAGTAGACAGCCTAAAGATTTTTTTCAGTATGCTAGAGGTAGTTCTAGTTTCAGACTCAGAATTGCAAAACCACCGGATATCAAAAATATGCTCATGAAAACCATGTTTCCAGTCCTGAATTTCTGCATTTTTTCATACCTTGATGATGTCATTATTTATTTCAAAAATTACCAAGAGTATATGCATTACTTAAGGAAGATGTACAATAAATAAAGGAGTGGAAATCAGAGATACAAAGAGGTACAACGGGAAGATACTGGTTTTTTCAGAGATTCTTGCATGAATCTCTATGTCATGTTAGAAAGAGAAAACTTTCCAAATTTCTTTCTTCAGGAGTTGAGTGGGCCAAGAGTGATAAGAGATCCTTACGAGGATAAGATGCTTAAATTTCATCATTTCCAATATTTCTGAGTTTGAAACATTTTCATTCATTGTATATACCACTGTTTAAAAAAAAGATAAAACAGAAAAGTCAAAAACAATAAAAGATAGAAAAGAGGGCGGTTGAAAAATAGAAAAAGACCCCATGTTCCAAAAAAAATAGTCCTTCGGAAAGCGCGCAAGTCTAAATGCCGCTACTAGTACTCAAATGTCTTGTTTAGCTATCTAGCCTAATCATAGCTGAACATGTTTAAATTTATTTGCTGATAAGTTAGTGAGTGAAAAATATGGTCAACATTGTGTAACCTTAACCTTACCCTTAACCTTCACCTTAACCTTAACCTTGAATTTACCCTTAACCTAACCTTATCCTTAAATATAACCTAACCCTAACCTTGACCTTAGCTTTTACCTTAACCTTAGCCTTAACGTTAACCTTAACCTTGACCTTTACCTTAACCTTAACTCACCCTTAACCTAACCTTAACCTTAACTATAACCTAACCCTCACCTTAACCCAACCTTAACATTAACCTAACCTTAACCTTCCCCTAAACTTAACCCTAACCTTAACCTTAATTTTACCCTTAGCCTAACCTTAACCTTAACTTTAACCTTAACTTAAACTAACCTTAACCTTCACTTTAACCTTAACCTTAACCTGAATAAACCCGTAACCTTAACCTTAACCTAACCTTAACGTTAATCTTAATCTGACATTAAGATTATCATTAAGGTTAAGGTTAGGGATAAGCTAAAGTTAAGGGTAAGGTTAAGGTTAAGGCTACGAGTTTATTCATGTTAAGGTTAAGGTCAAGGTTAAGGTTAAGTTAAGGGTAAAGTTAAGGTTAAGGTGAAGGTTAATGGTAAGGTTAAGTTTAAGGTTATGGGTTTAATGAGGTTAACCTTAACCTTAACCTTGACCTTAAACTTAACCTTAAACTTGACTTTACTTGAACCTAACCTTAACCTTAACTTCACTAAACCTGTAACCTTAACCTTAACCTTTACCCCTAAGGTTAGGTTAATGGTAAAGTCAAGGTTAAGGTTATGGTTATGGGAAGGTTAAGGCTAAGGCTGAAGTTAAGGTTAAGCCTTAACCTTAGCCTTAACCTGACTAAACCCAAACCTTCACCTTAACCTTAACTTTACCCTTAACCTAATCTTAACCTTAACCTTGACTTTTACATTAACCTTAGCCTTAGCCTTCATCTTAACCTCAAACTTAACATTAACTGTAACCTAACCTAATGCTAAGGTTAATGTTAAGGTTAAGGTCATGGGTTTAGTAAGGTTAATGTTAAGGTTAAGGTTAAGGTTAAGGTTAGGTTAAGGTTAAGGTTAAACCTAACCTTGAATTTACCCTTAACCTTGAATTTACCCTTAACCTTATCTTAACCTTAACCTAAAATTAACCTTAACCTAACCTTAACCTTGACCTTGACCTTAACCTTAAAATTAACCTTAACCTTAACCGTAACATTAACCTAAACCTTGACCTTAACATTAACCTTAACCCAAACCTTAACCTAACCATAACCTTAACTTAACCTTATCTTACCCTTGACCTCAACTTTAACCTAAACCCTTAACCTAACCTAACCTTAACCTTGAATTTACCCTTAACTTAACCTTTAACCTTAACTAAACCCGTAACCTTAACTATAACCTAACCTTAACCGTAACCTTAACCTTAACCTTCACTATAACCTAACCTAATAGTGAAGGTGAAGGTTAAAGTTAGGTTAAGCTAAGGTTAGGGTTAGGTTAATGTTATGGTTAATGTTAGGTAAAGGTTAATGTTAAGGGTAGGTTATAGTGAAGGTTAAGGGTAAGGTGAACCTTAACCTTGACCTTAACTATAATCTAACATAACCTTAACCCCAAGCTTGACCTTAACGTTAACCTAGCCCTAACCCTAGCCTTAACCCTAACCTTCACCTTAAACTTGAATTTACCCTTAACCTTAACCTTAACCTTCCCATAACCATAACATTAACCTAACCTTAACCTTAACCTTAACCTTACCCTAACCTTAACCTTAACTATAACCTAACCCTAACCTTAAAATTAACCTAACATTAACCTTATCTTAAACTTAACTATAACCTAACCCTAACCTTGACCAAACCTTAAAATTGACCTTAACTTTACCCTTACCCTAACCTTAACTGTAACCTTAACCTTAACCTTGACCTTACCCTTAACCTTACCATAGCCTTAACCTTAACCCTTAACCTTAAGTTGACCCTTAACCTTGACTTTAACCTCAACGTTCCCCTAACCTTAACCTTAACCTTAACTTTAACCTTAACCCTTAACCTTAAGGTTAAGGTTTGGTCAATGTTAGGGTTAGGTTATAGTTAAGGTTAAGGTTAGGGGAAGATTAAGGTTAAGGTTAGGGTTAAGGTTATGGTTAGGCTAAAGTTAAGGTTAAGTTTAAGCTAAAGTTAGGGTTAGGTTAAGGTTAAGTTTAAGGTTAGGTTTAGGTTATAGACACAGCACATGTTTAAGGGTATGATTAAGGTAAGTTTAAGATAAGGTTAAGGGTAAGGTTAAGGTTAGGTTAAGGTTAAGGTTAACGGAAAATTTAAGGTTAGGTTATAGTTAAGGTTAAGGTTAAGGATTTGGTCAAGATTAGGGTTAGGTTATAGTTAAGGTTAAGCTTAAGGTTCAGGGTTTGGTCAAGGTTAGGGTTAGGTTATAGTTAAGGTTAGGTTAAGGTTAAGTTAAGGGTAAAGTTAAGGTTAAGGTGAAGGTTAAGGTTAAAGGGTTAAGGTAAAGTCAACGTCAAGGTTAGGGTTAGGTTATGGTAAAGTGAAGGTTAAGGTTAGGGTTAATTTAAGGTTAAGATAAGGTTGAGGTTAGGGTTAGGTTATAGTTAAGGATAAGGTTAAGGTTAAGGTTAGGGTAAATTTAAAGTTAAGGTTAAGTCAAAGTTAGGTTAAGGTTAAGGTTGAGGTCAAGGTTAGGGTTAGGTTAAGTTAAGGTTAAGGTTAAGGTTAAGGTTGAGGGTGAGGTTATGGTTATGCTAAGGTTAACATTAAGGTTAGGTTAAGGTTAAGATAAGCTAAAGGTTAACTTTAATGTTATGTTAAGGTCTAGGTTAAAGTTAGGGTTAAGGTTAAGGTTAGTTTAAGATTAAGTTTAAGGGTTTGGTCAAGGTTAGCATGACCTAAAGGTTAGGGTTAGGTTATTGGTAACGTTAAGGTTAGGTTAGGGTAAATTCAAGGTTAAGGTTAAGGTCAAGGGGAAGGTTAAGGTTAAGGTTAAGGTTAAGTTTAAGGTTATAATCAAGGTTAAGATTAAGGGAAAAGTAAAGGTTAAGGTGAAGGTTAAGGGTAAAGTTAAATTTAAGGTTAAGGTTAGGGTTAGGTCATAGTTAAGGTCAAGGTTAAGTTGATGGTGAAGGTTAAGGTTAAAGTTAAGGTCAATGTTATGGTTAGGTTATAGTTAAGGTTAAGGGTAAAGTAAATGTTAAGGTTAAGGTTATGGATTTAGTAAGGTTAAGGTTAAGGTTAAGGGTGAAGGTTAAGGATACGGGTCTTAACCTTAACCTTCACCCTTAACCTTAACCTTAACCTTAACCTTCACCATGACCTAACCTTAATCTTGAACTTAACTATAACCTAACCTTAACTTTACCCTAACCTTAACCTTAAACCTTAACCTTAACTTTAGTCTTAACCTTACCCTTAACCTTCACCTTAAACTTAATCTTGACTTTACCCTTAACCTAATTCTATACTTAACCTTGACTTTACCCTTAACGTAACCTTAACCTTGACCTTATCCTTAACCTTAACCTTAACTTTACCCTTAACGTTACCCTCAACCCTTAACCTAACCATAACCTTAACCTTAACCTAACCTTAACCTTACCTTTAACCTAATCTTAACCTTAATCTTGACCTTAACCTTAACCTAACCTTAACCTTAGGTTATCCTAACCTTAACCTAAGGGTAAGGTCAAGGTTAAGGTTAAGGCTAAGGTAAAGGTTAAGGTTAATGTTAATGTGAAGGTTAAGGTGAGGTTAAGGTTAATGATCTAGATTTATGCAGGAATGCAATAAAATAAACATATAGCCATAAATACAAAGATGTTGTAGAAATAACACTTCATTTCATCAATATCAAAGAACTGAGATTTGCTTAGAGAGAGAATGGAAATAAACTAGCTAGGGCACTGGTAGCTATCTCTGAGAATAGATGTGGTGGCTAGATGCCTCTGAACTAAGTTAAAATGAGGCTCAAGGGCCTATTTATTATTTAGAAACAATTGAAAACCCTAAACATAGGAGATGAAGTGCCAAAACTATGGGCCCCATTTGGGTAAATTGGTGTTTCAACTTCCCAGGGATGTAACTTTGGCATACAATCTCCGTTTGATGCGAATCATACCTCGTTAGAAATATATATCCGAGGACTACAAATTTTGAGTGACCGACATTAGTCTCCCAGTTTTCCAAAAAAACGCCATTTAGGACCTCAAAACAGCTCCGAAAGTTCAGGACCCAAAAAAATGCTAAAAATAGTAAGTTGTACCGAAACTGAAAAATTTCAAAGAGCCAATGGTGGGGCCCCAAGTGGAATAGGCAAGTGACCACCAATATCCACCTGGATCAGTTAAATACAAGGTCAAGGTCAAGGTTAAGGTTAGGGGAAAGTTAAGGTTAAGGTTAAGGTTAAGGTTAGGGGAAGGTTAAGGTTAAAGTCAAGGTTAAGGGTAAAGTTAAGGTTAAGGTTATGTTAATGTTAATGTTAAGGGTTATGTCAATATTAGGGTTAAGTTAATGTTAAGGTTAAGGATAGGTTAAGGTTAAAGGTTAAGGTTAAGTTCAAGGTTAAGGTTAAGGTTAAAACTAAGGGTATGATACGGTTAAGGGTTAAGGTTAACCTTAACCTGAACTTAACCTTATCTTTACCTTTAACCTAATCTTAACCTTAACCTAACCTTCACCTTAACATTGACTTTAACCTTGAATTTCCCCTAACCTTAACCTTAACCTTAACCTTCCCATAACCATAACCTTAACCTTGACTTTACCCGTAACCTAACCTTAAGGGTTTGGTCAAGGTTATGGTTAAGGTTAATGTTACGAGTTTAGTCAATATAAAGTTATAGTTAAGGTCAAGGTTAAGGTTAGGTTAAGGTTAACCTTACCCTTACCTTAACCTTGACCTTGAACTTAAACTTACCCTTAACCTTATCTTAACCTTAACCTAACATTAACCTTAACATTACCCTTAACCATAACCTTAACCTAACCTTAATCTTAATCTTACCCTTTACCTTATCTTAACCATAACCTTAATCTTGACCTTAACTATAACCTAACCTTAACCTTAACCAAACCATTAACCTTAACCTTGACCTTAACTTTACCCTTAAACTTAACCTTAACTATAACCTGACCCTAACCTTAACCTTAACCTTAACCTTCCAATAACATTCATGTTTACCTAACCTTAACCTTAACCTTAACCTTAACCTTCCAATAACATTCATGTTTACCTAACCTTAACCTTAACCTTAACCTAACTAAACCCTTAACATAACCTTAACCTTCCCCTAACCTTAACCATAACCTAAACCCGAACCTAACCTTAACCATAACCTTAACCTTAACTTTACCCTTAACCTAACCTTAACCTTACCCTAACCATACTAAACCCGTAACCTTAACCTTAACCTTAACTTTACCCTTAACCTAACCTTACCCTTAACCTTAACCTTAACCTGACTAAACCTGCAACCTTAACTTTAACTTTAAACTTACCTTGACCTTAACTATAACCTAACCCTAACCTTGACCAAACCCTTAACCTTAACCTGAACCTTTACCCTAACCTTAACCTAACCTTAACCTTAACTTTACTTTAACCTTGACTTTACCCTTAACCTAACCTTAACCTTAACCTTATCTTAACCTTAACCTTAACCTAACCATAACCTTAACTTTAACCTTAAACTTAACCTTAACCTTAGCCTAACCATAACCTTAACCTTAACCTAACCCTAACCTTAACTTTACCGTTAACCTAACCTTAACCTTTACCTTAACCTAACCCTAACCTTAACTTTATCGTTAACCTAACCTTAACCATAACCTTAACTTTATCTTAACCTTAAACTAACCTTAACCTTATCTTTAACCTTAACCTAACCCTAACCTTGACTAAACTCATGACCTTAAACTTAACCTTTAACATTACCCTACCTTAACCATTACCTTAATCTTAACCTTTACTTTACCCATAACCTAACCTAATTATAATCTAACCTTAAACTTAACTCTACCCTAAACCTAACCTTAACCTTAACTCAACCTTAACCTTGACCAAACCCTTAACATTAACCTTAACCTTGACCTTAAACTTAACCTTAACCTTAAACTTAACCTTGAACTTAACTATAACCTAACTCTAACCTTAGGTTAAGGTTAAGGTTAGGTTAAGGGTAAAGTTAAGGTTAAGATTAAAGTTAAAGTTAAGGTTAAGGTTAAGGTTAGGTTATAGTTAAGGTCAAGGTTAAGGTTAACCTAACCCTAACCTTAACCTTCACTATAACCTAACCTTAAACTTAACCTTAACCTTAACCTTACCCTAACCTTAACCTTAACCTTAACCTGACCATACCAGTAACCTTAACCTTACCTTAACCTAAATTAAACCTTAACCTTAACCTTAACCTGATTAAACCCATAACCTTAACCTTAACCTTAACCTGACTAAACCCATAACTGTAACCTTAACCTTAACCTAACCTTAACCTTAACCTAACTATAACTTTAACCTTAACTTAACTTAAACTTAACCTTGACCTTGACCTTGACCTTAAACTTAACCTTCACCTTAACCTTAACCTCACTAAACCCGTAACCTTAACCTTACCCTTAACATTAACCTGAACCTTTACCCTTAACCTTAACCTCACCCCCTTAACCTTAACCTTATCCTAACCTTAACTTTAACTAAAACCTAACCTTAACCTTAACCAAACCCTTAACCTTAACCTTAACTTTAACCTAACCTTAACCTTGACTTTACCCTTAACCTAACCTTAACCTTAACTTAACCTTAACCTTGACTTACCCTTAACCTAACCTTAACCTTAACCTAACTATAAGCTTACCTTAACCTTACTTAACCTTAACCTTCACCTTCACCTTAAACTTAACTCTAACTTTATCCTAACCTTAAGGTTTTAGTCAAGTTAAGGTTAAGGTCAAGGTTAAGGTTAGGTTATAGTGAAGGTTAAGGGTAAGGTTAGGGTAAAAGTTCATGTTAAGTTTAAGGTTAGGGTTAAGGTTAGGGTTAGGTTAAGGTTAAGGTTAAGCTAAAAATAAGGTTAACGTTAATGTTAAGGTTAGGGTTAGGTTAAGTTTAAGATAATGATAAGGTTAAGGTTAGGGTTAAGGTTAAGGTTCAGGTTAGGTTAAGGGTGAGTTAAGAGTAAATTCAATCCATAACCATAATCTTAACCTTCACTATAACCTAGCCCTAACCTTGACCAAACCCTTAGCCTTAACTATAACCTAACTTCAACACTAACCAAACCCTTAGCCTTAACCTTGAATTTACCCTTAACTTAACCTTAACCTTAACCTTAACTGTAACTTTAACCTTGCCTTAACCTTAACCTTGACCTTTACCTTAACCTTAACCTTAAATTTACCCTAACCTTAAGGGTTTATTGACGTTAAGGTTAAGGTTAAGGGTTTAGTCAAGGTTAGGGTTAGGTTGAGGTTAAGGGTGAAGGTTAAGGGTAAGGTGAAGGTTAAGGGTAAAGTTAAGGTTAAGGTTAGAGTTAAGGTTAGGGGATGGTTAAGATTAATTTCAAGGTTAAGCTAAATGTTAATGGTAAGGATAGGGTAAGGTTAAGGTTAAGGTCAAGGTCAAGGTTAAAGTTAAGTTAGGTTAACGTAAGGTTAAGGTTACGGTTAGGTTAAGGTTAAGGTTAGGTTAAGGTTAAGATTAGGTTAAGGGTAAATTTAAGGTTAAGGTTAGCTTAAGGTTAGATTAAAGGTAAAGTCAAGGTTAAGGTTAGGTTAAGGGCAAGGTTTTGGTCAAGGTTAAGCTTAGGTTATAGTTAAGGTCAGTTTAAGTTTAAGGTTAAGGGTTTGGTCAAGGTAAGGATTATGTTATAGTAAAATTTAAGATTAAGGTTAAGGGTCAAGATAATGTTATGGTTAAGGTTAAGGTTACGGTTAGGTTATAGTTAAGGTTAATATTATGTTAAAGGTAAAGCTAAGGTTAAGGTTAAGGGTTTGGTCAAGGTCAGGGTTCGGTAAAAGTTAACGTTAGGGTTAGGTTAAGGGTAATGTAAAGTTTAAGTTTATGGTTAAGGTTAAGGGTAAGCTAATGTTAAGGTTAAGGTTAAGGGGGTAAGGTTAAGGTTAATGTTAAAGCTAAGGTTATGGTTAGGTCAAGGTTAAGGGTAAGGTTAAGCTAAGGTTAAGGGTAATATAAGGTTAAGCTTAAGCTTAAGCTTAAGATTAGGTTAAGGGTAAAGTCGAACCTTAACCTTAACCTTAACCATAACCTGAAACTTAACCTTAACCTTAACCTAACCTTAACCATAACCTTAACCTTAAATTTACCCTTAAACTAACCTTATCCTTACCCTAACAATAAATTTAACTTTACCCTTAACCTAATCTTAACCTTAACATAACCTTAACCTTGACTTTACCCTTAACCTTACCTTAACCTTTACCTAACCTTAACCTTAACCTTAACCTTAACATAACCTTAACCTTGATCTTAACTATAACCTAACCCTAGCCTTGACCAAACCCTTAACCTTAACATTAACTTGACTAAACCCGTAACCTTAACCTTAACCTTACCCTTAACTTTAACTTATCCTTAACCTTAACCATAATCTTAACCTCAGGTTAAGGTTAAGGTTAGGGTTAAGAGAAAAGGTTAAGTTTAAGGTTACAGGTTAAGGTTAAGGTTAAGGTTTTGGTCAAGGTTAGAGTTAGGTTATAGTTAAAGTTAAGATTAAGGTTACGTTAAGGTTAAGGTTAAGGTTAAGGTTAAGGATATGGTTATGGTTAAGTTTAGGTTAAGATTAAGGTCAAGGTTAAAGTTAAGGTTAGGTTATGGGGGAAGGATAAGGTCAAGGTTAAGGTTAAGGTTATGGTTAGGTTAAGGTTAACGTTATGGTCATGGTTAGGTTATGCTTAGGTTAAGGTTAAGGTTATGGTCAAGGTTAAGGTTAAGGTTAGGTTATAGTGAAGGTTAAGGTTAAGAACCGTAACCTTATCCTTGACCTTACCCTTAATGTTAACCTTAACCTTAACCTCAACCTTAACCTTAACTATAACCTAACTCTAACCTTGAAAAAACCATAACCCTCACCTTAACTTTACCCTTAAACTAACCTTAACCTTAACTATACCCTTAACCTAATCTTAACCTTAACCTAAGCTTAACCTTACCCTTAACCTTGACCTTAAACTTAACTTAACCTAACCTTAACCTTAACCTTAACCTTAACTATAACCTAACACTAACCTTGACCAAACCCTTAACCTTAACCTTATCTTAACCTTATCCTAAGCTTAACCTTAACCATAACCTAACTATCACCTTATGCTTAACCTTAAGCTTAACCTTAACCTGACTAAACCCGTAACCCTAACCTTAACCTTAACATTAACCTTGCCCCCTTAACCTTAATCTTAACCTAATATTAACATTAACTAAAACCTAACCTTAACCTTAACCATAACCCTAACCTTAACCTAACTTTAACCTTAACCTAAACTTAACCCTAACCTGAATCTAACTATAACCTTACCCTTAATCTTAACCTTGACATTAACTATAACATATCCCTAACCTTGACCTTAACTTTAACCTTGACTTTACCCTTAATGTAACCTTAACCTTGAACTTAACCTGAGGTTAAGATTATGGTTAAGGGTAAGGTTAGGGGTAAGGTTAGGGTTAAGGTTAGGATAAGGTTAGGGTTAGGTTAAGGTTAGGTTAGGTTAAGGTTAAGGTTATGGTTATGGTTATGGTTATGGTTAAGGTTAAGGTTAAGGTGAAGGGTAAAGGTAACGTTATTATTAACGTTAAGGTTAGGGTTAGGTTATAGTTAAGGTTAAGGTTAAGTTAAGGGTAAGATAAGGTTAAGGTTAAGGTTAGGTTATAGTGAAGGTTAAGGTTAAGATAAGATTAAGGTTAAGGTTATGGGTTTGGTCAAGGTTAGGGTTAGGTTATAGTTAAGGTCAAGGTTAAGATTAGGTTAGAGTGAATGTTAAGGTTAAGATAAGGTTAAGATAAGGTTAAGGTGAAGGTTAGGTTAAAGTTAAAGTTATGGTTAAGGTTAAAGTTAACGTTAGGTAAAGGTTAAGGTTAAGGTTAATGTTAAGGGTTTGGTCAAGGCTAGGGTTAGGTTATAGTTAAGGTTGCGGGTTTATTAAGGTTAAGGTTAAGGGTAAGTTTAGGTTAAGGGTAAAGTTAAGATTAAGGGTAAAGTCAAGGGTTCAGTCAGGGTAAGGTTAAGGTTAAGAGTTTGGTCAAGGTTAGGTTTAGGTTCAAGTTACGGGTTTAGTCAGGTTAAGGTTAGGTTTAATGTTAAGGTTATCGTTAAGGTTAAGGTCAAGGGTAAATTCAAGGTTAAGGTTAAGGTTAAGGTTAGGTTAAGTGTAAAATTAAGGTTAAGGTTAAGGTTTGGTCAAGGTTAGGGTTAGGTTATAATTAAGTTTATGATAAGGTTAAGGTTAAGGTTAAGGTTATGGTTAAGGTTACATTTAGTTTAAGGTTAAGGTTAAGGTTTGGTCAAGGTGAGAGTTAGGTTATAGTTAAAGTTAAGGTTAAGGTCAAGGTTAAGGGTATATTAGGTTAAGGCTAAGATTAGGTTAAGGGTAAAGTTAAGGTTACGGTTAGGGTAAGGTTAGGGTTAAGGTTAGGGGAAGGTTAAGGTTAAGGTTAGGTTAAGAGTAAAGTCAAGGTTAAGGTTAGGTTAAGGGTATGGTTTTGGTCAAGGTTAAGGTTTGGTTATAGTTAAGGTCAGATTAAGGTTAAGGTTCAGGATTTGGTCAAGGTTAGGGTTAGGTTATAGTTAAGGTTAAGGTTACGGTTAGGGAAATGTTAAGGTTAAGATTTTAGTCAAGGTTAAGGTTAGGTTATAGTAAAGGTTAAGGTTAAGGTTAGGAAAAGTTTAAGGTTAAGGTTTTGGTCAAGGTTAGGGTTAGGATATAGTTAAGGTTAAGGTTAAGGTTAGGTTAACGTTAAAGTTAAAGTTATGGGTTTAGTTAGGTTAAGGTTAAGGTTAATGTTAGGTTAAGTTTAAGGTTAAGGTTAAATTTAATGTTATGGTTAAGTTTAAGATTAGGTTAAGGTTAAGGTTAAGGTTAGGTTAAGGTTAAAATAAGGTTAAGGCTAAGGTTAAGGGTGAATTTTAAGGGTAAGGTTAATGTTAATATTAGGTTAAGGTCAAGATTAAGGTTAGGTTAAGGGTATAGTCAAAGTCAGGGTTAAAGTTAAGCTTAATGTTAAGGTTAAGGTCAAGGTTAAGGTTACGGGTCTTAACCTTAACCTTCAATATAACTTAATATTAACTATAACCTAACCCTAACCTTAATAAAACCTTAGCCTTAACCTTAACTTAACTGTAACCTTAACCTTAATCTTACCTTTAACCTTAACCTAACCTTAACCCAAGATTATCCTTGACCTTAACTATAACCTAACCCTAACCTCGACCAAACCTTATCTTAACCTTAACTTTACCTTAACATTAACCTTAACCTTCCCATAACCATATCCTTAACCTTAACTTTACCCTTAACTTTAACCTTACCCTTACCTAACTATAACCTTACCCTTAACCTCAACCTTGACATTAACTATGAGGTAACCCTAACCTTAACCTTAACCTTAACCCTAACATTAACATTAACTTTACCCTTAACATAATATTAACCTTACCCTAGCCTTAACCCTAACCTCACCCTTAACCTTAACCTTAACCTGAGGTTAAGGTTATGGTTAAGGTTAAGGTTAAGGTTAAGGATAAGTTAAGGTTAAGGGTAAGGTTAAGGTTAAGGTTACGGTTAAGGTTAAGGTTAAGCGTTTGGACAAGGTTAGGGTTAGGTTATAGTTAAGGTCAAGGTTAAGGTTAAAATTATAGTTAATGGAAAGGTTAAGGTTAATGTTAAGGTTAAGGGTAAAGTTAAGGTTAAGGTTAGGGATAAGGTCAAGGTCAAGGTTAATGTTTCTTAAAGTTTAAGATAAGGTTAAGTGTAAGCTTAAGATAAGGTTAAGGGTAAGGGTAAGGTTAAGGGTAAGGTTAAGGTTAAGGTTAAGGGTTTGGTCAGGTTAGGGTTAGGTTATAGTGAAGGTTAAGGTTAAGTTAAGGGTAAAGTCAAGGTTTGGGTTACATTAAGGTTAAGATTAGGTTAAGGGTAAAGTTAAGGTTAAGGTTTGGTTAAGGTTAAGGTTATAGTTAAGGTCAATGTAAGATAAGGTTAAGGGTAAGGTTAAGGTTACATGTTTAGTAAGGTTAAGGTTAAGGTTAAGATTAGGTTAAGGGTAAAGTTAAGGTTAGTTTAAGGTTAAGGTTAAGGTTAGAGTTAGGTTATAGTTAAGGTTAAGGTTAACGTTAAGGGAAAGGAAACCCTTAACCTTAACATTAACCTATACCTTTACCCTAACCTCTCCCTAACCTTAACCTTAACTATAACCTAAACCTAACCTTGGCCAAAATTTTAACCTTAACTTTAACCTGACTAAACCCGTAACCTTAAGCTTAACCTTACCATTAACCTTCACCCTTAACCTTAACCTTACCCCCTTAACCTTAACCGTAACCTTAACCTAACTAAACCCCTAACCTTAGCCTTAACATTAACCTCACTAAACTCATAACCTTAACCTTAACCTTAATATATCCTTGACCTTAACTTTACCCTTAACCTAAACTTAACCATAACCTTAACCTTAACCTTAACCTTAACCTTACCCTTACCTAACCTTAACCTTAACCTTAACTTTACCCTTAACCTTAAAATTAACCTTAACCTTAAACTTTATCTAGCCTTAACCTTAACCTTAACTATAACCTTAACCTTAACCTTTACCCTAACCTTAACCTTGACCTTAACTATAACCTAACCCTAACATTGACCAAACCTTTAACATTAACCTTAAACTTAATCTTACCATAACCTTAACCCTAACCTTAACTTTAACTTTACTCTTAACCTAATCTTAAATTTACCCTTAACCTTAACCTCGGTCTTAACCTTGACTTTACCCTTAACCTAACGTTAAGGTTAATGTTAAGTTAGGTTAAGGTAAGGTTAAGGTTATGGTTAGGTCAAGGTTAAGGTTAACGTCAATGTTAAGGATAAGTTAACGTTAAGGGTAAGATACGGTTAAGGTTAAGGGTATGGTTAAGGATAGGGTTAGGTTATAGTTAAGGTTAATGGTTTGGTCAAGGTTAGGGTTAGGTTATAGTTAAGGTCAAGGTTAAGGTTAGGTTATGGTTACGGTTAAGGTTAAGGTTATGGTTAAGGTTAAGGTTAGGTAAAGGCTAATGTTAAGGTTAAGCTTAGGTTAAGGTTAAAGTTATGGTTATGTGAAATTTAAGGTTAATATTAAGGTTAGGTTAAGGGTAAGGTTAAGGTTAAGGTCAAGATCAAGGTTAACCTTAACCTAACCTTAACCTTTACCTAACCTTAACCTTAACCTTAACCATAACCATAACCTTAACATTAACCTTAACTAACATTAACATTGATCTTAACTATAACCTAACCCTAACCTTGACCAAACCCTTAACCTTAACCTAACTTAATATTTACCTTAACGTTTACCTTAACCTTAACCTTAACCTCACTAAACTCGTAACCTTAACCTTAACCTGACTAAACCATTAACCTTAACCTTAACCTCACTAAACTCGTAACCTTAACCTTAACCTGACTAAACCCGTAACCCTTAACCTTATCTTAATCTTACCTTAACATAACTATAACCTTGAACTTAACCTTAACCTAACCTTAACATTAACCTTAACCTTAACCTTAACTTTACCCTTAACCTAACCTTAACCTTAACTTTAACTATAACCTAACCTAACCTTATCCTTACCTTAACCTAATTTAACCTTGACCTAACCGTAACCTTAACCTTAACCATAACCCTAACCTTATCCTTGACCTTAACCTTAACCTTACCCTTAACCTTCACCCTTAACCTTAACCTTAACCTAAACCTAACCTTAACCTAACCTTAACCTTAACCTTATCTTACACTTAACCTTCCCATAACCATAATCTTAACCTTGACTTTTTCCTTAACCTAACCATAACCTTAACCTTAACCTAACCCTAACCTTGACCAAACCCTTAACCTTAACTATAACCTAACCTTAACCTTAGCCTTCCCATAACCATAACCTTAACCTTGACCTTGACTTTACCCTTAACCTAACCTTAACCTTGACCTTCCCCTAACCTTAACCCTAATCTTACCCTAACCATAACCTTAACTTTACCCTTAACCTAATATTAACCTTAACCTAACCTTAACGTTACCCTTAACCTTGACCTTAAACTTAAATTTAACTATAACCTAACCCTTTAAATTTAACTATAACCTAACCCTAACCTTGATAAGACCTTAACCCTAACCTTAACCTTAACCTTAACCATAACCATAACCTTAACCTTAACCTTATCCTTAACCTTAACATTATCTTAACCTTAACTATAACCTTACCCTAACCTTAACCCTAAGCCTACCCTTAACCTTAACCTAACCCTAACCTAACCTTACCCTTAACTTTACCCTTAAACTTGAATTTAACCTTCACCTTCCACTAACATTAACCCTAACCTTAACCTTAACCTTAACCTTCCCCTAATCTTAATCCTAAACTTAACTTTAACCTTAACCTTAACCTTAAGGTTACATATTTAGTCAGGTTAAGGTTAAGGTTAAGTTTAAGTTTATGGTTATGGTAAGGTTAACGTTAAGATTAGGGTAAGGTTAAGGTTAAGGGTTTGGTCAAGGTTAGGGTTAGGCTATAGTTAAGGTCAAGGTTAAGTTTAAGGGTAAGGTTAAATTAAGGTTAGATTAGGTTAAGGTAAGGTTAAGGTTACGGTTAAGGTCAAGGTTAAGATTAAGTAAAGGTTAAGGTTAAAGTTAATATTAAGGGTTTTTTCAAGGTTTGGGTTAGGTTATAGTTAAGGTTAAGGGTAAGGTTATAGTTAGGTTAAGGTTAAGGTTAAAGTTAAATTTAGATTAAGGTAAGGTTAAGGTTACGGATTTAGTCAGGTTGAGGTTAAGGTTATGGTTAAGGGGATAAGGTTAAAGTTAAGGTTAAGGTTAAGGTTATGGTTAATGCTAGGGTAAAGTTAAGGTTAAAGTTGAGGTTAAGGTTAGGTTAAGGTTAGGGTTTGGTTATAGTTAAGGTCAAGGTTAAGGTTAGGGTTAATGTTATGTTAAGGTTAAGGGTACGATTAAGCCCTTAACCTTTCCATAACCTTAAACTTAACATTAACCTTACTTTAACCTAACCTAACCTAGCCTTAACCTCATCCTTACCTTAACCTAACTTAACCTTAACCTTCCCCTGACCTTACCCTAACCTTACCCTTAACCTTTAGCTTATTTTTAACATAACCTTAACCTTAAATTTACCCTTAACCTAACCTTAACCTTAACCTCAACCTAACCCTAACCTTGACCTTAACCTTGACCTTGAGCTTAACCCTAACCTTAACCTAACCTTAACCAAACCCTTAATTGTATCATGACTAAACCCATAACCTTAACCATAACCTTAACCTTAACCTAACCTTAACTTTGACTTTACCCTTAACTTAACCTTAACATAACCTTAACCTTACCTTAAGGTTAGGTTAAGGTTAAGTTTAAGGTTAGGTAAGGGTAAGGTTAAGGTTACGGGTTTAGTCAGGTTAAGGTTAAGGTTAAGGGGGTAAGGTTAAGGTTAAGTTTAAGGTTATTTTAAGGGTAAAGTTATGGTTAAGGTGAAAGTTAAGGGTAAGGTTAAGTTCAAGGTTTCGGGTTTAGTCAGGTTAAGGTTAAGGTTAATGGTTTGGTCAAGGTTAGGGTTAGGTTATAGCTAAGGTTGAGGTTGGGGTTAAGGTTATAGTGAAGGTTAAGGTTAAGACTCGTAACCTTAACCTTGACCTTAAATTTTACCTTAACCTTAACTTTAACTATAAATTAACCTTAACTTTTACCTTAACTATAACCTTAACCTTAACTATGACCTAACCTTCACCTTAACCTTAACTTTACCCTTAACCTTAACCTTAACCGTAACCTTACCCCCTTAACCTTAGCCTTAACCTTAACCTTAACCTGACTAAACCTGTAACCTTAACCTTACCCTTAACTAACCTTAACCTTAACCTAACCTTAACCTTAAATTTACCGTTAACCTAACCTTAACCTTAAATATAACCTGACCCTAACCTTAAATTTAACCTTAACCTTATCTTAACCTCAACCTTCACTATGACCTAACCTTAACGTTGACCTTAACTATAACCTAACCCTAACCTTGACTAAACCCTTAACCTTAACCTTAACATGACTAAACCCGTAACGCCTAACCATAACCTTGACCAAACCCTTAACCTTAACCTTAACTTTACCCTTAACATAATCTTAACCTTAACCTAAGCTTAACCTTGACCTTAACTATAACCTAACCCTAACATTGACCAAACCTTAACCTTAACCTTAACTTAACCTTAACCTTAACCTTCCCATTACCATAAGCTTAACCTTAACTTTACCCTTAACCTTAACCTTACCCTTACGTAACCTTAACCTAACCTTAACATTAACTTTACCCTTAACCTAACCTTAACCTTAACTGCAGCAAACGTCGGGAGATCAAGTCTCTTGATGAAAAATGCTTAAAAATGAAAGTGCTCAGAATTGCTCCAAAATAGATCGACTGGATAGTGCTCGTCTTCCTGATTCCGGCGCCGCGAACGGTTCGAAAAATGGTCTCCGTATGCAGAAGTTATTCAGCTTCAAAGTTTTGTCAATTTCATTAAAAAAATGGCAAAATTGGACTTTGGGAAAAATTTTATTAAAAAAAGAATATTCCACAGAATATTCTGGGAATATTCCGTGGAATATTCCGCAGAATATTTCGGGGAATATTCTGTGGCAGCCAATCAGAGGGTGCCACGTGGCTAGCCCGGAGGCCGCCACGTGGCCCCAAGGCCGAGTTGAATGGTGTTAAAAGTTTTTGTATGGCGGACGGATTCGAACCTCCGACCTCACAGATTTCAACCCAACGTCTTGACCAACGGAGCTATGTATTATTTGTTGATTATTGTGCGGGCGGAGTTTTATTTAAAATGTGTCTTGGATTGGGCGGGGCCCGAAGGGGGCTTGACCCCCGAGAAGGGCCAGCCCCGTTGCACATGACCGCGGCGGAGACCAATGGCTCTTTTCATCGGCGCGCTTCAATGGGCGGATAGTTAAACATTGCATTAACGGTTTAGACATGGTTTTATATATATATTAAATACAACTTCGTTTAACATTTATTGAAACGGATTGAAACCTCACTCATATAGACGCAACCACTTAACATTAAATGCCGACCTAACCGCCCGGATTAGATTGGCGGTTCCGCCTAATTTGAGAGCTTCCTCCTTATTTGGCGTTGCTAACTGCACTTCCTCCACAATTAGTGGAGTTTCCTAAGGAGTAACAGGCAGATCAGTAAATGTGCCATAACGTTTGATAGGAGAGGCCTTTGAAGACGATTTTTTTTTTTTTTTGATTTTGGGTGTAGAGAGCATTCTGGAGCTGTTGGAGGTGTCTGCAGAGCCATCAGGGCATTCTATCTGCGAATTTTACAGCGCTTTTGACAGTGGCGCCATCAGAGCTAAAGGGAAAGAGTGCTGCATTGGGCTACCTTCCTCCAATGGAGGTGAATTTGTAGTCAATTTATACTGATTTGGATCTTCTGAGTCTGTTTTAGCAGTCTATTTTTCCATTAGAGGAGTTTATACAGATGTAATTTCATTTGAAGCATTTAATCAAAAGAGGACTGAGCCTAATTAGAGGCTTTTGGACCAGCGGAGGTAGCCCAAGAGAGGGGTGAACCGCTTAAACAAATATCTGCTATTCATCTGTGTGTTTTGGCTGTTTATTTCCAGATTCTGATAGTTTAAACAGTAAAATTTCATAAGCATGCTTTCCAAAAACAAGTTTATACAGTAATCAAAACTTGTTATTTTGCCATCAAACCTCTACACACCCGTTGCAGAACTTATATTCTTGCTTATTCACACTTGAAACAGATCAATGAACACTATGAATTCAAAAAAAAAAGACTTTCATTGATTTTGATATTTGTGTTTACATATTATTTCCTTAGACAGAGTCTGTAGAGGGCCAGGTAGCCTCTGGAACTCATCCTCTCTTTAGAGGTGACATGTCCAGTGAATGCCCCTACAGTCCATCTCTGTATGGGAAATAGTTTATTCTCACAATTACAGATCATTTGAAATATATTGGGAAATGGATACCTTGCACAATTAAACAAGTACATTCCATTTTCAGATCAGGTTGGTATCAGAGCTTAGGTTCACAAGGTTTTTCTTAAAATATTGTGAGATTTGTGCAAGTTTATTGTGTAGTTCTGCAAATCTTGATGCTTACTAGGCTGAAACTGCAAAGAGGGGAAGGGAAACTGGTTAGAGAACAGGTTAATCCTGAACCAAGGAGGGCTAGAGTGCCATTACATCCACCTTCCATTTCATCCTCCATAGCCTTAGAATCAGCCACAAGCATGTCATCTAGAGAGAGAGAAGTCCATGAGGAAATGGATCCCAAGGAAGAAGACAGAGTCTTTAGAAAAGCTCTCTTGGATTTGACTGAGATGGTTAGAATCCTATTCCAGGAGAGAAATGATAGAATTGCTGGTGAAGGGTCTAAAAACCAAAGAGAAGAAGGAGGTTCTTCAGGAGGGAAGAAAGATAAAGATGAGTCTAAGAAAGGGAATGGAGGAAATGGTGATCCTTGATCTCCATCGTCATCCTCTTCCTCCACATCATCCTCTTCTACTTCTGTTAATCAGTCACATAAAACAAAAACCTCTTTTAAAAATCCTTTGTTGAAGCTTGATGTGAAGTTTGAGTTGCCAATGTTTAATGGTGATGTTAATGCAGAGAAGTTGGATAATTGGATAAGACAGCTGGAAGTCTATCTCAGAATCCAGAATTTGCATGATGATGAAACTAAAATCCAATTAGCCTCTTTGCGAATGGATGGAGCAGCTTTGGTTTGGTGGGAAGCCAGGACTAGAGAGGAGATTAAAAAGCATGGTAGGATAACTCTAACATGGAATGAGTTTATTACAGCTATTAAGAAACAATTTTATCCTCTTGCTCACATTCAGAAAGCTATCATGAATTGGCAAAATTTTAAGCAGCTTAAAGGTCAAAATGTGCAAGATTATACTCAAGAATTTAGAAGGAGAGCACTTCTACTTGGGGTAGACTTACAAAGTCAAGAAACCTTATTGAAATACATAGGTGGTTTGCACAATTATCTACAACATACTATTCTTATGTTTAATCCTACTAGCTTAGATGAAGTCTGTGTTCAGGCTACACATTTAGAAGCTAGAGGAAAGAATGCTTTTGATGCTTTTGATGAGGATAGTACTTTTAAAAACAAAGGAAAGAAGAGAGTTGCTAATTCAAGAAAGGAAAAAGGAAAGTTCTTTTGCAAGAACTGTTCTAAGACTAGTCATGATGAAGATCATTGTTGGAAGCTTCATCCTGAACTGAAACCAGAAAAATACAAGAACAAAAACAAGACCAAGGAAAAGGAGAAAACTGTTGCAACAGTTGAGCAAGACTTAGGGTCAGACTCAGGAGATGAGACAAAAAGCATAGGCATGGTTTTAAAGAACAATAAAGGGAAAGAAGTGGTGCAAGACACAATTCCTAGTTCTAGCTCTTTGAATTGTCACAAATATACTCTTGATGAAAAGAGGAGAATAGAGATTTTCCATGTGAGGGTAATTTCTCACCATACCAAAATTGACACACTATTTGACAGTGGGTCACAAGCTAATCTTATTTCTGAAGATTTGGTCAAGCAGCTGAAACTTGAGACCATTCCACATCCGAAGCCTTATCCACTTGGATGGATTTGCAAG
This sequence comes from Pinus albicaulis, assembly GCA_034641835.2. Classification (NCBI taxonomy): domain Eukaryota; kingdom Viridiplantae; phylum Streptophyta; class Pinopsida; order Pinales; family Pinaceae; genus Pinus; species Pinus albicaulis. The sequence goes on along the minus strand of JAXQQM020070571.1, from coordinate 132,077 downwards.
GATGCCAATTTGCAGGTTTCAAGGAAGTGCATATTGCGTTTTGCAATAACTGCACACTTTATTGACACAGTGGAACTTGATGTGGTGCCGCTTGATATCTCAGGTATTGTTTTGGGAAGTCCTTATTTGTTTGACAGGAAGGCCATCTTTCATTGCCATGAAAACAAGTATCACTTGTTCAAATATGGTAAAGAGTACATTGTGAGAGCTCACAAGAAGAAGATGGAATCTTCTTTACTCCATGCAGGTCAATTGAAAAGATTGGTTAATGCAAGTCAAAGTCTAACTTTGTTGATGTTGAAACGACCAGATTTTGAGCATTTGCCATTTTATGATGTTGCTAATAATTTGTCTCAGTTTGATAACAGTTCATCTTTGAAAGAAGATGATGTTATGTTGCATGAATTACCTTTTGGGTCAGCCAATGCAGTGAATGAAGTGTCAAAGCAAAGCAGTGCAAGCAAGAAGGACACAAAATTCAGCATGGGAAAAATTTGGTTTCAGAATGGTACAATTCGCCATGGGAACAGTTTGCATGGTGAAGGTTGTTTTAAGTCTTTCTGGAAGTTTGATCCATGTAGAGAAAGTTTTTTTTCTGCAAAGTACAATTGCTGTTCTGCAAATTTTAATCATTTGCATCATGACTCCGTCAATCTTAGCAATGGTAGATCAGTTGATTCCAGAGACAGGTTGTCATTTTCTCAAAAGCTTCAGTTGATGAAATCGGGTAGATTTCAGTTGTTCAAGGGTGGAAGAGTGGAGAATCAGTCTCCACATCATCCGTTTCAGTAATCAGAAAGCTTTTGAGGGTCCAAAAGCTTCCCATTTGGGAGGTGTGATCAGGAGATCAAGTCTCTTGGTGAAAAATGCTTAAAAATGAAAGTGCTCAGAATAGCTCCGAAACAGATCGACTGGATAGTGCTCGTCTTCCTGATTCCGGCGCCGCGAACGGTTCGAAAAATGGTCTCCGTATGCAAAAGTTATTCAGCTTCAAAGTTTTGTCAATTTCATTAAAAAAATGGCAAAAATTAGACTTTGGAAAATTTTTATTAAAAAAAGAATATTCCACAGAATATTCTGGGAATATTCCGCAGAATATTCCGGGGAATATTCGGTGGCAACCAATCAGAGGGTGCCACGTGGCTAGCCCGGAGGCCGCCACGTGGCCCCAAGGCCGAGTGGAATGGCGTTTAAAAGTTTTTGTATGGCGGACGGATTCGAACCTCCGACCTCACAGATGTCAACCCAAAGTCTTAACCAACGGAGCTATGTGTTATACGTTGAATATTGTGCGGGCGGAGTTGTATTTAAAAGGTGTATTGGATTGGGCGGGGCCCGAAGGGGGCCAGCCCCTAAGGGCCAGCCCCCCATTGCATAAGACCTTTCCACAGGACCGCGGCGGAGAACATTTAAATTAATCCATTGGCGCGGGCGGATAAGGTTGGATAAACATTGGTTACGGGTATTGTGATATGGTTAAACCTTGTATATTTAATACCAAAACCGTTACAACTTATTTGATAACCGCCGAAACGTGAACGCCAACACATTTATATTTATTGTTAAGTTTAACCGCGCGCCATATTTGGCGGAGTCCGCCCAGTTTTGGCGCCACCTCCCCATGTGGCGGCCTTAACTGCACTTCCTCCACATTTAGTGGAGTTTCCTAAGGAGTAACAGGCAGTTCACTAAATGTGCCATAACTTTTGATTGGGAAGGCCTTTGAAGACGAATTTTTTTTTTTGATTTTGGGTGTAGAGAGCATTCTGGAGCTGTTGGAGGTGTCTGCAGAGCCATCAGGGCATTGTATCTGCGAATTTTACAGCGCTTTTGATAGAGAAGCCATCAGGGCCAAGGGGAAAGATTGCTGCATTGGGCTACCTTCCTCCAATGGAGGTGAATTTGTAGTCTATTTCTACTGATTTGGATCTTCTGAGTCTGTTTTAGCAGTCTATTTTCTCATTAGAGGAGTTTATACAGATGTAATTTCATTTGAAGCATTTAATCAAAAAAGGACTGAGCCTAATTAGAGGCTTTTGGACCAGCGGAGGTAGCCCAAGAGAGGGGTGAACCGCTTAAACAAATATCTGCTGTTCATCTGTGTGTTTTGGCTGTTTATTTCCAGATTCTGATAGTTTAAACAGTAAAATTTCATAAGCATGCTTTCCAAAAACAAGTTTATACAGTAATCAAAACTTGTTGTTTTAACTTCAAACCTCTACACACCAATTGCAGAACTTATATTCTTGCTTATTCACATTTAAAACAGATCAATGAACACTCTGAATTCTAAAACAAAAGACTTTCATTGATTTTGATATTTGTGTTTATATTTTATTTCCTTAGACAGAGTCTGTAGAGGGCCAGGTAGCCTCTGGAACTCATCCTCTCTTTAGAGGTGACATGTCCAGTGAATGCCCCTACAGTCCATCTCTGTATGGGAAATAGTTTATTCTCACAATTTCAGATCATTTGAAATATATTGGGAAATGGATACCTTGCACAATTAAACAAGTACATTCCATTTTCAGATCATTAACCTAACCTTAACCTTGAACTTAACTATAACTTAACCCTAACCTTCAATAAACCCTTAAGGTTAGGGTTAGGTTATAATTAAGGTAAAGGTTAAGTTTAAGTTATAGTGAAGGTTAAGGTTAAGATAAGGTTAAGGTTCGGGTCAAGTTTGAGGTTAAGGTTAGGGTAAAGGTTAAGGTTAAGGTTAAGGTTAAGGTTAGGTTATAGTGAAGGTTAGGGTTAAGTATTGTAACTCTAACTTTAACCTTAACCTTTAGTTTACCCTTAACTTAACCCTAACCTTAACCTTAACCTTAACTTTAACCTTATCTTCACTTTAACATAACCTTAACCTTAACCTTAACCTAACTATAACCTTACCCTCAACCTTAACATTGACCTTAACTATAACCTAACCCTAACCTTACCAAACCGTTAACATTAACCTTTACTGAACCTTAACCTTCACCTTAACCTTAACCTTAACGTTACCCTTAACCTTATCGTAACCCTACCCTAACCTTAACCTTAACTTTAACCTTAACCTAACCTTAACCTTGACCTAACCTTAACCTTATCTTAACCTTAACTACAACCTAACCCTAACCTTGAAAAAACCTTAACATTAACCTTAACTTTACCCTTAACCTAACCTTAACCATAACCATAACCTTGACTTTACCCTTAACTTAAGCTTAACCTTCACTATAACCTAACGCAAACCTTAACCGAACCCTTAACCTTAACCTTAAAATTACCCTTAACCTTGACCTTAACCTTAAATTTAACTATAACCTAACCCTAACCTTGACCAAACCCTTAACATTAACGTTAAATTAACCTTAACCTTAACCTTAACCTTAACCTAACCTTAACCTTGGCCTTAACTATAACCTAACCCTAACCTTGACCAAACCCTTAAGCTTAACCTTAACTTGAATAACCTTAACGTGACTAAATCCATAAGGTTAGGGTAAAGTTAAAGTTAAGGTTAAGGTCAATGTCAAGGTTAAGGTTAAGTTAGGATAAGATAAGGTTATAGTTAGGTTAAGGTTAAGGTTAAGGGGGTAAGCCTTAACCTTAACCTGACTAAACCTGTTGTTAGTATGAATCTTAATTCCAAGCGTATGAAAAAAGACCACTTTAGATGTGCATAAAAAACTGCCCTAACAGCAAAGATGGCTACCAATATCCTCAGATCTGTAGTTAGGTGATCAAGATAAATGCTGCAAAAATCTAGATCTATGCATTAGAAGACATTAAGCAGTAGAAAAAATAAGATTTACTCCATGAATCCAATAGACAAAACAAGAATATGTTGAATGAATTTTATATTAATGGCACCTAGGAGGAAAACACAGTAGGGTGTTCTTAGTTCTCCTCAATGGGATGGGTTCTTGTAAGTCCTCAACACTTCAGATCTAGAATTCCTCTCTCTTGATGGTGTAGAAAACCCAAACAAAAATGGTAGCAAAATATTACTATGATGGTGGATCAATAGTAAGACCAAAAGTATAGATCCAGAGTGATCTTTAAGCAACAAAAGGTGGTAAATGAATGGGAAAACCCTTCTATTTATAACAAAATATTGAGTTATTCTAGATATTGGTGCATAATCAAAATATTATTAACCAAATCAAGATCCAAATTTTATGGAATATTTTATTATATTCGTTGGAGGGAAAAGGAATTTGTCTTGGGTCAAATCCCTTTATTTGTAAATAATAAATAAATAAATGATTTATTTATCATTTTAAGGATGTGGTTGAGTAATAATCAAATAAATAATGATTTATTTAATTATTTAAGTGTGATTTATTCATATTTAACAAAGAATATTATTTAAATAAGGTTTAAATAGTTATTCTTAGAAAATAATAAGATAAATAATGATTTATCTAATTAATTTCCTTGTTTTGGTTTAAATATAACCAGGAATATTAATTAAACTGTTGTTTAACTAATTATTCCTTCAGGAAAATAAGAAAAATGTAGATTTATTTACTATTTCCTCATGGGGTTTCCTGTTTAGACCATAAACAACTTAATAAATGTGGTTTACTAAGTTATTTTCATAGTGAAAGCAATTTTACTTAGGGTAAAATTGGTCTTACATGGTGTACTTGGGTCCATCTAATGATAATAGGTTCGATGACCAAAAAAAGTTGTAATAGATTGCCCCCCAGCGTGCAAGAGTTAGGAGCTAATCGTATGACCGAAGTATGTTGTAAGAACTCAATCACTAGACACCGAAGGGGAAGTCAAAGAGAGAGAAGTATAAGATAGACCAAAGTGTTGAAAGGATTAGACCCTGAGGAGGTGAGACTTACAGGTGCGACAAGTTTCTGTTATGAGTGAGTACCTGTGCTATAGGAGACAGGGGAGGCATACCTATGCCCGCCAAGGCAAAGTACAAAGAATAAGGCATCCAGTAAACAAGGGACTGAAAAATATAGTACATGTTGGCATAAAAATGAGCCAAATAAACAACATGATAATGAATCCCACATACATATTTTTCCTGGGATAACAATGAGGACTTGTACAATAATATCTGAGTACATGAGATATAAATACAGCCCAGATGCCCCTATAAACAGGAAAGGGCTCTAAAAATCTGACTGATATATGCAATCAAAAAGGCGTTGCAAGCAACTAAAGCCGACGTCATCAAATCTATGGAGCTGCATCGAAGGCTGAAAGGAAGAGGTCATACGGGCATGTGGAGGGCTACCTGTAGGGACACTCCCTCATGAGGGTTGATACATCTCACACACACCCTAGAATCACTGATATCAGTTGCTGCATCACTGGACCATCAAGTATACAGATCTCGATCATGCTAAAAAGGAGCTGGAGCTGAGAAACAACCAAGTCAAAGGGCAATAAGGAGTCCCTTTGCCTGATCCGAGGCATCGAAAAAGAGTGGAAGCTAGAACCAAGGTACACCACCCTTTAGACCTATCTTCTGGAATGAATGAGCTGATGTCGACAGAAGGAGGTCCGCCATAGGTGAGGCAATAAGGGATCCTAAACTAAGGCACGAGAGAAAATAGTAGAGTGACTGACAGACTGACACCAGGGATGATGATGAAATGGGGGATACTGAGTAGCGGACAGATGACTTCCTTTGTTTAGAGCATAAAGGGCATGGATGACTTGGCAACAACTGACACAAAATCAAGAGGGATAGGGGATAGTGGGACTGAAAGCCATATTGTGCAACACGAGAGAGGAATCAAGCAATGAAGGATGGAGGACTATAACGAGATACAAAGGGACTCTGGATAGACTCCATGAATGCACTAATTACTCAACTCAGATGCTCTAAACAAAGGCGACTCAATGGTGCTGCCACACAGGAAAAAGGTCTAATAAAGATCATAAAAACATGAGAACATAATGGTTACTCACAACAAAGATCGACACAGGCATGGATAAGTATGAAGGAAAAGGTGTGCCCCCAGGTACAAGTGTGGCGGATGAAGAAATTCAATTGTGAGGAGTGGTGAAGTGACCCTAATTGGAAAAAATGTGTCCCAGTGAAGTAAAAAATCACGAAAAAATAAGAGATACCCATTTGAGGGCTCGGTGAGAGCTTTCCAACAGTACAAACAGTTTGGAAAACAGGGCTACGGCTTGGCCGCAGCAGGGGAAAGAAAAATCAAGGGTTTCTCTTTTAATAAGGCATTTGACCTCCAAATTCACTCATTTTCATGTGGATTTGTGGTGAATGTAGAGAGGAGAGAAGGCCCTAAATCTTGCAGCGATCGTAGCAGACAAACCGACTGTTGGAATCAAGATCTGTCAGTTGCAGGAAAGAGGCCTAATCCTACTCTTTATTTTCGGTGGATTGAAAGTTCAGATTGGGTCCCTAGGGCTTAGAAATAGACCCCTACTCCTCTTCACGGCCGGGTCACACTTTTTGGGGCAAAAAGTGCGACCTGGGTAGCAGGTTTTGAGAAAAAACTTGCGACCTGTCCCAGGTTTGGGCCTGAAAAGTGCGACCTGTCAGGGAGGGGTTTTGTTGTGCTATTTTTTGGTAGAGCACTGGGTTTTTATGATGAGAAACAGTATTTCCTATCTATATATTGACAAATATGATGGTTTTGTGCATATATGGAAGAATTACAGATCAACTGGAGAGAGAGAGACCTGGGTGCATTATGGTCGGAGATCCGGGAGGATCAAGGTGTCTGTAGTGGATTGGCCAGGTTTGGGGTTTTGAATTTTGTGGAGAACCATTTGATGAGAGCTGGAGAGCCCTTATTGTCCCAGATTGTCAGCTATTGGGATCTGGACCATGAGGTCTTTATAGTGCAGGGGCACCGGATCGAGTTGACGGTCCAGGATATATATTTCTTGACTGGTCTCCCTCTACTTGGGATGGTAGGGAATACTCAGCTAGTATTACCATGGGGGAAAAATATCATAGAGTTTGTAAAGCGCCATTGTCGACCAGGTCTCCAAGTGAATGGGACTCGAATACCCATCGGGGATTTGGAGAGGTTAGATACCCGTGTTGTGGCCGCAACGGTACTGTGGATCAAGGGCAACCAGGTACTCCACCACATCATCGAAGGGAAAACTATGCTTGTGGAGAGTGTTTTGAGTGGGACCTACTATGGGTAGGCCTAGATCATGTTGTCATCATTGAAATGATAGTTTTCACTATGCAAGTGGCAAGTGAACCATGACTGTGCATATGGTACAGTTTTGTGCTCGTTCTTCTTTGAGAAGATCCCGACACTTCGACCTCGCATACAGCTCCAAGATGGGGGCTCGACAGAGCCTAGGATGTGTTAGTCGGGCTGACTACTGTGCAGAGGAGGAGGTGGGGTAGTTGGATGGGTGTTCTGACCTGAGTTATTTGTTCATTGGGATCAGATGCCACTGTATATATACAACTATCCCTATAGTGGGATGAGTTATTGTGGGGACCCGGATATTCCACTACCGCATGGTCGAAAATGGGGGCCCGATGGTAAGTGAAAAATTGCTAATATTTTATGTGCATGTAAAGTTCTATTATATTGTATGTGGTACTGATTCTTTCACTTTTGGCATGCAAATACAACACCAGTAAAACCGGGCGGGTATATGGGACGACTTTCAGTATCGGGGACTGCAGGACCTAGTGGACCAAGGGCGCAACAAAATGAGGATGCAGTAGCCCTCCTGGAGGACATCCATCATAGATGCGAGAGCCTTCTGACCAGTGTTTCAGAGCATGGCTAGCAATACTTAGATGACCAGTACATAGAACCATGTATTGGTCTACCCTCTGAGTGGCGAGGGGTCATGCAGCGCATGGCGATGGTCGGACAGAGTATGTGTGATCTACAAGCTACGGGAGTAGAGCCACTGGCTCGGGATCCTCCAGATAGTGATTAGTGTGTAGGGGCAGGTGGTGCGCCCAGTTTTGAGTTTTGTAACATGGTATGGGCATGTAATATGCATCAGAGTGGATGGACTCTAAAAAAATTTATATGACACATATTATGGATATGCGTCGTTTTGATATTTTTATGTTATTGTATTGTGTTAAATGTGTGTGCTAAATGCCAATATAGAATATGGTTTGCAATGCTATCTACATAGTGATTTTTTTCTCTAGGTACATGAATGAATGTAATGATTTCAAATTCTCGCATCAAAAGCTTCACTCGTAAATATCTTCTGAAAAGGATAGGATTATGCACATGATAGACACCATTCAATTGCATGACAAGAAGCAGGGAATCTAAAAAAACATGAAGGTGGAGGATGTGATGCAAAAGGGAATCGGCTAATAATCCTCGTACTACATCATATATAGCCTGATTATTGGTAGCAGTACCAATGCATACACCATTTGAGAGAACAAGCGAATGCAAGCGGGTAAAAATGGCCCAACCTGTCGAGGCTAGATTCCGGGAATAACGACTTGCGCCATCGGAAAAACCGATATAAGGTGTGGATGATAGGTCCATCTGAAAGGTGCCACAAGACAATAAATGGGAGGATGATGAACAATGCTAGCAACCTGAGCTCAAAGTAGAAATTGAACACTCTCTGCGGGAGGATGTGATCTGGGTAGGATGTCTACTACTCAGATGCCAACAGTGAGGTGGAGTGTGAGAGCTACCAGAGGTGTAGCTTGTAATCGGGCCATGAAAGTCACCATAGGTATGGATGGTGCCATCCCATTTATGGGCAGGAAAGATGAAGTCAAGGGTGGAAATGGCTTCCATGATGCCATCATCACAATAGAAGATGAAGTGACTGGAGGAAGGGAGACCACATGACACGGCGAAGCCACCTGACTCATCATCATGAGAAGAAAGGTTCACATGTGCATCATTACAGGGGATGACATAAGAACAAGTAGATAAAGGATCTACTGATGTTGAGCCCAGGGTGGTCGCTGAAGGGAGGCCATGAGAAACAACAGGGGAAGATTCCGAGAGAGCTTCTGCTAAGGGTCTCATGGATGATGATAGGTAGAGGATGGTGGCCGCAGGTTCCATCATCTCGACATCAGAAGGGGGAATGTCAATAGGAGTGGGTAAATCCTCTATCTGGCCTGCAACATACTGTGCAAGTACGAGAGAGGTGGACTGGATTTGTTCAATCTCGTACTCCCAAACTAACTCTAAAGAGGCATGGTAATGCGTCAGGTGGGGACAATGGTGGGAATAATGGCCATGGAGATCAAAAAAAGCACAAGGTTGGTTGGTGTGAATAGTTTTAGGATTCTTGGCTGAATTCGAGGAAGAAACAAAGGCTTCAGGGGTCATAGACTTAGGGAACACAAATTTAACGATGGGCTTGATATAGGGCAGTTCAGGACAGTTATGGGTGGCATGGCCGACGAAATCACACAAAGTGCAGGTCTTTGTAGGTGGGGGAGGTGCAGGGTCAGTCGGGTAAGCCTTGTCTTTGGAGGCCCTCTTGCGATCTTTGCCCTTCTTACCCGAAGCGGTCGCAATAGGAGGAGGTTCCTGTTGAGGTGGTTGAGGCACTGTTGTAATGGGAGAAGTCATGGGGACCGGTTGAACCGGGGTCAAAGCTAGATAAGGTTTGGGTTGACCTGGCGGGGTAGTGGCTGGAGGATCAAGGTACCATATGAGAATCCCAAGGGTCAAGTTAGGAAGAGAGAGGGTGGCCATGACAGGTGCCGTATAAACTCCTGGTGGGGGAGCTAGGAACAATATCTGACTAGAGGGGTAATGGCCAGGTGGGATGACTCCTAAATGGTTAAGGCCTGGAGGAACTGTTCGAGGAGGGTAGAGAGGCTCATGGATACCAGCTGAAGGGATAAGAATAAGAGGTCAAAAGGCTGAATCAAAGGGCTAGGAGTAGGCTATGGAGGGTGAGGAGGCTGCTGACTAGCTGAGGCAGGCCGCTTGAGAGCAGCCCGAGATGATTGCATCATGCAAACATTCGATGAGCTAGGATCAAAGAGAGGAGGAGGAAGACCAAGGAATGTACCAAGAAATGAGGAATATTTGTAGACTAAGGGTGAGACACTGGTCTAAGGATCGACGATTTGCTTGTTAGCCACCGAAGAGATAGTGGACTCAGGGGAGGTCTGAGACTTCGGTTCGTAATATGTCAATTGGTCAATGGTGACTATATTTTTATTATGAGGGAAGGAAATCTTGCGGTGGAACGTGGAAGGGATAGCAGACATCGCATAAGTGTAGCTACAACCAAATAGAATGTTGTAATATAAGGGGGCATCTATGACTTCTACGTCAACGCAAATAGTCTTGCCCACAAGAGTATTAGGACAATTGCGGAATAAGCCTATGGGCTGGGAGGCATGGCCATCCCATGCTCGGAGAGTGATCATGGAAGGAGATAACTCACATGATCTGATTTACCTCCAAATTGAAATGGAAATCGCACTGGTGGATGCCCCCTCATCAGTAATGCACCAGGAAACGTTGGCGTTCCAGATCTTGACTGGGATTTGGAAGGTGATGGAAGCAGGGAGAGGAGGATGTTCTGACCGGTCAATATCAAAGACAATCAATTGATCATCGGAAGTATATATAATGCCCATGGCAGATAGTAGAGCTTTTTGTTGTGAAGGGCACAACTGGGGGAGTTCCATCATTGAAATGGCAACAGGGGATTGTGGCAAATCATCTACTATGCTATATGAATGGGCAGCTTTACTAGAAGTAGCATTTCAGCGAAGTGGTCCCTTAGGGATCTTGGTATGAACCTCTACCTTAGGCTGAGGGATCTTCAAGGGACCATTAGGTGTCGAAAGAGGCTCTGTAGAGACCGAAGGAGGCAGATCAGGGATAGATGTAGCGGGAGGCTTGTTGTACTAACAAGACCAAGTCTGAAGATTGATGTCTACGGTTAGAGGTTGATCAGATTTCATCATAATAATTTGGTAATCGGAGGTACCAGATGGAAGATTTTGAGTGGCCACCTGACCTTCAGGTGGTTGGGTAGCCACAAATCCTTGTTGAGGGAAAGGATCAGTAAGCACAGTCTGTTGACTAGGTGCAGCATGGACAGAAGGGGAGGCTTGTTTTCCTCGCAATGTTGCTTGATACTCCCACAATTGCCACATCTGTGGTAAAAAGGGGATAATCATGTGTGTAATGACCATAAACACCACAAAAAGAATAAGGCTTGTTCATGCGAACATGCTTGTCCATCTTGGGCTGGGTGCCCTGTTGCTGGTTAGTAGTGTTAGGAGCATTATTTTGAGGATTAGGTCCAGGATTACCAGGAGCCGGCTGATTTTGAGTACCTTTCCTCTTCTTTTTTGAGGGAGGAGGATTAGTCGCGCCCTACTGTGCATATACCTACCCCTGAGGGGGCGGTGGCTATATTTTTGGGGGTTTAAGAGGCAAGGGAGGAAGCGATGCTAATGCAAGAAGATCTAGAGCACCAGGTTTTGGATATGGATAATAAGGAGGTTGGGTAACAATATAGTAAATAGGTGGTTGGGAAAAAAGAGGAAGCATGCTGTATCCTGGATATGTGCTACCACGAGGGGAAAAAGTGCAGGAGGTGCTGGCCCCACCCTCAGGAAAGCCATAGCCCATGGGAGGTTGAGCGTACGAATTAGAGAGAGCTACAACAATACTGTAGGTGGTGTGAGATGCCCCCAGTGCATTGGCACCACTGAGTCTGGGAAGATCAGGTAGAACGGTATAAACATAACCCGACTGAGCGTAGATCAGGTCATATTTTAACTCAATTTGGAGAGCGGCTTCTTCGGTTTGAGGAAAGTGTGATGCGACATATTTTCCGATAGGTGGAAAAATAGATCTAAGGAACCAGTCCATGTAGACATAGTCTTCGAAGGTAGGAGCTCGACATGGGCTCTTTCTTCTCCGCCATTCCTGGACATGGTCGGAAAGGCGGGTCGCAAACGATTGATGGAAAGAAGTCAAGAGTTGGGTACCAGTGTCATAACAAAGGGGAAGTTGGAAGTAAGATAGAAAATCCTGGGAAATAGTCACAAAGGTGGTAAGAGAGGAAGGGGCCTCATCAACGTACCACTTAGAAGCTTCACCTGTAAGCATACATTGGAACAACCGAAGACAGACAAATTCATTGGTAATGGAGTTAGACGAACACCACATGTGGAAAGATTGAAGATGATTTGTAGGATCTGTTAGACTCCGTCTTATGTCAGTGTGAAATTGATTCTTCTTCAAAACCCTGTTTTGAAGAAGAAATCATTAAATGTGTTTTTTAGAATATGTATCAAATTTTCCAGCTCTTCAAAAGGCAGCAGCTCAGCTCCGATCCCTGCAAAAGAGTGACAAAATACATCATCAGCAATCTGAGAAGCAAAGTAAAACTCGAGATAAAATTATCAAGCAAAATGGAAAGGTTGCTAATTTGAAAAAGGATATTGATGCTATCCAAACAAAAGAAATAGCACAGGGTGGATTGACATAGGGTCAACAGACTCAAATTGCTCGAAATGAACAACATATTGAACAGATTCTTGAGGAGCTTGAGAGTTTAGAAGAAACTCTTAACCAGAGCATCCAAGAGAGTGTTGGTGCACCGCCTGGAAGGTTCGGAAACTCATTCCAAGATTGGTATTCTGGGTGGAGCTCCATGAAGACATTGATATCAAAAGGACTAGTTGTGAAATCAAGCTGCCCAGCAAAGTATATGCTAAACAGCGGAAGGAAAAGTGGCAGGAAAGGAATGCCTCCAAAGGTCAGGAATACCTGAAGGAGGAGGCTCTTTGATACAAAGTCAACAGATAACGACAGTATCTTCAAGTGAGCAGATTTGTTGCAACAAGATACCATCAACTTCGAGCCAAAAAGAGAAGTGAATAAAAAGGATACAACAGGGAAGTCGACAAAGAGTACGTTACAGGAGGAGAGCTTTTTAATCAAATTGCTCAACATGGGAAATTAAAGGAAGATGATGTCAGAAAATATTTTCAGCAACTTATAAATGCAGTCGATTATTGTCATAGCAGAGGAGTTTACCATAGAGATCTTAAGCCGGAGAACCTTCTTTTGGATTCAAAAGGAAATATGAAGATCTCTAATTTTGGTCTAAGTGCACTTTCACAGCAAATGAAGGAAGATGGACTGTTGCATACTGCTTGTGGAACCCCCAACTATGTTGCCCCAGAGGTCATTGTGGACAAGGGATATGATGGTGCTAAAGCTGATCTGTGGTCTTGTAGAGTCATTCTGTTTGTCCTCATGGCCGGCTATTTACCATTTGATGAAACCAACATCATAGCCCTTTATAAGAAGATATACAGAGCAGATTTCAATTGCCCGAAATGGTTTTCTCCAGGAGTTCGGAAACTGATTCTGAGAATACTTGAGCTGAATCCTAAATATCAGATTACAATTCCTTAGATATTAGAAATTTCTTGGTTCAAGAAAGGCTACAATCCAGTCAAATTTGAAGGAGAAAGAGATACCAGTCTTGATGACATCGATGCCGTATTTAGTGACTCTGTTGAACACCTGCTACAGAAATCATCACAAAGATGGAGGAGAGCGTGAAGCCACTTGGGTTCAATGTTAAAAGACGTGATTACAAGATGAGATTCCGGGGTTTGAAACAGGTAGAAAGGGGCATCTTTCTGTAGCTACAGAGGTTTTTGAAGTTTCTCCTTCTCTCTTTGTTGTGGAAGTAAAGCTGGCGGGGATACCCTAGAGTACAACAAGTTCTATGAGAATTTTTCTACTGCTTTAAAGGACATTGTGTGAACATCTGAGGTGGACGTGACAGAAGAATAGCTGGAACTACAATGGTAGGAAGGACTAATGGAGTTTTAACATGATCAAAGGGGACATGATTGATATGGTTGATATGTATTGATCAGATGATGTTTTGTGTAATGAAATGAATACTGTGGTTCCTTTTGTAAAGAACCAAGCGCACAACTCATTTGGTGCTAAGATGGCTATCTGCATCTTCTGATTTAGACCATCATTGCTTGAACGATTTAGAACCGAGCACACACAAAGTTGAAACAAATGTGTTAGCAATGCCCCCCCTTGAAAATGGGAATAAATTTGCTGAATTGTATGATGTTCAAGTTCAAGGCATCAGAAATTTAAGCTTGTGCATCTTGTGGCCGAGTTGAAGGTCGAGCGACCCACCTGGGCAGAGCGACCCACTTGGGTGATTTTCGTAGTGTAAAATTGCAACGTGAGCGACCCACTTGGAGGTGAGCGACCCATTTGCCAGCAGAACTCAGAAAGTTGTGTTTTGTGCGCCCAGTCTTCATCCAAAACGACTTCAACGAATTGCAAACAGGTTTGATCATTGTGAAATGGATTTTTTATGGTTGTGATGATTTTGATGTTGAGATACAGGCACGAGGAGTAAATTCTGTCATCAAATCAAAATTTTGTAGGCATATGTTGACGATGATAAGGATGAATCATTTTACACATTAAATCGGGCATGCGATGTGAATGGTTGTCTCCAAACTGGTCATTTGCAATGATTATCAAATGCTGAAGGAGCGTTGTGCTTGTTTGGAACATGAAAATGCAAAAATACGACTGAGGCATGAGTCTGGAAATTTAAGAGATGATGCTGAATTGGAATGCGATAAGTCTGGAACCAACAGAATTTCAGTTTAAAGGTTATTTTTGTTGATTTTATTCAAAGCGGTAAGGGGAAATAAATAATCAAAGGCCGAAATTAGAAAGAAGATATCGACCACAACAGAAAAGTAGAATTCGATTCCTATTTCAATGACTTCAGTTAACAATCCAGATGGGTCTGCGCTCCATATTTGTCTCTTAATCATTGGCTAGCAGAGATCTTCAAATGGTAAATGTAACATGGCAATCAAAGTTAGAAGCCAGAAGTGCAGATAATTATCCCAGCAAAGCAAATCGAATTGGTTAGCTCATTTTGGGTCTTCAGTTGCAGTTCAGAAAATTCAGCTACCTATTCTACCAATTCATTGGTCATCAACAAACAAATACAGCGCTATTCCTTTTAGAGCAGAGTTTTCCTATTTTCATGATTATTGATGTAACTGCCCCTTATTTTCATCGATTAGTTAGCATTTCTCATAATTTATTTAATGTATTGTAAAATCACTGAGGGGGGGTTCGGGGAGAGAGCTAGTGTAGGAGAAAATTAGAGTTTTACAGATTTTGACAGAGATTTTAATTAAAAAATGCAGCTCTGACCTCTGAGATTCCTGTGGTATGAAATTTAACATTTGTGTTCTCTTTTGTTTCATATGTAGCCTGTTATGTGTTCATGTCATTTCATGATCGTTTCCATTTGAACAAATGAAGTGTTAAGGTAGAATTCATAATTTATATGCTCTGCCTTTAAGTTTGTTCATATTTGGTGTTTTCTTCTGTTTGACAAGGATTCATCCTCTATGCCCTTGTCAACTCCTCAGCAGTCCAGCCATTCCATTTAATTTCAAATTTGATGTTAAATCTCTTGCTTATCTCGCCTCAGGAGATAATCTGTGTTTTTTATTATATTTCTCTGTTCAAGCTGCTCTTTGCCCCACACAGCCCAGAAAACCCAAACATTTATTAAAAACCTCTTTTCTATCAGTTTACTAGCCTAAGATCAGTTATGCTTTTGGTCATCTCAGCCCTTCTGAAAACCTTTTGCTGAGATAGACCCGGAGAGAGCCCTCTCCTGTCCTCGTAGGGCTAGCTACGAGGCTAAGGTTGGTTTGATGTTGCCTCGAGTTTTGCCTTCTTCAGCCTGTGGCAGAATCGAGCGCTAACATAGTGGCGACCATACTGGGGAAGATGGTTTGCTGTTGATGTGACAGTCGATTTGTAGATTGTCTTGCTCTAGTACATGAAATCAAGTTGCAGATCTGATTTCTGATGGTGGACAGCAGTCAGACACCGCAAGGCTGAAATCATTCACCCGACGACTTCACACACTAAACAATCCAGACAATCAAATGCTCCATGGTGATTTCACTGCAGGCAGATCAGTAGCTTCAGAATTGTCAAGATGGACCGGATTGCAAGAAGATACGCTCCCATGAGCCGAGATCACATTCCAGGTTTTCCGAATAAGATGCCCAAGGTGGATTGGTCAAGGAATCTGCCTACGTTCAACGATGATGGTAAGAAAGATGCTGCTTTACATTTAGTCAGATTTCACATGCATATTCGCAAATTAAAGGTTGAAATTCCTGAAGATTGCTTAATGAAGATATTCCTGGCCACACTGGAAGGTGAAGCCCAATCTTGGTATGAAAATTTGCCGCTGGCCTGTATTTACTGTTTAAAGGACTTTCATGCCGTGTTCATTGAAAGATATCAAATGTCTTATCCATCATTAAATTTAGTTCATGACTGTTGCAAACATGCTTATTCTTTTATTGAAAGCCTGGAGAAATATTATGAAGATGATAATTTCATGAATGATGAAATCATGGAGGCCCTGTACGAGAATCCATTTCAGCAGAATGAAGAGAAACTAAAGGATACCTATCAAGGTGCTCAGGAGACTTTGCAGCAGGTTGATGGCCATATGACTGAAAATGATGAAAGGCAGAATGTCATTTCAGATCTGCCCACAGAAGACAGCAGCATGCAAGTAAGTCCAGTTCCAATTGCAGATTGTGATAATGTCCAGACAGCTACTTCAGATTCAGATTCAGATCATGATGACCAAGCATATCTTGTGTTGAAGCCCATCAAGGAGAACTCTGCTGTTGAAATCATCTGGGATGCAGAAGACACAGTAATGGATCCAAATGTTCTCAGTCATACTATCAGCTCATCATTAGAACACAGCCTTCATGAAGAGGTGATTCAGTCAGTTCATGAAAATCAGAATGAGATCTTTGTGCAAGTAAGTGATAAATCTCCTTTCAATAACTCGGTAATGAATGATAGTTTGAATGCCCTGTCATATGAAGATAATTACTGTTTAAGCAGAAGAAAACAAAAAGCATTGTCACCTTTGTCTGAAGATGAGATAGATCTACTTTTGAAAGGTCATGTTTCAGCCGAAGCTACAACAGATTTGCAGTGCACACATAGTCAGGAAAGTGTTAGTGAAATCTCTTCCCCTGTTGAAAAAGATGACTGTCTTGTAATCAGTTATGTAGATCAGCAAACAGATAATTTTTTCCTTCACAAAGATGATAAGGCTGTCATATTTGATAATCTTGAAGATTGTTCTTTGTTTAACAATGACCTAGATCATGAAGTTGAGGGATATATGTCAGAATTTCTCATGGTCAAGGAACCTACAGCTAACACTCAGATGGCAGATTTGTGCATTTCTATCCCTCAGAAATCAATTGTCCTTTCAGATCAGAGTGAGGTGAATACTAGTATTTTTGCAGCTGGATCTCCAGATAAGCCAGTGCTTCAGGATTTTCAAGATCCCTTCAGCATTCTTCTGCAAGCATTAGAAAGGATAAATGTTGCCTGGTTTATTGTCATAAGCTTTGCTTTCAGTGATTGTGTTGAGCTGCCTACAGGTTCATCATTATGCCTGCTCAAGGAGAATGAGAGCAGAAATTTGGGGTGTAGCCATCTGCTGGATTGGTTGCATTGGAAGGCCAATTATACATGATTGTACATATCACATCAGTATGCAGGGGGTTTCCATCAGGGTTTTGAAATTTTGATGGACTGCTGCCCTTTTCAGAAATTTTTTGTTTAATTTAGTCATTTCAGTTTGCATCAAGTCAGTGTGAGTCGAATTTCTAGTTAATAAACTGAGTTATCAGTCTTTAGTTTGTTTGTCAGAATAATGATTCCATCGCCCAATGGATGGAGGCACTGTCTGCTCTCCCAAAGCTCTGCGGTTCTTGGCACCTCCAAGAAGCGGCAGCTGCCATCCCCATTGGAGCCAATGTTAGACTCCGTCTTGTATGTCAGTGTGAGATTGATTCTTCTTCAAAACCCTGTTTTGAAGAAGAAATCATTAAATGTGTTTTTTTTAGAATATGTATCAAATTTTCCGGCTCTTTAAGCGGCGGCTCGGCTCCGTCCACGAAAAGAGTGACAAAATACATCATCGACAATGCGAGAAGCAAAGTAAAACTCGAGATAAAATTATCAAGCGGAATGGAAAGGTTGCTAATTTGAAAAAGGAGATTGATGCTATCCAAGCAAAAGAAATAGCACAGGGTGGATTGACATAGGGTCAACAGACTCAAATTTCTCGAAATGAACAACATATTGAATAGATTCTTGAGGAGCTTGAGAGTTTAGAAGAAACTCTTAACCAGAGCCATCAAGGAGTGTTGCACCGCCTGGAAGGTTCGGAAACTCATTCCAAAATTGGTATTCTGGGTGGAGTTCCATGAAGACATTGATATCAAAAGGACTAGTTGTGAAATCAAGCTGCCCAGCAAAGTATATGCTAACAGCGGAAGGAAAAGTGGTAGTAAAGGAATCCCTCCAAAGGTCAGGAATACCTGAAGGAGGAGGCCCTTTGATACAAATTCAACAGATAATGAAAGTATCTTCAAGTGAGCAGATTTGTTGCAACAAGATACCATCAACTTCGAGCCAAAAAAGAGAAGTGAATAAAAAGGATACAACGGGGAAGTCGACAAAGAGTACGTTACGGAGGAGAGATTTGCAATCAAATTGCTCAACATGGGAAATTAAAGGAAGATGATGTCAGAAAATATTTTCAGCAACTTATAAATGCAGTTGATTATTGCCATAGCAGAGGAGTTTACCATAGAGATCTTAAGTCGGAGAACCTTCTTTTGGATTGAGGAAATCTGAAGATCTCTAATTTTGGTCTAAGTGCACTTTCACAGCAAATGAAGGAAGATGGACTGTTGCATACTGCTTGTGGAACCCCCAACTATGTTGCCCCAGAGGTCATTGTGGACAAGGGATATGATGGTGCTAAAGCTGATCTGTGGTCTTGTGGAGTCATTCTGTTTGTCCTCATGGCCGGCTATTTACCATTTGATGAACCCAACATCATAGCCCTTTATAAGAAGATATATAGAGCAGATTTCACTTGCCCGAAATAGTTTTCTCCAGGAGCTCGGAAACTGATTCTGAGAATACTTGAGCCGAATCCTAAATATCGGATTACAATTCCTCAGATATTAGAAAGTTCTTGGTTTAAGAAAGGCTACAATCCAGTCAAATTTGAAGAAGAAAGAGATACCAGTCTTGATGATATCGATGCCGTATTTAGTGACTCACATTTGCACACACTTTCACAATCATCACAAAGATGGAGGAGAGCGTGAAGCCACTTGGGTTCAATGTCAAAAGACGTGATTACAAGATGAGATTCCAGGGGTCTGAAACAGGTAGAAAGGGGCATCTTTCTGTAGCTAAAGAGGTTTTTGAATTTTCTCCTTCTCTCTTTGTTGTGGAAGTAAAAAAAAGCTGGCGGGGATACCCTAGAGTACAACAAGTTCTATGAGAATTTTTCTACTGCTTTAAAGGACATTGTGTGGACATCTGAGGTGGACGTGACAGAAGAATAGCCGGAACTACAATGGTAGGAAGGACTACTGGAGTTTTAAGATGATCAAAGGGAACATGATTGATATGGTTGATATGTATCGATCAGATGATGTTTTGTGTAATGAAATGAATACTGTGGTTCCTTTCGTAAAGAACCAAGCGCACAATTCATTTGGTGCTAAGATGGTTATCTGCATCTTCTGATTTAGACCATCATTGCTTGAACGATTTAGAACCGAGCACACACAAAGTTGAAAAAAATGTGTTAGCAATGCCTCCCCTTGAAAATGGGAATAAATTTTCTGAATTGTATGATGTTCAAGTTCAAGGCATCAGAAATTTAAGCTTGTGCATCTTGTGGCCGAGTTGAAGGTCGAGCGACCCATCTGGGCAAAGCGACCCACTTGGGTTATTTCCGCAGTGCAAAGTCATAACGTGAGCGACCCACCTGGGTCGAGCGACCCACAGAACAACAGCACCCAGAAATTTCATTTGTGCGCCCAGTCTTCATCCAAAAACGACTCCAACGAATTGCAAACAGGTTTGATCATTGTGCAAATGGATTTTTTATGGTTGTGATGATTTTGATGTTGAGATACGGGCACGAGGAGTAAATTCCGTCATCAAATCAAGATTTTGTAGGCATATGTTGACGATGATAAGGATGAATCATTTTACCCATTAAATCGGGGTTGCGATGTGAATGGTTGTCTCCAAACTAGTCATTTGTAATGATTATCAAATGCTGAAGGAGCGTTGTGCTTATTTGGAACATGAAAATGCAAAAATACGACTGAGGCATGAGTCTGGAAATTTAAGAGATGATGCTGAATTGGAATGCGATAAGTCTGGAACCGGCAGAATTTCAGTTTAAAGGTTATTTTTGTTGATTTTATTCAAAGCGGTAAGGGGAAATAAATAATCAAAGGCCGAAATTAGAAAGAAGATATCGACCACAACAGAAAAGTAGGATTCGATTCCTATTTCAATGACTTCAGTTAACAATCCAGATGGGTCTGCGCTCCATATTTGTCTCTTAATCATTGGCTAGCAGAGATCTTCAAATGGTAAATGTAACATGGCAATCAAAGTTAGAAGTCGGAAGTGCAGATAATTATCCCAGCAAAGCAAATCGAATTGGTTAGTTCATTTTGGGTCTTCAGTTGCAGTTCAGAAAATTCAGCTACTGGTTCTACCAATTCATTGGTCATCAACAAACAAATACAGCGCTATTCCTTTTAGAGCAGAGTTTTCCTATTTTCATGATTATTTATGTAACTGCCCCTTATTTTCATCGATTAGTTAGCATTTCTCATAATTTATTTAATGTATTGTAAAATCACTGAGGGTGGGTTCGGAGAGAGAGCTAGTGTAGGAGAAAATTAGAGTTTTCTGATTTTGACGAGATTTTTTTAATTAAAAAATGCAGCTGCGACCTCTTGAGATTCACAATGGTGTGAAATTTAACATTTGTGTCCTCTTTTGTTTCATATGTAGCCTGTTATGTGTTCATGTCATTACATGATCGTTTCCATTTGAACAAATGAAGTGTTAAGGTAGAATTCATAATTTATATGCTCTGCCTTTAAGTTTGTTCATATTTGATGTTTTCCTCTGTTTGACAAGGATTCATCCTCTATGCCCTTGTCAACTCCTCAGCTGTCCAGCCATTCCATTTAATTTCAAATTTGATGTTAATTTTCTTGCTTACCTTGCCTCAGGAGATAATCTGTGTTTTTCATTTGATCTCTGCTCTTGCTGTCTTTTCCCCACACAGCCCAGAAACCCCAACATTTATTAAAAACCCCTTTCTATCAGTTTACTAGCCTAAGATCAGTTATGCTTTTGGTCATCTCAGCCCTTCTAAAAACCTTTTGCTGAGATAGACCCGGAGAGAGCCCTCTCCTGTCCTCGTAGTGCTAGCTACGAGGCTAAGGTTGGTTTGATGTTGCCTCGAGTTTTTCCTTCTTCAGCCTGTGGCAGAATCGAGCGCTAACAGGATCTTCTCCAACAAGGCCTTCAAACTTTGGGATGTTGGAAGGGAGCTTCGTCAGCATAGCAAGCCAACTAGCGTCATGGTGTATAGGGACATTTATCAACAGGTCAAAATTGGGGAGGGCGGGAGCACCTATCGCGGGGGAGCAAGGGCGCAAACGGAGTAGTGTCGGGTGCGGTCCCACTAGTGGTATTCCTAGCATGAGGGTCGGGGGTTACCACTAGCATTGGGTCCCACCGAGACATGGTGAAGGTGACGAGGGGAAGACGAGAGGCGGAGACTAGAAGGAGAACCCCAAAGGACCAAAAGAAGGAGAGTCGGTGTGTGAACTCGGTGGAGAATAACTCAAACCCTACGTGGGGGAGTAAGTCTCCTACCGAGCGGGGATGAAGCGAGAAGTCTCCCGAGATAAACACCTTGGTGGTGCAATGATGACAACAAAAACACAAAACAAAACAGAAAAGGGAGGCCGACGAGGGGGGCAGAAGTGCGGGATCAACTAATTACAATGTCGAAACAAGGGCAGAGAGGTGTAGGATCAATTGATTTCAATGTTTTAGAGTCTTTGCTTGGTGGTTTTAACCAAGCCCTTTTCGCTTAGGGTGTGTTTGTGAAGTGTGTAAATTTTAATTTTTAAACTGAGATGTTTGTAGAGAAAAATAAAAAGTGTGTTGTATAGCTGTAAACAAACCTACAAATGACAGTATATAAGCCTGCAAAAATAGAAAATAAACAACTAATAATGCAATAATCTAAACCCAAGGAGGCGGGCCTCTCAAAAACTAGTCTATAGGTGAGTAAAAAACTAATCAAAACACACAAAAAAATCTAATAGATATAAGTTGAAGAGGGACAAGGATCTAAAGGACAAAATCTGCTGGAAAGCGGTGCAGAAAACAACAACAAATCAGAGGAAAAATTGTTGTAAAAAGAGGTGGCGAAAGGCTATCTCCAGGAGGGAAATGGAGTGAAACCTAGAGGAAAACCAAAACAAAGATAAATGAGGTGATATGGATGGATAAAAAGCCGATCTGAAGTGGATCTGAAGGTGAGGTATCAAATCTGAAAAATGGCTGAAGACTCTAAAATTTCAGATAACCTACAACAACAAAAAATCTTCCACAAGAAGTTGAGGGTACTGAAGCCCTAGTGGGCTAGGTTCCCACTTAGTTGAGAAAAATAGAAAAAATATAGGTCCAAAACGAGTGGAGATGGAGGTCAGACAACCTTGAACAGAGGCTCAGACAAACCCACAAAACTTTCAGAAAAAATCACGCAAAATGTCCAAGTCATAGTTTTTGACTTGTTTTCAGTAGAGGCCATAGTTTTTGGGGCTGAAAGGTGTGTCCTGAGTGTCCAGGTTGTAATTTTTGGGTCAAAAGAGTGACCTTCACTTCCAACACTCTCGTAAGTAGATTTCAGAAAAAATTGTCATCTCAGCTGCGACTGATGTCTGTCACCTACACAATAGGTCCGAAAACACACGGAAGTTATAATTTTTATCATTTTGGGGTTTTATAGGTTAAAAAAAACAATTGATGAAGAGAAATCCTAGGGTTTGAAGCAACTTTGGATATGCGAGGATTAGAAAAAAGACAAGGTCGTAATTGTAAACCCGTGTTAAGTCGCCAATTATTAGTATAAATCTTAATTCCAAGCATATGAAAAAAGACCACTTTAGGCATGCATAACAAACAAACCTAATAGCAAATATGGTACCCGTATCCTCGGATACGGTTAAGGTGATTAAGATAAATGCGCAGTAATATAGATATATGCATTAGAAGACATTAAAGCATTAGAAAAAACAAGATTTATTCCATACATCCAATAAATAAGAGACAAGAATATGTTGAATAAATTTTGTATTAATGGCACCTGGGAGAAAACACGGAGGGTGTTCCCCGATTCTCCTCAATGGGATGGGATCTTGTTAGTCCTCATCACTTCGGATCTACCATTCACTCTCTCTTGATGTTGTAGAAAACATAGAGAAAAATGGTAGCAAAATATGACAATGATGGTGGATCAAAGTCGGACCAAAAGTATAGATCCAGAGTGATCTTTAGGTAAAAAAAGGTAGTGAATGAATGGAAAAACCCTTCTATTTATAACAAAATATTGAGTTAGTCTAGATATTGGTGCATAATTAAAATATTATTAACCAAATTAAGATCCAACTTTTATGGAATATTTTATTATATTTGTTGGAGGGAAAAGGAATTTGACTTGGGTCAAATCCCTTTATTTGTAAATAATAAATAAATAAATGATTTATTTATCATTTTAAGGATGTGGTTGAGTAATAATCAAATAAATAATAATTTATTTAATTATTTAAGGGTGATTTAGTCATATTTAACAAAGAATATTATTTAAATAAGGTTTAAATAATTATTCTTAGAAAATAATAAGATAAATAATGATTTATCTAATTAATTTCCTTGTTTTGGGTTAAATATAACCGGGAATATTAATTAAACTGATGTTTAACTAATTATTCCTTGAGGAAAATCAAACAAATGTAGATTTATTTAATATTTCCTCATGGGGTTTCCTGTTTAGACCATAAAAAACTTAATAAAGGTGGTTTACTAAGTTATTTTCATAGTGAAAGCAATTTTACTTAGGGTAAAATTGGTCTTACATGGTGTACTTGGTTCTATCTAGTGATAATAGGTTAGATGACCAAAAAATGATTCAACACCCATAACCTTAACCTTAAGCTAACGTTAACCTTAACTAAACCCTTAACCTTAACCTTCCCCTAACCTTAACCTTAGCCTTAACATTCACCCTTTACCTTAACCTAACCCTAAACTTGACCTGAAACTTAACCTAACCTTAACCTTAACCTCACCCTTAACCTTAACCTTAACTTTACCCTTAACCTAACCCTAACCTTAAGGTCAATGTTAACGTTACGTTAAGGGTAAAGTTCAGGTTATGGTTAGGTTAAGGTTAGGTTAAGGTTAAGGTTAAGGTTATGGTTAAGGTTAAGGTTATGGTTAAAGTTAAATTTAAGGTCAAGGTTACGTTAGGTTAAGGTAAGGTTAAGGTTGTGGTTAGGTCAAGGTTAAAGGTTTAGTTAGGTTAAGGTTAAGGGTTTGGTCAAGGTTAGGGTTAGGTTAAGGTTAAGGGTGAAGGTTATGGGTAAGGTTAAGGTTATAGTTAAGGTTAAAGTTACGGTTATAGTTAAGGTTAAGGTTAAAGTTAAGGTTAGGTTAAGGTTATAGTTAAGGTTAAGGATAAGGTCAGGGTCAAGGTTAACCTTAAGATAACCTTAACCTTAATCTTAACCCTAACCTTAACCATAAATTTACCCTTAGGTGACGGGTTTAGTCAGTTTAAGGTTAAGGTTAAGGGTTTGGTCAAGCTTAAGGTGAAGGTTAAGGGTAAGGTCAAGGTTAAGGGTAAAGTTACGGTTATGGTTAAGGTTACAGATTTAGTAAGGTTAAGGTAAAGCTTAAAGTTAAGGTCAAGGTTAAGCATAAAGTTAAGGTTAAGGTGAAGGTTAAGGGTAAGGTTAAGGTTACGGGTTTAGTTAGGTTAAGGTTAGGGTTAAGGGTAAGGTTAAGGTTAAGGTTAGGGGAAGGTTAAAGTTAAAGTTAGGTTAAGGTAAGGGTTTGGTCAAGGTTAAGTTTAAGGGTTAAGATTAAGGGTTTGGTCAAGGTTAGGGTTAGGTGAGAGTTAAGTTTAATCTTATGTTAAGAGTAAGATAAGGTTAAGGTTAACGTTAAGGTTAGGTTAAGGTCAAGGTCCAAGTAAAGGTTAAGGGTAAATCCAAGGTTAAGGTTAGGGTAAAGGTTGAGGTTAAGGTTAAGTTTAATGGTTTGGTCAAGGTTAGGGTTAGATTATCCCTTAAGGTTAGGGTAAAGTTAAAGTTAAGGTTAAGGTTAGGTTAAGGTTTGGTTAAGGTTAAGGTTAAGTTTAGGTTAAGGGTAATGTCAAGGTTAAGGTTATGGTTATGGGAAGGTTAAGGTTAAGTTAAGGTTAAGGTCAAGGTTAGGGTTAGGTTATATTTAAGCTCAAGGTTAAGCTTCGGTTAAGGTTAAGGTTAAGGTTAGGATTAGGTTATAGTTAAGGTTAAGGTTAAAGTCAAGGTTAATGATTTGGTCAAGGTTAGGGTTAGGTTATAGTTAAGGTCAAGGTTAAGATTAGGTTAAGGTGAAGGTTAAGGTTAAGGTTAAGGGTTTGGTCAAGCTTAGGGTTAGGTTATAGTTAAGGTTAAGGTTAAGGTTACGGGTTTAGTTAGGTTAAGCTTAAGGTTAAGGGTTTGGTCAAGGTTAAGGTTAGGGCAAAGTTAAAGTTAAGGTTAAGGTTAGGTTAAGGTTAAGGTTAAGGGTTTGGTCAAGGTTAGGGTTAGGTTAAGGGGGTAAGGTTAATGTTAAGGTAAAGGTTAAGGGTTTGGTCAATTTTAGGGTTAGGTTATAGTTAAGGCCAAGGTTAAGGTTAAGTTATATTTAAGGTTAAGGTTAAGGTTAAGGTTAGGGTAAATTTAAAGCTAAGGTTAAGGTTAGGTTAAGGTTAAGGTTAAGGGTTTGGTCAAAGTTAGGGTTAGGTTAAGGGGGTAAGGTTAAGGCTAAGGTTAATATTAAGGTTAAGGGTTTGTTCAAGGTTAGGGTTAGGTTATATTTAAGGTTAAGATTAGGGTTAGGTTATAGTTATGGTGAAGTTTAAGGTTGTTTTAAGGCTAATATTAGATTAAAGGTAAAGTTAAGGTTATGGTTAGGGGAAGGTTAAGGTTAAGGTTAAAGGTCAAGTTTAATGTTAAGTTAGGTTAAGGTAAGGTTAAGTTTACGGTTAGGTTAAGGTTAAGGTTAGGTTAAGTAAAGGTTAAAGTTAAGGTTAAGGTTAGGTTAAGGGTAAAGTTAAGGTTAAGGTTAAGGTTAGGGGAAGGTTAAGGTTAAAGTTAAGGTTACGGTTAAGGTTAGGTTAAGGTGAAGGTTAAGGGTAAGTTTATGGTTAAGGTTAAGTTAAGTTTAAGGGTAAGGGTTTGGTCAAGGTTAAGGTTAGGTTATAGTTAAGGTCAGGTTAAGGATAAGGTTAAGGTTAGGCTAATGTTAAGGTTAGTTTAAGGTTAAGGTTAAGGATAAAGATAAGGTTATGGTTAAGGTTATATTTAGGGTTAGGTTATAGTTAAGGTTAAGGTTAAGGTTAGGTTAAGGGAAAAGTTAAGGTTCAGGTTTGGTCAACTTAAAATTAAGGTTAAAGTTAAGGTGAAGGTGACGGTTAAGGGTAAGGATAAGGGTAAGGCTAAGGTTACGTTAAGCTTAAGTTTAGGTTAAGTTTAAGGTTAAGGGTTTGGGATGGTTAAGGTTAAGGTTAAGTGTTTGGTCAAGGTTAGCATTAGGTTATAGTTAAGGTCAAGGTTAAGGTTATGGTTAAGGTAAGGTTATGATAAAGTTAAGGGTATGGGTTTAGTAAGGTTAAAGTCCATGTCAAGGTCAAGGTCAAGGTAAGGTTAAGGGTAAAATTTAGGTTAACCTTGACCTTGACCTTAACCTTAACCTTAACCTAACCTTAACCTTAACTTTAACCTTAACCTTGAACTTAACCTTACCTTTACCTTAACCTTAACCTAACCTTAACCTTCCCATAACCTTAACTTTGACCCTAACTATAACCTAACGTTAACCTTGACCAAACCCTTACCCATAACCTTAACCTGAACCTAACCTTAACCTTATCCTTATCTTAACCTTAGCCTAACCTTAGCATTAACCTTAACCCTAACCTTAAGGTTAAAGTTATGGGTAAGGTAAGGGTTAAGGCTAGGATTAGGTTATAGTTAAGGTCAAGGTTAAGGTTAAGCTTACAGGTTGAGTGAGGTTAAGGTTAAGGTTAGGTTAAGGGTAAATTCAAGGTTAAGGTTATGGTTATGGGAAGGTTAAAGTTAAGGTTATAGTTAAGATTAAGGTTAGGTTAAGGTTAAGATAAGGTTAAGGTTAAGGATATGGTTACGTTAAGGGTAAAGTCAAGGTTAAGGTTAGGTTAAGGTTAAGGTTAAGGTTAGGTTAGAAGTAAAGTTATGGTTAAGATTAGGGTTAAAGTTAAGGTTAGGTTAAGATTAAGGTTAAGGGTAAGGTTATAGTTAGGTTAAGTTTAAGGTTATAATAAGGCTAAAATTAGGTTAAGGTCCTTAACTTTACCCTTAACCTTAACCTTTACCTTAACCTAACATTAACCTTAGATTTGACCTTAACCTTAAACTTAACCTTACCTTAACTTAACTTTAACCTTAACCTTCCCATAACCTTAACATTTACCTAACATTCCCATAACCATAACCTTAACCTTAACCTTAACCTTAACCTTACCCTTACCCTTAACATTGATCTTAATCTTAACCTAACCTTAACTTTACCCTTAAGGTTAAGATAAGGGTAAGGTTAAATTTAAGGTTAAAGTTAAGATTAAGGTTAAGGTTAAGATAAGGTTAAGGTTAGGTTAAGATTAAGGTTAAGGTTATGCGTTTAGTTAGGTTAAGTTTAAGGATAAGGTTAAGGGTAAGGTTAAGGGTAATATAAGTTTAAGGTTAAGGTTAAGGTCACAGACAAGGTTAAGTTTAAGGTCAAGATTAAGGTTAGGTTATAGTAAAGGTTAAGATAAGGTTAAGGTTAGGTTAATGTTAAGGTTAAGGTTATGGTTATGGTTAAGGTTAAGGTTAGTGACCTAACCCTAACCTTGACCAAACCTTTGACCTTAACCTTAACCCTTAACCTTAACCTTAAACTTTACCCTAACCTTATTACCCTAACCTAAACCTTAACTTTAACCTAACCTTAACCTTAACTTTACCTTAACCTTGACTTTAACCTTAACCTTAACATTAACCTTAACCTAACCTAACCTTAACCTTAACCTTAACCTAACTATAACCTTACCCTCAACATTAACCTTGACCTTAACATTAACTTAACCTTAACCATAACCTTAACCATAACCTTATCTTTACCCTTAACATTAACCTTAACCATAACCTTAGCCTAAACCTAACCTTAACTTTACCCTTAACCTAACCTTAACCTTAACTTTAACCTAACCCTAACCTTGACCAAACCTTAACCGTAACCTTAACCTAACCCTTAACCTTAACCTTAACGTTTACTTAACCTTAAAATTAACCTTCCCATAACCTAAACTATAACCTAACCCTAACATTGACAAAACCATTAACCTTAACATTAACCTTAACTTAACCTTAACCTAACTGTAACCTTAACTTAAACTTAACCTTAAACTTAACCTTAGCCTTATCTTAATATTAACCTAACCTTAACCTTGACTTTATCCTTAATGTAACCTTAACCTTAACCTTAACCTTACCATTAACCTTATCTTAACCTTAACCTAACCTAATATTAACCTTAAACTTAATCCTAACCTTAACCTTAACCTTAACCAAACACTTAACATTAACGTTAACTTAACTTTAACCTTAACCTTAACCTTAACCTTAACCTTAACCTTGACCTTAACCTAACCTTACCCATAACTTTAATCTTAAGGTTAGGGCTAAGGTTATGGTTAAGGCTAAGGTTAAGGTTAAGGGTAGGTTAAGGTTAATATAAGGATAAGGTTAAGGTTAGGTTAAGGTTAAGGTTAAGCGTAAGGGTAAGGTTATGGTTAAAGTTAGAGTAAGGTTAAGATTAGGTTGAGGGTAAGGTTAAGGGTAAGGTTAAAGTTACGTTAAGGTTAAGTGTAAGGTTAAGGTGAAGGTTAAGGTTAGGTTAAGGTTAGGGTTAGGTTATAGTTAAGGTCAAGGTTAATTTTAAGGTTAAGGTTAAGGTTAAAGGTTTAGTCAGGTTAAGGTTAAGGTTAATGTTAAGGGTAAGGTCAAGGTCAAGGTTAAGGTTACGTTTAGGGTAAAGTTAAGCTTAAGGTTACGTTAAGGGTTTGGTCAAGGTTAAGATTAAGTTAAGGTTAGGTTTAGGTTATAGTTAAGGTCAAGGTTAAGTTCAAGGATAAGGGTAAGGTTAAGGTTAAGGTTAGGTTTAGGTTATAGGTTAAGGTTAAGTTTAGGTTATAGTTAAGGTCAAGGTTAAGTTCAAGGTTAAGGTTAAGGTTAAGGTTAAGGTCAATGTTAAGGTTAATGTTAAGGGTTTGGTAAAGGTGAGGGTTAGGTTATATTCAAGGTCAAGGTCAAGGTTAAGGTTAGGTTATAGTTAAGTTTAAGGTTAAGGTTATGGGAAGGTTAATGTTATGGGAAGGTTAATGTTAAGGTTAAAGTTAAGGTTACGGGTTTAGTCAGGTTAAGGTGAAGGTTAATGTTAAGTTTAGGTTAAGGGTAAAGTCAAAGACAAGGTTAAGGTTAAGGGTAAAGTCAAGGTTAAGGGTAAATTTAAGGTTAAGGTGAAGGTTAAGGGTAAGGTTAAGGTTAAGGTTAAGATAAGGTTAAGGGTAAGGTTAAGGTTAAGGGTAGGTTAAGTGTTAAGGTTAAGGGTACAATTATGGTTATGGTAAGGTTAGGGTTAGGTTATAGTTAAGGTTAAGGTTAAGGTTAAGTGTAAATTTAAGGTCAAGGTTAGGGTTAGGTTATAGTTAAAGTTAAGGTTAGGTTACGGGTAAAGTAAAGGTTACGGTTAAGGTTAAGGTTACGGGTTTAGCAATGTGAAGGTTAAGGTTAAGGTTAGGTTAAGGTTAAGGGTGAAGGTTAAGGTTACAGGTCTTAACCTTAACCTTACCCTTAACCTTCACCCTTAACCTTAACCTTAGACTTCACTATAACGTAACCTTAACCTTGACCTTAACTATAACCTAACCTTAACATTAACCTTAACCTTACCTTTACCTTAACCTTAACCTAACATTCCCATAACCTTTACCTTAACCTAGCTTTAACTTTAACCTTCCCCTAACCTTAACCTTAACCTTACCTTAACCTTAACCTTAACTTTACCCATAACCTTAACCTTACCCTTAACCTAAAATTAACATTGACCTTAACCAAACCCTTAACCTAACCTTAACCTTAGCCTAACCTAACCTTAACCTTAACCTTAACCTTATATTAACCTTAAGCTTCCCAGAAACTTAACCTTAACCTTAACAATAACCTAACCTTAACCTTGAATTTACCCTTAACGTAACTTTAAGCTTAAAATTAACCTTAACCTTAACCTTAACCTTAAGCTTCCCATAACCATAACCTTAACGTTAACCTTAACTTTACCTTTAACCTAACTTTAACCTTAACCTTAACCTTATCTTAACCTTAACCTAACCCTAACCTTGAATTTACCCTTAACGTAACCTTAACCTTAAGGGTAAAGTTAAGTTGACCTTACCCTTAACCTTATAGTAATCTTAACCTAACCTAATCGTAACCTTAACCCCTAACCTAACCTTACCTTAACCATAACCTTAACCTAAACTTAACCTTAACCTTACCATTAACCTTATCTTAACATTACCTTAACCTTACGTAACCTTAACCTTGAATTTACCCTTAACGTAACATTAACCTTAACTTTAACCTTACTAAACCCGTACCCTTAACCTTACCTTAACCTTAACCTTTACATAACCTTAAGGGTTAGGTTAAGGTTAAGGTTATGGGAAGGTTAAGGTTAACCTTGAATTTACCCTTAACATAACCTTAACCTTAACTATAACCTAACCCTAACATTGACCTTAACTTTACCCTTAACCTTGACCTTGACCTTAACCTTGACCTTGACATTAACCTAAAATTAACCTTAACCTTAACCTTGACCTAAACTTAACCTAACCTTAACGATAACTGTAACCATAACCTAACCTTAAACTTAAATTTACAATTAACCTAACCCTAACCTTGACCAAACCCTTAACCTTAAACTTAACCTTACCCTCAACCTTAACCTAACTAAACCCGTAATCTTAACCTTACCCTAATCTTAGCCTTAACCTAACCTTAACCTTGACTTTACCCTTAAGCTAACCTTAACCTTAACGTTAACCTTAACCTTAGCATAACGTAACCGTAACCTTAACCTTAACCTGGACCTTAACTTTAACCTTAACCTTAACTATAACCTAACCCTAAGCTTACACAAACCATAACCTAATCCTAACCTTAAGCTTACCCTTAACCTTCTCTTAACCTTAATCTTCATTATAACCTAACCTTAACCTTAACCATAACCTAACTAAACCTGTAACGTTAACCTTACCTTAACCTAACTTTAATCTTAACCTTAAACTTAACCATAACCTTAACCTTGAAAAAACCCTTAACCTTAACCTGACTAAACCCATAGCCTTAACCTGACTAAACATGTAACCTTAACCTTAACCTGACTAAACCCATAGCCTTAACCTGACTAAACATGTAACCTTAACCTTAACCTTAACCTAACTATTACTTTACCCTTAACTGAACTTAACCTTAACCTTGACCTTGACCATAACCTTAACCTTAACCTTACCCTTAACCTTCACCTTAACCTTCACTTTAACCTTAACCTGACTAAACTTGTAACCCTAAAACTTAACCTTACCCTTAACATTCACCTTAACCTTAACCTTGACTTTACCCTTAACCTAACCTTAACCGTAACTATGACCTAACCCTAACCTTGACCTTAACTTTACCTTAACCTTTACCCAAACCTTAACATTAACCTTTACCTTGACCTTAACCTAACCTTAACGTTAACCTTATCTTACCCTTAATCTAACCTTAACCTTAACCTTAACTTTAACTATAACCTTAACCTTAACCTCTACCTAACCTTAACCTTTACCCTAACCTTAACCTTAACCTTAACCTAACCCTAACCTTACCATAACCATAACCCTAACCATAACATTAACTTTACCCTTAACCTAACCTTAACCTTAACCTAACCTAAACCATAACCTTAACCTAATCTTAACGTTAACCTTACCCTTAACCTTATCTTAACCATAACGTTAACCTTGACCTTAACTATAACCTAACCCTAAACTTGACCAAACCCTTAACCTTAACTTTACCCTTAACCTAACCTTGACCTTAACCTTACCCTTAACCTTAACCAAACCCTTAACCTTAACCTTAACGTGGAACTTATCCCTAACCTTAACCTTAACCTAACATTAACCTTGACTTTACCCTTAACCTTAACCTTAACCTGACTAAACCCATAACCTTAATCTTAACCTTGACCTTAACTATAACCTAACCCTAACCTTAACCTTGAATTTACCCTTAACATAACCTTAACCTTGACTTTACCTAACCAAAGTTAAGGTTAAGGTTAAGGTATAGGTAAAGGTTAAGATAAGGTTAAGGTTCGGTTCAGGTTAATGTTAAGGTTATATGTTTAGTCAAGTTAAGGTTAGGTTCAGGTTAATGTTAAGGTTATATGTTTAGTCAGGTTAAGGTTAAGGTTAAGGGTAAGATAAGGTTAAGGTTAGGTTAAGGTCAAGGTCTAGGTTAAGGTTAAGGTTAAGTTCAAGGTTAAGGGTAAGGTTAAGGGTAAGGGTAAGGTTAATAGTAAGGGTTACGCCTTGACTTTACCCTTAAATTAACCTTAACCTTTAGTATAACCTAACCCTAACTTTGACCAAACCCTTAACCTAACCTTAACCTTAACCTTAACCTTCCCATAACCTTAACCTTAACCTTAACCTTTACCTAAGCTTAAGCTTAAGCTTAACCTTGACCTTAAGGGTAAGGTTTGGTCAAGGTTAGGGTTATGTTATAGTTAAGATTAAGGTTAATTTGAAGGGTTTGGTTAAGGGTAAGGGTAAATTTAAGGTTAAGGTTAAGGGGTTAAGGTAAGGTTAAGGTAAATTCAAGGTTAAGGTGAAGGTGAAGGTGAAGGTTAAGGTTAAGGTTAAGGTATGTTTAAGGTTAGGTTAAGGTTAAGGGTAAAGTCAAGGTTAAAGTTAACGTTAAGGTCAAGGTTAAGGTTAAAGTAAGTTAAGGTTAAGGTTAAGGTTATGGTTAAGGTTAACGTTAAGGTTAAGGGTAAAGATTAGGTTATGGTTAAGGTTACGTTAAGGGTAAAGTCAAGGTTAAGGTTAGGATAAGCTTAAGCTTAAGGTTATGGTTAAGATAAGGTTAGGGTAAGGTTAAGGTTAAGGTTAGGTTAACGTTATGGTTAAGGTAAGGTTAAGTGTAAAGTTAAGGTTAAGGTTAGGTTAAGGTTAAGATAAGTTTAAGGGTAAGGTTAAGGTCAAGGTCAAGGTTAAGGTGAAGGTCAAGGGTAAGGTCAAGGTTAAAGTTAAGCTTATGGCTATGGGAAGGTTAAGGTTAAGGTTATGATTAGGGGAAGGCTAAGGTTAAGGTTAAGATTAAGGTTAAGGTTAGGGGAAGGTTAAGGTTAAGGTTAAGGTTTGGTTAAGGTTAGGGTTAGGTTATGGTTAATGTTAAGGTTAGGATAAGGGAAAATTCAATATTAAGGTTATGGTTATTGGAAGGTTAAAGTTACGGTTAATGGGTTAAGGTTAGGTTAAGGGTAAATTCAGGATAAAGGTTAAGGTTAAGGTTAAGGTTATGTTTATGGGAAGATTAAGGTTAACGTTAAGGTTAAGTTTAAAGTTAAGGGTTTGGTCAAGGTTAGGGTTAGGTTATAGTTAATGTCAAGGTTAGGTTAGGTTATAGTTAAATTTAAGGTTAAGGTAAAATTTAAGGATAAGTTAAGGTTAAGGTTAAGGTTAATGTCAAGTTCAAGGTTAACGTTAAGGTTAGGTTAAGGGTAAGGTTAAGGTTAGTGTTAGGTTATAGTTAAGGTTATTGTTAGGGTAAGGTTATGGTTAGGTTATAGTTAAGATTAAGGTTAAGGTTAAGGTTAAGGTTAAGTTAAGGTTAAGGTTAAGGTTATGGTTATGGGAAGGTTAAGGTTAAGGTTAAGGGTTTGGTCAAGGATAGGGTTAGGTTATAATTAAGGTTAAGGTTAGGTTCGGTTATAGTTAAAGTTAAGGTTAAGGTTAAGGTTCAGGTTAAGGTTAAGGTTAGGTTATAGTGAAGGTTAATTTTAAGACCCGTAACCTTAACCTTGACCTTAGACTTATCCTTAACCTTAACTTTAACCCTAACCTTTACATTAACATTAACTTAAACTTAAACTTCACTATAACCTAACCCTAACCTTGACCAAACCCTTAACCTTAACCTTACCCTTACCCTTAACCTCAAACTTAACCTTACTAAAGTCGTAACCTTAAGCTTAAGTATAAACTAACCCTAACCTTGACCAAACCCTTAACCTTAACCTTAACTATAACCTAACCCTAACCTTGACCAAACCCTTAACCTTAAGCTTAGCCCTCCCCTAACCTTAACCTTAACATTAACCTTAACTCTTAACCTTAACCTTACCCCCTTAACCTTAACCATAACCCTAATCTTGACCAAATTCTTAACCTTAATCTTAACCTTAACATTAACCTTGACCTTAACATTAACATAACCTTAACCTAACCTAACCCTAACCTTGACCAAACCCTTAACCTTAAATTTATCCTTAACCTAAAATTAAACTTAACTATAACCTAACCCTAACCTTGACCAAACCCTTAATCTTAACCTTAACCTGACTAAACATGTAACCTTAACCTTGCCTTAACCTAACTTTGACCTTAACCTTCCCCTAACCGTAACCTTAACTTTAACCTGACTAAAATTGTAACCTTAACCTTAACCTAACCTTAACCTTGACCTTATCCTAACCTAACCTTAACCTTAAACTTAATCTAACCCTAACCTTGATCAAACCCTTAACCTTAACTATAACCTAACCCTAACCTTGACCTTAACTTTACCCTTATTCTTGACCTTAACCTTAACCTTAACTTTACCCTTAACCTAATCTTAACCTTAACCTAACCTTAACCTTGACTTTACCTTAACTTAACCTTTACTTTCACCTTAACTATAACCTAACCGTAACCTTGACCAAACCTTAAACTTAACCTTAACCTAATCTTCACCTTAACCTAACCGTAACCTTAACCTTACATTAACCTAACTTTAACGTTAACCTTCCCCTAACCTTAACCTTATCCTTAACCTAACCTTAACCTTAACCTTACCCTAACCTTAACCTTAACTTTACCCATAACCTTACCCTTAACCTAACCTTAACCTTGACCTTGACCTTAACCTTAACCTTGACCTTAGGTTAGGGTTAGGTTATATTTAAGGTTAATATAAAGTTAATGTTAAGGGTAAGGTTAGGTTAAGGGTAAAGATAAGGTTAAGGGTTAGTGTAAGGTTAAGGTTAAGGTCAAGGTCAAGGTCAAGGTTAAGGTTAGGTTAAGGGTAAATTTAAGGTTAAGGTGAAGGTTAAGGGTAAGTTTAAGGTTAAGGTTGCGGGTTTAGTTAGGTTAAGGTTAAGGTCAAGAGTTTGGTAATGGTTAGGGTTAGGTTATAATGTAGGTTAAGGTTAAGTTAAGGGTAAAGTAAAGGTTAAGGTTATGTTAAGGGTAAAGTCAAGGTTAAGGTTAGGCTAAGGTTAAGGGTAATATTAGATTAAGGTTAAGGTTAATGTTAAGGGTTTGGTCAAGGTTAGAGTTAGGTTATAGTTACGGTCAAGGTTAAAGTTAAGGTTAAGGTTAGGTTTAGGTTAATATAAGGTTAAGGTTAAGGGTTTGGTCAAGGTTAGGGTTAGGATATAGTTAAGGTCAAGGTTAAGGTTAAGGTCAAGGTTAAGGGTAAGGTTAAGGTTAGGTTAAGGTTAAGATTAGGGTTAAGGTTAAGGTTAAGGTTTGATCAAGGTTACGGTTAGGTTATAGTTAAGGTCAAGGTTAAGGTTAGGTTAAGGGTAAAGTCAAGGTTAAGGTTAGGTTAAGGTTAAGGTTAAGATTAGGTTAAGCATAAAGTTAAGGTTCAGGTTAGGTTATGGTTAAGGTCAAGGTTAAGTGTAAGGTTAAGGTCAAGGTTAGGGTTAGGTTATAGTTAAGGTTAAGGGTTTGATCAAGGTTAGGGTTAGATTAAGTTTAAGGTTAAGGTTAGGTTAGGATTAGGTCGAGGTTAAGGTTAGGTTAAGGTTAATGTTGCATGTTTAGTCAGGTTAACTATAACCCTTAACCTTGACCTTAACTGTAACCTTAACCTTAACCTTAACCTGACTAAACCCGTAACCTTTACCTTAAACTTAACCTTCCCATAACCATAATATTAAACTTAACCTTGACATTTCCCTTAACCTCAACCTTACCCCATTAACCTTAACCTTAACCTTGCCCCATTAACGATAACCTTTACCCAACCTTAACCTTAACCTTTACCTTAACTATAACCTAACCCTAACCTTGGTAAGGTCAAGGTTAAGGTTAAGGTTATGGTTATGGGAAGGTTAAGGTTAAGGTTATGGTTATGGTTAAGGTTAAGGGTTTGGTTAAGGTTAGGTTTAGGATATAGTTAAGGTCAAGGTTAAGGTTAGGTTATGGTTAAGGTTAAGTTTACGGGTTTAGTCAGGTTAAGGTTAAGGTTAGGGGTAAATTAAAGGTTAAGGTTAGGGTTAAGGTTCAGGTTAGGGTTAGGGGAGGTTTAAGGTTAAGGTTAAGGTTAAGGAAAAGGTTAGGTAAAGGTTAAGGTTATGGGTCTTAACCTTAACCTTAACCTACACCCTTAACCTTAACCTTAACCTTCACTATAACCTAACATTAAGTTTAACCTTAACTATAACCTAATCTCTACTTTAACTTTAACCTTTCCTTTAACTTTACCTTAACCTTAACCTTACCCTTACCCTTAACCAAACCCTTAATATTAACCTTAACCTGACCTTAACCTTACCCTTAACCTTGACCTTAACCTTAACTTACCCTAACCTTAACCTTAACCTTAACTATAACCTAACGCTAACCATGACCAAACTGTTAACCTTAACCTTATCTTAACCTTAACCTAACCTTAACCTTAAACTTAACCTCATTATAACCTTACCCTTAACCTTAACCTTGACCTTAACTATAACCTAACCCTAACCTTGACAAAATTTTTAACATTAACCTTAACTTAACCCTAACCTTGACCAAACCCTTAAAATTAACCTTAACCTTAACCTTAACGTTAACCTTGTTACATAGCATTTTTCCACCGTCCCTGCAATCCCTTGTCCTGTACATTGGAGGACTATTCCCATGACCTGTGAACAGTAAAATGACCTGAAACCACCTTCATGGCATCCTCTTGCATAAGGAAAAACATTCTCCTGAAGAAAATTTCCTCTAAAAAACCCTAAAAACAGATGTTTTAACCTTGGCGTGACTAGCCAGTTCATCCCTCGTGCCAATGGGGGAAATCCACACTAGAGGCCACGCTAACTGGCGCTCTGTCCCTGTATTTCACTTGTGCCAAGCTTTTTAAGGGATTTTTTTTAAAAATAAATGGTGGAAGTTTGATTCTAACAAACTTTTGAATGAATCATCAAAAGGAGTTGAGTGGTTTGGCTCTAGATCTCCATGTATAGGAAGTTGTTTTCCACCTATCATGGAACCTTCCTAAGAGATAGGGCCTATCCCATGATTATAGGGATCCCAACTTCCTTTTCTCCATCTATTAAAGCTTTCCCTCTCCATTAGCAAGCTAGCTGAACTTGTAGGAAGGAAACTATAGCTGGGCAACTATTGAGAGCAAAGACAAAGAGAATATTGTAAGAGAGAGAGCTTCATCCAGATTCTCGACAGGATTTTTTGAGACACTCTTTGCTGCAAGCCCTGCCGAAGGAAGATCATAGCGTCAGAGAATTTGGTTGTAATCTCCCTTTTGTCATTTATAATATAAGCGACTTTGTTTTTGGTTCCATTCATGTGTTCATTTCTTTACGTAATGCAATGAATCATATCCTCTCTGACTGATATATAGTTACATGTTTTAGATTTTACGCAGTATGTCGTCGTTTCTTTGCATGTGTACAGGTGTTCGAACGTGTCAAATGGAAGGATTGTGATCTGTCAAGTGAGGGATGGGAAATATCATCTTTTATTCAGTGACAACTGCGTGGGATTTGAGGTGGGTTACTTATCGCGATCTTTGTCTTTCTGTAACTAGGAACCAACGTCATTGCGTGACTTGATTGTTTCTAGACTCGATCTGGGCTAGTGGGAACACCTCTGTCCGTAGAGGGCATTTACCTCCTCAACAAAACTTAACCTCATCTTAACCTTAACCTAACCATAACCTTAATCTAACCTTAACCTTAACCTTAGCCTTAGCCTAACCATAACCTTAACCTTACCCTAACCCTAACCCTAACCTTAACTTTACCCTTAACCTAAACTTAACCTTAACCTTAACCTAACCCTAACCTTAACTTTACCCTTAACATTAACCATAACCTTAACCTTAACCTTAACCTGAACTAAACCTTAACCTAACCGTAACTTTAACCTAACCTTAACCTTAAACTTAACCTTAACCTTAACCTTAACCTTACCTTAACCTTAACTATAACCTAACCCTAACCTTGACCAAACCCTTAACCTTAACCTTAACCTAAACCTTTACTCTAACCTTACCCTAACCTTATCTTAACCTTAACCTAACCTTAACCTTGAATTTACCCTTAACCTTAAGATAACCTTAACCTAATCCTTAACCTTAACCTTAACCTTACCTTGACCTTACCCTTAACCTAATATTAACCTTAACCTTGACCCTAACCATAACCTTAACCCTTAACCTTAACCTTTACCTAACCTTGAACTTAAGTATAACCTAACCCTAACATTAAACCTTGACCTTAACTGTAACCTAATATTAACCTTGACCAAACTCTTAACGTAACTTAACCTTGACTTTACCCTTAACGTAACCTTAACCTTGACCTTAACCTTACCCTTAACATAACCCTTAACCTTAACTTTACCCTTAACGTTAACCTTAACCTATCCATAACCTTAACCTTGACCTTAACCTTGACCTTAACCTTAGGTTAAGGTTAAGGTTAATGTTAAGGGTTCAATTAAGGTTAGGTTAACGTTAAGGTAAAGGGTTTGGTTAGGGTTAGGGTTAGGTTATAGTTAAGGTTAAGGTCAAGGTCAAGGTTAACCTTAACCTAACCTTCCCGTAACCTTAACTATAACCTAACCTTAAACTTAACCTAAAACTTTACTTTAACCTTAACCATAACCATAACCTTAACCTTGACCTTAACCTTTACTTAACTATAACCTTAACCTTCACCTTAACCTTAAATTTAACCTAACCTTGACTTTACCCTTAACTTAACCTTAACCTAACCTCAACCTTAACCTTTCCCTTAACCTTTACCCTAACCGTAACCCTAACCTTAACCTTAACCTTAGCCTAACCATAACCTTAACCATAACCTTAACTTAACCCTAGGCTTAACTTTAACCTTAACCTAAACTTAACCTTAACCTTAACCTTAACCTTTACCTTAACTTTACCCTTAACCTTGACCTTACCATTAACTTTCACTATAACCTAACCTTAACCTTAAGGTTAGGGTTAGGTTAGGGTTAAGGTCAAGGTTAAGTTTAAGGTTATGGGTTTAGTTAGGTTAAGGTTAAGGTTAAATTTAATGTTAAGGGTAAGGTCAAGGTCAAGGTTAAGGTTACGTTAAGGGTTTGGTCAAGGTTAAGGTTAGGGTTAGGTTATAGTTAAGGTCAAGGTTAAGAGTAAGGTTAAGGGTAAGTTTAGGGTTAAGGTTAAGGTCAATGTTAAGGTTAATGTTAAGGGTTTGGTCAGGGTGAGGGTTACATTATAGTTAAGGTCAAGGTTAAGGTTACGTTATAGTTAAGCTTAAGTTTAAGGTTATGAGAATGTTAAGGTTAAGGTCAAGGTTAAGGTTAGGTTAAGATTAAGGTTACAGGTTTAGTTAGGTTAAGGTTAGGTTAAGGGTAAAGTCAAGGTTAAGGTTAAGGTTAAGGGTAAAGTCAAGGTTAAGGGTAAAGTTAAGGTTAAGGTTAATATAAGTTTAAGGGTAAGGTTAAGGTTAAGGTTAGGTTAAACGTAAAATTAAGGTTAAGGGTAAAGTTAAGTTTAAGTTTATAGGTAAGGTTAAGGTTAATGTTAAGGATAAGGTCAAGGTCAAGGTTAAGGTTAAGTTAGGTTAATGTAATGTTAAGGTTATGGTTAGGGTTAGGTTATAGTTAAGGTTAAGGTTATGGTTAAGGGTAAAGTTAAGGTCAAGTTAACCTTACCCTTAACCTTCAACCTTAACCTTAACCTTAACCTTAACCTTCACTATAACCTAACCTTAACCTTGACCTTAACTATAACCTAAACTTGACCATAACCTTAACCTTACCTTTACCTTAACCTTAACCTAATCTTCCCATAACCTTTACATTAACCTAAGTTTAACCTTAACCTTCCCCTAACCTTAACCTTAACCTAACCTTAACCTTTCCCTAACCTTATCCTAACCTTAACCTTAACTTTACCCTTAACATAACCTTACCCTAACCTTACCCTAACCTTAACTTTCTAGTTTGTGATTCATTGATTTTGTTTTTGTTCATTGATTTCTTTGCTCATGAACTATTTTCTCTCTTCCCTTAGTAGCTAGGTTCTTCATTGAAAAAGTTGAAAGTGAAAGTTTGTTTATCATTCTTAGCTTGCATTTTAGGAATTTCATATACATCATCGCGGTGAACCTTTAAAAGGCAAATTGTTAAGCAAGATCAACATCAAATAAATCTCAATTTACTTAACAATGCATTAGAACCATAACGATAACATTTAGAAGGTCTAGGCTAGAGACGTGTTTTGGCGTCGTAAAACATAGCAGTTATCGTTAACTTGTCTACGATACATTCCAAGTGTGATACCTCTCTCCACGTACGTAAGTATATCGTTGCTCGTCCACGTACTTTCAGGTATATCAGGCGGTGTTACAGTACGATAAGTATAAAGGGGTGCTCTCGCTATGCAGTTTCACATCATACAACGATTATACGGACTTGGGCCTCCACGTAACTTCAAGTATATTTGGGAGGACAAATTTTAGGTGCTATCCATCCATAGTGAACCGTCAGCCGCCTTGAAATTGTGATACACCGAACATAGCATTCGGGGAGATTACCTACCCGTACTTCTTGGTTCGCCAGGAGGTATTCTGCAGTTCACAGTTTCTTGGTAAACCATTTTGCCTAGCATTACCCTCTTTTTGTTTATTTGTTTTTTGGTTAAAATAAATCAGTAATCGTGGAAGAAAAAAATCATATCCCCCATCGTTCACGTAGATTAGCTTTAAAACAACCTTTACCACCTGAAGTTACTTCTGGTAGGCGAAGGTGATCACGATATTTCAAATCAAGTACAATTCATACCTCTGGAGAAACATCAACTTTTAAACCAGAGTTAGCTAAAATTGTTTCCACACATCCCAGTTCATTTACTGTTGTCGAAACAGATTCTTTAGCGCTACTCGTGGTCACGATCCATTCAATCACTGAGACCATACCTCCAGGACCCGACGTTGTTCAATCACAAATTGATCCAGATCCTGTCTCTTCTTTGCTAGAAAATCTGAATCCTGGAGTCGAACAACTGGAAGTTGTTCCTACCTTGGTCACCCCACAAATTTCTATAGCCACTGAAATCCCTATATCACACAGTCAACTATCTGAAATATATTTTGGGCCTGACGGTGAATTTCTTCCTCCTAGTTTAATTGTGATTGAAGAAATCTGACAAGACGATACACCTTTAACTCCAACCCATTTTGGGGGGGGCCTTTACCTGTACCAGTATTTTCCTCAATCATTTCCATCTGCTTTTGTTGATCCTATTGCCATTCAATCTCCCGTCAATTTTTGAGGGTATATGTTGGAGAGTTAAATCCCCTCTGCGGACAGAGGCGATCCCTACTAGCCCAGATCGGGTCTAGAAACAATCGTATCACGCTAAGGTGCAAGTTCCTAATTGCAATAGACCAAATTGCGAAGAAGGCCTACCTCAAGTCCAACGTTGTTGTTCGTAGAGAAGATAACGCTCCCGTTTCCTTGCACCGGGAAAGGAAAGCTTTGTTTAAGTCTCTGAAGTCTATACAAAGCCTGATTTCTCCAGTTTTCTTCCTAACATACACCAGATTAGATACCCATTCAGAATATCTAATAGGGACAATAATACCAGCATCATACATTTTCATGATTTCCTTCTGAACCAAAGGCAACTGGACAAGGTTTATTCTGCGCAGTTTCTGTTTGAATGGTTTTTGGTTTTCTTTGAGAGGGATCTTGTGCTGTATTATTTCAGTGTCATAGGATTTAAGATCTTCGTAACTCCATGCAAAAACATCAGAAAACTCTTTAAAAAACTCAATGTATTTGAGTTTAATGTGAGCTGGTAAAGTCTTGGACAGTTTAATCATCATAGGTTTAAGTTCACTGCCTATATTGCACTCTTCCACTTTAGTCCCTACAGGCTCCAGTTTTGGTTTATTCGCCACATCGTTAAAATAAAA
Source organism: Pinus albicaulis (assembly GCA_034641835.2). NCBI lineage: Eukaryota > Viridiplantae > Streptophyta > Pinopsida > Pinales > Pinaceae > Pinus > Pinus albicaulis. The sequence goes on along the minus strand of JAXQQM020070571.1, from coordinate 89,292 downwards.
CAACTCTTTTAAAGGGGCCAGACCCTTAGGCAAACTTTCATCTTTAGAGTGCAGAGTTTCTAACTCCTCTGTTTCTAACTCTGCATTTATTTCTATTTCGCTTTCAAGTTTGCTAGATAATAGGTTTATATTAGCAAGTTTAGGAGACGGTTCTTCTTCATCAAGAAAATTTTCTTCCTTGCAGTCTGTTTCATAGTCTGAGTCCGAACTGTTTAGTTCGAATTCATTTCTGAATTGCATGAAGTCTTCTATTTTTTTGTCATTGTCAAACACCTGCCAATACTTCTCATTATCAGGCACAGCTGGTCTAAATTTTATCTAAGTTGTGAAGTCTTTGGCGCTATATGGCGTTAAGCATGTTCTAGCTGCAAAGGCTAAATTGTGGGCCACGATATTTCTTTTTCTTGGGATAAAAAATAGTTTGGACTCCTCAAATATTTTCAAAAGATCCATGACATCATTTTAGTAGGCCTTGAGTCTGGGATGATTTGTGTTATACTCCCCATTGACTTGCCTAATAACTAAATCTGAATCCCCGTGTACGTTAATTCTTTTGGCTCCTATCTTTTTCAACAAACGTAAGCCTAGGAGAAGGGACTCATATTCTGCTATGTTATTGGAACACTGAAAGTTTAGTTTGCAGGAAATGCTTTCTATGTGGTTGTTTTCAGTTTTATTAATCCAAACACCCGCACCAGCATTGTTCTTAGTGCAGGATCCATCAAAATACATACTCCACATAGGACTATTCTTAGTTTCATCCTGGTTACTGTCCTCTTCAACTAACGTGCTCAAAGGTTGTTGTGGAAACTCAGCACTTAGTTTTATTTGTTTTGATTCCCCAATATTTGCATTCATTTGAGGGTCGTTTTCTTTAGTGTCCAGGTTTAAAAGCAAAGGACGCATGACCTGTAGTTCAAGACCTTTGTTTAGTTTGTTGATGTTTACAGGTTCAACAAACTTTTTAGACGCTTCTGCGTTGTGTTCCTCTTCCTCCCTACCGGCCATTAATCCTGTTAAAGTGACTTGTTCACTAAATGATTCATCGTTAAACAGAATGAAAGAATCAAGGCTCGTGTATACAGAATACAAAGGAGAGTTTTGATGTCTGTCTTGACTTATAACTGTGAATTTCATATGGGACTCCCTGTATAGTCTTCTATTCTAATTGAAAACAGGGATAGTCACATAGGTCATGTCCATTTGCATAGTCCCTTGTAACTTAGCCCCCCAAGATCTTCATAATAACATTCCATACTTTGGGGGCACATCAGCCACAACAATATCCATGACTAAACATTTGGATGGAATTTGGGCTAAGTTAACACAGAGGTATTTGATTAATCCTAAACATTTTACTTTGCTGGAATCAAAGGAGTATAGATCTTTATAAGGTCGGGTGATTTCTAGACCAATGCTCTCCATTACAGCTTTTTCCATTAAATTATGAGAAGCCCCGGAATCATGCATAGTGTTGTGCAAAATTTTGTCATGAAAATTTAAACTCACATAAAAGGGAGGAACAAGTCCCTCTTGATATCTACCTTCAATCTTAGGACCAAAAATCATCTCTGGTTGGTCATCATTAAGATTGACTGTGTCCTCATTTTCTTCTATTTTTAAAGCCTTCAAAATTTGGGTCCTATATACATGTTGGGAAGCTAACTCAGTCAAGGGAACAGAGATTTTGATTTTTGAAATTTCCTGCTCCAGGTTGAAAGGAATTTGGCTCTTTAAAGTGCTAGTTTCAGCCTTATTAGCTGTCATTATATCAGCGATATCAGCTTGATGATTTGTCTTATTTACACTGGACAAAATAGTCTTAATAGGAGTACTAGCTGAAGTGTTAATACTACTAATGTCTGCACTCTGTTTTTCAATGTTTTGAGTGCCTTTCTCTTTTCCTTTATCAGAATTTACAGCCACTACTTTGTCCTTTTGTTTGACAACTTTAGGCTTGTTTGCAGTGCTGCTTTGTGAAGATTTGTTAGAGGTTTTGGTGTTGGGGGTTTGTTGATTGGTTTTGCTTCTAAGGTCATATTATTTTTGAGGTTCTATGATGACATTTTCCATGTCTTGATAATAATTTTCATCATCATCTCTTCTGTCATCATAAGGTGTTTATAGACCTTGTTTTCTATCATAATGAATCTCAAAGTCATCATTATCTAGCCCTAGCATGTTGATATCTTCTTCCTCTGTTATCTCATCTGTTTCCTCAACCTTACTTACATAGTTTTGATGAAATGGAGGAGTGATATGCTGATCATCTTCCCTAGGCCTGTTTGGAGGTTGGTTCCTTCTAAAATTCTGATTTTGGTTATGGTTTCTATTTTGAGGAGTAGTTTGGTTTTGACTTGCTTGTGCTCTCTTAATTATTCTCATCTCTTTCATCATCTCCTCCATCATTTTCTCCATATTTGAGTCGGAAGTAGAAGGTGTGGATTCCTCTCTAAAATATACTCTCTTTTTGGTTTTCATTCTTGCTCTCTTCTCCATTAAGTTGACTTCCACAGAAAGAGCACCCTTTTGCATATCTTCAAGAGTTGCAAAATCTCTTTCTCTCAGCTGATAGGTCATGTTGGATTCAAACCCTTCAGGAAATTTGTTTCAAGCTGAGCCCTGTGGAGGTTTTAGTTCTAGGGAAAGTGCGTTCTACACACTATTGAATCTGGTGCAATAAGCTTGCACACTTTCCCCAGTGTTTCTATGGAGGTTCTTGTAGTCGGAAAGGACTTGAATAAGGTTTTTCTTTACTTCCCATTTGTTTAAGAATGTTTGATGGAAGGCTTGGAGATCATTAATACTATGGGGGGCTAGGCCTTTGAACCATTTTCTTGCTTCTCCCCCTAAGCTCTGAGAAAATAACCTAAGCTTGACAGAATCATCATCAATTTCATTTCTGTCAAAGTAGTCATTCATCTTTTCCACATGTTGTGATGCAGTTGTAGCATTGTTAGCATCATATAATGGAATTTTGGACTGATAGTCCTGTGGAAGATTGACTAATGGTACAGGAAGGACTAGGGGAGCATACCATGTTGCCATGATATGTGTTGGGGGTGGATTCACAAGGAGTGGATTAACAACAGGAAAAGCGGGCTAAAGTGGAGTGGTTTGGACAGTGGATGTAGGGTGAGCAGAAGTGGAAGGATTAGGAATAGACTTCTGAGCTGATATTGGATGAGAGACACCTAGGTTGTGAAGGAAATGCAAATCAGGAGGTGTTGTTTCTCTGCTACCAGGATGTTCACTTGTTTCAGGAGATGATAGTGAAGACTGAAAATCTAACTAATATAAATCACCAAGAGACCTAGTTCTAAATGGATTTACTAAGTCTACTTGAGATTTTTGTAGAGATGAAACATTTTCAGGAACTGAATTAGCTCTCAAGGGTGATCTGAAAACAGTTGATAATTTAATCTTAGGAGACTTCCTAAGGATACCTTCTGGGTTATCAACTATCTCAGGTGGATCAGGGTCAGGATGGGCTCTAGTATGAATCTTTTTAGGAGCCACTATGCTATGTTTTTTGACCCAACTAAACAGGAAAGGTTCAACTAGATATGAACATTTTTGAGAGGTTTAACTAATCTGTTTACACAAATTTAATCCTTCAGTCCTCTAACTGAGTTTAAATGATATTATAATGATAAGGGTTCTTCCCAATGAATTCTTAAGGTCTGTTGAGGATTGTGGAGTCGCCAAGTGGAAGTTTTTAGCTCTTAAGGAGGTAAAAGGTTTTATGGTCCACCACCATGTTTATTGAATTCCAATCTGAAATATTTTTAGTTTTTCTGAGTTATTTTTCAATTGTATGGTTTTTAATAATGTATTGTATCTGTTTCACAACTTAGCTAAGGTTATGAGACAAAGAAAGTGTACTCTTATGGCTAAGCCAGCTGATTTTTCAAGGTTAGATAAAGTCTTAAGAGAATCCTAGGATTTACCTAGTTTGTCACTGATTCAAACAAGTTTCATCGTGATTACCATTCTTTGGTAGTGCTTGAGAAGGCTGCTTTTTACTCCCAAGATTTTATAAAAATGAAAGAGATTATGGATTCGATCCCCAGCGGAGTTGCCAGAAATGTTGGGGTTCTGTAATTTTAGCAGATTGGTGAGACTAAAACTGCAGAAGCAACATTGTTTCAACCAACTTTGGGATTCTAGGATCTAGCCCTCCTGAATTCGGAGAGGGATCTCTCCAATAAGTGCAAAGATGGATTTGTCTTTGAAATTTGGAGTAATGATATTAGGCTAGTTATGAAGGCCAAGGTTTTGTTTGTTTTTTGGATGGTTGAGCATGATTACTGTTTGAGGTGGAAAGATCTATATGCAAAAAGTTTCAAAGGTGAGAAGTCACAAGAAAATAGAACAAATTTGGCTAAAAGATAGATATAACGTTGGTTTTTAGTCCATTGGGCTATGGAGTCATACCTGGGCTTTAATTGAACAACAACATCAAGAGTGATCCAAGGGGCAAGCCATCTATATCACAAGATCATTGAGATTAAAATGATGGAATGGAAACAATAAAGTGTCGGAGGGGTGGAAACTGATAATAATTTCACAAGGGATTTATAGTCAGTCCAAACAAGAAAAGCCTCTTAAGTAACTGTTTAAAACCAACCAAGGACAGGGCTAACCATAAAATTCTTGGTCAAGTTTGTATTAAAGCGGCTTAATTGATGAACAATCTAGTAATCCACATAATTACTTTTAGAAAGTATGAAAAAACATAAGGGAAACGAAGCGTAACCTAATATCAGATAAGGTACTTTTAAACCTGGTCTGCTTTCGGCCAACACCAAGGGAAATCTTCAGAATCTGCCTTTGGAGAAAATAAACTAGGAATCAGGGCGAACCATAAACTTTCTAGTCTAAATTTAATAAGAAAATGATGAAAATAACTTTCAAGAACAATGTTTAAAACAAACAATAGGACGAGGGAACGCCAGCATTCCTAACTGCTTAAACTGTATTCAATCATTCTTGAATAAATGAATTTTGAGGAAAACATCGAGATAAAGATTTTCAGTCAGAGAAGGCTACTGATATACAGTAGGTCCTAACTCTATGCGTGTTGTTCTTTATAAGAGAAAGGTGAACAATATGACATACATAGAAGGAAAAACAGTAACAAAGAAAGAAGCACTTCACCAGTAATATAGACCAGGATCCCAAGAAACAACTTGTTATTGATGTCAAACCAGTTACAGTTTTCAAGTCCAATGTTTGAGTTCAGAAATCATCTTCACTATTCAGCCTAACTAATCTATCGCAAGCACAGATCCAAGGGCCAGTGAACACTATTTACAATCAGGAGTTTACATCTAAAATGTATTTCAAATTTCTACAACCAACTCAACCAACAGTTTCTCATCTTCTACAAAAGTATTTATAGAAGAATGAGGAGGTGAGATCTGATAAAAGATCTCCCAAGACAATTAATACATATTCAAGACTTCTCGGCCTTTGAGGGGCTCGATGGAGAAGTTTACAAACATTCTGTCTGCATTAACTATTTTACATTTATGAACTTAGCTCGGTGGAAGCTTTTATTGACTTTTAGGCTCTGCGTAATGTTTGGAGTAACTCTGCAGATATTTCTGCATTTATTTCCTTGCAGAAGTAACTCCTTGGCTGCGCTGGAGGTGAATATATTCATTTGATCAATAACTTCGGCCTCTGTGTTGAATGCTTTGAGGCACAACTGGCCCCTATGGTATCTGAGGAATCAATTTGCCTCAAATGTGGCAGTGGAGGCCTCTCTACCTGTTTAAACATTTATGATTTTCTTTAATTGTGTTTTAACTCTGGGAATTAAGATTTTGATAATCATTCTTAGCTGTAATTCCCATATCTGTATTCAATCTTCTGTTCTACTCCGTTTTTCAATACTGATACTCTTTTAACTGTGTTTTTAACAAAACAGTGTCTTGTCGATGTGCAGGGCCGCGCTGGGCTTTTAAAGGCATCAATGCCCATGGAACATTGATAAAAATCAAATCCAAACCTTGTGAATGGTTTTCATTGATAAATAAAAGGCACGGGAAACGTCTTTCCCGACCTCCGGACTTTCTTTTGAATAAATGAAAAAACCATTAATCGCTATAAAATACGCAAAATATTAGAAAAAATCCTGCGTTTTTTAGGTTTAACTGCTTCGAAAGGCGGGGAAGGAGTGTAGTCGTTGGATGAAAGCATCCATCAGTGGAGATTCATTAAAAAGAGGTTAAAGAAGAGCGGAGAAATGAATAAGTTGAAGTGCTTTTGGACCGTCCGATCTGGACACGTGGACGGTCTAGATCTAATCGGTAGATCACGATCGGAGGATCGCAATCGGGGGTGGCAAGCAAATGCAGCGATTGAAACATGCGATGCGATGAAGCGTGGACCGTTGATCTTAAAATTAGATCAACGGTGGAGAATGGATCGGTGATCAGCAATCGGGGGTGGTAAATAAGCGCGGCGATTGAGAAAATGCGATGCGATCAGGGGTTTTAAACACGAAAAGGCTAATCGCATCGGAATTTCTGGATGATGGCAAAAGACTTGCGCACATTGAATTTGTGCGATGCGATAAGTGCCAGGAGGGGCTTAGGACCTAGTTTCCGGATGTAGGCATGTGGGGGAAGTGGTTTAGGACTTAGCCCAAGGGGCTTAAGTCCATATTAAAGACTTGTATTTTTATGAATTTTTCATGGTTTTCAAAGGAATCGGGGGTTTAGAAATAGTTAAAAAATGAGTTTTAAACTATGGAAGGGTGATTTTCATGAAGGGAAGAAAGGAAAACATGAAAAATAGAGGAAATTTATGGGGAAAAAGGGGAAGCAAATGAGGGTTATTTTTGAAAGAAGGGAAGGGGAAAAATGATGATTTTGCAGCAGTTTCTTCTCATGATTTCAACAAAAAAATTTAGTATAAAAATGGGAACAGTAAATGAAGATTTGGGATAGAGGCACGAGGCCTAGAAGAGTCTTCAAGAGCCAACAATTTTTAGAAATGAAATTTGTTCTTTGAAGGCTCAAAAAGTCTTAGCCACCTTTTGCTAGAACAAATATTATAGGTGGCTAACACCTAAAATCATGGGTTTGGCCCTATCCTCAAGGAAGCTTCCATGAGAGGTGGAAAACCAACTCCTCTACATGGAGATCCAGAGCCAAACCTCCCAACTCAATTTAGAGACCAGTTCAAGAATTGATTGGGGTCAATCTTCCGCCATTTATTTTAAAAAAAAACTCCTTAATAAGCCTGGCGCAGGTATAACACTTTGAAAGTGCGCTAGTTGGCGTGAGGGTTGAACTGGCTAGTCGCGCCAAGGACAAAAAGGCTATTTTTAGGGTTTTTCACAAGGAATTGTCTTCAAGGGAATGAATGTACTTATCTAGGGGGATGCCATGAAAGTGGTTTCAGGTCATGTCACTACTCACAGGTCACAGAATAATCCCTCCAATGTGCGGGACGAGGAATTGCAGGACAGTGACAAATTACTGTGTAACAATATACATTTGGTCACACAACCATGTATGAACTAACATCTTTGGTTGGATATGTTGTTCCAATTACATTATCTCCTACCCTTGCTACTCCATCGATGTTTACGACCTCACCAGAGTCATATTTGCACGGTGGCCCTTCGGTCCCAATAGGCTACAAATAATTGTCTGGCACTTTCTTTGGTGCATATTCATGTTCATGGTCTTTGCCAATGTCATCATCTAGAATTTTAACTAGTAGTCCTATCGTTAGTACTGAATGACTTGATTCATTACATACATCATTAGGGAAATATCAAGTCAGTCCTTTTGGGTCAATTCCTTTAAGTACCATATCAACTGGACTCCCAACATTTGGAGAAAATTATTTTCCATCTTCTTATCCTCCTTATGCTGGAGGGAAACCTTTGGTCACCCAATATGACATGAATGTTTGTCAATGGAAGCCCACTCTGCCTATCTAACCACAAACAGTTGTACACTCGTATCATCTGATTCAACCTGTTACACCCACTTCATTACCACTTGTTAATACATCCATACCCCTATTACAGAATCAAAATATTGTACATCAACCTTATCAGGCGAGTTCTTTGACTCAATATCATCAAATGTTGGGTCCACAGACTCAAAATCCTTTGGTTAATTTACAACAACCTGTATCAGGGATCATTTATTCACAAGCTGGTGTATCATTTTATGGGATGTCACAAACACAACCTGGTTATACATATCAACCGAATCCAAATTATACTAATTTGGGTCATAAAATTGGAGGGCAGACCCCTTGGCGGCCACAAGCGCAAATGCCTCGAACTTCATTTCAACAAGTATCATATCCAGGTTTTTGTCAAAATAATTCTCAAGAGTTTGCTATGCAAAACAACCCCTATCTGGGTTATCAACAGCAAATTCCATATGTTGGTGCTCAAATACCTATTGCCCAAGCAATTCCATCTTACCCTAGCTATGCTCAACCTGACCTTAATAGACAGTTTCCTTTTGTTGCAACCTTGGAATTACCAGATTTAAACCAATTAACCAATGATCCTATCAATTATGCTCCTTGGTGGCTGGTGATACCTCATAAATTACCCTCTGATATTTGTAAATTCAATGAAAACCCTGGAGAAGATCTGTCGACTCATGTCATGACTTATCATTTATCATTTTCATCAAATTCCCTGAATAATGATTATGTTCGACTACATCTTTTCTAGCATAAGCTCATAGGTTCGGCTGCTAAATGGTACATTGAGTTACCTAGAGCTTCTTTCGACAATTTCACTGCTTTAGCTACTATCTTTTTGACCCATTTCCAGTTACCGATCAAATACGAAATTGGAATGGAACTGTTGAAAATTTTCAAATAGATTAATTCTACTCACATTTCTGATCATATTCATGAGTGGTGTCGTCGTCGACGAATGGTTAAGACATTTTTTCCCGATCAGCTCCTTGTTGAATGGTTTATTATGTCCCTGTTACCATCTATAACTAAGGATGTGGCTAAATATGGCGTCGTCATGGAAGAGCAAGTTATCGCTCGTGACCAATATTTAGACTTGATTTACACTCTATGAGAAAATCCCTAATGCGACACGATCTAATTTCAATGTTCCTCCTCAAATAAAGGACTCTCATGCTAGAGACGGCTTGATAGGCAATGCAATCACACACCACACTACTGCATCTGCTCCTGCTCCTACCTCCAAAATGAATGTCGTATCATTTGACAAAGGAAAAAGTGACAAGCAACCAGGAGGTAAGAAAAAGGGGAAATCAAAGAAAAAGAAAACTTCTAACTCGCAAGAAAGATCATCTGATCAACTATCTGGAACATATAAACCTCATTATCCATGCATAGTCTGTAATGAGGAACACTTTGTTAGGGATTTTCCTCGCCATGTTGAATTCTCAAAAATCATCAAGACTTCTCATGCATCAGCTGTGTTGACAGACCCATTTCCAAATCTGGACACAAATTTGGTTGCTACGGATCCAGCTCCTAGTTCCCAAGTGTTGATGTTATCCACCACAAAACCTTCACAAGATATTTTGGTGTTGATGTGGAATAAAGACTATGGTAGTCTAGCTACTGATCAACCTACTACCTTGAAAATGAATCCATCTAATGAATCAATACCACCTACTATTATTCCTGAATTGACAATTAAACCACCGAAGGGAGTAATTCATAAATCGACATATAATCCTCGAGCAAGAGCTGCAAAAAATTATAATATAGTTGAAGATTTGGCTCAATCTCCTTCAGCTATGTCTGCTCTTGAGGTATTACAAAATTTTCCCTCCCAGAAGCAAGCTTTATTGTCGGCCATTGGTGGAATTGATCTGACTGATTCTAATCCTGTTGTCTTTAATCATACGGGCTATGTGCCGCAATTACCAGCAGAATTTTCATTCTCCATACAAGTAAATGTTCCCAATCACCTTATTCATCTCATTATTATTGATGAGGGAGCATCTATGTTCATTATGTCTCTAAACTGTTGGAAGTAACTTGGCTCACTGCGATTATCACAATCATCAACGACATTGAAGGCTTTTGATGGAAGAACATATAAACCTTGTGGTATTATCAATAACCTGCAGGTTGAATTAGGGGGAAAAACATTAAGTATTGATGTCGAGGTTGTTGATGGACCCCTTGACTATAATATTTTACTCAGAAGACCATGGGTATATGCAATGACTGCCATTTTTTCTACATACTTTAGAATGATTGCCTTTCCACATAAAGGTACAATCACAGTCATTAATGAATTATCCTTTTTTGCCTCTGGTTCGCAGGTAACTCAAAGCATTACGTTTGTACACTTACCCCAACTAGAAATTTAAAACATTGGTGTAGGACTCTTAAAGGATTCCAATCTTATGGGAACCTTCGCATTACCGCCGCTTGCGACATCGGTAGAAATTGTAAGCATAGAGACCTACTACATGACCTCTTCCACTCTATCTGGCTTAAAGGGAGAGTATGGGTGATTCTGATATTTCTACGTTGGATTATGTTTTACTGCCCAGCCCCATTGAGATGGCATAGCAATCAATCTATTTGGCTTGCGCGACAAATCCAAAATCAGCGTCGCAGAGTGTTTGGGTTGATCGTTCGTTAGATTTTGGTACTCCATCTGATCCATTTTCCTCAAAAATTTTGACAGATGAAAATATTTTGGAAGCTATGATGTTAGAAGGAGAACCATGGGAAGATTATTATCATCGTTCCCATATTCTTGATTATGAAGAAAAAAATCTCAGTGAACTATATCACCCATCCCTCAAAACTTTCTTTTTGAATTCTTTACCGATTAATGCAATTAACTCTGAGCAAAATTTAACAAATATAAAAGAAACAATTTATATTGATATTTCGACCAAACCTGGCATTGTATAAAATATTCATGTTGGTATTTCTTGTTCTCCATCAAAACTTGATTCATATCACTCTCTTTTTAGCGAATTTTGTGACGTATTCGCTTGGTCTTATGAGGAAATTCCAGGCATAGGTACTAGTATAGTTAAACACACTATTAATATGTATCCTGATGTCAAACTGGTGCGTCAACGGCTTCGTCCTGTTCATCCAAAGAAAGCCGCTGCCATCAACGCAGAAGTTGAAATTTTTTTGCGTGCTGGTTTCATTTACCCTGTTCTGCTAACTGAGTGGGTTTCCAATATTGTTCATGTTATGAAAAAACAAGGAACCATTAGAGTGTGCATTGATTATCGAGATCTCAATCAGGCTTGTACAAAAGACAACTATCCTACTCCCTTTATCAACCAGATTATTGATTATTGTGCTGGATGCGAAATATTTTCATTCATGGATGGATTTTCCGACTACAATCAAAACAATATCTGCCTAGATGACCAACATAAGACAACATTCATCTGTCCCTGGGGAAAATTCGCATATAGGAAACTTCTGTTTGGTTTAAAGAATGCTAGGGAAACTTTTTAGAGAGAAATGGATTATGCTTTCAGTGACATCAAGCACATTGTTCAACCATATCTAGATGATTTACCAATGCATTCATGAAACCAGACTAATCACCCGATGCATTTGAGAGCCATTTTCTTATGCTGCCGACACTATAAGAGATGCCTCAATCCACACAAATGTGTGTTTTGTCTTGGTTCTGGTCGATCACTTGGATTCATAGTCTCAAAAGAAGGAATTCAAATAGACCTATTGAAGGTACAGGACATTCTTGATTTGCCTGCACCATCAAACTTACTTCAGATATAGAAACTTCAAGGAAAGGCTAACTTCCTGAGAAGGTTCATTCCAAACTACGCCGAAATGGCTAAAGGATTTACTCGACTATTGAAAAATGGAGTTCCCTTCCATTGGGATCAATTTGAACGAGCTTCTTTTGATGTTGTCAAGGACCATCTTGTTTGAGCATCATTAATGTATCCTCCTAATTATCAAAATGATTATTTCCTATATATTTTCGCAGCTGAAACGACCATCGCTATGGTTTTGGTCTAAGTAGAAGATGGAATTGAACATAAAATCTATTATTTGAGTTGTAATCTCAATGATATGGAAGTTAAGTACTCATACATGGAAAATATTTCCTTGGCAACTGTTCAAGCTGTCCAAAAATTTCTCCATTATATCCTGCTCTGGAAAACAACAATAGTTTCGGATTGCAACCCCATGACTTACATCTTATCACGTCAATTGATGGGGGGAATATATTCAAAATGGATTGTCATTTTGTAGGAATTTTATTTGGAATTCATCAAATCCAAGTCAAAGAAGTCTTTATCTTTGGCTGAGCTTCTCTGTGACCTTCCCTCTGATAGTATTGCTACTACATTGGAACCATCTATTTCAGATGAGTCTTTGTTTCTGATCAGATCATCTGATCATTGGTATGTGGATTTCATAATTTATCTCCAAACCAAAAATTTTTGACCTAATACCTCTCGCTCTGACCAGGGATGTGTTCAATACCAAGCCAAATATTATCTGATCATCCGCAATACACTTTATCGTCTTGTTGTCGATACCATTTTAAGGAGGTTCCTCACTCATGAGGAGGCCGAAAAAGTGTTAAATGATTGTCATGCTGGGGCTTGTGGTGGACATTTATATGGATATGCTACTACGCAGAAGATACTCTGCGCCGGTTACTTTTGGCCTACTATTTTTTGAGATTGCATCCTCGCAATCAGAAGTTGAAAATCCTGGCTTATCCGGTGTAATGCATCCTGTTGTCTCTACTAGACCATTTATGAAATGGGGTATTGACTTCATGACCTATAACCCTCCTTCGTCTGGGGGGGCATGGTTATATTATTGTCGCAATCGACTATTTTACCAAATGGGCCGAAGTGATGCCTACATTCAATAACACAGCACAAACAGTTGCATTGTTTTTCTTCAACACGTTATTGCACAGTTTGGGGTCCCACAGGCTATAGTTATGGATCATGGGAAGCATTTTTGCAACCATATGATGTCTAAATTGACTGCCAAGTTAGGATTGTCACATGATAATTCTACTCCTTATTATCCACAATCAAATGGACAAGTTGAGGCTATTAACAAAATTCTTAAACGAATGCTTCAACCAATGATGGGATCCGTAAAAGGAACTGGCACTTGATCCTGTGCTCTGCTTTGTGGGCGTATCAAACCTCGGTGAGAAACACAACCGTATTTACTCTATTTCAATTTATGTATGGTCTGGAAGCTATCTTACCAATCCAATGTGAAATATCATCGTTAAAACTCGCGATAGACTTGTTACCTGACACCTCAGAAGAAGAAGCACGTCTCCTTAACCTCATCCATCTAGATGAAACACGTCGTGAAGCCCAATTGGCCAACAAAGCGCATAAGAGATGTATAACTATGAAATATGACAAAAATGGCTAGCCTCGCATCTACTCAGAGTGTGAGTTGGTCCTTCTTAATGATCAAGAAGCTGATGTAATAGGTATAGGGAAATTTGAACCATTATGGTGTGGCCCCTATATTGTTGAAATAGTTCTTGCTAAGGGTGCCTACAAGTTAGTTGATTATGATGGAATTCCATTGGCACAACCTAGAAATGGGTTGTATTTGAAAAATTACTATGCTTAATCATGAGCGTAGTAATTTTTTGTATTATATTGTTTATATGTTGTTGATTTGCAGTCACTATCTTAATTTGTTTTTATAGTTTTCTTGATGTTAGTAATCTGCTTTACATTTCATCGCAGATAGCTGAATCTTTGGAACCATTTGTTGGATATGCTAATGGTGCTAGTCATAGTACGCAGAATCTATCCTTTGCAGCGTGGGCCATTTTCGCTCCGAAAGATGAGTTAGTGATTTTTCAAGGGATTTTTATTGGTAGATCGACAAAAAATATCATTGAGTATAGCACTTTGATCAAACTTCTCTCTGATTCCATTTCATTTGGCATAAACTGCATAATCATAAGGTTAGAGTCACAACTTGTGGTATTATAGCTTACTAGTATTTATACTATTAGAAATCCAACACTTCTTAGATTGTTCCTAAGAGTTCGAATTTTGGAGAGACATTTTGATTTCATTCAATATCAACATATTTCCAGAAATTTGAACACTTTAACTGATTCATTAGCTAATCAAGTTTTAGATAGACATTTGTGACATAGGTAAAGAAAACATTCACATAATTGAATAGGATTGTGCATTAAACACAGGAAAAAATTTGAAATCATATAGATAGATAGTTATAGGCTTTTACAAGATTTGTGCCCAAGACACATTGGTCATTTGACCTCAAAATGTATGCAAAAAGTCACAAGTAAACTAGTGGTTCTTATGGTAACATGTTATAGGTCTAGCAATCCTACGAAGCAATTGCATCCAATGGTTAGGAACCCCAATAGTGTGTCGCTACAGTTGCATGGGAAGCTCTTCGATTCGGTAATCTGGAATCCCGAAGGTCAACCCTTCTATGTGCTGCTGAAGCTCAGCTAGAGTCTCAGCCATATCAAGGTCCTGAAGGACTGCTCTCCCAACATCCCTCTCTATTAGTGCATCTACTTCACGCTCTGGTTCCTCTACTAGTTGAACACGACCAATATCTGCATTACATAAAACATTTAGTTTAGTCTTGGAAAGAAATAAAAACACAAAACATTGCATAAACCTTATAAAAATAAAAAAACATAGTCAAATCATTCTTACCTATTGCACCCCACTGAGCACCTTCTGGTAATGCTAGATCTGGATCTCCTCAGAAGTCGACGCCTGTGTATGCATACTCATCGATGGCGACGATCTGTCGCTGGAACCAGGCGAAGAATGTAGTAGAGAACACAATGGTTGATTGGCCTGCATGTTGACCCATGAGTTCTACCCATCTCTGCATTCGAGGATCTCTAGGACTAGATATATCCAATGTTACATGTTGTGGCTGCATCAGTGGAATCCATTCCAAAGCGAAGGAGAAAAGGATTCAACCATAACTGAAATTTTTCTTCCTCCCTCCCTTTGTTTTATTCAGTTGTTCCTTTATCTGAGATAGAACAGCTTCAGACCAGTTGAAGACTGTTGGCTCTAAGCACTCTAGTGCATACTACATATACGATCTGTTCACTACATCTAGTGTAACGGTGCCAACAAGTTTAGCGATCATGAAAAGTATGGTTCTCAAAGGCAAATCCTTGACATATTGGATGTTTATTTTTCAATATTTGCTAGGTTTTGCCCCTGGATAGCAATACTGCATAACATAATCCCTCATTGTCTCTCCTCCAATGGTAGGCCCTGTGAGAGAAATGGGCAAACCTCTCCTCAACAAACCTGTGAGAAAATACATGTCCTCAACTATTATGGGAACCACTTTTTTCTTAATGTGAAGTGCCTCTATCATCGGATCCCATGCTCGAACTAAGAACTCCAAGAGTTCTATTTGTTGCCTCATTCCCGACAATTTGAAGTACTTAAGTACTCCAAAATATCTTAGGGCTCTTACAGTACCCAGATCATTCAAGGAAATAATATCTTGTTCTTCATGTTCTCTTCCCCTCCATGTCATTTTCATTATAATCTAATGGAAACCTGAAATACAACCATAAGATCCAATAGATTCCATTCATTGCAAAAAACTAGGCAAATTTTAGACACAGCATGAAAATAAAAAACTTGAACTGTGTCCAATGCACTCCCTTGGCTGAGACATTGCGTTGCACATGCGGGTACCCGTCACTATACCTGCTATGCAATGCAGGTTTCGACATTCAGGGGTGCATTGCCCTCATTTTGGGTAGAATTTACCCTAGGGACATCAAAACCCTAATTGCAAAAAATAGAAATGAGATGAATAATAAAAGGAAGAGGAGGTTCATGACACTGACCTAGATCAAACGATGACGAAATCCATCCACAGAAATGACCGCAATCAATGACTGAAGTTCGGGGGAAAAATCAGGTTCAGAGCTCCAAAATGAAAATGGTAACAATGGAATGGTAAAAATGAATAGTGAAACTACTTTTTATAGTCATTTAATTGTTTACAAGTTAAATTTATTGCTATGAATATAGTTTTATTATGTTTTTATCATGAAACAAGTATTTTTAATCCATTTGATGTTGTTATGAACAGGAAATACAACTGATGAAAAGATTAGTCATGCAGATTTATTCAAAGAATGACTTGACCACAAAGCATAGTTTTTCTCCTTATTTTTCGAGCTTTGTTAAAAACGAAAAAGGATTTGAAGCGCACTTTTATCTCTTTTTTGAGCTTCGATAACAGTGAAAAAGGAAACCCTGGAGTCTTCTTTTAGCTCTTTTCAGACACCGATAATGTGAAAATATTACTGAGAAGTTGTATTTTCGAGCTCATTAAAGTAAATGAATTGATATCTGCTCAATATAAGTTTAACCCTTTTCCATACTGAGATAGATTATTTACGAAAAAGGAATACCTTGGTTAAACATGACCAAAGAGGTTCTCTCAGATATTATTTTACACTTTTTCAGATCTGAGTGACAAATTTACGAAAAAGTACTTTTGGAGTTCTATTTCGTCCTCTTTTTCAGACTCTCTAAATATGAAAAAGGATCGGGCTATCACCGTCGTTAAGCTCGTCAAAACATAAAATAGCGACGGGCTTGTCAACCATTGCAAGAATTGAGTTTCATTCATCGCTAGACTCATTAAATTATTAAATAGCGATACATTATTCGCCCGAAGGGTTGAATTATAGATCAAGAAAATGTTATCCTCCTAAAGCTTGTTAAAAAATAAAGAGGTACTCGTCAACAAATGACTGGGGAAAATTTGGAAAAGTAACCAAAGTTTCTTTTTGGTAGCAAGTCGCTCTTGAACATGACACTTCTTTCACTCTATGTCCATGACTGTTTGGGTTGGGTAATCATCTTGATGGTTCATTCACACCTATGGTTCATCATACCTTCTCTTCGGTTTTGGGTCAATGTTGCCAACTCATCACAGTGTCGCTGATATGTTCAAGAGAATTCAGCCCCTGATTAAAAACTCATCCATATGCAATACTCATAAACCTTCATTTTCATGATCGTCATCCCTGAAAATTGCTATATCAAGTCATACCCTTGTCTCTGAAATCAGTAACTCTAGTTTTTGAATAAGGTGACTTCCTGTTGACAAAAAATCAATATCTAGGAAGTTCACTTAGAAACATCAGATTCCAGTACCATGAGGCTTGTTACAGCATTGAAAAGATCCTTGCTTCTGAACCTTTGACTGAAAGATTTTGTTTGGCGTTTGACATCAAATCATTTATTCATTCCTTACAAAATGTACTGCAGTACCCTGAGGGCCATTGACATTAATGGTGGTTCTCTCACATTTGTTAATAGCACGCATCATTGGCTACTAATCAAATGATGTCTTTCTATGTTTGACTACAAATCATATATTCGCATGGCTAGACTTGTACCCAAATGATCGAGTGAATGAGATAAGAAGACCCCGAATCTAGTTTCATCCATCCAGGCTACGATTTCAAGATTTTTGTACACATCATCTTTACGGTGACTTTACATACAGATTGTCATCCAAACATGGGCCTATATCTGTAGGCATGTCCGCATCTGGGCAACATTCCAATGTAGATGACTTTTTGAATTATGTACATGTTATTATATTGTTTTATGTGCTAAACATGAAAATTCTTACCCTCAGCAAGTATAATAAAAAGAGGATATATCATGATTTAATGGATTGTAATATTGATGCAGGTAACCACTCCGCTTCATTTCCAGACTCGTCACAGTGTAAAGCATCTCAATCAAATGTTCTTATTATTTGGATCTCATGCTTTAGGGGGCAATTGCTATAGGTCAATTTGGGCACCATTCCCAATGACCTGGTTAACTGGACATCATCTCTAGGACCAATGATCAAGGGTCTATCATTCCCTATCATTTTAATTGCTACATGCCCTAAGACAAGAAACAAGACAAATCAAGCAAGACTTTCATCAAGCAAAGGTTTCCATGGTGTGAAGCTTATTATATAGCATATGAGAGCTCACCAATGCAGGCTCTAAGGGGCCTAAGTGCATTGCATATGCAGGTAGCCCCATGCAAGGCTGCTCTGCAAAGCTCTTCCCGACATTCACAGGTGTGTTGCTCACATTGGGAGCGAAATTCTCATTGTTCTGGAATCTCCACTTGGCCAGTGCCTTCTAGAAGAGTTCACATGTGTCAAGCTTTAGATCCAAGTGTCCATTTGACATCTACATGACTGGAAACATGTCTTGCCTATTTTTCGAAAGTTATTGATTGCAAAACAACCTATAGCTCATCTATAAATTGAACACATATCTAAGTACTTGAGAAGGAAGAATTTGAGTAGAGAAATGCTGGAGAATTTTCAATTGAGAGCTAGATTTGTGAAGTTGTTGCTGGAGAGATTTATACTGTGATGAGGCTTGGGAACTGTTAGCCAGCTATAAAATTTGTTATATCAAATGCTGGCTAAATCATTTTTGGAGCTTCAAGAAACAAGTTTTATTGCTAAATTTTTTTATCTCTTGAAGATTCTTGAAGGCCTCATGCCTCTATCCAAATCTTCACTGCTGTTTCCTTCTTAAAAACTCTGAAATTCTGCTGATTTCATTGAGGAAATACTGCTCCAAAGGGCATTTCCCCCTCCTTCCACTTCCAAAACTAACCCCATTTTTACCCCTTTATTCCCCATAAAAATCCTTCATTTTAATATTTTCAACTTTCCCCTCCATTAAAACCCCTTTGATAAGGTTTAAGACTATTTCTTTGCCTTATCGAAACCCTCAAAACCCTTTGAAAACCAGAAAAAATCATAAAAATATACATATTTTTGTATAAAGGCTTAAGCCCTTTTTGGCTTAGCCTTAAATCACTTCCCCTCCATGTGCCTCAGCCCTGGAACCAGGCACCAAATCATTTAGGTGCTAATCGCATCGCAAAACCCAATGGGTTGATTGAAAGATCGAACCCCGACCTCCGATTGCGATTGGCCCTCTTATATAAGGCCTGGGCCCTTTTTGTTTTTCGCAAAACCAAAAGCCCCACAATCAGGCACTTAACCTTATTAAAAATCCCTTCCCAATTCTTTTTTCCTTTGTATTTAACAAAAAATCCATTTTTTTAATGTTACAAAGGGTTCCGCCCATTCATCGTTTTAAACCATTTTCCATCGTTGATCCTTTAAACACATCAACGATTAGCGTGTTTTCTCTGCTCATCACATCAGAAACTTCTTCAATGTTTCTTCCGATTGCGCCTCTTTGAAACCTCCGATTGTAATGACCCGATCGCACCATCGCATTGGCCTTCCCCCATTGCATCAGCAAAATACAAAGGTTTAAGCCCGCGCCTGGTGCCCGCCGATTGCAATCTCTCGATGCATCTTCCACCGTCGATCTGATCTGCAGATCGACGGTCTACATTTAATTACATTAGATCTTTTCATCAAATGCGTTTGTAACATTTGTTTTTCCCCGACCGATTGCAATACTCCGATTGAAACTGGACCGTCCACGTGTCCAGATCGGATGGTCCCAGATCTTTCCCTCATGGTTTCATCGCCCTCCGCCTTCCACCAATAGGATTTTAACGCGTAATCCCCACCGTTGATCTCTGCGCGATCAACGTTTCTGACTTATTTCTCCCTCTACTCTCCTTCTAACCTTCGCAGACAGATCTACGCTATTGGATGATGCCATCCAATGGCCACGCTCCTCCCCACGCCTTCTAAGAAGTTTTACCCAATAATCGTAGGATTTCTTAATTAATTTGTGTTTTGCAGGTTTGAATGGTTTGTTCCGTCATATTAAAGAAAAATCCGAAGTCCGAGAATGACGATTCCCACGCCTTTGATTTATCAAAGGGAACTATTCACGGGGCTCTACTCCACGTCTCATCGATGCTTCATGGCCATTGATGCCATATGAGCCCTGCGCAGCGCTGCACATCAATAAGACACAGAGTTAAATAAATTAAGAGAGTATCAATGTCGAAGATAGAACACAACAGAACAGAAATATTGAAGACAATTTGGGGATTACGGCTAAGATTTATTATCAAAATCCTAATCCTCCAAATTAAAAACACAATTAAATAAAATCATAAGTTTTTATCAGACAGAAAGGCCTCCACCACCTCAACAGAGGAAAATTGATTCCTCTCAGCTACCACAGTGCCACCTGTAGGCACAAGCATTCAAACTGAGGCCGAATTTATTGAACAAAATCAGATATTTTCCTCAAAGTAGCCAAAGAATTAATTCTACCAAAGGAATTTAATGTAAAAATATCAGCAGAGTTATTATATCCTCAACAGAGCCTTAAAAGTTAACAAAATCTCCCACCGAGTTTTGATCTTAAATGTAAAACATTTAATACAGGGGACACATATGTAAACTTCTCCATCGAGCCCCTCAAAGGCTGAGAAGCCATTAAGACTGTATTAATTATCTTGGGAGATCTTTTATTAGATCTCACCTCCTCATTCTTCTATAAGTACTTTTGTATAAGATAAGAAATTGTTGGTTCCTGAACTTTGAAATATAATTGAGCTTGAGACTTCTACCTGTAAATAATGTTCACTGGCTCTTGAAGCTCTGCTTGTGATAGATAAGTTATTCTGGGAAGTGTAGATGATTGCTAAACTAAAGCATTGGACTTAAAGCTATAACTGGTTTGGAACATCAATACAAGCTGATTTATGGGATCCTGGTCTATGTCGACAGTGATGTTTTTCTCATTGTAACTTGTTATTTTGTTTCTTTTTTCACTTTTTCGATCTTCTCTTATAAATAACAACATGCATAGAGTTAGGATTTACTGTATATTAGTACCCTTCTCTGACTGAAAATATTTATTTGAATGTTTTATTCCAAATTTGTATTATTTAGAAATGATTTAATTCAGTTCAAGCAGTAGGAATGTTGGCATTCCCTCATCCTCCTGTCTTAGATAATATTATTCCTGAATGTTATTTTCATTTCATGTTAAGTAGAGATGAAATAAGGAAGATATGGTGTGCCCTGGTCCTAGTTTTATCCCCAAAAACAGTATGAAAGTTCCCCTTGGAATGTGTTGAAAGCTGGCTAGTTTCGAAGTACTTACCAGATCTTAGACCATTCTTTGTTTTCTTTGTGTTTATCTTGAAAGTTACCAAGCAAAGTAGAGCTAGGAGAGGATTTGTGGTGAGCCCGACCCGCTAGTTTCTACTCCAACAGTTGCCTTCAAGTTTCCCTCTGTTTTAATATGTTTTCTATCGAAAGTTTATCAAAGGTTGGCAAGTTTCGAAGTACTTAACAAATCCTAGATTTATTTTGTGTCTTTCTTAAGTGTTTTTCAAAGGCTGGTTAGTTTCAAAGTACTTACCAGATCCTGGGCTACTCTTTGTTCTTCATTTGTTTAATTCCCCTTATTTTTTTATCATTTTATTCCATAAATCCAACTTCAAAGAGATCCTTAGACATAGATGACTTACCCCATGGACCACTCTTGAACCTGATTGTTTCAATTAAACCCTATTATGACTCCATAGCCCAATGGACTAAAACCTACAATTTGTCTTTCTTTTTGGCTGAAGCTTGTTCTATTTTCTTGCAACTTCACACCTTTGAAAATTTTTGCACTTAGAAATTTCCCTCAAACAATAATCATGCTCAACCATCCAAAAATAAATCAAAACCCTTGGCCTTCATATCTAGCCTAATATCATTACCCAAAACTGCAAAGACAAATCCATATTTGCACTTATTGGAGAGATCCCTCTTTGGATTCAGGAGAGATAGATCCTAGAATCCCAAAGTGTTTGAAATAATGTTGTTTCTGTGATTGGATTTTTCCAATATTGCTAATTACAGATTCCTAACATTTCTGGTGACTCTACTAGGGACTAAGTCGAATTTTCATCTTAGGTTCCCTTAAAAAATTCATAAAACCTTGTGAGTAAAAGCAGCCTTTTCAAGCACTACTAAGTAATGGTAATCATGGTAAAACTTGTTTGAATTAGTGACAAGCTAGGAAAACCCTAGGATTCTCATAAGAATTTATCTAACCTTGAAAAATCAGCTAGCTCAGCCATAAGAATAGACTGTTTTTTGTCTGATAACCATAGCTAAGTTGTGAAACAGATTTAGCACACTCTTAACAACCAATAGGACTGAAAAATAACTCAGAAAACCTAAAAATATTTCAGATTGGTATCCAATAAACATGGTAGTGGACCATAAAACCTTTTACCTCTGAAAAAGAGCTAAAAAATTCCACTTGGCGACTCCACAATCCTCAACAGACCTTAAGAATCCACTGGAAAGAACCTGTATCTTTGTATTATCATTCAAACTCAGTTAGAGGACTGTAGGATTAAAATTTTTGTAAACAGATCAATTGACCTTTTAAATAATGTCATACCTCAGTGAACTTTTCTTGTTTATTTGGGTCTGAAAAACATAGCATAGTGTCTCCTAGAAATATTCATACTAGAGCCCATCCTGACCCAGATCCGCCTGAGGTAGTTGATAACCCAGAAAGTATCCTTAGGAAGTCTCCTAAGACAAAATTTTCAACTGTTTTCAGATCACCCTTGAGAGCTAATTTAGTTACTGAAAATCTTTCAGCTCTACAAAAATCACAAGCTGACTTAGTAAATCCATTCAGAACTAGGTCAGCTTGTTAATCCACCTCTTGTGAACCCATTCACTTTCATCCCCGAAAACAAGTGAACATCCTGGTAGTAGAGAAACAACACCTTATGATTTACATTTTATTCACAATTTAGGTGTCTCTCATCCAATATCAGCTCAACAATATACCGTTGTTCCATCCACATCTGCTTATCCTACATTCACTGTCCAAACCACTCCACTTCAGCCCGATTTACCTTTTGTTAATCCACCTCTTGTGAATCCACCTCCACCACATATCATGGCAGCATGGTATGCTCCCTTAGTCCTTCCTATACCATTATTCAATCTTCCACAGGACTATCAGTCCAAAATTCCATTATATGATGCTAGTAATGCTACTACTGCATCACAACATGTGGATAAGATGAATGACTACTTTGACATAAATGAAATTGATGATGATTATGTCAAAATTATACTATTTTCTCAGAGTCTGGGGGGAGAAGTAAGAAAATGGTTTAAAGGATTAACCCCCCATAGTATCAATGATCTCCAAGCCTTCCACCGAGCTTTCTTAAACAAATGGGAAGTAAAGAAGAATCCTGTCCAAGTCCTTTCTGATTACAAGAACCTCCACAGAAGCACTGGGGAAAGTGTGCAAGCTTACTGCACTATATTTAATAGTGTGTACAATGAACTTTACCCAGATCTAAAGCCTCCACAAAGCTTAGCATTAAATAATTTTCCTCAAGGGTTTGACCCCGAGATGGCTTATCAGTTGAGAGAGAGAGATCCTGCAACTCTTGAAGAGATGCAAAAAGGTGCTCTTGCTATGGAAGTCAATTTGATGGAGAAAAGAACAAGAATTAAAAATGAGAAGAGAGTATCCTTCAGGGAAGAAAATACACCTTCTTATTCCAACTCAAATATGGAGAGAATGATGGAGGAGATGATCAAGAAAATGAGCATCCTTGAGAGAGCACAAACAAGCCAAAACCAAAATGCTCCTCAAAATAGAAACCAGAACCAGAATCAGAATTTTAGAAGGAACCAACCTCCAAACAGACCTAGGGAAGATGATCAACATATCACTCCTCTCTTTCATCAAAACTATGTAAGTGAGGTTGAGGAAACAAATGAAATAACAGAGGAAGACGATATCAACATGCTGGGGGTAGATAATGATGACTTTGAGATTCATTACGATAGAAAACAAGGTCTATACACACCTTATGATGAAAAAATATATGATGATGAGAATTATTACCAAGACATGGAAAATGTCATCCTAGAGTCTCAAAAAGAATATGACCTTAGAAGAAAAACCAATCAACAAACTCCCAACACCAAAACCTCTGAAAAATATTCACAAAACAGCACTGCAAACAAACTAAAAACTGTAAAACAAAAAGACAAGAGAATAGCTGGAAATTCTGATAAAGGTAAAGAGAAAGACACTCAAAACGTTACAAAATAGAGTGCAGACCTTAGCAGTACTACCACTTCAGCTAGTACTCCTGTTAAAACAATTTCGTCAAATGTAAATATAACAAATCAGCAAGTTGATGTTGCTGATAGAGTGACAGCTAATAAGGTTGAGACAAGTACTTCAAAGAATCAAATTCCTTTTAGCCTGTAGCAGGAAATGTCCAAAATCAAAATCTCTGTTCCCTTGACTGATTTAGCTTCCCAGAATGTATATAGGACCCAAATTTTGAAGGCTTTAAACATTGAAGAGAATAATGGCATAGTCAATCTTAATGATGACCAGCCAGAGCTTATTTTTGGTCCAAAGACTGAAGGTATGTATCAAGAGGGACCTGTTCCTCCCTTTTATGTGAGTTTAAACGTTCATGACAAAATTTTGCATAACGCTATGCATGATTCTGGGGCTTCTCATAATTTAATGCCTAAAGTTGTAATGGAGAGCCTTGGTCTAGAAATCACTAGACCTTATAAAGATCTTTACTCCTTTGACTCAAGCAGAGTAAAAATTTTAGGATTAATCAAAGACCTCTGCATTAACTTAATCCAGATTCTAGCCAGATGCTTAGTAATGGATATTGTTATGGCTGATGTGCCCCCAAAGTATGGAATGCTTTTATCTAGGTCCTGGGGGGCTAAGTTACAAGGGACTATGCAGATGGGCATGACCTATGCGACCATCCCTATTTTCAATCAGACTAGAAGACTTTACAGGGAGTCCCATATGCAATACATAGTTACAAGTCAAGACCAACCACAAAATTCTCCTCTGTATTCCGTAAACACGTGCCTAGATTCTTTTATCTTGTTCAAAGATGAAACCTTCAGTGAACAAGTCACTTTAAATGAACTGATGGCCGATAGAGAGGAAGAAGAACACAACGCAGGAGTGCCAAAACAGTTTGCTGCATTTGAAAACATTAGCAAACCAAAAAAATTTCTTGAGCTACAAGTCATGCGTCCATTTCTCTTAAACCCTGACAATCAAGAAAACAACCCTCAACACAGCGAAAAACCTGAGGAGTTGAAACAAATTCAACTAAGGGATGATATTCAACAACAATCAGAAAGCACGTTAGTTGAAGAGGATAGTAACCAAGATGAAACCAAAAATAGTCCTCTGTGGAGTATGTATTTTGACGGGTAATGCACTAGAACTAACGCTGGTGCAAGGGTCTGGATTTGCAACACTGAAAACAACCACACAGAAAGCATTTCCTGTAAATTAAACTTTCAGTGTTCTAACAACATAGCGGAATATGAATCCCTTCTCTTAGGCTTGTGATTGTTGAAGAAGTTAGGAGCCAAAAGAATCAATGTGTATGGGGATTTAGAGTTAGTCATTAGGAAATTCAATGGGGAGTATAACGCAAATCATCCCAGACTTAGGGCCTATCGAAATGATGTCATGGACCTTTTAAAAAAAATTCGAGGAGTCCAAATTAATTTTTTTCCCAAGAAAAAGAAATATTGCCATCCACAATTTAGCCTTTGCAGCTAGAACATGCTTAACGCCATATGAAACCAAAGACTGCACAAATCAAATAAAATTTATACCAGCCATTCCTTATAACGAAAAATATTGGCAGGTGTTCGACAAAGACAAACAAATAGAAGACTTCATGCAGTTCAAAAATGAATTCGAACTACCAAGTGTAGATTCAGATTATGAAACAGACTGCAGTGAAGAAATTTTTCTTGGTGAAGAAGAGCCGTCTCTTGAGCTTGTTAATATTAATCTTCTGACTAGAAAACTTTAAAACAAAACAGAATTGAATGCAGAGTTAGAAACACAGGAGTTAGAAACTCTGCACTCTAAAGATTAGAGTTTGCCTGAGGGTCTGGCCCCTTTGGAAGAGTTGTTTAATTTTAACGATGTGGCCAAGAAGCCAAAATTGGAATTTGTAGAGACTGAAGTGGAGGAGTGCAATATAGGCAGCAAACTTAAACCAAAAATAATAAAACTGTCTAAGACTTTAATAGTTCACATTAAACTCAAATACATAGAGTTGTTTAGATAATTTTCCGATGTTTTTGCATGGAGTTACGAAGATCTTAAATCCTATGACACTGAAATAATACATCACAAAATTCCTCTCAAGGAGAACTAGAAGCCATTCAAATAGAAACTGCGCAAAATAAACCCTGTTCAATTGCCTTTGGTTCAAAAGGAGATCATAAAAATGTATGAAGCTAGTATTATTGTCACTATTAGATATTCTGAGTGGGTATCTAATCTGGTGTCTGTTAGGAAGAAAACAGGAGAAAATAGGCTTTGTATAGACTTTAGAGACTTAAACAAAGCTTCATTAAAAGACAACTACCCTTTACCTAAGATGGATCATATTTTACAAAGGGTGGTAGGGTCTAGAATAATTTATTTTCTTGATGGCTATTCAGGGTACAATTAGATTTTACTTCACCCTGCTGATCAATTAAAGATAGCCTTTACTACACCATGCGGCACTTTCATGTATGTGAAAACTCCTTTTGGTCTAATGAATGCTGGAGAAAATTTTTAGAGAGCCATGGACATAGCATTCTCGGAAGAACTGGGCTTCTTCATCATTATATATCTTGATGATGTCACTGTGTTTTCAAAAATAGATGAAGAGCACTTGGAACATTTGAGAAATGCAGAAAATTTGGGATATCTTTAAACCCTAAGAAGACACTATTCGGTCTCCAAGAAGGTAAACTTCTTGGGAACATTATTTCAGAAGAGGGTATTAAGATAGATCCAAAGAGGATTGAGGCCATATTGCAAATCTCTCATCCTCGAAACATCAAAGATTTGCAGTCTTTCATTGGAAAGATTAACTTTTTGAGAAGGTTCATCCCCAGCTTGGCTGAGCTCCTTAGGAATATAACAAACATGTTAAAGAAGGAGAAAGGGGTAAAATGGACCTTGGAAGCAAAGAAGTCCTTTGAGCTGGTGAAACAAGCGTTAACCAAAACACCGGTTCTGATAAGTCCTGATTTTTCAAAAGATTTTTATATTTTTTCGTTTGCATCAGAACATACCATAGCTACTGTCCTTTTATATAAAAATCCACAAGGACGAGAGCATCCTATTTCATTCTTTAGCAAGGCGTTGAGGGATTCCTCTCTGAAGTATAACATTATGGAGAAACAAGCTTTTGCTTTGGTTAAAGATTTGAAAGACTTCAGAGTATACATCCTTCACTCACACATCATTGCCTTTGTCCCAAATTCAGTTGTGAAAGACATTCTAACACAGGACCCAGATGGTAAGAGGGGTAAGTGGTTGCTGTTATCCTTGAATATGATTTAGATTTAAAACCCACTAAACTTATCAAAGGCCAAGGTCTAGCTAGGTTGATGGCTGAAACCAATTTTCAAGTTCTTGATATTAATATGATTAATTCTTTGGATGATCAAGAGGAAATCTCAAGTCCCATTGTTGAAGGCCATTTTATGAATTCCTCTTGATATGTTGATATTCTATATGTTTTGCTTAATTTGAATACACCTCCTGGTTTGACAAAAACAAAGGCAAGGTTTCTAAAGTTAAAAGCTGTAAACTATTGCATTCTAGATAAATGATTTTATTGGAAAAATGCAAGTGGTATATTTCTTAAATGTTTGCCTAAGTATGATGCAGAGAAGGTTAAGCACATGTTCCATGAAGGGGAGTGTGGAGTCCACTTATACTGGAAGACGAAAACCAACAAAATTTTGAGGGCTGGTTATTATTGGCCTACTCTTTTTCATGATGTGCACAAGATGATCATAGCCTACCATAAGTGCCAAATTTTCAAAGGAAAAAGGAAGCTGCTACCCTTGCCTCTGCATCCAATCACTGTTGAAGCCCCTTTTCAACAATGGGGACTAGACTTCATAGGAGAAATCCATCCACCATCTTCTGCCTAGCATAGATGGATTCTCACTACCACAGACTACTTCACTAAATGGATAGAAGCCATCCCTTGTAGGCAAGCCAATGATTCTTTTATTATAAAATTCATGGAGAATAATATTCTCTCTAGATTTGGCTATCCTACCAAGATCATCACTGATAATGCAGCAGCATTTGGATCAAAGAAGATGGTTGAATTCTATCACAGATATCAGATAAAATTGGGGCATTCCACAGCCTATTACCCTCAAGGTAATGGACTTTCAGAATCCTCAAATAAGAGTTTAGTGAACATAATCAAGAAGCTTTTGGAGGACAACAAGAAGTCTTGGCACACAAAGCTTGTGCATGCACTTTGGGCTGACAGATTGACATTGAAGAAATCTATTGGAATGTCACACTAACAACTTGTGTATGGCACTGATGCAATATTTCTAACCAGCCTTGGTGTACCAGTTGTGAAGTTGATTCAAGAGTTGCAAACTGAAGATAATGACATGATCAGAAGGATCAATCAAACGATTCATCTTCAACAAACCATAAAGGAAGTTTATAACAAGGCATTATAGAAGCATAACAGCATCAAAAAGATTTTTGACAGAAGAACAAAGGCCAGTAATTTTAAGGTTGGGGACAAAGTTTTAAAGTGGCACTCAAGAAGAGAAGACAAGGGCAAGCACGGAAAATTTGACAACTTATGGCTTGGCCCTTATCTCATTCATTCAGCTGCTAGTAATAATGCCTATTTCCTGCAAGAGTTGAATGGAGCAGAATTGTTTGGGGGTCCTGTCAATGGCAGGATGCTTAAGCATTACTTCTCTTGATCCATGTCATGTTTTGAATCCTTTTTATCTTTTTTCCATTATAAATATTTCATCCACCATTGCATTCAAAGTTAGAAAAAATCAAAAGACAAAAACAATGAAAGAAAAAAAAGAGGGCAGATTGTGAAAACAAGAAAGGTACAGCCCCATACCAACAAAAAGAGAAACAAATCTGAAAGTGTACAAGCTTAAATGCCAGTCCTAACAGACACACTTCTAGTTAGTCAAACAGCCTAATCTTGACTAATTAGTTTTAAAATTTCTACTGATAGGGTAGAGAATTCGATTTGCCAAACTGCTTAATCTTGGCTTATCAGTAGGTAGATTAGGATAGAAATTAAAGGTTCAAACATGCTCAAAATCTGAACCTAAGTTTCCAAACAAGAATGACTCACATCTGTTTTAAATTTCCAAGTCAAAACAAGATAAAATAGTTCTAATCAGCTCAAAATCTGAACCAGTTGATAAAAGAAAAATAGCTCAAACAAGAGTCAAAACAGATCTGAAGAAAAGATGAAGGAAGTGCTTTGGAATTTCAGATCTTAAGCCTTCCATTTTGATTTAATTTTTTGCAAAATAATATCTATGTGCAGTTTTTTTTTATGCCATAGATTAGCATCAAGTTAGATTGTTCAATCCTGACTTGTATGCTTTTGAATTTTTGTTTTAGAATTTAGTGAATAAAATCTGTTGGACAATTTAATCCCAAAAAATGGTAGATTAGGTAGGGAAACATATGAACTCAATTGCTTAATCTAAGTTCATGGAGAGATAAGGAGTAGAATTAGATTAGTTTTATGCTTTCAAAAGAATAAAATGTTGTGAAAAGAGTTTTCCAATCCAAGTGCACTCTGATAAAGAAAAAATGTTAGATCAATAGGATTGGGTAGGTAGAAAGCTTGTTGATGAAAGATCCATTGTTTTCCCTGGCTACTAACCTGATTTCAGAACAAAAGAAGATCATTCAAGTAAAGAAAGGTAGCCTAATGGATGAGGCATAGATCAGCCTCCCAGAGAATGCAAGTCTGAA
The DNA here is from genome assembly GCA_034641835.2 of Pinus albicaulis. Taxonomy (NCBI): domain Eukaryota; kingdom Viridiplantae; phylum Streptophyta; class Pinopsida; order Pinales; family Pinaceae; genus Pinus; species Pinus albicaulis. The sequence goes on along the minus strand of JAXQQM020070571.1, from coordinate 59,444 downwards.
GTTCTTGATGCCTTCAAGAAGGCACCATCCCCAAGTGGAGCCACTGTTAGCCAGCTATAAAATTTGTTATATCAAATGCTGGCTAAATCATTTTTGGAGCCTTCAAGAAACACGTTTTATTGCTAAAAAATGTTATCTCTTGAAGACTCTTGAAGGCCTCATGCCTCTGTCCAAATCTTCACTGCTTTTTCCATCTTAAAAACTCTGAAATTCTACTGATTTCATTGAGGAAATACTGCTCCAAAGGCCATTTTCCCCCTCCTTCCACTTCCAAAACTAACCTCATTTTTACCCCTTTATTCCCCATAAAAATCCTTCATTTTTATATTTTTCCCCTTTCGCCTCCATCAAAACCCCTTTGATAAGGTTTAAGACTCTTTCTTTGCCTTATCGAAACCCTCAAAACCCCTTGAAAACCAGAAAAAATCATAAAAATATACATATTTTTGTATAAAGGCTTAAGCCCCTTTGGGCTTAGCCTTAAATCACTTCCCCTCCATGTGCCCCGGCCCTGGAACCAGGCGCAAAATCATTTAGGTGCTAATCGCATCGCCAAACCCAATGGGTTGATTGAAAGACTGAACCTCGACCTTCGATTGCGATTGGCCCTCTTATATAAGCCCCCGGCCCTTTTTGTTTTTCGCAAAACCCAAAGCCCCGCAATCGGGCACTTAACCTTATTAAAAATCCCTTCCCGATGCTTTTTTCCTTTGTATTTCACGAAAAATCCATTTTTTCAATGTTACAAAGGGTTCCGCCCATTCATCGTTTTAAACCATTTTCCACCGTTGATCCTTTAAACACATCAAAGGTCAGCGTGTTTTCTCTGCCCATCGCATTGGAAACTTCTTCAAGGTTTCTTCCAATTGCGCCTCTTTGAAACCTTCGATTGTATGACCCGATCGCACCATCGCATCGGCCTTCCCCCATCGCATCGGCAAAATACAAAGGTTTAAGCCCGAAGCATCTTCCACCATCGATCTAATCTGCAGATCGACGGTCGACATTTAATCGCATCGGATCTTTTCATCGGATGCATTTTTAACATTTGTTTTTCCCCGACCGATTGCGATCCTCCAATTGAATCTGGACCATCCATGTGTCCAGATCGGACGGTCCCAGATCTTTCCCTCATGGTTTCATCGCCCTCCGCCTTCCACCAAGAGGATTTTAACGCGTAATCCCCACCGTTGATCTCTGCGTGATCAACGTTTCTGACTTATTTCTCCCTCTGCTCTCCTTCTAACATTCGTAGATAGATCTACGTCGTTGGATGATGCCATCCAATGGCCATGCTCCTCCCCACACCTTCTAAGCATTTTTACCCAATAATCGCAGGATTTCTTAATTAATTTGTGTTTTGTAGGTTTGAATGGTTTGTTCCGTCATATTAAAGAAAAAGCCGAAGGCCGGAAACGATGATTCCCACGCCTTTTATTTATCAAAGGGAACCATTCACGGGGCTCTACTCCACGTCTCATCGATGCTTCATGGGCATTGATGCCATATGAGCCCTGCGCAGTGCAACACATCAACAAGACACAGATTTAAATAAATTAAGAGAGTATCAGTGTCGAAGATAGAACACAGCAGAACAGAAAGATTGAAGACAATTTGGGGATTACAGCTAAGATTGATTATCAAAAGCCTAATCCTCCAAATTAAAAACACAATTAAATAAAATCATAAGTTTTTATCAGATAGAAAGGCCTCCACCACCTCAACAGAGGAAAATTGATTCCTCTCAGCTACCACAGTGCCACATGTACCCACAAGCAGTCAAACAGAGGCCGAAGTTATTGAGAAAAATCAGATAGTTTCCTCAATGCAGCCGAAGAATTAATTCTGCCAAACGAATTTAATGTAAAAATATCAGCCAAGTTATTACATCCTAAATAGAGCCTTAAAAGTCAACAAAAGCTCCCACCAAGCTTTGATCTTAAATGTAAAACATTTAATACAGGGGACACATATGTAAACTTCTCCATCGAGCCCCTCAAAGGCCGAGAAGCCATTAAGACTGTATTAATTATCTTGGGAGATCTTTTATTAGATCTCACCTCCTCATTCTTCTATAAGTACTTCTGTAGAATATGAGAAATTGTTGGTTGTTGAAATTTGAAATATAATTGAGCTTCAGACTTCTACCTATAAATAGTGTTCACTGGCCCTTGAAGCTATGCTTGTGATAGATAAGTTAGTCTGGGAACTGTAGATGATTGCTAAACTAAAACATTGGACTTAAAGTTGTAACTGGTTTAGAGCATCAATACAAGCTGATTTATGGGATCCTGGTCTATGTTGACGGTGATGTCTTTCTCATTGTAACTTGTTATTTTGTTTCTATTTTCACTTTGTCCATCTTCTCTTATAAATAACACCATGCATAGAGTTAGGATTTACTATATATCAGTACCCTTCTCTGACTGAAAATCTTTATCTGAATGTTTTCTTCCAAATTTGTATTATTTAGGAATGATTTAATTCAGTTCAAGCAGTAGGAATGCTGGCATTACCTCGTCCTCATGTCTTAGCTAATATTATTCCTGAATTTTATTTTCATTTCATGTTAAGTAGAGATGAACTAAGGAAGATATGGTGTGCCCTGGTCCTAGTTTTATCCCCAAAGACAATCTAAAATTTCCCCTTGGAATGCGTTGAAAGTTGGCTAGTTTCGAAGTACTTACCAGATCTTAGACCATTCTTTGTTATCTTTGTGTTTATCTTGAAAGTTACCAAGTAAAGCAAAGCTAGGAGAGGATTTGTGGTGAGCTCTCCCCGCTAGTTTCTACTCCAACAGTTGCCTTCAAGTTTCCCTCTGTTTTTATATGTTTTCTATTGAAAGTGTATCAAAGGCTGGCTAGTTCTGAAGTACTTACCAAATCCTGGATTGATTTTATGTCCTTATTAAGTGTTTTTCAAAGGCTGGCTAGTTTCAAAGTACTTACCAAATCCTGGGCTACTCTTTGTTCTTCATTTTTTTAATTCCCCTTCTTTTTGTATCATTTAATTCCATAAATCAACTTCAAAGAGATCCTTAGACATAGATGACTTGCCCCATGGACCACTCTTGAACCTGATTGTTTCAATTAAACCCTATTATGACTCCATAGCCCAATGGACTAAAACCTACAATTTGTCTTTCTTTTTGGCCGAAGCTTGTTCTATTTTCTTGCAACTTCACACCTTTGAAACATTTTGCACTTAGAAATTTCCCTCAAACAATAATCATGCTCAACCATCCAAAAACAAAACAAAACCCTCGACCTTCATAACTAGCCTAATATCATTACCCAAAACTTCAAAGACAAATCCATCTTTGCACTTATTGGAGAGATACCTCTCCGGATTCAGGAGGGCTGGATCCTAGAATCCCAAAGTGGTTGAAATAATGTTGTTTCTATGATTGGGATTTTCTAATCTTGCTAATTACAGATTCCTAACAGGAACATTGCTGGAAGGTCACTTCAAGTAGTCACTAGGTTGTAACCTCTCCTTCTGTCATCAGTAAAGACTACTACTTATTTCCCTATATACATATTTATTGGCTTTGATTTTCCATATTGCAAGATCTTGGTTAATGTATATGGTTTATGCTTTACTGATTTAGCTAACTAGTTTGAATAGATATCTATATTATTGCATCTTCTGTTGTTTTAGTGTTCTTTCTTGTAGGAAGCATTCAGCTCACAAACCGCTTGAATTTGAAGCTGCAACGGAAAGACAAAAGGACTCATTTTTAAGTGACTAAAAAATTAAGCCTCCAATCTTCTCTGTGTATCTGTTCTGAGTTAGGAGAAATAGTCGTATAGTCTTTCACCTGTTGTTCTAGACTAGCACCTGTCTAGGGAAGCGTGATTTATCCATAATTCACAATTCTGGCCCAACACTTAACCTTAACATTAATCTTAACCTTAATCTTAACCTTTACCTAAACTTAACCTTAAAATAACCCTAACCATTACCCTAACCATAACCTTAACTTTACCCTTAACCTAACCTTAACCTTAACCTAACCTTAACCATAACCTTAACCTAACCTTAACCTTAACCTTACCCTTAACCTTACCCTTAACCTAACCTTAACCATAACCTTAAACTAAACTTAACCTTAACCTTACCCTTAACCTTACCTTAACTATAACCTAACCCTAACCATGATCAAACCCTTAACCTTAACCTTAACTTTACCCTTAACCTAACTGTTAGCCACCTATAAAATTTTGGCATAACAAACAGGTGGCTAAGTATGTTTCTAAGTCCTCAAGAGAAACATTCCCTTGAAAATATTTCATTCTTGAAGCTTTCATGTGTCTTCAACCCTTTGAATAAATCTTCACTACTGTTTCCATTGGAAAGCCCTGCTGTTTTGAGAAAAAGATTTCTTTAAAAGGCCTCCATTTGCTCCATCTCATTCCCACAAAATTCCCCATTTTCATCCTTATTGCATTCACAAAACTCCACTATAAGACCTTCAATTTCCTTCTAGATCATCCCAAAATCCCTTTTGGACCTTATATCTCCCTTATTTGGTTTAAAAGATCCCTCTTCTAGTCTATCGGACCCTCCAAATTCTGTGAAAAACCCTTCAAAATCCTTGAAAATATTCATTTTCACATTAAGGCCTTAAGCCCCTTTGGCCTTAGCCCCAAATCCTTCTCCTTGCATATGACCTGGAGCCATAACCTAGAGCTAGCCCCCATCACGCAATCGCAATCGGAGTTTCCTGTCTATTGTTTCCTTTTTACTTAGAAATTTCAATGCGATGAGCTTTGTTTCGAAATTCCGATGCGATAAGCCTATCCTTCTAAGCCCCCGGTCTCCTCACCCTTTATACAGGACCACACCCTGCCATCGCAATCGCAAAAGGTTATGCTCTATGGTCTTTCTCCCTAACTCTCTGATCCTCCGATTCAATCTCAACCGCCGAATCCACAAGAACCGACGATCAAGATTCAATCGCTCTGCACCCCGACTCAACATACCTTTGCTCCGACAAAAGATCTTAGCCGTCCAAATCTGAAGATCCAATAGTCAGGAAAAAACCTAAAGGCTCACCTCCACCCATGCATCTTACCTTTTATCATGCTAAACTTGCACCATCAGATCTTCCACCCTCCATCCAACAGCTAAGAACACATATCGCGTAAATTTTGCATCCGGGCTTAAATGTTTTGAAATCGCGTGATATAAGCGGTTTTGGTTTTCCACGTGGCGATCGCTGAGTGGAATCACGCTATTTTTGTGAATTCTTCTTACCACAGTCAATGCCATGAGAAAACCACTCTGGTTTCTGTTTCCATTGGAAAGCCCTACTATTTTGAGAAAAAGATTGCTTTAAAAGGCCTCCATTTTCTCCATCTCATTCCCACAAAATTCCCCATTTTCATCCTATTGCATTCAAAAAGCTCCACTATAAGACCTTCAATTTCCTTCTAAATCATCCCAAAATCCCTTTTGGACCTTATATCTCCCTTATTTGGTTTAAAGGATCCCTCTTCTAGTCTATCGGACCCTCCAAATTCTGTGAAAAACCCTTCAAAATCCTTGAAAATATTCATTTTCACATTAAGGCCTTAAGCCCCTTTGGCCTTAGCCCTAGCTCCTTCTCCTCGCATATGACCTGGAGCTCGCCCCCATCGCGCAATCGCAATCGGGGTTTCCTGTCTCTTGTCACCTTTTTACTTAGAAATTCCGATGCGATGAGCTTTGTTTCAAAATTCCGATGCGATAAGCCTATCCTTCTAAGCCGCTGGTCTCCTCACCCTTTATACAGGAACACACCCCACCATCACAATTGCAAAAGGTTATGCTCTATGGTCTTTCTCCCCGACTCTTCGATCCTCCGATTCAATCTCGACCGTTTAATCCACAAGAACCGACGGTTGAGATTCAATCACACTACGCCCCGACCCAACATACGTCCGCCCCGACAAAATATCTTAGCTGTCCAAATATGAAGATCCAATGGTCAGGAAAAAACCTGATGGCTCACCTCTTACCTTTTATCGAGCTAAAATTGCACCGTCAGATCTTCCGCCCTCCATCCAACTGCTAAGAACACATATCGCATAAATTTTACATTTGGGCTTAAACATTTTTAAATCACGTGATATAAGCGGTTTGGTTTTCCAAATGGCAAGCGTTGAGTGGAATCACATTATTTTTTTGAATTCTGCTTACCACCCTCGGCGCCGCACCGCCCTCTGCATTGAGTTTTTGAGTTTAATCCTGGCCGTTGATGGGGTCTAATTTGATGGTCTTGATCTGATCTCGCATTTTCCATTTTCCTTCCATCTAATCTCTCAAAGGATTTCACCGAGCAATCTCCACTGTAGATCTGTTCCAATCTGACAACCCTAATATAACCTCACCCCCATTCACTTAATTCTTCATTCATCATCGAAACAGTCTCGCCGATGAATATCGACCATTGATCACCGTGGATTGATCTAATCCAACAGTCCGCAATGCATAACGCTTCAAACTCCATTAGACATGTTCTTTTGCCCTATGACATATTTTTTCAGCCATTTTTCCGCTACATACACCTTTCCACCATTGCTCTCTCATCCTCCACGAGCCTCCGCAGTAGTCCTCCCCTCATTCCCGCAGGTTTTTATAATGAGTTTATTGTGTTTTACAGGGTTTATAGGTGGTGATTTCAATATGCCTCTACAATCACTTTCATGGTGATTTAGAGCACAGATAGACTGTTTCAAAGCCAATAATAGCAGAGGAAGACGTCCCTGAGAAGGTGTAAACATGTTTTTCATTGAAGATTAGCTTTATTGACCTTGTTTCAAACCCTCCAGCGCCTCCAAAACCTATACATTCATAGAAACACAGGTCAGTAGAAGCGGCAAAGAGTATCAGTGAGAGATTAAAAGGATTAAAGCCTATTATTGAAGACTTAATGCTTAATTCGATGTTCAAAAGGATAAAGACACAGATGAAGACTGCAAGAATGATCAAGAAGACTTAATGAATTCTAAAGCACATAACAAGTCTTATCAATGCTTTAATGTCAACAGAATGTTCGTTACCCGAGGAAGGACTAACCACACAACTTGTTTCATTCTCCATCAAGCTCCTAAGAAGTTATTACCCTGACAGAAGTCCTTAAATTGTTAGTGCATTAGTTGTAAGACATGGAAGACCTGAAAGGAAAATCTGCACATTTCTTGCCACAGAAGATAAACAGAGTACTGCAGCCAAAAAGTACTTCAAGGAACATACCCTTGGAGTTATTACCAAACTGACGAAGACCCTTGATTCAGCCAAAAGGTACTGAAAGTTAATGCAATGATGTTAAAACAGAATGGGCTTCATATACTCCTCTTCTTCTGTTTTAATGAGTCATTTAAAGTTCTATCTACCACTACTATCACTCTTTCATCTATAAGAACTCCTGAGAAATACATTGTTAACGTTGGTTGTTTAGATATTTTAAACACACTGATCATAAGCAGTTTAACTGAGTTAGAGTTCTGTGAGTAGTAGTTGTATATAGGCTGGGAGATGATTTTTGAGTGATATCAAGCTATTGGACAAGGATGTATGTGACTGGTTTTTCTCTTCTAATATGACAAGCATGTTCATTGGATCCTGATTTAAATCAGTGGTGATGTGTTCTATATTTGTTATTGTTTTCTCTCTGTTATTCATCATGTATCATTTTCTCTGATATGAATCAGTAATTTTAGCTTAGGATATACTGCTGCAAGTACCCTAATGCTTCCTGCACTTTCTTATCTTTAATGTTTTTTTCTAATCGTGTATCTAAGACACCAATTCAATATAATTTAACCAATATAGAAGTTGGTTTGCCCATGCTTGCTGATGTATGAATTTAGAGTTTGTTTCTTAGATGTTCTTGTCTGGTTTCAGCTGAAGGAATTAGGAAACTGGGAGATTTAGAGTTAGCCCTGTCTCACTAGGTTCCTTTTCTAACAGTTAGCCTTTCTAAGATCCCTTTGAGTTGAATGTCAAAATAAGAGAAGGTTAAACGTCTTTCTCTGATCTTAGGCTTCTCTCTGTGTTAAATTTAAATGTTTTCCATTGTTTGAAAGTAGTCAAGAGGACTGCTGGATTGTTGTCTTCAGAGTTAGCCTCATTAGGAGTTTTGATCATAGAGGTTAAGGCATGCCCTGTCCCTAGATTTACTCCTAAGTGGTCACCTTGGAAGGTTTTCCTTGTCATTCTCATTCATTTCCTTATTGTTTCATCCCATACTATCATCTTAAAAGATCCTCTGATATAGATGACTAGCCCATTTGAAAGCCTTGGATATTTGAATTGCAAGTAAACCCTTTTATGACCCCATTGCCCAATGGACTTGTGTTCCCCTTGAATTATCTCCCCATTTCTAAAGATCCTTCTCTACTCATTCCTTTACCTTACATTGAATCCTTCCTTCATGTTTTCCAACCAAACAAACAAACAAACAAAAAAACCCCTTGTGCCATATAACTAGCCTAATACCTTAAATTGAGCTTCAAAGATATACATTTCTTTACCTTTATATAGAGAGATCCCTCTTTGGATCCAGAAGGGCTAGATCCTGAGATCCCAAAGTGGTTTGATGTTGTCTTGTCATTTGGTATTGCCAAATCTGCCAAATCACAGGAACCACAACATAATGGTGACTCCGCTGGGGAACTACTCTGAGTAGACAGTTATTTTAGACGCCTTTGAGAACTCAAAAGACCAATTAGCCTTGATTTGGTAATTAATCACTATGGTGGATAGTAAATATTCTCGAAACACTTCAAACCCTCCACCTGGCGACTCCACAGTTCCTAAATGATCAAAAGACTCCACTGGTGATCAGTAGGCCTGCTGATTATCTTTGTTTTCACAATACCCCATTGGGAGACTAGTTTCATTACAACATCATCCATATTAAAGGAAACACATAGGATTAAGCTTCTTTGTTTAAGGATAATATTCCTCTTAAATATTGTTAGACTTAACATACTAGCTTCAAGAACAATCCATACCAGAGCTTATCCTAATCCAAATCCCCCTGAAATAGTTGACAATCTGGAGAGCATTATTAGGAAGTCTCCCACATCTAGGGATCCAACTATTATCAGACCCATTCATAGAGCTAAATCAACACCTGAAAACCTTGCAGCTCTATCAGATACTCAATTTGACTTAGAATTTCCAAGTAATTTACCAAGAGCTAAGTCATTCAATGGTATATATCAGACATAATTTGAGCCTACAAGTTCACCACCACATAGTGGTCAACACATTGATAACAGAGAAACCCCTCCATCCACACCTCCTAATATAAATTTCATTCATAACTTGGGTCTCGCTCACCCTAAATCTCCTAAACAGTTTGTTGCTGGTCCAAGCATTTCTATTATCCATATACCTATTGCTCAAGCTAACCCTTTACCTCCACAAAACACTATCATGGCAGCATGGTATGCTCCCCTGGTGTTACCCCAGCCTTTGGTTCCTTTACCCAATGACTATCAGTCTAAAATTCCCCATTTCATTGGAAAAGAATCTACCACAGCTCAACAACACGTAGATAAGATGGAATATGCATTTGATTACATGGAGATAGACGATGAGACCGTTAAAATGAGAATTTTTGCTCAAAGTTTAGGAGGAGAAGTAAAAAATTGGTTTAAAGGCTTAGCTCCTAACAGCATTAATGACCTTCCCTCCTTACATCAAGCTTTCATAAACAAATGGGAAATTAAGAGCAATCCTCTCCAAATACTAGCAAAGTATAAAAACCTTAAAATAAATCAGGGAGAGAGTGTTCATGATTACTCTACCAGGTTTAACAGTGTCTATAATGCTCTTCCACCCCACAAGAAACCTCCCCAAGGAATTGCCTTAGTTAAATATCCTGAGGGTTTTGATGCTAACATTGCCTATCAAATTAGGGAGAGATACTATACAACTCTAAAAGATATGCAGAAAGGAGCTGTGAGTGTAGAGGAAAACTTAATTGAAAAAAGAACTAGGATGAGGGTTGAAAAGAAGGTAACCTATAGGGAGGACACCACAGCTTCTACATCTGATCCCAAAATTGACAGTCTAGCCAAAAACATGGAGAGGCTAGAAAGAATGATGGAGAAGATGGTTGTCCAAGTCAATAATTAGAGTAGAAACCAAACTCAAAACTAGAACCAAAACTTTAGGAGAAACACTACCCCTAATAGACAGAGGGATTGTGACCAACAAGTCATACCTCCATTCCAAGAAAAATTCCTTGATGAGGATGAGGGAATAATATAATAATCAGAGGGAGCTATTATAAACATGGTGGAAGTGGATAACCAATATCACACCTTTTTCACAGAAGATAACCAGACCTCACACACACATTGGGATGAGGGAGGGTTAGAATCTGAAGACTATAGGTTAGGATTCGAGAATGCCATCATGTAGGTCCGAGAACAATATGATCTCAAAAGAAAAAAGAACCTAGAAGCTCCCAAACCAAAAACCTCTGAAATCACCATTAAGAAAAGAACTGAAAAGACTCCTAAAGGGACTGTTGAAAGCAACAAAACATCAGCTAAAATTTCTGGCAAAAACAAGGACAAAGACATCCCAACCATGGATAAACCAAGTCAAGAAACTAGCAGCACTAGCATTGCAGCTAATTCTCATGAAAGAACAGTTTCAACCAATGTACATAGTGAAAATCAACAGGCTGATTTTTCTAATAAAACAACGACAAAAAAAATAGAATTGAGCCTTTCAAAGAGTCAGTCTCCTTTCAATCTGAAAAGTGAGATTGCCAAAATCAAAATTTCTTTCCCTCTCACTGATTTGGCCACCCAGGATGCTTATAAATGTCAAATATTGAAAGCTTTAAACTTAGGAGAAAACAGTGACTCTGTCAACTTAAATGATGATCAACCAGCTCTCTTGTTTGGCCCAAAAATTGAAGGGAAATTTCAGGAAGGAGTAGTGTCTCCTTTCTATGTCTCTCTAAAAATCCATGAAAAAATCCTACATAATGTTATGCACGATTCAGGGGCTTCACATAATCTTATGCCCAAAGTGATCATGGAAAAAATAGGCCTAGAGATAACCAGACCTTATAAGGATTTATATTCTTTTGACTCTAGCAGAGTGAAGTGTTTGGGCCTGATCAAGGATCTTTGTGTAAATTTGACCCAAATTCTAGCCAAGTGCATGGTAATGGATGTTATAGTGGCTGATATACCCCCTAAGTATGGCATGTTGCTGTCAAGATCATGGGGTGCCAAGCTACGAGGTACAATGCAAATGGACATGACATATGCCACTATCCCTGTTTTCAGCTAGCTTAGAAGACTACGTAGGGAAGTACACATGAAATTCATGGTAATCAGCCTTGAGAAACTAGAAAATTCCCCTCTTTACTCTATCCATACAGACCTAAACTCTTTTATCCTTTACAATGATGAGTGTATAGATGAGCAAGAGCTAGAGAACGAAAATTCAAACATCAGAGTAGAGGCCACAAATATTAACATAATGGTAGCTCTGGATACAGAGGAAAATGAGGGAGAAACATTCAAACAACATGCTGAATTAAAAGACTAGAGTGAAAAAAGCCAAGACTGCAAACAACAGATTACCCATCACGCTGAACTCCATGAAAAGCATGAGGGACAAAACATAACGCAACATGGTATTGACCTCAGAAAACAACATAATGGTGAACATAACATTAAGGGTGAAACTGATAACAAATTAGCAAACAATCCTTTATGGAGCATGAACTTTGATGGGTCATGCACTAAAAGAAATGCAGGAGCTGGGATATGGTTGCACAACACTGAAAACAATTATGCTGAGAGTCATGTCTTCAAGTTATATTTCAAATGCACAAACAACATAGCAGAATATGAAGCTCTCCTCTTAGGACTGCATCTATTGAAAAAACTAGGAGCTAACAGGCAGTTGTGCATGTTACTGCCAAACATCCTAGATTAAGGGCATATAGGAATGATGCCATGGATCTGTTGAAAACATTTGTAGAATATGAGCTTGTGTTTGTCCCTAGAAGGAAAAACATACTTGAAAATGGATTGGCATGCACTTCTAGTTCACATCATAGGCCACTTAGTGACAAACAGATAATGGTTCAAACAAAATACATGCCAGCAGTACCAGATAATGAAAAATATTGGCAAGTCTTTGAGGGTGAAAAACAAATAGAGGATTTCTTGCTTTGTAGGAATGAGTTTGAATTACCTGATTCTAACTCTAAGTCCGGTGAAAATTGTCTGGATAAAGATCCCCCAGATGAAGAAAAACCATTCCCTACTGCAGAAATAAACATGCTGACCAGAGAGTTTGAAAACCAAACATAAGAATACATGAAAATAGATAAAGTAGACATAGAGGTGCTGCAGTCCAAAGACAAAAGCATACCAAGAGGACTAGCACCCCTTGAGGACCTCTTTTATTTCAATGATGTGGGAAAGAAGCCCACTATAGAACACACTGAATCTGATGTTGAAGAATGTAATATAGGCAGCAAAGACAAGTCTAAAATGATAAAAATATCTAAGACTTTGCCAGCACATATCAATCAGTAATACATTGATTTATTTAAATAATTTTCTGATGTTTTTGCTTGGATTTATGAAGATTTGAAAGCCTATGACACAGAGATCATCCAGCATAAGATTCCATTGAAAGAGAACCATAAACCTTTCAGGAAAAATCTATGCAGAATAAACCCTGTACAACTACCCCTAGTGGAAAAATAAATCAAGAAAATGTATGAGGCTGGTATCATAGTCCTTGTGAGGTTTTTAGATTGTGTATCTAACCTTGTGGCTGTGAGGAATAAGACAGGAGAAAGTATACTGTGCATTGATTTTAGGAACTTAAACAGAGCCACCTTAAAGGAAAATTACCCTTTACCCAAAATGGAACACATTCTACAGAGGGTAGTAGGCTCTAGGAGAATTTCTCTGTTAGATGGCTTTTCAGGGTATAACCAAGTCTTAGTACTCCCAGAAGATCAACTTAAAACAACCTTCACCACTCCTTGGGGCACTTTCATGTATGTGAAAATTCTTTTTGGATTAATGAATGTTGGGGCCACCTTTCAAAGGGCCATGGACATTGAATTCTCAGAGGAAATAGGCCACTTCATTGTAATCTACCTTGATGACATAACAGTGTATTCCAAAACTAATGAAGAGCACCTTAAACATTTGAGAAAAATCTTTGAGAAATGCAGGAGGTATGTGCTATCTTTAAATCCCAAAAAGACTGTGTTTGGTCTCCAAGAAGGTAAACTTCTTGGTCACATTATATCTTAAAAAGGGATTAAAATAGACCCAAAAAGAGTTGAGGGAATATTGCAAATTAGCCACCCAAGGAATATCAAGGAATTGCAGTACTTTATTGGGAAGATTAACTTCTTGAAGAGGTTTATACCCAACCTAGCAGAACTCCTTATGAATATGACAAATATGCTCAAGAAAGAAGTAGGATTTAAATGGACTCTAGAAGCCAAGAAATCTTTTGAATTGGTAAAACATGCACTTACCCGAGCACCAGTTCTAATCAGCCCAAACATTACAAAAGATTTCCTCATATTCTCTTTTTCATCAGAACACACTGTGGCTGTTATCTTATTGCAGAAAAATCCAAAGGGACAAGAGTAGCCAATAGCATTTTTTAGCAAAGCATTAAGAGATGCACCCTTGAAATATAATATCATGGAAAAGTAGGCCTATGCCTTGGTAAAGGCCTTAAAATATTTCAGAGTGTGTATTTTACATTCCCATATTATTGCCTTTGTTCCCAACATAGTGGTAAAGGAAATTTTGTCACAAGATCCAGATGGAAAGAGAGGCAAGTGGATTGCTGTAATACTAGAATATGATTTGGAAGTAAAACCCACTAAGCTCATAAAGGGTCAAGGCTTAGCACAATTAATGGTTGAATCTAATTTACAAGCCCTTGACATTAATATGGTAGATTCTTGGGATGAACCAGAAGGATTACCAACTCCCATTGTAGAAGAACAGTTCCAAAACTCACCTCGGTATGCTGATATCTTGTATGTGCTTGTAAATCTTAATGCTACTCCTGATTTATCAAAGACAAAGGCAAGGTTTCTGTTAGCCATCAGTATTTTTTACATGTTAGTGATGACTATATCTTCAGCTGAGTTTTCTAGAAACTGATTTCCTTATGTCAATATGTCATCCAGAAAACCCTCCCAAAACTTTTTTCGCTTTTCTACCTATTCAGTCCACCCCTGGCAACATCAAAAACCTCATATCACAATCCTATCTAGCTTCAGCCTTATTGACCTGCCCATCATCTTTAAAAGGCAAATCCACATCTGTTTCAAAAGTCTCCCCTATGTTAGGAAGTGGCGCTTTAAGACATTTCACCCTTGGCAATCATCAAAAAGCCAAAAAGCCTCCATCTGCTACAGGTCTACCATGACTGATCCTTTACTTTGCAAAAGAAATTGACGAACAGCCTTAAGTCGCGCCACTCACGCCCCCTAGATCTCAGCACTGCATAAAATCCAATCTCAAGCTGACTATTAGGTTTTTCACAGTGTTCTATGGTTCTACAAAGACAGGAAATATATTTCATCTCATGGAGTAAAATGTTTGAGTTTACAGTTAGAGGAACAACTGCTTCTAAATGTAACTTGAACCTTTAGATATGTCTGCAAAACAGAAAGCTAATCATCTGGACTTTACAGCTCTTTTCAGCATAAAAATCACAGTAAGAAAGGGTCACTACTGTCTCAGCAAACTAGTAAAATGTCAAGGCCCAGAACCTCCTTCATTTACAAGCAGAGGGTTAGGGCGCCTCCTTCATCCATAAGCAGAGGGCGTGGGAAAATATTGATTTAGATGATGGCAAAGATCCAGGTTTGTCTTAAGCTGAAACAAATGAAACAAGGACTCCAGGTTTTATGAATATGGCTAATGATCATAACAGGAATGTAGTGGAAATATGATAAGCTCAAAGGAAAGGGGAGTTTGGCCTGATAAAGGAGATCATTTCAAACTTGCAAACCATATGAATTGTTGAAATTTAGAAGGGTCTGTCATCAGTAAACATCCAAATCATAAGAAGCTTGTTTTGTTCAAGATCAAATGGAATAGATACTGTTAACCAATGCCATCACACATGCAGAAAGAAAGCCCTTAGCTTTTTCAAATGCACTGACCTTCATAGTCACAAAGAGTTTTTGTCAAGTAACAGGTCATGAGATAAACAATCCAAATGATAAATTTCTCAGTCACCCTTAGAACAGTGTCACTGTGGCTAGGGTTTTCTTCTAAAAACGCAGTGATGCTTGCAAGTAAAGATGCTAAGATTGGTGTTTTTCAAGAGGTTTACTTACCACCACATTCAGAGAAAGGCTATGTCGAACATAGTGGTCAAAAAGTCTCCGGACACCTTATCTGATGAAGAGCCTCCTCCATGCATAAGTAGAGGGCCAAAGCCATTGCAAGTTGCTAAAACTAATTGATACAAGAAAGCAGTGGAAGGATACCAAAAACTGAATAAAGGTCATTGCACAGGTGAATGATAGTACTGATGATGCAAAGGTATTGGTGCTCCTATTCAAAAGAGCTGTCTGTCAGATTGTACCTAAAATGGAAGGGAGACAGCAATGAACATAGGCATGCATTGATACTACAAAGAGTAGTTGCTTTAAAAAAGGGTTAAAGGTACCCCATTGTCACCTGCCATTAAGTTTAAAAGATCTCTTTTTGAGTAAAGCAGAGGAGTATAGTGTGAAAGCATGCAACTACAAGAAGGCGCTTACAGTCCAAGGAGAAAAGCTTATAAGTCACCTAATAGCAGAAATTATTAACAAGTTGGAGTGACACAGGCAATCCCCTATTGAGTGATAAAACAGCTTCAAATGCCTTTTTCCAGTTTTTGGAGGACTTTTCTTCCTTAACATTTCGCCTAACTTATCAAAACAGGGGACAAAGTTGAGTTTTTGCAATGTCTCTTTTGTAAAAAGACCAATGCACCAGTCAAGATACATTAACAAAGCAAGCCCTGTCTTTTAGAAGCATAACAGTTGTTTTTTAGCATTATCTTCACAGCGGTAAGGTGGGTTTCCTTACGTCAGAAATAGCACCAATGTTGTTAAAAAACAATAGCAGAGATAATATAGATATGCTTGGATTATTGGTCGAAGTTCAGAGCTCGGGGTCAGAATCAAAGGGCGGGTATACATATGCAAATAACAAACCCACTGTTTGAAAAAACAAACAGAGTTAGAAATCAATGTTAATTCCGAAAGGGTAAGTGACCGTTGGAGAGTTATGGTGATATAGTATCAAAGGGTAATTATTGTGTAAATTTTTCATTTTCAAAAATCTGAAGAAGAGCCCACGCCTCTCCCCCATCGAGACAAAGAGAATCTGGTCGGAAATTCACAGGCTTGCCCTAGAAAAAGCAGCGCGACGTGCCTGGGATTTGGCGCGACGTGCCTGGGCAGCAAAATACATGGGGCCTCTTCGTCGGCGCGACGTGCCTGTAGGTGGGCGCAACGTGCCTGTAGGAGGCCGCCCGACCACACGACAGGCCGACCCGACAAGTTTCTTTTGCGCGACGGGTTTTTCTCCAAAGGTTGCCGCGCCAGTGTTGGAGGGTTCCGGTGCATTTCAAGCTCCCTCCAAGGGATTTCTTCTCAAAAAATTACAAGGTCTGCCCTCTTTCTTCACCTCATTATCATGTTGAAAAGCTGATTGACAAAGAGACTCTAAGGGTAAATGTTATATTGAAGGGCAGATTTCATTGATGTGTTTCTAACTCTGGAGGCAGAAGTACAAAAGCAGTTTTTTGTTCTCTTAAAACTTCACAAAGGAAAGGGGCCTTTTTTCTGAAGAACAGAGTTGTTAGTGTTTGAAGTTAATATTGGAAACAGGGGTACAGGTATTTGGGTGGCTCTCTTAAACTCACAAGAAGAAAGTATGTTTCCTAAAAACCACTGTGCATTGGTTATACATTTAACTTGGGTCTGCCTTTACCAAAACTGTATTGTATCATTGTGAAGGTTTGTTAACAGAGAGATTCTGAGGGTGAAACAGGGCCATTTTCTAGAAGGCAGGGTTGTTAGTAATTGGGCACTTGTTGATAATCAAAGTTTACATTGAAGCCAGAAGCACCAAAGTGGTGTTGGATTTCTCAAAACTTCACAAGTGAAAGGGGCCATTTTCTAAAGAGCAGAGTTGTTAGTATTTGAAGTTAAGATTAAGACAGAGGTACAGGTTGAAGATTTGTTAACAGGGTTTTTCTGAAGGTAACCAGAGCCACTTTCTAAAGGGCAGAGTTGTTGATGGTTGAAACTTTAAAACATTAGAGGCAGAGGTATAGAAGTGTTGGTTGATCTTTTAACTTCACAAGAAAAGGTGTCCTTCACAAAGCACTGTGCATTGATTTTACAATCTAACTTGAGTCTGCCTTTCCTAGAAATCATATTGTGTCATGTTGAAGACTTGTTGACAGAGATTTTCAAAGGTAAACAGCATAGTGAAGGACAGAGGTTGTTGATGTTGGATTTTGACATCAAAGGCAAGAGGTATAAAGGTGGTGATTGACTTCTCAAAAGTCACAAGTGAAAGGTGTTTTCCTTAACACTGTGGGCTAATTTTTCACCTAACCAAAGGGTCTCCTTTCTTTCCACTGTATGGTCTCTACAGAAATATGTTGACAGAGGTATTCTTCAAGGTGAATGACCTAAAAGAGTAGGGTTTTCATATTCAAGTTTTGTTTGAAAACACAAATAACAGTGTAGGTTGGCCTCTAACAAAGTCACAAGAGGGGTGATTGTTCAAAACTGTGCACAGGGAATCTACAAAGCAGTTACCCCATCTTTTACACATGGTACCATTGTTAAAAAGGTTACATAGCTGAAGTGTATCCAGAGTTGAAGGACTGTTTTTAAGAAGTGTAGAGGTGGCTTATTCAAGGAAGCATTGTTGCATTTTATTCAACACCACAGGGTCCATAACTATCCAAACAGTGTAGTGGCCAGTTTCAATCCAGCAGAGCATTTTTCATACATTGAAGGCAGTTTGCCTCTTCCAAAGCTTGTTTCAAGTCAGAATGCCTCCAAAACGAGATCACAAAGGCGGACCACATAAGAGATATGAGCCTATCTCCATAGAAGAAATCAATGCTCACCCATCAGTGCTTTTCAATTTCCATGAAGTAGGTTGTCTTGATTTCTGCCAGAGGATAGGAGAAGTCAAGAGTTTTTCGCCACTTACACATTTGTGCGCTTTGAGATTCAAAGACAAACACTTCCAGTTAGCGGGTCTTGATTTCAAAATCTCCCCAAGGTATGTATCCAAGGCTACCAAGATCCCGTATCATGGTGAAAAGTGGTTTAAACAAGCTCATCTTGATCTAGAGGATTATAAACCTTTCATCAAACCTGAACATAGGGAAACCATCACTGCTATTTTCCCTTTCTCCTATCTTCTTGACGGTTATGCTCCGCTGATGAAAGCCATAATGAGATATTTCACTTGTGAAGGGAGGTTTAGCCAAATTTTTGCCTATCATGTCCGCTTGTTGATGCATTTTACCAGAAGCAGGCAATTAAACCTTCCATACTTTTTGTCCAAAAGCATAGAGAAAATGGCAGCTACTGTCCAAAAGAAAGCTCCACCTCAGCAAATCCCTTCTCTCTTTCACCATTCCTTGATCAAAATCATCTTCTTACACCAGCTGGAGAAGAAAGGGGTTTCATGGGATTCATTCATTAGCCATGCCGATTTCGCCACTGTCCCTCCTGTTCATGTGCCTCCTACTCAACCTGTCCATCGCCCAGTGCCTTTATCTAGTAGGCCTACCCCTAAAAAACTCAAGATGACCACTGGGAAGTCAAGTAAACAGGGAGAAGGAGAGGACAGTGAGCCACAGGGATAAAAGGAGGATGATGAACAGCAGCAGCCAGATTTTGAGGGACAGCAGCAGTTGGAAATCAGTGGACAGCAGCTAGAGGTTGATGGACAGCAGCAGTTGGAGATTAGTGAGCAACAGCAGCAAATTCGGGAAGAGGAACAGCAGCAGACAGAAATTGAAGAGCAGCAAGTTGGGCAAACAATTGAAGCACCTTTTGAGCCACAAGATGGACAGAATGTTGAGGAAGGACAGCAAGCTGAAGCTGCCTCCTTAACAGTGATCAAAACTATTCCTAAAAAGAGGAAATTGCCCAAAAAGACAACTTCTAGCTTGCCAAGGAGAAAAAGCGCTAGATTGGCATTCAAAGGCAAAAGTAAAATTGGAGAAAGTGCAAAGCATGGAGGTGAATTAGCTATTATCCCTATCCAAAGTGATGATAGTGACAATGAGGCCTGCCTCCTTGAAAACCTCCTCATTCACAAAGAAGGGCAAATTGAGGTGTTACAAGAAGATCTTCAAAGGGCGAGGAATTTCAACCATTTCTTGGAGGTTGAAAACAAACAAATGAAGTATCATGCGGCCATTCATGAGGCAAGGGCGATCAAGTATAAAAAGGAGGCAGAAAAGGCGCAAGTAAGAATTGAAGAGCTCATTGGCGAGTTTGATGATGAAGAGGAAGAGGACCAGCCTAGGCGAAAGAGGCCTAGGACCATCGGGCTTAGAAAAGCCTTGGAGAAACAGAGAGTAGAAGAACAAGCTCAATTCGAAGCCTTTCCTCTCACTGCCCTCTTTGAGCAGGAAATTGAGGAAAACAAGGAAGCATGGCTTGAGAAGGCTAACCAGCATTTGGAAACAAAGCTTGAGAAGGCAAACAGGGATCTTGAGCTACAGAGAAAAAGGACTCTTCACTTTCAGAAGCTAAATCAATTTGCGAGGCGAAAATTGAAGGTAGCACAAGAAAAATTGAAGAAGTTGAAGGAGAGGCGCCTAGCACGGAAAGAAGCAAAAAGCATATCAACCCTTGATATTTTGGCTTCAGCTTCGGAGCATGTTTCTATGGACCCTTGAGGGTCATGCATGCCAATTTTGGGCCTGTTTCGGAAACTTTTTGTTTTTTGGCATTTTTGGGGTTTTCGCCAAAAACTCATAAATGCGCCATTTCAGTTTGATGAGTCGTCAAGGGAGGAGGGTGATACCAATGGATTCCATAATTTCATGAGCAGCTCTCCAGCGATTTTCAGGGCATTTGAAGATCATTCACCCCTCCAAATTGGCGAAAAACAGCCTCATTTTGCACATTCTGCCCGCCATATCAGCAGCCTGCTATTTTCTGGGTTTTTGCACACAGGTACAGTTTTGAGGGACTTTTAGAGATCAGATTGAGGTGATTCCACTTGCGTTGGAAAGAAGACACAGAGAGCTTTCCAATGAGCCATCATGAGCCTCATTTCGCCACCGGGAAGGCTGCCATTTGCCTTCAACAAGTCAGGGGACCTTTTTCAGGCATAAATATGAAGTATTTTTGTAATTTTTGAACTCCAAAAATCTGCTTTTCCCAAATGTGCGTTAAGCTATTTTTATCATGGAAAAATCATGTAAAGTCAATATAATTTCCGTTTTTAGCAGTTTTTTAGATATTTTATGGGATATTTTGTGCCTTGGGCTTTGCAAAGCCTCAAGGACAAGTTTAGATATTTTGACTTGGCCAATGGGATAGCTAGTTGCTCCATGAGGTTTCCTCCCTCAAGCCTATTTATTCCATGGGTTTCATTGTAAATAAGAGGCTGAACTTGAGAGAAGAATTAATACATTGGTCATATGAGCTTTGAAGAATACACTTGAGTTATGATTTTTGGACTGCCTCTTGGATGCTTTTGAGGAATGGTGAAGGCTTGTTGATGGATTCCTTGACATGGTAGAATGGTATAGTGCTTCTTAATGTGTTTTGTCTTCTAGTTTTCACTCATAATTCATTTTTCTTGCTGCTATAGATCAGTAAAGATTGATTTTGAGACATGCCCATGGAGGCACCTCAAAATCCATGAATCTTCATAGCTTGATGTTTTCTTCTCCCTTAGTTATGCTAAAGAATTCTTAGCTGCTCTTTAGTAACCTAAGGTGTTGTTGCTAAGTTTTATTCATCAGTTCCATGTATGTTGAGTAGGATGTATGGTTTGCCCTACCTACCTATCAGCTGCCCATAGTTCTGTCCATAAAAATTTCTCTTTGACTGATTTGTTGATCATTTTGTTGAACCAAGGAGGCCTAGTCCCGATCTAGCCCTTTTCCTAAAACTATGAAAACTTATTTGTCCAAGTGCCCAATGACTTAGAGACTATGTTTAGGCATTCCGGCATAGTTTATGAGTTGTTAGTTTGTCTCATGTGTTTTCCCCAAAATCTGATAGCCTTTTCCCGAAGTTAGAGGGTCTTATACCTCTATGTATGGCTGGAATGTTTGATTTCTATGCATTGATTAGCTTATAGTTATACTTAGCATGATTAATGGCTTGCTATTACATGTTCATGTCTGCTATTAACTAGTTACACTTGAAATCCCTTGTCTTTCACCAACTTATTGTCCATTTAATCCATTTTTCCCAGAGATCCCTTCTATCGTGAATCAAATCGGCCCTACAGCAGCTTTACATCATCACCTCATTAGCTTTCCTTGACCTGTTTGACCCCATAGCCCAATTTATCTACATCTTGTTATCCAGTTTATGTATTTGATCAGTTTCATCCCTCACAAACTTAAAAACTAAAAAACCAAAAACACACTTCATAACTAGCCTAATATCAGAACATCGTAAGTAAACACACCGACATCTTCTACACATATAGAGAGAGCCCTCTCTGAGTCCAGGAAGGCTAGGTCCTTGGGCTCCAAAGCTTGGTTTGATGTTACATCGTCATTTGGCTAGCCAATCGGCCAAATCACGGGACCCTAACATAATGGCGATCACGGTGGGACTCTAAGTGATTAAAAAACTTAGTTTCCCTCATCTTAAGAGACTTTTGAGACTACTAGCTTATTGACTTATCCCACCGCTCTCTAACATAATGGCGATCACGGTGGGACTCTGAGTGATTAAAAAAAAACTTAGTTTCCCTCATCTTTAGAGATTTTTTGAGATTACTAGCTGATTGACTTATCCCACCGCTCACTAACATAATGGCGATCACGGTGGGACTTTGAGTCAAAACATCCTAGGTATCCCTTAGGAACTCTCAAAATCTCATTCAAACTTAGAAGAGTAGAATCTGGCTGTCTCACCATCCTAGCAAAATGATGACTCAGCTGTAGGACACTTTTCCAAACCTCAGGACTACATAAAACTCAGAAAAAACCACAAAAAACTCCCTTAGATTGGTTTTTGTCAAGTACTGGTGGTGGACCATACACATATACCTCAAAACAACTAAAAATCCACCTGGCGACTCCACTAGCCTCCAGTAGGCCTTACTACCTTACTAAATTTTAGAATACCATCCGATTTATCCACCTCATCGCCACCCTAACATAATGGCGATCACGGTGGGACTTTGAGTTAGTGACAATCTAAGGACACCTTAGAACTCTAGAAGTCCCTTATTTTTAAGAATATTGTTTGATTGACTTATCCCACCACCCTAACATAATGGCGATCACGGTGGGACTTACTGAGTTCATGACAGTCTAGCGAACTCTTATAGACTCTTTAGTCCTTCAATCCTAAACTCAGACCATCAGCCTTTAGAATCATTTAGTGTAAACTCTCTGTTTCACCATCTTAGCGAAGTGATGAATCAGGTTTATAACACTCTTACATCCTAGGCTGCACATAAAACTTAGAAAAAACCACAAAAAACTCCCTTAGATTGGTTTTTGTTAGTATTGGTGGTGGACCATACACATATACCTCAAAACAATTAAAAATCCACCTGGCGACTCCACTAGCTTCTAGTAAGCCTTACTATTTCACCAAACTCTAGGCTACTTTCCGATAGACCTTTCCCATCACTCACTAACATAGCGGGAGATGGTAAGACACTGAGTACATGACAGTCTAGCAAACTCTTATAGACTCTTTGGTCCTTAGGTATCCTAAACAAGCAAGCAGTCCATAGACTCATTTTTTAGAGTAAACTCTTTTTGTTCTCATCACCCTAGCAAAATGTTGAAACAAATCTAGGATACTTTAACAAACCATAGGCTGCACATAAACTCAGAAAATCCAAAAAACATTCTCAGATTAGTCTTGGTGGTGGACCATAGCTATCTTCACAAAACAACTGATTTTCCACCTGGCGATTCCACTAATCCATCCCTTTACTTTTTGACCATCCTTCACCTTAGTCAAACCTTAGAAGACCCACTCATCCAGAACATTCACCAATATCATTCTCTCTAAAACTCTGGATCTAAAATCTGGCTTCACGAAGAATCAATACCAGATCCCATCCAGACCCAAATCCCCCTATCATAGTAGATGACCCAGAGAAGATTCTGTGGCAAGCTTTCGAAACTGATCATCTAGCTACCGATAGATCCATCCGTAGAACAAGATCTGTACCTAAAACTCGCAATATCCTTCTAGATTCACCTTCGGAACTAGAGTCATCACAAGCTCTTTCCCGAAGCAAATCATATAGTAAGATAAACTTCGACGATCTTGAACCCCTGAACCCACCACAGAGTCCTATTAGAGAAGCTTCACCAGCCACTCCTCCTGATTTCCAGCTTCTTTATCAATTTGGCTCCTATCATCCCAGATCTGCTCAAAACCAGATCACTAGTCCAAGTTCATCCGCTACACCTGGTCAAACCACCATTGTTCAAACCACTTCATTTCAGCCTACTAGTCCTCATCTTGTATATCATCCATTAGCTCCAGTCATGGCAGCCTGGTACGCACCTTTGGTGCTGCCACCACCTTTAGCTCCTCTCCCAAACAAATATCAAGACAAGATCCCACACTTTACTAGAGAAGACACCACCACACCTCAACAGCATATAAGTAGAATGACTGATGCTTATGAATACCTAGAGGTACAAGACGAGACTGTCCGAATGAGAATATTTGCCCAAAGTCTTGGTGGTGAACCCAAAGCATGGTTCAAAAGCTTAGCTCCAAACAGTATCCATGATATCCCCGAACTACATCAAATTTTCAGAAACCGGTGGGAAATCCGAAGAAATCCCATTCAAATCCTGTCAGAATATAACAGCCTAAAACGGGAAAATGGGGAAAGTGTCCAAGCTTACTGTACTAGGTTCAACAGTGTATATAACTCCCTCCCACCTCTTTTCAAACCTCCACTTGGTTTAGCTTTGGCAAAATTTTCTGAGGGGTTTGATCCGGACATGACATATCACCTAAGAGATAAGGATCCCCCTACCTTGGAGGAAATGCAACAAATAGCTATAAAAGCAGATGCCAACTTAGCTGAAAAAAGAGCTAGGACTAGATCAGAAAGAAAGGTCACATATAGAGATGAGGTCTCCACTTCGTCACCTTCCCTAGATCCCAGAATAGATGACTTAGTCAAATCCATGGCTAAAATGTGGGAAAAGATCAATGAAAAAGCTCCTGTTAGGGACAACCAGCCAAACCCTCCAATCAGAAACCGAAACCAAAACTTTAGGAGGGAGCAGCCCCAAAACAGACCAAGGGATAACGACCAACAGATCAGGCCACCATTCAATGAAAACTATGTGGAAGAAGATGATAGGGACTCAGAACCTCTTGATGAACATCATTTAAACCTCATAGGGTCTGACAATGAAGGTGAGGTGTACCTCACCGAAGAAGAACAAGCCTTCTTTTCACCTGATCAAGATGAGACCAATTATGAGGATCCTGATGATCCCGCCATAGAATTTCAAAATGCTATTGAAGAAGCCCACAGGCAATATGACCTTAGAAGCAAAAGAAACCAAGATAATTTCAAGAAAGGTAACTCTGATACTGCTAAAGCTCCAGATACCATCCTCAAAAAAGCATCAAGCAGTGACAAAATCAAGGCTGAAAAGGCTGATCAAAGCCAAGCTAAAGTTACCCAAACTAGTCCTCTCTCATATACTCCTGATACTTCTACGAAGGTCACCAAAACAACTATGGCAAACAAAATCCCTAAACAAGGCCAACAAGCTCAGAACATAGACAAGGTCTTAGCTGAAACAAACATATCTAAACTTCAAGTGCCTTTTAGCTTTGAAGGTGAGATCGCTAAGATCAAAATCACCACGCCTCTTACTAAACTCATTGCCCAAAACTCTTATAAATCCCAAGTACTAAAAGTCTTAAATCTAGGGAATGATGCGAACACTGTTAATCTCATTGATGACATTCCTGAAGTATTGTTTGGTCCAAAGGTAGAAGGAAAATTCTAAGAGGGAGTTACTCTTCCATTTTACATTAGCCTAAACATCCACGACCAAATCCTCCATAATGCCATGCTAGACTCCGGCGCCTCGCATAATCTTATGCCGAAGGTAGTAATGGAAAGATTAGGCTTGGAAATCACAATACCATACAAAGACTTGTATTCATTTGATTCAAGCAGAGTCCAATGCCTGGGTTTGATCAAAGACCTTTGTTTTAGTCTGGCCCAAATACCCGCGAAACATCTAATCATGGATATAGTAGTGGCAGACATTCCTCCCAAGTACGGGATGCTCCTATCCAGATCTTGGGGAGCCAAACTCCAAGGGAAAATCCAACTAGACATGTCATATGCCACCATTCCTGTGTTTGGTCAGACCAGAATTCTGTACCGCGAATCACACATGAAATACATGATCAGCAGTCAAGATAGGCCAGATAACATTCCAATGTGTTCTTTGCGGTCCGACCTAAACTCTTTCATTATGCATATTGATGTAAACATGGAAGAAGAGTCAGAAGAAACTGATAAAGACTTAGATCCACCGCATCAGTTGTCCCTGGTACCCTATGATGAACTGGACACTCAAAACTACCATGATCATGAACAACTGTGTCTTGAAGAAAGTAAGTTTCCCCTCTCCCAAGTAGGATTAGAGCAAGAAGCACAAACTCTCATGTACTATCAAGAAAATTGCTCTAGCTTTAGTCAAACACCAGCAGTAGCTTGTGGAAATTTCTTCCGGGTAAAAGCTTTAGAAGACCTACACATCATAAACCTATTTGGAACCCGGGAGAAAGGGAGTTTAATGTTTCTACCATACCTCAAAAATTTACCATCATGTGACCCTCCTACTGCAAATAAAACTTTGACCATAACCTCAGTAGCTCAACATCTTGAGAAAATGCCAGATGAAATTCTTATGAGCAAGTATGACAGTTATAATCCCAGCATACCTGAACTACTAAAATTGGCTCATATTCTGTCTTTTCATGAAGAACTTAGAAAAGCCAAAATCAGGAATCTCATGCAAAATACTAATTTCTACAGAAAAAATAAGGGAAAACATTGTGTCACTACCTTTTCCTCAAAGAACAACTTTAACAAAAGCAAACACAACAAACTAAAACAAACTGAAATGATCAAAGATAAAACTAGTGGCCATAGAATCTGCTTTGATTTTAGAAATAATACTGCATCTCCATATAACAAAAATCATGTTTTTTCTACTCAAGATCATGATTCACCAATTGAAAATGTTTCTAATCATGTATTCTTGCAAGATCATCTTTCAGATCATAATCATCAGATTCCTTTGCAAAGTAAACAACTTAAAGATTTTTTCCAGTTTGCGGGAGGTAAATCTGATTTCAAGTTCAAAATTGCTAAACCACCCAATATCAGAAATCTGTTCATAAGGGCCATGTTCCCAGTTTTAAATTTCTGTGTTCTTGCATACCTTGATGATGTCACTATCTATTTCAAGAATTATCAAGAGTACATACATTACCTGAAGAAAGCATACAGTAAGGAAAGGAGTGGAAATCAGATATTCAGAGAGGTACAGAGGGAGGATACTGGGCTGTTTAGAGATTCTTGCATGAATCCCTATGTCATGGTAGAAAGAGAAAATTTCCCAAATTTCTCTTTTCAAGAGTTAAGTGGGCCAAGGGTGAGAGGAGATCCTTACGAGGATAAGATGCTGAAATTCCGTCATTTCCAAGATTTTTGAGTTTGAGACACTTTCATTCATTGTACATACCATTGTTTGAAATATTGAAAAAGATAGGAAAGTCAAAAACAGTAAAAAGAAGAAAAGAGGGCAAGTGAAGATAGAACAAAGGCCCCATGTTCCAAAAAATAGTCTTTCGGAAAGCGAGCAAGTCTAAACGCCACTACTAGTGCTTCAATCTCTTGTTCAACTATCTAGCCTAATCATAGCTGAGCATGTTTAAATTTATTTGCTGATAAGTTAGTGAGCGCCAAGATAGTCAACATTGTGTAAGATTGACTTATCACAGAGCTTAGATTAGGGAGAGATTCTGGTTCCACATGCCTAAAACAGAACCAAAGAAAGAAGCGGGGGATGAAAAACACATTGTACATCTTAGCCTTGCTTGTCTAGTTTCCTTTGTTGCAGAATAACATTTGTGTGCAGCTTGTCTTTTATGCCACGAATGCATGACAAATCAGACCGCCTAGTCCTGATTTGATCATTTTTAAATTTCATGTTGTAGATTAGAGAATGAAATCCTGTCAAACTGCTTAATCTTGACAGTCGACCTAGTTTTAGGTAGAGAAATGAAGGAGTTCATCAGCTTAATCTGAACTCCCGGCAGATATAAGAGTAGAAATAGATAGTTTCATTTTGCAAAAAGAAAAATATGCATTGTCAAAAGGCTGCTAGTTCAAATGCGCCAAACAGAAGAAACAATGTTAGGAAAGATAGTGGGGTAGGTAGAAGTATCATTGATGTTAAACATGCTGACACTTTTCAGAAATAACATCAAGAGAAGGGTAAATTTTGCGCCAATGGATAAGGCACTGGTCTTCATAAGCCAAAAATCTGAATTCTGGACACCTCCTGACGAGGAGTTGCCCTCCCCAAATGGAGCCACTGTTAGCCATCAGTATTTTTTACATGTTAGTGATGACTATATCTTCAGCTGAGTTTTCTAGAAACTGATTTCCTTATGTCAATATGTCATCCAGAAAACCCTCCAAAACTTTTTTCGCCCTTCTACCTATTCAGTCCACCCCTGGCGAAATCAAAACCTCATGGTCACTAGCCTATCTAGCTTCAGCCTTCTTGATCTGCCCATCAACTTTAAAAGGCAAATCCACATCTGTTTCGAAAGTCTCCCCTATGTTAGGAAGTGGCGCTTTAAGACATTTCACCCTTGGCAATCATCAAAAAGCCAAAAAGCCTCCATCTGCAACAGGCCTACCATGACTGACCTCTTACTTTGCAAATGAAATTGGCAAGCAGCCCTAAGTCGCGCCACTCACACCCCCTAGATCTCAGCACTGCATAAAACCCAATCTCAAGCTGACTATTAGGTTTTTCACAGTGTTCTATGGTTTCTACAAAGGCAGGAAATATATTTCATCTCATGGAGTAAATGTTTGAGTTTACAGATAGAGGAACAGCTGCTTCTAAATGTAACTTGAACCTTTAGATATGTCTGCAAAACAGAAAGCTACTCATCTGGACTTTACAGCTCTTTCCAGCATGGAAATCACAGGAAGAAAGGGATACCACTGTCTCAGCAAACTGGTAAATTGTCAAGGCCCAGAACCTCCTTCATTTACAAGCAGAGGGTTAGGGCGCCTCCTTCATCCATAAGCAGAGGGCGCGGGCCAGTATTGACTCAGAAGATTGCAAGGGTCCAGGTTTGCTTTGTATTGAACAGTGAAACAATATCTCCAGGTTTTATGAATATGAATGATGATCATAACAGGAATGTAGTGGAAATATGATAAGCTCAAAGGAAAGGGGAGTTTGGTCTGATAAAGGAGCTCATTTCAAACTTGCAAACCATATGAATTGTTGAACTTTAGAAGGGCCTGTCATCAGTAAACATCCAAATCATAAGAAGCCTATTTTGTTCAAGATCAAATGGAATAGATGCTGTTAACCAATGCCATTACACAGGCAGAAAGAAAGCCCTTGGCTTTTTCAAATGCACTGACCTTCATAGTCACAAAGAGTTTTTGACAAGTAACAGGTCATGAGATAAACAATCCAAATGATAAACTTCTCAGCAACCTTAGAACAATGTCACTGTGGCTAAAGTTCCTTCTAAAAACACAGTGATGCTTGCAAGTAGTGATGCCGAGATTGATGTTGTTCAAATGGTTTACTTACCACCACATTCAGAGAAAGGTTGTGTCGAACATAGTGGTCAAAAAGTCTCCGGACACCTTATCTGATGAAGAGCCTCCTCCATGCATGAGTAGAGGGCCAAAGCCATTGCTAGTTGCTAAAACTAATTGATACAATAAAGCAGTGGAAGGATACCAAAAACTGAATACAGGTCATTGCACAGGTGAATGATAGTGCTCATGATGCAAAGGTATTGGTGCTCCTATTCAAAAAGAGGCATGCTACATCGGGCCCAATACCTAAATGGAAGGAAACTGACAATGAACATAGGCATGCATTGATACTACAAAGAGTAGTTGCTTTAAAAAAGGGTTAAAGGTACCCCATTGTCACCAACTTCGTAAGTTTAAAAGATCTCTTTTTGAGTAAAGCAGAGGAGTTTAGTGTGAAAGCATGCAACTACAAGAAGGCGCTTACAGTCCAAGGAGAAAAGCTTATAAGTCACCTAATAGCAGAAATTATTAACAAGTTGGAGTGGCACAGGCAATCCCCTGTTGAAGTGATAAAACAGCTTCAAATGCCTTTTGCCAGTTTTTGGATGACTTTTCTTCCTTAACATTTCGCCTAACTTATCAAAACAGGGGACAAAGTTGAGTTTTTGCAATATCTCTTTTATAAAAAGACCAATGCACCAGTCAAGATACGTTAACAAAGCAAGCCCTATTTTTTTAGAAGCATAACAGTTGTTTTTTTTTTTTTAGCATTATCTTCACAATGGTAAGGTGGGTTTCCGTACGTCAGAAATAGCACCAATGTTGTTAAAAAACAATAGCAGAGATAATATAGATATGCTTGGATTATTGGTCGAAGTTCAGAGCTCGGGGTCAGAATCAAAGGGCGGGTATATATATGCAAATAACAAACCCACTGTTTGAAAAACAAACAGAGTTAAAAATCAATGTTAAATCCGAAAGGATAAGTGACCGTTGGAGAGTTATGGTGATATAGTATCAAAGGGTAATTATGGTGTAAATT
Organism: Pinus albicaulis; assembly: GCA_034641835.2. NCBI lineage: Eukaryota > Viridiplantae > Streptophyta > Pinopsida > Pinales > Pinaceae > Pinus > Pinus albicaulis. Next base: position 29,318 of record JAXQQM020070571.1, on the reverse strand, counting down.
TTTCATTTTCAAAAATCTGAAGAAGAGCCCACGCCTCTCCCCCATCGAGACAAAGAGAATCTGGTCGGAAATTCACAGGCTTGCCCTAGAAAAAGCAGCGCGACATGCCTGGGATTTGGCGCGACGTGCCTGGGCAGCAAAATACACGGGGCCTCTTCGTCGGCGCGACGTGCCTGTAGGTGGGCGCGACGTGCCTGTAGGAGGCCGCCCGACCACACGACAGGCCGACCCGACAAGTTTCTTTTGCGCGACGGGTTTTTCTCCAAAGGTTTCCGCGCCAGTGTTGGAGGGTTCCGGTGCATTTCAAGCTCCCTCCAAGGGATTTCTTCTCAAAAACTCACAAGGTCTGCCCTCTTTCTTCACCTCATTATCATGTTGAAAAGCTGATTGACAAAGAGACTCTAAGGGTAAATGTTACATTGAAGGGCAGATTTTATTGATGTGTTTCTAACTCTGGAGGCAGAAGTACAAAAGCAGTTTTTTGTTCTCTTAAAACTTCACAAAGGAAAGGGGACTTTTTTCTGAAGAACAGAGTTGTTAGTGTTTGAAGTTAATATTGGAAACAGGGGTACAGGTATTTGGGTGGCTCTCTTAAACTCACAAGCAGAAAGTATGTTTCCTAAAAACCACTGTTCATTGGTTATACATTTAACTTGGGTCTGCCTTTACTCAAAGCTTGTATTGTATCATTATGAAGGTTTGTTAACGAGAGAGATTCGAGGGTGAAACGGGGCCATTTTCTAGAAGGCAGGGTTGTTAGTAATTGGGCACTTGTTGATGATCAAAGTTTACATTGAAGCCAGAAGCACCAAAGTGGTGTTGGATTTCTCAAAACTTCACAAGTGAAAGGGGCCATTTTCTAAAGAGCAGATTTGTTAGTATTTGAAGTTAAGATTAAGACAGAGGTTGAAGATTTGTTAACAGGGTTTTTCTGAAGGTAAACAAAGCCACTTTCTAAAGGGCAGAGTTGTTGATGGTTGAAACTTTAAAACATTAGAGGCAGAGGTATAGAAGTGTTGGTTGATCTTTTAACTTCACAAGAAAAGGTGTCCTTCACAAAGCACTGTGCACTGATTTTACAATCTAACTTGAGTCTGCCTTTCCTAGAAATCATATTGTGTCATGTTGAAGACTTGTTGACAGAGATTTTCAAAGGTAAACAACATAGTGAAGGACAGAGGTTGTTGATGTTGGATTTTGACATCAAAGGCAGAGGTATAAAGGTGGTGATTGACTTCTCAAAAGTCACAAGTGAAAGGTGTTTTCCTTAACACTGTGGGCTAATTTTTCACCTAACCAAAAGGTCTCCTTTCTTTCCACTGTATGGTCTCTACAGAAATATGTTGACAGAGGTATTCTTCAAGGTGAATGACCTAAAGAGCAGGGTTTTCATATTCAAGTTTTGTTTGAAAACACAAATAACAGTGTAGGTTGGCCTCTAACAAAGTCACAAGAGGGGTGATTGTTCAAAACTGTGCACAGGGAATCTACGAAGCAGCTACCCCATCTTTTACACATGGTATCATTGTTAAGAAGGTTACATAGCTGAAGTGTATCCAGATTTGAAGGACTGTTGTTAATAAGTGCAGAGGTGGCTTATTCCAAGAAACATTGTTGCATTTTATTCAAAATCACAGGGTCCATATCTGTCCGAGCGGTGTAGTGGCCAGTTTCAATCCAGCAGAGCATTTTTCATACATTGAAGGGAGTTTGCCTCTTCCAAAGCCTGTTTCAAGTCAGAATGCCTCCAAAATGAGATCACAAAGGCGGACAACATAAGAGATATGAGCCTATCTCCATAGAAGAAATCAATGCTCACCCATCAGTGCTTTTCAATTTCCATGAAGTAGGTTGTCTTGATTTCTGTCAGAGGATAGAAGAAGTCAAGAGTTTCTCGCCACTTACACATTTGTGCGCTTTGAGATTCAAAGACAAACACTTCCAGTTAGCAGGTCTTGACTTCAAAATCTCCCCAAGGTATGTATCCAAGGTTACCAAGATCCTGTATCATGGTGAAAAGTGGTTTAAACAAGCGCATCTTGATCTGGAGGATTATAAACCTTTCATCAAGCCGGAACATAGAGAAACCATCACTGCTATTTTCCCTTTCTCCTATCTTCTTGACAGTTATGCTCCGCTGATGAAAGGCATAATGAGATATTTCACTTGTGAAGGGAGGTTTAGCCAAATTTTTGCCTATCATGTTCGCTTGTTGATGCATTTTACTAGAAGCAGGCAATTAAACCTTCCATACTTTTTGTCCAAAAGCATAGAGAAAATGGCAGCTACTGTTCAAAAGAAAGCTCCACCTCAACAAATCCCTTCTCTCTTTCACCATTCCTTGATCAAAATCATCTTCTTACACCAGCTGGAGAAGAAAGGAGTTTCATGGGATTCATTCATTAGCCATGCCGATTTCGCCACTGTCCCTCCTGTTCACGTGTCTCCTACTCAGCCTGTCCATCGCCCAGTGCCTTTATCTAGTAGGCCTACCCCTAAAAAACTCAAGATGACCACTGGGCAGCCAAGTAAACAGGGAGAAGGAGAGGACAGTGAGCCACAGGGAGAAAAGGAGGATGATGAACAGCAGCAACCAGATTTTGAGGGACAGCAGCAGTTGGAAATCAGTGGACAGCAGCTAGAGGTTGATGGACAGCAGCAGTTGGAGATTAGTGAGCAACAGCAGCAAATTCAGGAAGAGGAACAACAGCAGACAGAAATTGAAGAGCAGCAAGTTGGGCAAACAATTGAAGCACCTTTTGAGCCACAAGCTGGACAGAATGTTGAGGAAGGACAGCAAGCTGAAGCTGCCTCCTTAACAGTGATCAAAACTATTCCTAAAAAGAGGAAATTGCCCAAAAAGACAACTTCTAGATTGCCAAGGAGAAAAAGCGCTAGATTGGCATTCAAAGGCAAAAGTAAAATTGGAGAAAGTACAAAGCATGGAGGTGAATTAGCTATTATCCCTATCCAAAGTGATGATAGTGACAATGAGGCCCGCATCCTTGAAAACCTCCTCATTCACAAAGAAGAGCAAATTGAAGTGTTACAAGAAGATCTTCAAAGGGCGAGGAATTTCAACCACTTCTTGGAGGTTGAAAAAAAACAAATGAAGTTTCATGCAGCCATTCATGAGGCAAGGGCGATCAAGTATAAAAAGGAGGCAGAAAAGGCGCAAGTAAGAATTGAAGAGCTCATTGGCGAGTTTGATGATGAAGAGAAAGAGGACCAACCTAGGCGAAAGAGGCCTAGGACCATCGGGCTTAGAAAAGCCTTGGAGAAACAGAGAGCAGAAGAACAAGCTCAATTCGAAGCCTTTCCTCTCACTGCCCTCTTTGAGCAGGAAATTGAGGAAAACAAGGAAGCATAGCTTGAGAAGGCTAACCAGCATTTGGAAACAAAGCTTGAGAAGGCGAACAGGGATCTTGAGCTACAGAGAAAAAGGACTCTTCACTTTCAGAAGCTAAATCAGTTTGCCAGGCGAAAATTGAAGGTAGCACAAGAAAAATTGAAGAAGTTGAAGGAGAGGCGCCTAGCACGGAAAGAAGAAAAAAGCATATCAGCCCTCGATATTTTGGCTTCAGCTTCGGAGCATGTTTCTATGGACCCTTGAGGGTCATGCATGCCAATTTTGGGCCTGTTTCGGAAACTTTTTGTTTTTTGGCATTTTTGGGGTTTTTCGCCAAAAACTCATAAATGTGCCATTTCAGTTTGATGAGTTGTCAAGGGAGGAGGATGATCCCAATAGGTTCCCTAATTCCATGAGCAGGTCTCCAGTGATTTTCAGGGCATTTGAAGATCATTCGCCCCTCCAAATTGGCGGAAAACAGCCTCATTTTGCACATTCTGTCTGCCATATCAGCAGCCTGCTATTTTCTGGGTTTTTGCGCACAGGTACAGTTTTGAGGGACTTTCAGAGATCAGATTGAGGTGATTCTACTTACGCCGGAAAGAAGACACAGAGAGCTTTCCAACGAGCCATCATGAGCCTCATTTAGACATCGGGAAGGCTTCCATTTGCATCCAGAAAGTCAGGGGACCTTTTTCAGGCATAAATATGAAGTATTTTTGTAATTTTTGAACTCCAAAAATCTGCTTTTCCCAAATGTGCGTTAAGCTATTTTTATCATGGGAAAATCATGTACAGTCAATATAATTTCCGTTTTTAGCAGTTTTTTAGATATTTTATGGGATATTTTGTGCCTTGGGCTTTGCAAAGCCTCAAGGACAAGTTTAGATATTTTCACTTGGCCAATGGGATAGCTAGTTGCTCCATGAGGTTTTCCTCCCTCAAGCCTATTTATCCCATGGTTCTCATTGTAAATCAGAGGCTGAACTTGAGAGAAGAATTAATGCATTGGTCATATGAGCTTTGAAGAATACACTTGAGTTATGATGTTTGGATTGCCTCTTGGATGCTTTTGAGGAATGTTGAAGGCTTGTTGATGGATTCCTTGACATAGTAGAATGGTATAGTGCTTCTTAATGTTGTTTTGTCTTCTTGTTTTCACTCATATTTCATTTTTCTTGCTGCTATAGATCAGTAAAGATTTATTTTGAGATATGCCCATGGAGGCACCTCAAAATCCCTGAATCTTCATAGCTTGATGTTTTCTTCTCCCTTAGTTATGCTAAAGAATTCTTAGCTGCTCTTTAGTAACCTGAGGTATTGTTGCTAAGTTTTATTCATCAGTTCCATGTATGTTGAGTAGGATGTATGGTTTGCCCTACCTACCTATCAGCTGCCCATAGTTCTGTCCATAAAACTTTCTCTTTGACTGATTTGTTGATCATTTTTGTTGAACCAAGGAGGCCTAGTCCCGATCTAGCCCTTTGCCTAAAACTATGAAAACTTATTTGTCCAAGTGCCCAATGACTTAGAGACTATGTTTAGGCGTTCCGGCCTAGTTTATGAGTTGTTAGTTTGTCTCATGTGTTTTCCCCAAAGTCTGATAGCCTTTTCCCGAAGTTAGAGGGTCATATACCTCTATGTATGGCTGGAATGTTTGATTTCTATGTATTGATTAGCTTATAGTTATTTCTAGCATGATCAATGGCTTGCTATTACATGTTTATGTCTGCTATTAACTAGTTTGCACTTGAAATCCCTTGTCTTTCACCATCTTATTGTCCATTTAATCCATTTTTCCCAGAGATCCCTTCTACTGTGAATCAAATCGGCCCTACAGCAGCTTTACATCATCACTTCATAGCTTCCTTGACCTGTTTGACCCCATAGCCCAATTTATCTACATCTTGTTATCCAGTTTATGTATTTGATCAGTTTCATCCCTCACAAACTTAAAAACTAAAAAAACAAAAAACACACTTCATAACTAGCCTAATATCAGAACATCGCAAGTAAACACACCGACATCTTCTACACATATAGAGAGAGCCCTCTCTGAGTCCAGGAAGGCTAGGTCCTTGGGCTCCAAAGCTTGGTTTGATGTTACATCGTCATTTGGCTAGCCAATCGGCCAAATCACGGGACCCTAACAGTTTCTAAAGTTGAAAGCTATAAATTATTTCATTTTAAATGAATTTTTACATTGGAAAAATGCAAATTGTTTATTTCTTAAATGTTTTCTTGAATTTGATGCAGAGAGAATCAAGCATGAGTTCCATGAAGGACAGTGTGGAGGCCATCTCTACTGGAAAACCACTGTTAATAAAATCCTTAGAGCTGGCTATTACTGGCCCACCCTTTTCCAAGATGTTCACAAAATGATAGTAGCCTGCCACTGATGCCAAATATTTGAGGGAAAAAGAAAACTCCTTCCTTTACCTTTACAACCCATCACTATTGAAGCTCCTTTTCAACAGTGGGGCCTAGACTTCATAGGAGAGATCCATCCTGCTTCATCTACCCAACATAAATGGATACTTACAATCACTAACTATTTCACCAAATGGATAGAGGCCATCCCTTCTAGGAATGCCACAAACTCAGTGATTATAAAATTCCTTGAAGACCACATCCTGTCTAGATTTGGCTGCCCTAGGAAGATTATCACTAACAATGCCGCTGCATTTGGTTCCAAAAATATGATTCATTTTTGTCACAGCTATCAGATTGCACTTGGTCATTCTACTTCTTATTATCTTCAAGGTAATGGGCTAGTAGAATCATCAAATAAGAGTTTGGTGACCACCATCAAGAAGCTGCTAGAAGAGAACAAAAAATCATGGCATAATAAGTTGGTACATGCTTTATGGGCAGACAGGTTGACAACAAAGAAATCCATTGGAATGTCTCCTTATCAACTTGTTTATGGAGTTGATACAGTATTCCCTACCAGTTTGGGAGTACCAGTGATAAAATTGGACCAAGAAAGACAGTCGGAGGAAGACAACATGGTAAGGAGGATAAATCAGACCATACACCTCCAGCAGACAAGGGAAGAAGTCTACAATAGAGCTTAGAAAGTGCAAGAGAACATCAAGAAGTTGTTTGATAAAAGAACAAAGGCCTGTGATTTCAATATTGGGGATACGGTTCTAAAATGGGACTCTAGAAGGGAAGATAAGGGTAAGCATGGAAAGTTTGACAGTTTATGGCAAGGACCTTATGTAATAAAATCTACCATTGGTCCCAATGCATTTTTTCTGCAAGAATTAGATGGTACAGATCTGTTTGGGGGTCCTGTCAATGGCAGGATGCTCAAGCATTACTACTGCTGAAGTCCAGATTAAAGTTTTCACTTCCATTGTAAATACCATTGCTTTGTTTTGTTTAATATATATATATATATATATATATATAAGAAGAAAGGTTCAGACATGCTCAAAACTTGAACCTCTGAAGTTCCAAAAGAATGGCTCAAATCAGACGAAAACCTGAGCTAGAGAGAGTGAAAGGCTGGTTCTAACATGCTAAAAACTTTAACTATAAAAGAAAAGAAGAAGAAAATAGCTCTAACAGGGTCAAAATTAGAAGCTGAAATGAAGAAAAAGGTGACTATAATAAGCTTAAAACCTGGGTCACAAGAAAAAATAAGGATGCTTTAAAGTTTCAAAATTGAAAGCCTTCACAATTTTGGTTTAAATTTCCTACAAAGTTTTAGTACATGAGCATTTTGTCCTTATGCCATGGGCCCACAACAAACCAGACAGTCTAATCCTGGTTTGACTGTGTTTCAATTTCTGTTTTAGAATGTAGAGAATGAAATCTGCCAGACAATTTAATCCTGGCAGATATTAATTTAGGTAGAGACGCTATGAGTCCAACTGTTTAATCTACTCTCATGGAGAAATAAGGGTAGAATTACATTATTTTTTCTTCTTTCAATAAAAAATAATGATGAAGAAGGTTTGCAAGTCTAAATGCACCTTGAAGAAAAAATGTTAGGACAGTAGGATGGGTAGGTAGTTGTTTGGGAAAATGTTCCTACTGATATAATATTCATCATGTTTGTGGCAGCTGATAAGAGAGGAAATATGGTAAAGTACTAGGCATTTGGCCTACTTCCAAAGATTATTTTCTAAGATTCTTGACACCTTCAAGAAGATGCCATGCCCATGTGGAGCCACTGTTAGCCACCTATAAAATTTTGGCATAACAAACAGGTGGCTAAGTATGTTTCTAAGTCTTCAAGAGAAAAATTCCCTGAAAATCTTTCATTCTTGAAGCCTTCATGTGTATTCAGCCCTTTGAATAAATCTTCACTGCTGTTTCCATTGGAAAGCCCTACTGTTTTGAGAAAAATATGGCTTTAAAAGGCCTCCATTTGCTCCATCTCATTCCCACAAAATTCCCCATTTTCATCCTTATTCCATTCACAAAACTCCACTATAAGACCTTCACTTGCCTTCTAAATCATCCTAAAATCCCTTTTGGACCTTATATCTCCCTTATTTGGTTTAAAAGATCCCTCTTCTAGTCTATCGGAACCTCCAAATTCAATGAAAAACCATTCAAAATCCTTGAAAATATTCGTTTTCACATTAAGGCCTTAAGCCCCTTTGGCCTTAGCCCCAGATCCTTCTCCTCGCATATGACCCAGAGCCATAACTTGGAGCTAGCCCCCATGGCACAATCGTAATCAGGGTTTCCTATCTCTTGTCACCTTTTTACTTAGAAATTTCGATGCGATGAGCTTTGTTTTGAAATTCTGATGCAATAAGCCTTTCCTTCTAAGCCCTCGGTCTCCTCGCCCTTTACACAAGACCTATTGGCGAAGAAACAGGTCTCGCAGGAAAGACCCAGGTTCAGAGGTTGGGGCCAAAAAGGGTATCCACTATAGTCTAGAATCATGCTGGCATTGTCACCCTACTCAGGAGAGCAGAGAGTCTCACCTGAGGCATGCCGCAACCGCATGCAGAAGGGGAATAGATCAATGGTGATGGAGGCATCCGCAACTCATGATTAACATAGAATTGATTGCATCAACATCATTATATACGTAAGAAAATTTAGAAGATCGAACAGGTATTAAGAAAATAAAATTTTAAGACATAATAGAAATCATGCATGCATGTATCTCATAGAATCAAACAACAACCTGCAAGTATATTAATAATCTTCAACCAAATCCATAGTTACATCGCTTCCACAACAAGAGATTTACAAGTTTGTCACAGACGTCTTATAGGACAGAGAGATATAAGAGAAGCCTAGGAACTATAGAGATATCATGCTCAGAATGGATTCCCTCTGCAGCATTTGCTCAATCCTCTTCAGTTGCTCTGCATTCTTCTCTTCTTTCGGCCGGGTGACAACTATTTATTCACTCGTCATCGCAACTGCTATTTCCTCTTGTGTTCTTTTTCAGCTACTTCCGGCTTCTCTCTTATTGTCTATGAGTTATTCTCTCTATCTTCTGCTGTATCTTTTCTTTGTCTGTGCTTATGCTTCTCCTTTCTTCAGCTATCTCTTGTTTCCTCGCAACCTTGGTAGCTTCGCTACTCACTGTAGTTACAACTTGGTTGCGACTTCCATGTGTCGTTCCGCAACCCAAAAATCTGTTCTTTATTCAAAATTAAAAATATTTAAAACAAGGGCCCCAACAAGCCCCGACCATAGTTTCTTGGCTCCTCCAGAGTCAATCACAGATCACTGTCTCTATCTCCATCGCCCCGCTAGACCCCATGCCCTGTTCTTGTTGTGCGCCTTCAGCCTGTTGTCCAAACAAGGGCCCCGACTTCGAGACTTTTCTAAACACTGTAGCCTTGAGCTCATTGAAGGTTGTCACAGCTTTCTTCTACCCCTGTAACAATGAATCAGTCTTTGCGGAAATCTTGGTGACAGCTGCCTCCTCTACATGCGCCGGAACAGTTCTGAACACCGTGCCGATTTGAGTTTCGGCCTCGGTGGCTAGCTGTTGCATTGTCCTGGCACTGTGTTGGAGGGGCGGGTGGAGCTCATGAATTACTTGTTTAGCCATTACTGAGTTGGCCTCTGTCTATTGGATCTACACTTCTAGAGCATCCGCCTGGGCGTATAGCTGGTCCAACTGCACAGGGTCCGGGGCCTCTTAGATTTCCTTCGAAATTTGCTGCAGCTGTGCTGAAATTGACTGTGTTTTGACTGTCAGAGCCATTGAGAACTCCTAAAGACCCTTCAGGAGGTCATAAGCATCACATGCTATAGATTTGAGAGTTTCCTGCATCTGGTTGACCTGGCCCTGCTTTTCGGCAATTTGTGCTGTATAAACTGCGTTTGGATTGGGCAGCGCTGGCCATGCTGCTAACGCTGCGTGAAGCTCCACATTTTCCTTGTGGAGGCCATTGAGTGTGATCCGGAGGTGGAGGGCTTATTCTATGATACTTTTCTCTGGTACATTTTTAGGCAGCTGAGTGTAATGAGCCTTGATGGCTGGCCATAATTCGGAAAACACCTTGGCGACTTCGTTTATCTGACCTTGCAGTTGCCCCTGTGCGGTTATGAGCTAGTCGCGCTGTTCAGTAAGCACGATGATCTGCTGCTGTTGTTCGTCACACCTTTGTTGTAGCTTAGAATGAAGACTTTTGGCTTGATGGGCCGCCCACTGGATAAATAAGTACAGTTCAGCTGTACCCCATGTTTCTAAATTGGCGACCCCCAAAGTGCTTGGGTTCGGCCTCCTCTCCTGCAAGGGTTGCCCACTGGCAACTAATCGAGTACAATGCTCTAGAGGGGATGGCAGCGGGGTTTGATGGTGTGTTGAGTCAGCCATATTCAGGTCCAGCCGCTCCTACTAATCTGGATGGACAGTCTGTGGAGGTATAGTAGGCTCAGGCTGAGCCCCAGCTGAGTCGACACCAATTTGTGCCATTTGTGTAATTATATCAGACAAAGAAACTTGGGGTTCCCCAGCGGGGTCGACTGGTGGTACTAATGCTGCAGTACTGGAGTCAACCTCGGCCTCGTGGTCCCCACTAAGTATTTCTTGGATGATTGGGTCTAACACAGTGGCGGATGAATTGGACGGTGAAGATGAAGTGGTAGGTGGAGGTGGAACGGTGCATGGTGGTGGAGGTTGAATGTTGATAAACTCAGAGGGGTCAATGGGTGGTTCTTCTTGTATCGACACCCCTGTACTCGGTGGCCATGGTGGATCCTCCTCAGTGAGGTCCACCACCAGACTCGCTTCGATGGTGTGGGCCTGCTTGGCTTGAGGAGCTTCTAATATATCTGTAGACTTTCTCTTCTCCCCCATCGGGGTCACGATCGGGCTTGAAGAAGTAAATAAATTAGTAGGGATGGGGGAGGTGAGGGAAGATGTGGGGGGGTATGATGTAGAGTGAGAAAGATGGAACTCAGAAAGAAAAGGAAAAAGAATGGCACCGCTTGAGACGACCTTGGTCGCCGCATTAAAGCTGCGTACCTGCGTGTTTAAGTGGTGGATGAGGGGGACGAGCTGCACAGTGGGTTCCTGTTGTGTCACCTCCGCATCCATATTGGCAGGCTGTTGCTGCGGTAACATCTGATCAAAGTTGTAAATGGGTACCCCATTGCAGATTTCCATCGCAACCCTCAGCCACGAACAAACTTCATTGTGGAAAGCGGTATCTTCAAGCTGGAACTTCAGCGGTCGCATGTGAAAGGTGTCCTCCGGCACGCAAGTAGGTCAGAGGTAAGTATGCCTGTGATTGACCTCGAACCATACTTTCTCGCTGTACTCATCTAACAGGTTTCTGGGCACCCTTTTCTGGCTGGTTACCACGTTCGTCATTAAACCATACCAGGTCTGAAATGCCTCTGCATTAACTTCTTTGGTGCTGGGATCACCCGACACCTTCCACGGGACGTACTTCATGGCTAGAGGTTGGCCCTCTATTATTTCCACTGGGAACCTAACGAGGGGAGTGTGCCACTTCCACATGGCGAATGCAACTATAAAATATAAGTAAATGAAACTTGTAGCCTGCTTGTAGTTTTCTTCACACGCGTCAAACAGTTCCTTCAACATGAAGGAGCACCAGTTCAGCTTGGCGCCCTGAACGCAGTGCTCTACAATGGAGATAGTGTCCAAGGTGCATTATCCCTTTGTGTAGTGCCTCATTTTCTTACTGGTAATGAGGTAGCAGGCGAACTTGATTTCGGGCTTATTGATGAGCTCAATATTCGCTCCCTTCCCTCCCCGTTGTGTGCCATATTTGACAGAATAGTCGGCATCTCCCGACTTCCTCGCGCGCTTGGAAGTAGTCTGACTTGCAATCGAGACATCCGCGCCATTTTGCGAAAGCCCTGTAAGCCGGTGGATATCCTCATCATGAATGGGAATTTCCTTATTCAACCACAAGGACCCATTCTGGATGCGGCTGAGTAGGAACTTGGTGCATTGCATAGCCGGTCCTATGGTCCCGAAGACCGAAAGATTTCTTAAGTTCAGAAGAGAAGATTGTTGTAGGCCCCGAAACTCCGGTAAAATTATGTTTGCTGGGCGCCTGGCTTCTGTGAAGTAGTGTTCCATATACACCTACCATTTGAGTGCCGGGAACTCGAAAGAGTCTGAGAGGTTTGCATCTATCAGGGCCACATTGTTGTATTTCCCGACGAGGGACTCTGTCTTATGAATATTTTTGTCGAGCTCTAGTTCTAGGATGGATGGGTTGGCTTTCGGCATCTTTGCTCGGCGTTGATAAACTTGCTGAATTCGTCTCGGCATCTTCTCTTAGTGCTGGGCATCTGGATACTTCTGCTGCTCTGGTTCTGCTTCAATTTCCAATTCTAACTGCTCCGGCATTCTTGTGCTTTTTTTTCATGCAAGTTATGTAATTACCTGGCACGAGTGAAGTTGATGAGACCCCATAACGAGTTAATTCCTGTTGGAATTCTTCTTGGCAATAATCATGTGATCAATCACGTGCTAAGGTGTATTCTAACAGTTGCTGACGGTGGCATGGGGAAATGGGCAGACGCGACAGCTGAGGTTACTGAAAATTATGGAAAAATGATTATTGCGAGGTTACTTCCAATTATGGTAATTTATGCTACAAATCTAGACGATCCTACGGACTGACACAAGTACTGACTGAAATGACATGGACTGACATTGACACGTTTACTGATCCTACGGGGATGACATGCTGGACACACCCCTCCCCGACCACAATCGGTTGTGCTGTGGTCCCCGTAACAGAGTGGTTATTGACAAGCTATGCATGAACAAGAAATACTACCTATGCTCGTCCCAGTTGCGGGAGAGTTATTCAACTACACTACTCTACGGGTTCTCTTAGTTGCGAGATTTATTGATGAAGAGTGAAAGAAACTTACTCCTGGTAGGGTTTCAGGCATGCGCCATTCACCCACCTAGGTAAAACAGTAGCGTCCAGCTGAGCCAGCCGAACGGCTCCAAAATCTCTAATCTCGACGACGAAGTAAGGTCCCAACCAGTGCCTCTGCAGTTTTCCTGGGAACTTCTGAAACTTGCTATCATATAAGAGGACCTTTCCACCAACCTGGAATGTTTTTTTCTTAATGTGGAGGTCGTGCCATGCTTTTTGCCAGTCCTTCTAAAGCTTCTAGTGAAATTCGGCTAGAAACCGGGCCTCGTCAAGTTCTTGTAATTCGTGGAGGTGCTCCTGTAGCGACTCGTCTTCCGAGAACTTGAGGGATGTGGCAATTAAGAGACTCGGTATAGTGAACTCGGCGGGAATCATATATTCCCAGCCATACACCAGCTGGAATGGTGTCTGATTGGTCAAGTGCTTCACCTTAGTCCGGTAGGCCCATAGTGCAACTGGTACCCGCTCATCCCAGTCATCCCGCTGGGCATTGCAGATCTTTGTCAAGCCCTTTTCAAGGATTTTATTGAACGCTTCAACAGTACCATTGGCCTGCGGGTGGTATGGGCTGATTTTGTGATGTTGAATCATAAATGTGTCTAGCAGTGATTTGATCGTGTCATTAATGAAATGCGTACCCTAATCACTGGTTAAACTTCGCAAGCAGCCAAACCTGCTGATGATTTGTTCATAGATGAACCGTGTTGCTGTATCTGCCGTACAGTCCCGTACCGCCACTGCCTTAGCCCACCTGGTGAGGTAGTCGGTTGCAGTAATGGTGTACCGGGCCTTAGAATTCCTGGCTATCGGGGCTATGGGGCCTACGAAGTTGACAACCCACTTCTCGAATGGCCGCAACACATGCACCGGGTGTAGCGGGAGCTCGGCCCGGTGAGAGGGCCTCCCCGTTCACTGACAGACATTGCATTTCTTAACAAAATTCTTGCAATTGGCATGGAATGTCGACCACCATAGGCCAGCTTGAAGCACCTTCCTGGCAGTGGGTTTCGCCCCCACATGCCCGCCTGCAACGCTGCTGTGGCATTCCCACATTACAGCTTCACGCTTGTGGTTGAGTATACATCTACGCAAAACCTCATCGAGACCCAATTTTTATAGCTGCCCTGCAATCAGTTGATATTCAGCAGTGAAAATGACCAAGTGATGCTTCTGGAGCGGGGTGTAGTGTTGAGGGCACTGCCCTGTCGTCAAATAAGCTGTGATATCGGCCAAATAATATGGTACAACTTTGACACGGAAAAGGTCAGCATCCGGCAGTTGATTATCGAGAGAGTCGTTGTTTTCTCTTATTTCCAACCAGGATAAATGATCAGGTCCAACGTTCAACCTCTCGGGCTTGATGATCACTTTGAATGTAAATTCTTGGAAGAGTAGGAGCCATTGACAAATTTGTCCTTCCAAAATGGGCTTATTGACCAGGTACTTTAACGCAGAATGATCCGTTAAGAACTTGAATTTTCCTCCTATAATATAGTGGCAGAACTTCTGGAGCGAATACACCATTGCAAGGGCCTCCCGCTCAGTAGTGGTGTAATTCCGCTCCGTGTTAGACAGTTTGCGGCTGGTGAAGTAAACTGGGTGGTCAACTGTCGTCTCCCCTGGTTGCACCAAGACAGTGCCAAGTGCAATACTGGAAGCGTCAATATGCACGCGGAACTGCTTATCCCAATTTGGGTGAACCAGAATAGGCATCATTGCCAGCTTTTCCTTTAGAGTGTCAAGGGCCATCCGACACTCCTCTGTCCACTGGAATACTTCTGACTTCCGCAGTAGCTTTTCTAAAAGAGCAGTGATCTTCGCATAATTTCAGATAAACCATCTATAGTAACCTGTGTGCCCTAGCAGTGCCCGCAACTGCTTCACCATTTCAGGGGCTTCCATGTGGATGATCACTTCTACCTTGGCGGGATCGATGCAGACCCCTTGCTTGCACACCACGTGTCCTAACAGCGTGCAAAATAGGGACTGCAAAAATGCATTTCTTTAAGTTCAAGGAAATCTGCAACTATCGACACTGATCGAAAATGATACGTAACAGGGTGGCATGGTTCTTCATCAAATTGTAGATGGTCCAATCATTTATGTAGACTTCCAGGAACTTGTGGATATACTCCTGGAAAGCAGTGATGACGATCTGGGAAAACACGGACGGGGTGTTCTTCAATCCGAACAACATCTTGTGGTATGCGAACGATCCCCACTCGGTGGTGAACATCGTCTTCGTCTTGTCCTCTTCCACAATGCGCACCTAATTATAGCCCGAAAATCCATCAGTGAAGGAGTAAGCTTCATTTCCCGCAACATGATCCAATACTTTGTCACTGAAAGGAGTGGGAAACGGATCATGGATGCAGGCATTGTTCAGACTTCGGTAGTCGACACAGACTCAGATTTCTGACTTATCCTTCTTATTCTGAATGATGATAGGACTCACCCACTCCACTTCTTCCATAGGAAAGATTAGACATGCGGCCAACATCTTATCGATCTCCATCTTGACCTTTTCTTTGACCCGCGGGTTCAACCGATAGGGTCGATGCATTATGGGCCAGGCATCCGGTTTCAGCACAATACACATTTCTTCAAGGTCACCTTTGATGCCCTTCAAATATGAAACTGATGAAGGAAATAGGTCTTCATATTCCTGGAGGAGGCTAAAAATTTCCTTTGTCATCTCCTTGTCCCAGTAATCCCAAACCATAGCCATTTTGGGTTTTTCCTCCGTACCGATGTTCAACTTCTTTGTCTTCAGCAGGAGTAAATGGATTCCCTCAGTGGTCGACTCTTCTTTGATGTTTCACTCACCTTCCTTCTCTTCGAAGTGCAGGTGCCTTAGGTCCTCCAGACTATCATCTTCTGGATCGCCATCGATCCGTTGGCGAGCCAACTCATGCCTGCCCTCAGGATGTAATGCTAAGGTGCTCTCGTTAGCCCCCGGATCATAGAGAAATAGTACCCCCTTGATAGCTTGTAATGCCTGGGACAACAACTCTGTCTCTCCTTTAAAGGAAAAGCACCACACAAATTTTCTCGCGACTTCCTGCCAGGAGCTGGTCCCTCTTTTCTGCTCTTCTTATAAGTACCACACATGGGGAATGGTATCTAAGGAATGGACGAACCGATGTACCCACAGCTCTTCCGAGTACCCTATACTTTGCCACTACTCCTCACAAGTTTTCAGGTGGGCCCTTGGATCAGAAGTCCCTTGGTACCTATGCCTGCTGTGAGGTCCTTCGTCTTCTTTGAACCGTGCCCTCAAAGCCTCCGCCACACAACTCTACCGCGACAGGGTGTTGCGGTGATTTCTGCACCACCTGGTTGATGTGGACTGTAGCGCTACATCCAAAAGTGGTATCCTGCTTCCTTCTGGTACCGTGTCTTCTAATTTTGCAATAAAGGTATTAACGGCTTGCATGTTCAACAGGGTGGGGTACCCCCTAATCTTTGCGCCAATCCAATGGACTTGGGAAATATTGACACACCTCTGCGTGTTGGTCTCATACCCACCTTGCTGCCAGTCTTCCCAGGCTAGTTCTGATCCCAACTCTGAGCTCTGGACACTGCGCCAACTGACGGAGCCGGTCGCGGTAGGGTTAATATAATCCTCCCGCTTCCCTATTGTCATCTGATAGAGGTTTTCCAACATCTGAGCATCCTCCCAGTTATCCACCGTTTCTGTATATCTCGGGCCTTGATATGGGTCGAGATGTTGAGTGACCTGGACCTCTCCATCCTCGAAGATCATCAGCTCCTTTTTGAGGTCGATGATGGCGTAATTCTCAAAAGCCCAATCGATGTCTAGCAGGGTAGGGTAACGATCCTTTTCCCCCATAATATCAATAACCTCAAAATCCATGTAAGTCTTCACCCCTGCAATGTCGACCTCGAAATATTCAAGTCAGCCGATTAGCACAATGCAGTACTGGTTTGCCATTCTAAGCTGGATTGGCGAGTAGGTCAGCCGTGGCAGGCCAAGAGCCTCCCATGTCTTCCGCGACAGGATATTGACGTTAGATCCTAAGTCAAGCATGGTGTCACTGTTCTGGAATCTCGCAACCTGTGTGTTAAGCCGGAACTCTTTTCCCATTCTTCACTTGTTCTGCTTGAGCCGCTGGACGTACTGGGGTGCTATTTTCACAGGTTCCCCTGGCCCTGTATTCCCCTGTAGTACGTCTTCCAAGGTACGCTTGAGCTGTTGCCGCATCACAGCATTGTCAACAATCTTGAGAAATAACTAGAGCCACTCCTCAATCAAGGTTCACATGGCACTCTGCTCTTTGGAATCAGTCGTCAGTGGTACCTCAAGGCCTTTGGCTCCTCCCAGCTGAGCAAATGTCTCCACCACCTCCTGTAAGTACTTCTTCTGTATGTCCGACCTGATTAACTGGTTCGCCATGCCAGCTCCTTTTCGCGAGTGTCCTCCCCCATCTTCTTACTGCCTCTTGTCACAATAGCTACGTTCTGCATGGCTGGAGTCACGGTCCCCCGAGGTTCAGAGTTGACCAGATTCGTGCCCCTCTGCCATGCCCATTCCTCCAACTTCTTGATAAGTTATGGGCAGTCCTCTCTTCCATGGGGGTTCATGCGGCATTGGGAACACCATGGACGTTGGTGAAGGGGGAATTCTCAGGCCATGTGACCCTCCTGGTCACAGTTTTAGCATTTTAGTGGACCCCACCCCCCTGTGTGGCTGCCATGCATATCGCCAACTCAGCCCCTGGAAGCCTCGTTCACCCGATAGGAGGGTCGGTCCAACCAGTCCACTAGAGCGTCGAGAGCTCTGCACTGCTCAGTGTTGTGAGTCATGGAAGCAAAAAAATTGCAATACACATTATTTGGGATGTTGGAGTACTTCTGTAGAATTGGGCACATCCAAGGTTGATGCCCCATCGTCCGACAAATTTCGCAATATTCCGTGGTGGTTGGGTTTGGTTGAGGTGGGAACCCCGCGTAAGGCTATTGCGGCTGGTATACCCCCTGTGGATTCATTGCTGCGCCACCCCCCATAGATGGACCCCCATGGATTGCCGCGACAGAGGGTCCCACACCTATGCCACGCAACCGAGGACACTCGATTGCGACATGGCCTTCAACCAGGCAGTGAGTGCACCAAACGTTCGGCCTGGATGGTCTTATAGGCTGCATCTCCTTGAGCTTTTCAGTTAAACTGGCGATCTAATGTTGCAATCCCACCAATGAAGGATATTGTGGGCCTGGCACTCCCCGATATTCCTGAGGGTAGCCCGCCATGGCCTCTATCTTCATGGCCTGCTCCAGAGTGTCTTGCAAGTTGTCAATCTTCTGCTGGGTGAGGGGGGTTCATGTCAAGGGAAGAAGAGCCTTGATGAACCAATCGCTCTGATGGTTTGGGTCGATCAGGTAGCTGAGTTTCCTGATCACGTCCTTGAATTGATGCATCAGCTCCCATGCAGTTTCTCCTTCTTTCTACTTAATCTCCCAGAGCTCAGACAGACCCTGCTGGTCTGTCTGGGGAAGATTAAATTTGTGGACAAAATCCCGCTTAACGTCCAAAATTATTGGATTCGGATGGACCTCAGACCACTTGATGAACCATCACAGAGCCCTTTCTATGAGCATGGTTTGGAACTCTATTAACTTCCCTACGTCTGGTGTCTGTCGAGCTCGCCATATGGCTTCGTAGAGATACCAGTGTTGCTCCACATCATCATTGCCTCAACCAGAGAATTCTGGATACCGGGTGAATGACCTGGCCATATTTTCTTGTGAAGGGGTGACCAGAATAAACCCTTCGGGTCCTAGTTGTGTGACTATACCACTAGGAACTGCAATACTACTAGTAATGATGCTATTAACATGCGACACTGAACTGCTATGCAATCGACTTAATGCTTTTAAGTTAATTAAAATATTACTCAAAGGTTTATAGAGTACCAGGGGAAGGTAGGGATGCTTGCCGTGAAAATTTTGGGAAGTAGGGCTACCTAGAGAGATGAATGTCATCATCTCTTGAAAGAACCACTACATCACGACGTACCATTCACCATTGGAACTTCCTTCGGGCTGCACACCTGCATCATATTCGTCAATCATCGTCTCCCTTTCTCTCCTAGCTGGGCTCCCATGCACCTGCTTCACTCCCACTGCGGTCCCTTCCCTCTGCTGGGTATCTGCCTAGGTGTCCATAATTCCAATCCTTTGAGGCGCCTCCTCCTGATTCTTCCTATTGTCTTCCTGTCGCTTCAACTCCCGCATCACCCTTTCTCGCCACCTGTTGGCGATCTGCACCCTCCGATGTGCACGTCACTCCCTCAACTTCCTTGTGGCCTCAACATCCATTCGCCACTCCCCCCGCTTCACACTTCACGTAGCATCTGTCCCTTCAGCCCTTCCCCCACCACTGGAGGTTTACGCTTCCATACTCGATTTTTGGAATTCCATCAGCCCTTCATCCACCATCAGGGCCTTAATCCACAGCGGAATCTCCTTGAGCAGCTACCCTCTTAGCCCAGAGCGGAAGATAGCCTCAGCCTTTGAGAAGGATTGGTATCACTCTGCAGCAAACTCCATAATATATCCATCCAAAATGGTCTCTACCCAAAAATCCACTGCTCGAGTCAACTCAGTATCCAACCGATGCAGGGCCACCATATCCTCGTGCACCCACTTGCGGTTTATCCTCCGCGAGCTATCCCTAGGTACCCAAAGAAAGATATGTGTTGTCATTTATAGATGATTACACGAATTCACTTGGGTTTACTTATTGAAACTCAAGTCTGAAGTTTTTCAACATCTAAATATTTTCAAAGTGCATGCGGAAAATCAGTCTGGAAAATGCATCAAGATACTCCGCATAGATAATGGGACCGAATTTGTCAACAAAGATATCAAGAATATTTGTAATGAAGTAGGCATACATTTGCAGCATATATTTCCTTACCCTCCATAGCAAATGGTGTGGCTGAAAAGAAAAATCGATCTTTGAAAGAGATGGCTAATTGCATGTTGCATGAAAGATATCTTCTATCGAAATAGTGGGATGAAGCTATCAATTGTGCCTCATACATCCAAAACAGGTCTCCTCATAAATCCATTACTGTAAAAACACCTTTTGAGGCTTCGACTAGCATGCAACCTGAGGTTAGTCATTTCCGCTTTTTTGGATCTCAAGCATGGGCCCGCATTCCTACAGAGAAGAGAAAGGCTTTGGAGCCTCAAAGTAAAGCATGCATATTTGTTGGATATTCTGATGAATTCAAACGGTACAGATTGCTTGATATCAACACTGAAAAGCTTTTTATTGAAAGGAGTGTAAAGTTTGACGAAGATATTTTTCATGCACTAGCGGATGAACTTGTTACCAAGTTTCCATCACCACTCAGATGAAACTTCAGATTAGAATTCTAATGAAGATGATTCTTTTCCTGTGACACCTGTTGGACCATGAATTGTTGAGCATCGATATCATACTTCCACAGGTAGTACGGAATATTCTCGACCACCTTCAACACAAAAATGGCATAGCATGAGTGATATCCTTGATGATCCTGCCTCTATCCATCTAGTTGAGGAAGATCCACAAGCACTCTTAGCTATGGAGCCATCCATGCCCATCCATGCTCATATGATGCATGGATCTGATCCACAAAATTATGCAGAAGCAAGTGGGCATCCTGAATGGGAAGCTGCAATTGGTGAGAAATATAACTCTCTCATTGAGAACCAGACATGGGATTTGGTTCCGCTGCCTTCCAATCGCAAACTTGTGAGGTTCAAGTGGGTTTTCCGGACCAAGAAAGCATCAAATGGCCAAGTTAGTCAATATAAGCCACGATTGGTAGCAAAAGGTTTTCAGCAAGTACATGGTATTGACTATGATGAGACTTTTGCTCCAGTGAAAAAATGGATTCCATTTAGCTAGCTCTCTCCATTGCAGTAGCAAGAGGATGGGAGGTGCATCATATGGATGTGAAGAATTCCTTTCTTCATGGTGATCTTGAGGAGGAAATCTACTTGGAGCAGCCACCGGGATACATGCACAATTCATCTATGGTATGCAAACTAAAGAAGTATGTCTATGGCCTCAAGCAAGCACCTAGAGCATGGTATGCAAAGATGTATTCTTATTTGTTATCTCAAAATTTTGTACGCTGCAGATCTGATTCCAATGTTTGTTTTTTGAAGAAAATTGACTCCTTGTTGATCATAGTACTCTACATAGATGATATTTTGATAACAGGTAGTTCAACTTCTGTCATTACTAAGATTAAAAATACATTGTAGAAGCAGTTTTCTATGATAGACACGGGCTTGTTAAATTTATTCCATGGACTAGAGATTAATCAGAGTGATTTTGGGATTACCATTTCTCAACCAAAATGCTAGAGATCTTTTGGCATGATTTCAAATGAGTGACTGCAAGCCAACAACCACACCTTTCTTATCAGGGTTAAGCTTGAGAATGGCAAAGACACACCATTGGTTGATTGCACATTGTACCTCCAGCTTGTGGGAAGTCTTCTTTATCTCACTTACTCCTGTCCTGATCTCTCCTATGCCATAGAAGAAATTTCTAGATACATGTAGGAGCCACATGAGTTACACTGGAACACTGCAAAGTGAATCCTTCGATATGTCCAGGGGACAATCACCTATGGGATTCATTATGCAGCCAATTGTTCTTTCAATCTCATTGGGTTCACAAATTCAGACTGGGCTAGTGACACCATTGATTGCAAGTCCACCTCTCGTTAATGTACTTAGTTTTGATTTTGGTCAAATCGTGTTATCACAATAGTTAAAGCATATTTCCCTACTACCTGTGAGAGGTTTAGGCATAGAGGGTTACCAATGCAACTATTCAGAAATTTGTTACAACATCTCTCATTCGATCTGACCTGTCCACCGTCCAACCTGTCATTCAGTGCGATAACTGTGTTATTAAAGGGATTTTGCAGAGACCTAGTGCAGCGGCAGAAACACAAGAGACTTAAATAAATCGAGATCGAAGATGCACTTTGGCAGAACCTTATTCATGATGGGATCATCGATCTTCAAGATCGTCTTCTAGGAAAGGAAGTACTTCATCGATATCTTCACCAAGAATTTTACCTAGCGTGTTTGGATTTTATAATATCGCCTCAAGGTGAAGGACACGCATCACTTAGCAATTGTATTTTCTCTACTTTTTCATTATAATATAAGACAACATTTTCGATCAATAACATTTCAACCTCCAACCTGGAGGCTAAATCCAAAGAGTTTTTAGAGGTTTTGAAAGAGTCACACTATGCATGGTTTGCTCAGTATATGGTGATGAAAAGGTCAATATGATGTTATGTATTTGACTGTTCATGGTCATATATTTTTAGTTTGAAACTGTGCTTAATAAAAGAGATGAAACAGCCTTGGCACTTCTTAGCCATTGATATTTCCTTTTGAAACTTTGCTTGAAAAAAGAGATGAAAGAGCCTTGGCTCTTCTTTGTCATTTATGCTTCCCTTTGAAACTGTGCTTAATTTCTGGTGTCTTTTCTATTTTACTAATTTATCCACATTTAATCTGCAGGGCTAGCATTGAACCCAATTTCCATGATTTGTACTTGAAATTCTTAGACAAGATTAATTCAAAAGCATTGCACAAGGAAGTCATCAAAGCTACCTATGAGAACTGCAAGGTTGTAGTTTTAGCTTGTTTGTGTCATTGACTGTTTGGTGTTTCGACAAATTGGTTTACTTTTCAGACTAATCTATATCTTATTGGCAGGTTCTCTTAAGGTCCGAGCTCATTAAATCTAGTTCAGAAGAACAATCTCTACTGGAAAATTTGGGGAGTTGGCTTGGGAAACTTACCATTGGTAGAAATCAAGCATTAAGAGCTCGAGAAATCGATCCAAAATTGTTAATTATTGAGGTTTTTTTGACTTGCTCCTGGTGTTTTTTATTCCCTAGAAAGTAAGGTGGTACTTTGAGAGTTCTTATTTCATGAGAGTTCTACGGTCTTCCTTTTTAATGGGAAATTTGTGGAAGTTCTTATTTCATGAGAGTTCTATGGTCTTCCTTTTTTTATTCCCTAGAAAGTAAGGTGGTACTTTGAGAGTTCTTATTTCATGAGAGTTCAATGGTCTTCCATTCCTCAGTGCTTTAATATGTTGGGGGTTAATGTTACTAGGTTGGCTTGCTAATCCTTTCGAGTTCTCCAATAACTTTGATACAAGGGTTTCCACCTTCATGTACTGTCCCTCATCTTCTTGGATTTCCACAGGAGGGAGCTGGACGAAGCGAATATCTAGACCCTGTGAGGACTTTATGCATTCAGGACCAGATAACATCCATTTGCATGTAATGAATTCAACGATGAATCCATGGTGTGCCGAGAGGCGCTGGGCGAACTCGGTGA
This sequence comes from Pinus albicaulis, assembly GCA_034641835.2. NCBI lineage: Eukaryota > Viridiplantae > Streptophyta > Pinopsida > Pinales > Pinaceae > Pinus > Pinus albicaulis. The sequence continues at coordinate 6,206 of JAXQQM020070571.1, read as the reverse complement.
ATGGGATAAGATGGCCCATTCCTCCGTTGGGAAAAATGGCGACATGAGGCTTTCGGCTTCCCATTCTCACTGCACTTATCTTCACAGGACAACACTGCTGCAGCTACGCTTCATGACAATTGCCTGCCATTAGCATTTAGCATGGATCCATGTTCGAGCGCATATGGAGATAAAATTGCACCATTACAGAACTCCGATAGGGAGAGTCTGTATGGATACCTTTGACAGGTATTTTTCTGATCTTATTTCTATGATTTTTATTGTTAAACTTTCAAAGGATTTAAACTTGTATACTGAATTTTTCTGATCTTATCAATAAACTTGTTTGTCTCAACTTAATTTGTTTCCTCTTTGACTTGAAAAAAAGGAATGTCATGCAATACCTGACTACGCCCTACCCCTTCTCTAAACAGGTTGATCTCCCCTTACTTATAACAACTTGGAATCATTCCACTCAAACGGTCTTTATGAATGACAGACAAGAGATATGAATCTATTTAGGCTATATGGCTTATTCTGCGGTTCTGGCCAATCTAACAAGGTTTTTTTTTTCATTGTGGAAATTCTCTTTGAACTGGAATATGAGAAAAACAAGCATGACCAGGCTCCCCGTAGCAATTTATTGTTATAATAAATTTTGCATGCAGTAAATTGTGTCTATTATATACCCTAATTTATAACAACAATCATTAAATTAAAAGTATCATGTATTTGGGATCTAATTGAGCATTTCTAGTACTATCTTAGCCCTCTAGTACTTGGGGGATTTCTTCAATCTGCAAACATGGGTTTCCTTGTCATGTTCCTCAAAGCCCTGTGGTTGTCATGACTTGGCTGAGATTATTGACCTCATACATCCCAATCAATTTATCATACATCTCCTTTGACTTCTTCGGCTTGGACACATAGGTGATGAAATGGCCTCTAAGAGAGTCAATGATGAGCTTTTTGGCCTTGATCTCACCTTTCTTGTACTTGTATATGACACTAGAATTGACATTCTTAGGAGGTTCAGCTACTTGGCCCTGCACATATTCCATCACATCATTCTCTTCAAGGGTAAGATCCAATCTAGCCCTCCATGCTGCGAGGTATCATTCAGTTTCTCTTCAACCTTGAAGTAGGAGGAAGTCATCTTGCCAATAAAGTTGATCACCATTCAGCAAGAAAAATGTCTTAAAGGGGTGTTCTTCTCCAATAGCTAATCTTCACCTCACTCTGATACCATGCTATTTTACACAGTGTTCTATGCTGATATAATCACTTAAAACAATTTCATCCAATTTCATTCACCCCAGGAACAATTAAGCAATTATAGATAGAACAGTAAACAATAATGCACAATAGAAGATAGGCAAACATGAGACACAGATTTTGGTCAAAGACCAGAGAAAAACCCCACAAGGTTGAAACTATTCTTCTTCTTAGTCAATCAATGTTCAGCATGAGATACATAGTCCAATAGTACATCCATAAACCAGTCAAAATCAAAGCTTTGACTTTCCATGTCAACCAAACCAAAACCAATCCAAATAGAGAGAAAAGTCAATTCTTGTCCAAGATAACAGTCTACAACAGAGGGCCAAAATTTAGGCTGTTGTAACTCGGTCAACCACAGTAAACAGCCTGCAATTTTCAGTCAAAGTCAACATCCAAACCTTCCCAGAAAGCTTTGGTCAACCCAGCAGAATATTTGGTTTCTTTCTTTGTCAAATATTTGGTCAGCCGATCCAAAAAAATCCTGCAATCTTTAGTCAAATGAGAGAGATTTAACTGCAGTCAAAGTTTAGTCGAATAGTGTGGTCAACCTCAGTCAATGGCCCGAGAAAACAGAGATAAAGATGTGGTCAATAGAGTCAAAGATTATGGAATATTCAGCCTTCCAAATCAGTCCAAACATCTCGGTCAAAACAAAGTTAAAGTGCCCAGGTCAATGCAAGTCAAAGGAGAGAGAAACTATTGGTCAACGCAAAACAGAAATGACTCCTTTCTCCTTCACACATGTGAACTCCTGTGAATTTCAGATCAGATTGTGTGATGTGTGATAATGCCAAATGACCTCCAACAATGGGTCTATTTATATGTGGTTGAGGAGGGGTCATTTCCACTGTGGGGCTGACTTGACTTCATTAGGGCTGACTTGGTCAAGGGTCAAAATGTGACTTTTGTCGATTATTTTATTGATGAAATTTTGACCATAGATGCCCAATTTTTCAACAATTTATTCTATGAAAATCAAGTATAAGTTTGTTTTGATCACGAGCTCAACCCTTTGTTTGTCTTTTGTTCTATGTAGAGGGATGAGGTACACCATCAGCTCTTGGCTAAGGGTGCTCGGGTGATCAAAGATTCCTATCTTTGGATCCAAAAGTATATTCTGATTTTATCTTAGTTTTAGTAGCTTTGAGGAAGAGGTTATGATGTCCATTGTATATACCCTTTCAATTTTTGTATTGTTGTTTGTAAATATTTTTTAGTAAATATAAGATGTACATTTCAAAAAAATAAGAAAATGAAAAATAATTTCTCTTGATCCATGCTAACTGCTTGGAAAAGCAGTCTTTTCATGCTTGCCGAGAGCACAACCCTTGTGCATTTTTGGCTTCTGGATCTTGAAGTCCGACAATCTTTGGACAATGTGCTTAAGGGGTGGGAGTGCTCCATAGTGTAGGTGACTAAATTTCTTTTGCAAAGGCTCTTCCAGCTTGTGATTGTCATGCACTAAAGCACAATTTTTCATTGGATCCACAAGCAAACTATATGGGCCCACCTTCTTGCACACATTTGGCCAAAACTCGACTATCTGTTTGGCTGCAATTTTTTATGATGACTCACTTTATCATCAATCTTGGCTACACAACTAAGGTCTGCCTTGGTTGAAACTGAAAGAAGATTTTTTGTCAAGCGAAGAACATTTAAAGGTATCATCTGGTTGTAGAACATCATCTGATACCCTTTAGTATTGTAAGAACTTACCAAGGGGAACCATGCTGCCCTTTCCTAGTATCCATTTATAAATATTGGAAACCAAATGACGGATTCTGAAAGTCCGAGCATAATTACCCCCTAGTCTATTTCAAATTTTCAACTTTCAAGTGCTCTTTGGCATCTTGATGTTATCAATTCTAAGTTAAACCTGCTAACATAGATGTTTTAGTATATCAGAGAAATGGGTATGTCAACTATTGAATTATTGAAGGGATTAGTCACTAAGTACGATATAGGAATAAAATGTATATGTTCCTGCCAATTTGCAAGTTTTGATTCCTTTCGTGCAAAGATCTATTAAGGAAATGTTTTACTTTTGACATGCAACTGCAGATGGGAAACCACTCAACTTTTACTTAAAATAACATGACACGTGTGAAAATATTATCAAGGATGCCAAATGTAAATGCGAAAATTTATTGCATGAAAGAGCCGTCAGTTCCTTTGTATAGATGAAGTTCAGTTTTATATCTTGACTCCTTGCTTTGCTTTTATCATAAAAATATGTTGGAGACTTGGGCTCTAAATATCTACAGGATTCTTCTCTGCATATGAATCCATTGTACTCTTTTGAACATTTAAAATTAGTACTCTCTATGTGCACACTTTACATATGTTATTAGATGATATTTTTTGACATGAGTGGATAACTAGACATTGATTAAGAAAACATCACTTTTGATTGTTTTGAATTATTAAACTTCTACTATTTGAATTAAATTTCTTACTAACAGGGATGATAATGCTAAGAAAGCTAGGCAGCAAGACCTTTTTGGTGCCAGCATCGATGAGATCATGGAGGCAGCAAGTTATGGATTAGGTCGCAAGGGGCGTAGAAAAGAGGTGTTAATTTCTATCTTTCATTCACACCTAGAAAAAAGTTCACGATGTTCAAGAATAAGAATAGTGTATAATGGTTAGATGAGTTGTCAAGCCTTTGGATAGTAAGCATGATACAAACACTAATTTATTTGGAGGTTGCGGTGCCAAGTGGTCCTTAATTTTTTTGGCATATCTCTTGATATTTCCCTCCTTATTGTCTCGTGTGATAGTACAAGAAGAGGAGTGTAGAAAGGGGGATGTGCCAAATTTAAGTCCTGAAGTGACAAAGAAACTAGGTGATGCTAATCTTCTTTATGCCACAAGTCGTTATGATGAGGTAAATATTCTCCTTGACTTTATTAATTCAACTCACTTTGTTGTTTGGCTTTTCTAGGTAAGACATTTGGATTTAGCATGTTCTTGCAAATGATACTTCTATTGATTACAAAAATTAGCATAATTGGATAAACCAAAGGACAACCTCCTAATTAAAATCCTAAACTGCAATTCCACAGTGTGAAAGAGCCAAAACAATGTTGACCCTACTATACAGAAATTAACCAAAATTGGGACTAAGTCCAATATCCATGAGTCCAGCATCATAAAAACCAAATTAAGCCCTTTAAGGGTGGTTAACTGTACTGCAAATAGCAGAGAATCTTGGTGGGGGGCATAGGATTTTTCTACATTGGTTGAATCATTACCTCACCCTGTCAACATATCTCTGCTTGTCTAACAAGGCTTTTTTTTCATTGTGGAAATGCTCTTTGAACTGGAATATGAGAAAAACAAGCATGACCAGGCTCCCCGTAGCAAGTTATTGTTGTCATAAATTTTGCATGCAGTAAATTGTGTCTATTATAAACCCTAATTTATAACAGCAATCATTAAATTAAAAGTATCATGTATTTGGGATCTAATTGAGCATTTCTAGTACTATCTTAGCCCTCTAGACTTAGCCATAGGTCCTTTGAATTTCTTCCCTCATCTAACTCAGAGCCCGACCTTATCGAATAATATCCTTGGAATTTGGTGTGTATTTAGTAGAATCCTTGAAAGGTATTTAGCCTAAGAATTCTCGGGTTACTTAATCTCCAAGATTTTCTGAGATAGCCTCCATTGTGGGGACATCCATCCATAGAACAGCAGAGGAGCAGCTACTAAGGTGAAAGTGGTGACTGATCCCTATGTTGCCCTTGAGCTAGAGTACTTAGTGAAGCTTTGCACTAAGGTGTTACATTTTGCTGTAGCAAGCCCTGAAGAATCCTATTTTACCCTAAGTACTATCCTTGGAATGAGGGGAGTGCCTAGTGGGTTTCCCCAGGATATGTATTTCAAGGAAACAAACAAGAGAATATAAGCTCCCTTTTATATATCCTTCCGCTTTTTGTTCTGCTGTTGTAATTCTTGTATATATAAGATGTATTTTTCTATTAAAAAAAGGTCTACACAAACAAATCCATTAACAAAACCAAGCAGAGAGTAATTGGTCACTTGCTTACATATGGCACCCTGAGTGAGATAAACCCTCCTTAACATCATTGATACTAGTCATATGCAAATAGAAATCATAAAAGATTATGTTTAGACAAATAAACCAATACAATAAGAAGAGTAAAAGGAGACTATTTCGATATCATGGACTATAACATGGACTCCAAATGAATCTGAATCCCATCATGTAGCCAACATACTCACAAAGTGATAAATAGGAACTAAGCTATTTTAAAACAGCAAAAGGGAGGATCACTAACCTTCAACTTGCTTGTATTTAAAATCCCTTGGATAAGAAGGCACCAATGCATTTGCTACCAACAGGATATGAGTGATATTAAAACTCTTTTTGAGGTTTCTCCAACGGAACCGAGAAATAGTCCCTGCAAAACAAATAAAAGGTTACTTTTGTCCCATATATGCCCAAAGCTTGAAAGTGGTCTCTTAAAGAATTCCATTTTCAGTGTCCTTTTATTTCAACATTGACTTCCTTTCCAAATCAGAGACAACATACAATATGTAAAGTGTTTCTCATAACAAGGTCATGAAAAATGGCAAAACATTTCACCCATAGTAGATTATTAAGACAGAGTAACAGACTTGGACAACTAAAAGAAATTCTTACTAAGCATTAAAATTTAAAAGTCATTAACTTCCATCACAATTTTCCTAATCAACTACAGTTTGAATGTGTTAAATTTTCTAATCCCGACAACCTGACTAATTATTTCCTGCCAGAATATTACGCAGATCTACTGAATTGAAAGCACAACTAAGATTTTATGATCTAAATGGATTTTACAAACCCGAAAAACTTATATCTTCAAAAGTTGATGCAAAGGTTTCCATGTCGAAGAGCTCATCGAGCGCTTTCCAACGATTCTTGAACGAAGTCAAACGGA